>OV815487.1:45646245-46852495 GCA_929108735.1 Andrena dorsata
TTACCTCCTGAACCTCAAGACGTTCGTGATGCCCGACAACATCATCTACCAGGACGTCGTGATGCAGAAGTAAGAATACTCGCGCTCTATTCAACAAATTCATGGCAATCGGGCTTATCCAGGATATTCGGCAATAAAACGTAGATAAACTTCTTCGAAAAGCGCTTAGAGGGATTTACTCTCCCAGCAACTTATCACGGATCTGTGATAGCGAATGGCTGGGTCCACTGACTGTAGCGAAACAACGAGATATTGCCTCACTTTTCGAGGAGAAGCCATTGAAAAAGCTCTATAGCTTATTTTCTTGGATTTCTACCGCTTAACTCCCGCCTTAATTAAGAAGGCGATTATGTAGATATGAATTCATATTAGTTGAGTAATGCAACGTAACTCTAGGATATTAAGAAATGAATTGTGGAAAAGCTAAGTGATTGCCTTCCCCTTACATGTTAAGAAATGTCAAAACCTTAGACTGCAATATTCGAGCATAGAAAAGTTCTGTCAAATTTTTCAGAATTTAAATTCCTCTATCTACAACTTAACTCCAGGTATTGAATTGAAGAATACACTTGTCCCTTCCATGAGAATTTACAGTTTAAATTCACAAAGTTCTGTACTTACAACTGGTAACTAAATCTGTGACTAAAAAGAATCTCTGGTCCCTAGACGAGTAAATAAATGAAACTACTAAGAGTTAACGAATGCCCCGGGTGAGTGATGACTCACAGTTGCACATAAACCTGCGAGATTCCTCTTTATATGAAAATTATTATTATCTTCTGTCCTCGAGGGTTTAGTATAGATGTTCAAAGATTTCTATGTTCTTACCAATGTGATTATGTCGCGACAGTGTGCCAGATGATTACAAGAAAAATCCAGGAGCGGTCGAGGCGATAGCGGAACAACCAGGTCACCCTGACAATATTCTGATAGGCTACAATCGCGGTTTAATGGTACTGTGGAACAAAGCGACTCCTGGAGCTCAACAGGTGAGCCTTCGTCTTATTGTTCTTTCTTACACTCGCCTCTGTGTACACGATACTCCAGGCGGACGCGACGATACGCTTACAGAACACTCGAAAACAGACATGCTTATTACATATATGTACATAATATATATCTATATATTATATCTCTGTGAGAAAACGCTTAACCCATCGGTGTGAGAAAAACGATTAATCGGAGCAGTCTGGTGGCTTACCATTAACATTGTTCATTGAAAGATGGCGGCGAGCACTGAATGCGATGGTCGAGTACCTTTGTTCGAAGTAATTAGGTAATCACGGTTGCAGAGACTGTAGCATTACAGAGGAATAGATGTCGCGTATCTTCGTGCATTTGTGACTCCATGTTCAGTAATCAATGATGTGTAAAACGTTTCAGGGCGAATGTGAGAGACTGGCTGTGTGTGGAAGAGGTCATTTTGATTGAGGAATGTCAGAGGAAACGTTGGGTCCATTGCTAATACTTGTGTGGTTAGAGCAGTTCAAGGGGTTATTACTGTGGTAATAAAATTACAAGCTTGATAATTATGGTGTGGTAAATAAGATTCCAAATGCGATTCTACTCACTTCTGATGAGAGTAAGGTGGATGTACCAGTGAATGAAGATTTTTTTGCTAAAGCTACTAAAATAAGTTATTAAAATACGCAGCTAATTAGAGACTTCTTTTGATTTTTTGCTTCATACAGAATTTTAATTCAACATTTTACTGATCGACTTGAAAAAATTACAGAGTGTGTAAAACATGTGCCATTTCCCGCCAAACCTCTGCTATGGTCCGTAAAAATTCGAGATTTTCATGAAAAAATTAAAGTCGCGGATTTTTAAGTCGTGTTTGTGCGTTACTATAAAAATCTGGGTCCTTTTAATTTTTATATGAAAATCTCGAATTTTTACGGGCCATATGAGAGGCTTAGCGGGAAATGGCACGTGTTTTACACATCCTGTAATTTTTTCAAGTCGACCTGAACCTCCGTTCATTCGCAACTAGCCGAAAACCAAGAAAAAAAAGATTCTAGGAATACGCGTTTAAAGTTTCTGGGCGCGGCCTGCAGGTTGCTGCTTGCCCTTTTTAACTGCCAAATCAACAATTTTGCGAATTTTAATATTAACCAAGCGGCATTTCATTCAGAAAAGATAGTACTTTCGGAAAATGCAATAAAAAATCGATTTTTCGACTGTCTTAGTCCCCTTAATTGTTAACTTATTGGTGCGTTTACCTTGCATTAATCTTGAGATTCCACTGCGATAGTAATAACACTTTGAACTAACTGCTTGGCACTGTCAACGCCTCTGAGTTGACGATACTTCGCTCGATTCGTTATGCGACTCGAACAGGTGATCACCTATTTATTCCGGGCAGAATTGTCGAGCGTGGCGCGCATCGATGGGTTAAGGAAAGAAAATTTGTGCGACATGGTACCCGCTGGTTCTGATTGTTGTTTGTGTCTTTGGTGGTTTTGGCGGACGTGTACGTGCAGCTGATGGGTTTGTTTTCGCGTACGCAGACATTCATCTCCACGCAACAGCTGGAGTCGGTCCACTGGGTCTCCGAGACCCGTTTCGTTTCGTCTCACAACGACGGATCGTACGCGTTCTGGAGTCCAGGCAGCGATAGCATGCTGGAATCGACCACCCTCTATGGTCCCTTCCCCTGTAAAGCGGTCTCTAAGATTCTAGTGTACCCAACCGCCGAGTAAGTTGACAACCGAAATAGCCGCGAATCCTAGTATTCGCCCCGGCATCGACAGCTGCCGTCACCGGAGCCGTCGAGCTCTAAAAGCGCGCGTTTTATAGGCACGGGGAGTTGGTGTTATTTTCCGGCGGGATGCAGCGCGCCAGCTACGGCGACCGCCACACGATCACCGTCATGACGAAGGAGAAGCACGTGGTGTTCGATTTCACGTCAAAGGTGATCGACTTCTTCACCGTGTTCCCGAAGCTAGAAGACGGCAGGGACGCCGCGGATAGTCCCGAAGCCCTCGTGGTCCTAGCCGAGGAAGAAGTGGTGGCCATCGATTTGACCAATCCCGAATGGAAGATGATGGCCTTGCCTTACCTAGTTTCCCTCCACGCCAGCGCGGTAAGTGTCCCTAATAAAACAATTATGCAAAACAGTGTCTCCATCGCGTCCACTAATATTCACGCGATGCATCGCAGGTCACCTGCTCCCAGCACGTTCCGAACGTTCCCGAGGAGCTCTGGGACAACATCGTGGCGGCTGGAAAGGCGCAGACGGAGCACCTGTACTCCGAGAAACCGTGGCCTATAGACGGCGGGCTAATTCTCTGCCAGAAGCCGGGGAGCGACAAGCCGAAGGCCAAGGAGCTGTTGCTCACCGGTCACGAGGACGGCACTGTTAGATTCTGGAACGCGTCGGACGTCGCGCTGACGCCTCTGTACAAGTACAACTCGTCCATTCTGTTCACTGGCGAGCACCTGGACGTGCTCGAGCAGCCGCCGGAGGACGACGAGGACGAGTGGCCGCCGTTCAGGAAAGTTGGCACCTTCGATCCGTACTCGGACGACCCGCGGCTCGCGGTGAAGAAGGTGCTACTCTGCCCTTTGTCGTCGACGATAGTGGTGGCCGGCACCGCCGGCCACGTGATCACGGCGGTTATATCGTCCGAGCCAGTGAACAAGGAGATCAAAGCCGTCACGATGAACATCGTGAACGATCGGGACGGGTTCGTCTGGAAGGGTCACGATCATCTGCCAGCGAGGACGTCTAGTATATCGTTCGCTGTGGGCTTCCAACCGCAGAGTCTCCTTCAGCTGTATCCGCCAGCCGCGGCCACGGCACTGGCCATACACAGCGAGTGGGGGCTGCTGGCCGCTGGCACCGCTCACGGCCTGGCTGTTTTCGATTACACGAGGTCGAAGGCCGTCAACGTCAAGTGCACGCTCAATCCGAATGGTATTTGCCGCTTTCTTTGGCGTCCGTTCACCCCTTTCAATGATACTTGCTTCCTATTCGCTGCACATAATTGTTTAATAATATTCAGACGTCGCTAGGAGGATCTGATATTATTGGGGTACAATTAGAGTGGACTTTGACTTGTATTCGTATTCCTCACCGTATCGTCTTCCGCAGATCTTTCCGGGTCAGGCGACACGCCCATTTCCAGAAGGAAGTCTTTCAAGAAATCGCTGAGGGAGTCCTTCAGGAGATTAAGGAAAGGGAGGTCACAGCGTCGGACGAATGCTAGCAGCCCGCCGAGGAACGCACCGCCTGAGAAGAAGAAAGAGACGTGAGTACTTCTCAAATTATATCTGCATATATTTGAGGATATACAGGTGACAGGAATTTTCTTATCGAATTGAACAGCTCCAGCGTCGCTTCGTCTCCCAGCGGCGACCTTTCACCGGCGGACGTAAAACCCGTGGAGAGGCAAGTAGAAGCGAGACCCGTGGACGATGCGCTGGGCTCTATGGTTCGCTGTTTATATTTCGCTAGGAGTTACATTATCAGCAGTAAGCATACGATTTAATGAAATCACGAACCTTGAGAGCTGTGATCTAATAATTCCCTTCGTTCCAGTGCAAAACACCACGCCCACACTTTGGGCGGGCACCAACAACGGCACAGTGTACGTTTTCACGTTAGCGATACCTGCGGGCGTCAGGCGGACGGAGGAGGATGTAAATTGTACATTAGGGAAAGAGATTCAATTGAAGCACAGAGCGCCGGTGATCGCGATAACGATCCTCGACGGGTCCAGCGTGCCGCTGCCAGAGCCGTTCGAGGCCGAGAAGGGCGTGGCCCCCGGCCCCGACATGGCGTCCCCGCACAGGGTCGTGATCGCCAGCGAGGAGCAGTTCAAAATCTTCAATCTTCCGTCGTTGAAACCGTACTGTAAATACAAGCTCACCGCGCACGAGGGCTCCCGCGTGCGGAAGACAGGTTTCGCGAAGTTCACGTGTCCCATGGAACCCGCCGGCACGCACGAGGAGACTTGTTTACTGTGCCTGACCAACCTCGGGGATTGCTTAGTGCTCAGTATACCGGAATTGAGAAGGCAGCTGAACGCAGCCGCTATCAAAAGGGAAGACATCAAGTGAGTATTTCAGTTTAAATCGCTCGGCGTTTGAACTGTTTGGAAACTGGTCAATGACTCCTTCTTCCAGTGGTATCTCTTCGTTGACGTTCACGAAAGCCGGCGAAGCTTTGTACTTACACTCGAGTTCAGAGCTTCAGCGGATCTCACTGTCGGCCAGCAAAGTGACAGGGGCGAATTGCGCGCTGAATTTACCGCCGAACGCGAGATCCGCGGAAGTTAACAACGAGGAAACTCAGGAGCAAGGTGTCGTCGAGGGTACCGCCGAGGCGGGAGAGACGCAGGCGAGTCAACCGAATACTATACAGAGGATGATCACGGAGAACGGCGTGGTGGGTTCCAGTGAGTATACCGGGCCTCCTTTATGGTGAATTCTCTTAATCTCTTATTCAATAGACCTACCGGATAAATCGTTGAAACATAAGAACCATCGCTGGGTGTTTAAACGCGCTATCATCCAGATATGCGTAATCGCTTGGCATATTTTGTGACCCGTGTATATACATTTAAGTGTCGCTTCGCTATCGATCATCTGTGATTCATTAAACGAGCTAGCCGCTGAATCGTAATTTACGCCAATTAACAAAACGTCATCGGGAAACCGCCTGTGTTCTAACACGACCCTCCACTACCGATTCCTGAATACGTGTCTTTTAGCCAGTGGCGAAGAGTCCCCGAAAGAATCTTCCCTGCGACCGGCGGCCAGCAGCAGCGACGTGAACGGGGACGACGATCGCCAAGACTTGAGCTCTATCGGGGATATCACGATCGATAGTGTCAAGGACCATTTACTGTAAGTGAAGACGCTGCTGTCGTTGCCCTGCTTCTTATCGTTTTATTTCGTACACGCTCCTCTCGCTTAACGTGTTCACAATTAATTCTACGATAGCGCGAGCGCTACACGAGCTAATATTTAGTGATGGGACTAAGGCGAATGCTATCGTTTATCTCGAATGTACGAACAGGTACGGAGCTTGGTCCCACCACGAATAACGTCTCGCGGCAAACAGTGAAATTAACTTACGCGCGGAACGTGGCTTTGTAAGCAGTTTATTTTGCCGTGCTAATGGACGTTGTTTCCGTGTACTGTCCATGCTCTTGGCAGTAACAGTTCACTTTTCAGAAACGCCACGTCTTCCGAAGATCTCCACAATCGTCTTGCAGGGCTTAAAATGGAGGTGACCTCGCGAACCTCGGAGATATCCACCCAGAATCAGTCGATGGTCGTAAAGACCACGACCGTTGTCTCGCAAACGACGAACAACACCACCGTTAACGGGGAGGTTGAAACGAGCCAGACGAACGAAACGCAACAAATGAACAGTGAGTGAAAAGCTATTACTAATCCGAGGCAATGTGACGATTATTATATTGTGTTGCCACACGGAGTTCACTTCTCGACGAGAAGGCTCTATCCTTTCCACGTTTTTAATTGGATATTTTCTAGGTGGTCCGAACTCACAGTTCCTTGCGGATTGTAAATAATCAAAGTATCCCCGCAAGATATTTTTCACGATAGATTACAAGTTCATCGCTTGATATATACTCTCTGTGTTCGTCTTTCATCGCTTTGTAATTCTTGTATCTTTTTCTTCCTCCTTCACCCCACTTGTGTCATCTGTATCTCTTTTGTTATTGTTTTGTTTTGTGCTATTTATTATTGCGCAGGCACTACGGTAGAGAGAGAGATACGCAGCGGTACTGAGACAACAACGACACACGCTACCATCACTCTGCCCGCAAACGTCGAGGTCAGCAAACGGCACTGAGCGTATTGTGAAATAATTGGTGTCGGACCCTTACCTCGATAATCAGCCCACTATTAATGCTTAGCATATTGTACGCTGCTAACACACTAACCAACGCGATGCCGCGCAGTTTTGTTCGTTAAAGGATCCGGTGCCTCGGTCTATCGATCCGCGAACAACGGATCAGCCTTTGCATTATACTATCGATCCGTTCGACGTACTAACAGTTGCCTTTTTGCGTAGACGCGAGGCTTGTTCTAACCGAATTTCGTCGGTAGTTATTGGCAAAATGTTGCTGACCTGACAGGCTAAGCGTAGACCGTTGATACATCTGAATATTACAGATTAGTTCAGCCGACTTGGCGAACCTGGAGGTGACAACCACCACGGTGACCACCGAGAAGTCCAAAGCTCCATTGGCCAGGCCTGAAGAAGTTGGTTCTTAGGAATAATCCGAAACGTCCCCCATGCCCCGATCACCGATTTTTTGTTGCTCCGAGCACGGAGCCGCGGATAATTAGATGTTTTTACTTAACGGAGTCACGTGTACACAGCGGCGATAGGTAGAGTTTATATATCGTAGATTTTTTAAAAAATCTAGATTTGTACGCGGCACTAGCGTTAGCCATATAAACGATAAGCGAGAGTTGAAGTTCGAGCACTGGGAAACGGCGTACCGCTTCAGTTATAAAAACTGCCCCAGGATCGTCGACCGTGTTTCCATCATCTGTCGAGCATCGTCGCTGCACTCAACTCGCATCCAACCCATTCAAGGGCACGCAAAGTGTCCACTGGTTTAGCAGAACCTAGGCCTAGACGGATTCAACCAGAAATGCATTTTACTCGCAGACGTTAACGCGGAGGAATCTTTCTAAACAAGATTGGAAACGTTTCATATCGTTTTACCCGGAAAACCAATTCACTAAGATAACTTTTTAGTCTGTACGAATAGAATTTTAAATATAATTTACGCGGATACGATGGATTTACTAAACCGGCGAGAGAAGTTTCTGACGACACAGCAATCTGCGAAACGCGCGGGGGGTTTGGGAATAATTGCGAAATTCTAGTTTGTTGTACAGAAGAAAAAAAGCGAGATACATCACACGGATCGCGAGCATGGCAGCCATATTGTAACGTGACGCGTGTGTCGCGCGGTAATATCGTATTTCTAAATGATAAAAGTAATAAAGAGGCGACTTAAACCATCTATAGTATTTCGATTGTTACGGGCGTGTCGTGGAGGAAGGTAAAGACGGAAAGTAAAGTGTAAAATTGATACGCCTAACGAATACAGAAAAATAGCTACTTAAGTAGTATTACGTTATAAGAAACGTTACAGAGATTAAGCAAGGGAAACTTAAGACGCGACTATCGATGGCCATGACGTGCAGAGGAGAGCCGTTGAAAAAAAAATATATATATTTTTTATTGACGTTGGTTAATCGTTAAGTTTCCATTTTCTTTTATCCACAAGCGACCATGGTACAATGAGAAACCTTTCTCTATCGAAAAGCATCGAAAAAACGTCGTCGAACCGTATTAATCTAGGACACGAAGGAATAAAGTAATAACTACGTTTTAGCATCGCACGGATGTTCGATCTTTTAGATAAAGAAACTGCTACTGTTGATTACTTTCTACTTCTTTCTCTCTCTCTCTCTATTTTTTTTTCTTTGGTGGAGGACAATTGCTGCATATTACTCTTTTTACGCGGATAATTCGTAAAATCCCACGGATCTATTACTATATCCATTATGTAGTGATGTACTACGTAGCTTTGACTTGCGTTGCGAGAGTACGTATTGTATTTTAGAGCACCGCCATCTTGGATCTCACCGAAGTTCTAACCGAACGTGACTCCACTCCTCTGGGGTAACCTTTCGTATTTAGATTCGTATTTTATAAAACATCGTACCAACGATTTTTTACAAGAACAATTGATGAGCGAAGCTATCGTTGGAAAAACTATTTCTATCGAAAACCGACAGACTGACGCGCGAAAGCGGCATATCCGTTTCGTTTGCATTTAAGCAATAGAAAAACTCACGGGAATCCGAACAAAGCTCCTATCCTAATCGTTAATCAACATGTCTCTGGAGACTTACGCACGCGTCGAGGCAACTGTCGATTTCATTATTGTTCATTAACACGATTAAACGCGAGGCCTTTGTAGATAGATTTTAATCTCCCTCTAATTTCGTTATCTCCTACGGACATTTTACTCCTTTTAATCGACCGCCTCGCGGCGAGTATGTATCTTGTACGCGGCTGTCACGAATAAATGTTATACAAGGTGTTCCAAGAGATTCAGAGTGCATGCTTCCTTTTCTGTTTTAGCGAGAAAGTAATACGAATTAATTTCGACGAATTTCTGGTTCGAATTCAACCGACTTGCGTTATCACAATTCTTATATTTTAATGTTTTAGGAGAGCTACTGCAGTAGTATGTGTACCGTGCTTCTGGAGCACCCTGTACGTTAATTTTATTGTAATTGTAAACTACATTAACGAGGTGAAGTCATTGCGCTAAGTAAGATAAAAAAAAATGTACGAGAGCGAACGTGCTTCTGCTATTGTAAAATTATTGGTTTTTTACCTTGATAAAATATTACACACTGTACACACAGTGAACTGTCCAAACACTGCCCCCCCCATGCTTTCCCTACTTGTTACTTTGTCAGATATCGATTGCAATGATACTTATACGCAGAATGTCTATTTCTTAAATATATATACAAATGATTATTAACGTTTCTGTTTTGTGGCGAAATATATTCATACTCGAACTTCGTAGGGGAACTTAACGTATGCTTAACATGCTTTCGACAGAATAACATTTATATTTACAAGAAAAGATAGATGAAGTAATAAATGTGGAATAGAAAGTACTAAAAATGTATTCCATTGCGTAACTTTTGCGCATTTCCGGTAAATTGGTCGTAGTTACGAACGAACCCTTCGTTTTCAAGTTTAATGCAACGTAAGCAGCGGTATCATACCCAAACATAGGTAACAATTTGAAATACAATTTCAAATTACCTCCACTTTGGTGCGCCACTTGTCGATACTCGATCGCGATAATAATGTATCACGGAAATATGAATTTCATCATAATACAACAGCCTAAAATTCCATTTCGATATATCATTTACATCGCGCTATTTCGAATTAAACGAACCATCGGTGTATTGGAAATAAAATCCATTATAATTTAATGATCGTATCGCGCAGGGATTGAAAACATACGACCACAAGAGTGTCCACGCATGTCCATCGCAGCAAGCCTGAAACGTAAACATTCCAATATTTCGAACCATTGCTTCGAGATTAAATCCTCGTCGTCTCGATACCACCCTCGGAACCCCCCCGAATCAGCCCAGCGGTATTTAAAACGTCACGGGGACAACAGTTTCGAGGAAGATTCCGTGCGGGGAAACGGAGCCAGGGGTCGGCTATCGGGAGGATGATTTAACCAGTGTTCGCCAGATGACGCGGAAGATTTCAGGCGTGTCGAAACACGCTTGGCGCTCGGGTTCGTGCGTCTCCGCCGCGAGTCGTTGTTCGTCGCGGTGGCTGCGGTCGGGAGGTGGTGAGCGTGCGAGACACCAGAACGGGACTTATCCGAGTAACGGCGTCGTAGAAAGTGAGCGAAAGTGATACGGTGTGATGATAAATTCGCGCGAACGGCCAGCGATCGATTGCAGGATCGCGTAGCTGGTGGGAAACGTCGGGTCTCGGGCTGCGGGAACGGGGCGCGCGGGATAGGCGTACGAGCCAGCGATCGCGGACGGGAGTGTGGACGTTGGTATCGTGAGACGGCCATAACTGTTGCCTGGGCATTCGATATTCGGCGGAGAATCTACGGTGCGAAAGGGCAGATGCCCTTACGCGGCTCGCGCTCCCATCGGCGGGTACTTGGCGCTACTCTGTCCGGATCTACGTGCTCGGCAAGATCCGGCGGTGCTCGCAGCGGCGCGTTCTCGGGCTCACTAAACCCGCGGGATACAAGGACGAGCGGTCAGCCGCCCCCCGTGGGGGGCTCGCCTTTCGGTGGTTACAGTCTCCTGCTGCTCGGTGGTAGCCGTGATCTCTGTCTGGCAGCAACAGCAGCGGTGGCAGCGCCGTCAACAACAACGGCGACAACGGGAACGACAGCAGCGCCATCAGCAGCGCGGCCGCCATCGCAGCGAGACGGGCCAGCAGCTATTCCTTCGCCGCGGAGAGAAAGAAGAGATGCCCGTAGGTCCGCGAACGGCGACGCGATCAAAGATGGAGGCCCCGTCCAGTTTCTAACACGGCGGCCAGGTCTCGTTTAAACCGCACCACCGTACGGAGCCACCGAGCGCTACCTCGGGCTCGGCTGCCGTAAAAGTCGTCTCTCCTTGCCCCCGTGCCACTTTTCTTCGCGAGGCCCGCGAGCCCGGAGGATGGAGCTCCGCGTTGGTAATAAGTACCGGCTCGGACGGAAAATCGGGAGCGGCTCCTTCGGCGACATTTACCTAGGTAACGCTCTTTCCATAATTCCTTTACGACGTTCACCTTTTACTTCTCGCTTCTGGCCGTCCCCGCTGCTCCTCCACCCTCCCTCCCCCCCCCCCCTCCTCGTTCACGCACACACTTACGCACGCAGCGTGTATACATGCTTTGCGTGTACATGCACACATGGCAAACACGTTATCCACCCACCTACCCGTGCACTGTAGACAGTTACATATTTGCCCTACGACACGCATGAACGCGCCGACTCCCTCGTGTGCACACGCACACGGTCTCCCCCTTTTAATTCCTTCGTTTTTACCCGCACCCCCCTTCCCCCTCCCCCCTCCCCCTCTTCGGTTTGTTTTGCTCGGCGACCGCGTGACCCGGGCCACTGGCCCTGTTTCTTTCTGCCCTTTCCCTAGGTACCAACATCTCCACCGGCGAGGAAGTCGCCATCAAGCTAGAATGCATAAAAACGCGGCACCCGCAGCTACACATAGAGTCCAAGTTCTACAAAATGATGCAGGGAGGAGGTGAGTTGACTTTCGTTTGCGTCTAGCCCCGTTGCGAACTGTCGGCAGTCCGCCGAACCTTTCGAAACTCCGCTTGTCGGCCGAGAACTGTCAGAATTTTGTGTTTGTTTGTTGTACAGCTGGTCGAGGCCTGGCCACTGAACCTTCTCTCTCTCTCTTTCTATCGCGCGCGCGAGCGCGCTCTCCCCCTCTCCTCCCTCTCCCCCATGTAACTCCTTTCCTCCCTTCCCTCATTTTATGGCCTTTCTGACAATATTATATACAAACTTTGCTGTGTCAACAATTATATATTTATGTTATTGTTTTATCAGTCGAGTAGTGTGGTAATCTTAACAGCTTTCGCAGCTGAAACAACGATTACACAAATAATATCACCTTGTGCATACTAATTTCAATGTTCATGTGGTTTCGATTCCTTCCTTTGTTAATTGTCCACATTCTGTTACTACTCTGTTCTTGTTACTCCGTAATGTAGGACGCCTTTTAGTTCGTAATGTACCATTTGGTATTATCGGTGATGTTAGGTTACGTAGGAAGTTACTGTAGTTAGTTACGAAGGAAGTTTGACGTTTTGTCTTGTGAATTTTTACAATAACGTCGTTGCCAGTTGTTTCACCACCGAAATGTAATTTATTGTAATGTTTCAGTTGGTATACCTACTATAAAATGGTGTGGGTCGGAAGGTGACTACAATGTGATGGTAATGGAGCTACTTGGCCCGTCGCTGGAGGATCTCTTCAATTTTTGTTCACGGAGATTTTCTTTGAAAACAGTTCTGCTGCTCGCCGATCAGTTGGTAAATAATGGTTTTCACTCAAATACAAATTGCCAATAGTATTTTCATCATAGTAAACTTCTAATCTTCATTTGTCTTCTAGTATTTTTCGTGGTAGACTTTTGTGTACATAGATCATCTTTGTTTAATCTTGACTCTGAGTTTGTTTTAAGATAACCGAATAACAGATTTCTTACACCGCTGTGTTCTACTTAGATAGCTTTCAAGTAAATCATCCTAATGTTTGCCAAATTAATGCTAGCAAAGTTTTTTGTATCTTGCATTGAAAGTTTAGATAAAGTACTTGTATCTGTGATGCTGTTTCTTCTACCTTCTCAAGTATTCGTTAATAGTAGAAAGTTATGTGGCACAAGCACACCTCATAGGTTTCAATTATACATTACGAAAGAATTAAATTAGTTTACCCTCCATCGGAAGATAAAAGATTTCATTTAACTGGATCTCGGATTCTGCCCGTGTCTCTGTATCAGTACAAGCACAAAGCATACGCCGTGCTGTTCAAAGTTCATATTGTGATTGTGTGCAAGTAGTTGTTATTCTATTTTCTGTTGGCGAAATAAATTACAATATGAGTAACATGCTTATCTGCCAACGACCGTGTTGGCTGATAATACCGCTTTACGATCTCAACAAAAACAGTGTTTTAAGAGAAGCTAAAGCTAGCTGGTATATAAAGCCGCGGTTGTAAGCAAAATGCATTGGGCAAAGAACTATTTCGGGAATCAGTCTAAATGTGGAGCAAACACAGAGAAAAACAAGCGCATCCCTCAAGTTTTTTCTTCGCCCCGTGCATTTATCGCGGATCTTTCTCAAATTTCATTGTTTCCCAGTTGCTGTTATCTTAGCGAACAATTTTATGGTCCAATAAACTTTGCCGGCCCTATACCACTGGTCTCGTAGAGACGCAACAATTACTAGAGGCGATGACCTTAAAAATCTATCAAATGGAGCGTAACTTCCTTTCTTTCATTCATCGTGTCAAGCTCTATTCATCTTCAATGTTAGAAACTGTTTTCCAAATGGTATAATCTCTTCTCTTTTGTACTGTCCCTGCCTTTAGATATCCAGAACGGATTATATTCATAGTCGCAACTTTATCCATCGGGACATCAAGCCGGATAACTTTTTGATGGGGCTTGGGAAGAAAGGGAATCTCGTGTATATCATAGATTTCGGGTTGGCCAAGAAGTATCGTGACGGCCGTACTCACAAGCACATACCTTATCGAGAGAACAAGAACCTAACGGGAACAGCCAGGTTTGTTGATCGATAGGTACCATAGTCTTCCACCTTCGACTAATTTTTCGTCACATGCCTCTCACGTGCCCGTTTGTCCTTGTGCAAACAGATACGCGAGCATTAATACACATCTGGGGATCGAGCAATCCCGGCGAGACGACCTTGAGTCCTTAGGGTACGTCCTGATGTACTTCAACAGAGGCAGCTTGCCGTGGCAGGGCCTGAAGGCGGCGACCAAGAGGCAGAAGTACGAGCGTATCTCCGAGAAGAAGATGTCCACGCCCGTCGAGGAATTGTGCAAGGGTTACCCTGGTAAATTTTCTCTTACACGCGTACATGCATGCTCGTGCCCCCCCCCTCATCGCCTCCCCCATTCGAATAAGAACATCGAGAAATCGTGACATCGTGTCAGTGCTTCGTGTTCAAATGAAAATCTTGTTATTGTAGTAGAGTTTGCGTCGTACCTAAGGTATTGTCGGGCACTGCGTTTCGAGGAGAGGCCGGATTACTCGTATCTCCGCCAGCTGTTCCGGACGCTGTTCCACGGGCAGGGCTTCACGTACGACTACGTCTTCGATTGGAATATGTTGAAGTTCGGTAACGTGAGGCAGCCGACCCTACCCTCCACGCAACAGACGCCGATGCACTCGCAGCAGACTAACGCGGCGCTGCCATCCGGGACCAACAACGATCAGGAACATCGATCAAGGTTGGTGTTCGAGCGCCCCGAATCGAGCAGGACATCTGCGCCAGCAGCCTGCATACGAAATCGGACGTGAAAATGTTTGCGATAGCGCGTGTCTCCGCCGTGCCTCCTTTCATGTGTATAAATAGCATGGTCATTTCATTACCCAGTACGTTCTATTCTCGGCGGCTGGGTCAATGAATCGGGAAACATACGCGTCCAACAACAGGACGAATCAAACACAATTCCTTTCTTTGAAACCTTTGTTTCCTTCTTCTTCTCTCTCTCTTTTTCTCTCTCTCTCTCTCTCTCTCTCTCTCTCTCTCTCTCTCTGTCGGACCCTCGGGTTGTTTGGTTATCTAAGAAGGAAAAGTTAACGTTTAATATGCTTCTATGGGGAATTAGAGGAGGATCTCTTGGTCGATTGGCGAGGATATTTGATGCTTAACTCTTTCATTAAGTTCGGGTATTAACGTACGAGGAACCATTGGCTTACAAACTAGAGAACTGAATGCTTCAGACAAATTTGTAGCTAGCTTTCAATCAGTTTCATTAATCAGGCAAGCTTCTAGTTATGTAGAATATACTTTTGGTAAACTGAAGGTACATGGTGTAGAAGCAGACATGTTCAACCTAGCCTCCTGCGTATTTAATGAAGGTATCAGCAACTGAAACAATATCACTTTACTTAATGATAATGTTCATTGAATGATCCTCTAGTTGCTCCCAGCGTTAAACATATTCCTCCGTCCGTTAGCTTCGCTTGAGCAATGACGCCTCCATTACACTCCTCATACCGTTATCACAAGCATGCGTTATCGTTGCAGGCCCTACACACGGCAGTGTCTGGCGAACACGTCCGTGGCGACGGTGGGCCCGACCGTGGGAACTACCTCGAACCTGAGAAGCTTGCGGCAGAAACGCGAGGCGATAGACTCTCTCCGCGATCAGGACAATCAGGAGAAGAGCGATCTTCAAGGTACAATCGCGTTCTACCAAAAATTATGTTTTATCCAGCGGCAGTTCGTTATCGCGTACATGCAGGCGGGCGGCAGCGAGACGCCGCGATCAAATCCGTGTCAGTTCAGTACGTTCAAATCGTCGCCGTCGGGTAGGGCAGCGTCGGACCCCGCGTCCCTCGACCTGGCCGGCTTGAACCTAGGGCATCGCGAGACGGTGGCGCCGAGTCGCGCCGCCGGGTTCAATTCCAGCACGTCCCGCGATTATTATCAGCCTATCAGCAGGCTCCGCGAGAGGAGCCCGAACGCGTCGTCTCGTCAGCCGGACCAGTGTTATCTTTTTCATGAGCATAAAACTGAGAAAGACATAGATCGCGAGGCGATGGTGTTCGTCAGCAACAGGCCCGAATATCCGTTGAGGAGTTATTTGGGCCGCCTGGTGAAGGAGGCGGGTGGCGCGGAGCACGAGAAGACGAAGCAGAAGGGCTCGATGCCTGACGGCCGACGTTTGGCCGCCGAGCGCGAGGCTCGCCGCGACTCTGGCAACGTGGAGTTCCTCGAGAAGGAGGGCGAGTTCTTCAAAAAGAGCAGCAACGAGTTGCTGCAAGAGGCGTCCACTAAAAAGAAACGGAACATCTCGTTCAACAACAGGGAGAGGACACACAGAAGCCTGGAATCGTTGGAGAAAAGCGTGGATCTGTCGGTGGCGGATTGGAAGAGGAGCCTGGATATGTTCGACTACTGGCCAGCGACGGTATTCTACGATAAACCGAGGACCGTGGACTTCTCTCAGAAGTCGAGGAAGTCCCGCAAGCGGCCGAACTTCTTGCAACGCATCCGCAGGATCTGGCATTCCGTGCTCAAGCGGCGAAGGATCCGGAGGCAGATCAAATACGAGCGGTCGCAGAGCGCGCAGGAGAAGTGCGAGTATTTTTTACAGAAGTTCATGGAGAACGATTTTTTTGAACGTTTCCCTAGCCTGCCCGTCGCTCGTCCCCCGGCCGAGACGAACATCTTTCTGTTCTGCAAGCGCGACGCCGGCAAAGACGATCCGGACTCGGGTGATCGGAAGGAGGTCACCGCTCAATTGGAAGAGAATACGTTTCGCGCGATAGACGAGGAGGATGGTTCGTTGAACGTGAACACGGATGCGTCGGTGAAACAGCAGGAAGTATCTTCCCCGAGCGTCGAGAGCCAGTCGGCCCGCCATTCGGAGGAGAACACTGCTAACAACGTCGAGTCGATAGAGGCGAAGCTCTTGGACGCTGTGCCAAACGTCGCCGCTCAAGAGCCAGCGTGTAGCAATAAAGATAGCATGGAGGTCGGCTACTCCGTCAGCCAGCTTGGCAAGCTGTGCCTGCAGAACCTGCAGAGCCCGGGTCGCACGGATGTGCTGCACCCTCACGAGGTCGACGGCGCTGACTGGATAGTCAAAGCCGATATGGACGCTTTGAGCCATGGCGCGACCTCGAGCGCCTCTTTGGGCTACGAGAAGCTGCAGGGTAACTTCGATATCCTGATGGGTATCCTGCTGGACATGTTCGTCTGCACTTGCATGTGAGCCCCGATCTCTGTACTCGTAGGACGTTTGTATTTATGGAGCACTCTCGCATCACCCGCCGAGCGATCTTTGTTCCGCGGGATGTTTCCGCTTGTATGTTGTTATGCCGGAGAATCTTCGTTCTCGCCAGCAAAGGCGTCTTCGTTTGAGATTAATATCACATACTCGATTAGCTTGAACTTATCAAGGATCACGAGTTCGCTGTTCCTTTCTCTTTTCTGTTTGTTTAGGACCGAGCCTAATCCCACGTTCTTTTATGACGCGGCCTAACGCAGCCCAAATATTTAAAGATCCTTACCAGTTTTATGGTACCCTTGCTGCTTTCAGTAAACATAATCTCGCTCTAATTATATAAGTACATCGTGCGTTGAAGCATCGCTAATGCATCGTGCAAGCTGGAAAACAGTATAGCAATTTCTGCTATGTTTTCAAATCCCCTAAATGCTGTTCTGTGATTACATCTAGGTTTGATTAGAGTTGGATGATATTCCATTGTTAGATCAAAGTCTGAAAGTTATTTCATATTTCCTACGCGATAACTAGAAGACACACTCGAGTTCATAAGTCTGTTAAATAACTTCGTTTCGTGGTAACTGTTCAAGGCCACTTCCCTCCACTGTTCCCCCTCTGTTAAACAATATAGACAGCTTGCACCTAGAGACTTGCGCAGACAAGAGGTGGACTAATGGCGGGGGTAGCCCCCTATCAGTGACCTTGAGCGCCCAATTGATTTCATTCTCAGTCTACAGAACGCTACTCCGAGTTCCCGCCTCCTGGAAACTTAATTTCAGCTTCCGCTATTTCTGTGAACCTGCTCTACTTCTCCAATATACAGTCTATGGCATAACAACGTACAATACTGATCAAGGTTCCGATATTCAATCGCAGCGACAATATTAAAAAAAGACTCTGGCTAACGAGACACGCGTATTTTCGTAAAATCAACGAGCTACCCTGGTTTTGAAAGCGCAGAAGGGAACGCGGGTTCCTTTAAACTATATCCGCAAGCTGACGATAGCTCGGGTGGAATCTGATCGGGCGCTTGCCCCGCGTAACGCAGCAGTTCGATCCTTTCTTCTGCCCGCACGCATCTATCCGCCTGTACGTAACATACGCACACATACGCGTGTGCACGCGCTCGTCCGCCGTGCATCGCGCATAACAAACATATTGCACTCTGTAATACCATGGCCACGCTGTTGTATCGTGGCCGACGGAGCTGGAGAATCGTGATCTATTAAGCTGGATGTACGACTATTCGATAAGAGCCGAGTCGCCCGAGGAAATTCGACGGCCGTCGAATGTTTGGGGCGTTACTCTAGCAATACCAAACTACAGTAACCATCGTATATTAAGAAGCTACCAGTGTATATATAGTATATATATATATATATATATAAAAGAAGGAAGGGACGTTTAACGATACCGCGACGATTGTCTCGATCAGCGGGACTCGCGACCGTCCAAACGAGCGGGCGCGTACTCGGCGTCTCGCACCGTGAATCGCTCTAATTTTTTTACTTTTTTTTTTCATAAGAGAACCGTCATTGCCTTCGCCCGTGGCGTATTCAAAACTCCTTTTTATACTTAATTTTTGAGCTAGAATTATAACGAAGAGGGTGTCGATCGGACCGCGAGGCATTTATCGTTCGAAGGGGCCCGTTAGTCGCAGATCGGACGCGGCGAACGTGCGCGGAAGTCTGCGACGCCGCTCGATCGAGTGATAAGAGTCGAGTGAAACTTACACGAGAGTTCCTTCTATTTCGCTTCTCGCGAGACGATGAACTGATATACACACTTCTCAGACTGATTTTTATATATCGCACGGAAATTCGGAACGGGAACCGATCGAGCGAACACGTTGCACGTCGAATCGTTAAGTAAGCTTCTACGCTCGTAGAATACGGGAGAGGCCCGCGTCACGGAACTTCCAGGCGTTCGAGGCGTACCTCGACGAGCGACGACCATCCTCAGCGAATTCTAAGAAATTCTTTATAAGGATATTCGCGCGGGAGTGTGGGAACAGTTACGGTAGCTGGAAAAAGTATAATGATATTGTAAATTAACCCTCGGAGGACAGACGCTGCTTTGGGACCTTGTGGCTGGGTCATTTTTGACCCCTGTGTATCTTCGTTTTTCTATCGCTAAGAAGCTTGATTTTTTACAGCAGTTGATACTTCGAACTCTAAATATAATCGCTTTAAAAAAAAATACATTTAATTAATAAGTTAGGAATTAAACCGTAACGATTGATCAAAGAATGCATTTCTTGGACTCTAATGTGAATATTTGCCGATTTAAGTCAGTGAAGGTGAACTGAGGAGTTCCACGAGGTTGTTGAGAGTGTGCGTCAAAGTTGACCCAGCCGCAGCTGCCCGAGGCTTGAACGAAAATCAATCAGCTGTACCGAACGATGTAGCGGCTCTGATTGAGGCTTCGGGTCGTTATCTTCTCATATCTCTGTTAATGAATTTGTGCAGACGTTAGAAACAAGTGCACTTTAACGCGCCACCGATTTTTGCGACCTTGTTACATGTACGCACCTCTTTCAGCTACTGTACCGAGTCGCGTTTCGTGTTGAGGTGCGCCCCGAACGCGCCGGAAGTAGGAACGAGGGTCGAGAGGATTTGTATCACGTACAGGGTGGTCCTTAATTCCACTGCGATATTATTAGGGTGAATCTAGGTATTCTAGATCACGGAGAAGAGTGTTATACGAACGTATGTCCTGGGAGCTTTGCTTTTCAAGCTAATTTTATTTATTTTCCATGTAGAGCTTGGTTTTTTCCCGATGGATTCAATAATAATTGGTGTGTATTTTTAATTGAAAATATTCTATTGATATGAGAAGAGGAATGATAAGTCTATAGTAGGAAGGGAATTAGTTGGTGGCTCGAGGTCACTCCCACCACTGTGAATTTTATTAGCTGTGGGAGGTGGAATGGTGGGGGTGGTCAGAGGCAAAGAGGGGATCGGGTGATCTTCTGCTGATTATAGTTACTTAACCTTTAGAGGGCCGGGTTGGCCACTATAGTGGCCACCTAAGAATTTGGATACTTTGCCGGCCATTTTAGTGGTATATACGCAATAAATTTTACGTAAATAAAATTTACAATTTCAATGAAACAATCCCGGCCCCCTAAAGGTTAAATAATTAGATTAGCATACCTTTTCCACCATTCGTTAAAACTCGAAAAGCGAAGCCTCAGCTTTCCACGTTCGCGTAACATTCCTCTGTTCCATGCTTTAGAATTCAGATCCCCTTACTTGAAGCACTGCCAAGCAATCATGAATCTCCCCGTGCTATCCTGATACGATTCACGCATCAAGGTTTACTCAGAAACACGCGAGCAGCGGTTTCAATCTAACTTTTATAATCGTCGAGAGTTAGTTTCCTAAGGTATCGTTTTTCTCATTAACGCGTCTACGTCGCACGGCTGTCATCGGAGCCTCGGGGTTCGCGTTCGTCGCCTCTAGGACGGCATTGTCCGTCCCGATCGCGTAAACAATGAGCCTTTGGAATCGTGTTTCTTGGGTCCGGAACAGTGCGATAGATAAAAACGGTGTTCTATAGTCAGTCCAACGTGAATATAACAAGGTCAACTTCCCCTTCCCTTGCACACGTGTCCATTCTGTGGGTTTATCTTTGCATTGACACCAACAATTCACGATTCACTGCATAACAGAGTAAAAGGAAAATCATTATACTCCTAAGCTGACGTTATGTAACACTGCCTTGCAGCGTGTTACGTTATTCTCTTCTTCAGTAGACAACAATCTACAGGTCTACATAAACAATGGTAGGGTTGGAGGGAGGCAGAGTTTCCTGACTTTTCCTTACGCGTAGCAGAAGGGGAACATTTACAGCAATAACTGTATATATGAGTTGATGACATTGGTGTTATATTAATGTGTATAGATCTATGTGACGTCACGCGTAGGGAATTGCCTGGCAGCTCTGGTGGGTGTAGCCCCCGGGTGGGCTGCGATCAACAGGGTTTCCGGAAAACCATCTCATGTGACATAGTAGGGAGTAGTAGAGGGGAAACAGCTATTGGATGTAGGAACTAGTAGTAGGGGTGGATCCTCGAATACATAGCTATATATATTAATACGACTTGTGTATAGCATGCGAGGATTCCCCCTCTACTATTCCCTACTATAGTAGGTGGTTTTCTGGTGACCAGGGTTGCCAGGAAAATCCCTACCATAGTGGAAGGTGAACATACGCGTAGTGGAGGGGGGACACGCCACACATGGCCGTTACGTCAACCAATCGACGCCAAGGCAGGTGTTCCCCCTCCACTGCGGTAGGGATTTTTGTGGCAATCCTGCTGGTGACCAATGACTTTTGGACTGACTATAAAAAACACTCGAGCGCGTACTGCGAGGCTCGACGTCACACTCATCCCGAACTCGCTTTGAGGAATAAGTTCGTTAGCTTTACGAGATAATCATATTCGTTTTTATTTAATCGTTGACGGTTTCGATTGTTTCGCCGCGATACTTATCGAACATTGTAATTATCCCTCCATCAGCAGCGCTTCGTAGACGCATTCACCGAGCTCCCTTCTCCGCGTTGTGCCGTCGACTCGTTCACCGTCGATTTCGCTGTCAACTCTATTGGCAGAAATCAGTGATTAATCAGAGGATCTCAAAGAAAGAATTTTTTCTAATTGCACGCCGGTCAACGGGTCGATAGAACCAGGAAATGATCGCCGTGGCGCGTCGAACTCTTTGAGGTAGAACCGAACGAAGGTGCGGCCAAGCTTCGGAAAGCCGCGCGGTTTAGTCGAGAATGGAGCGTTCGAGGCCTCGAAGGGTCAGCCAAGCGTGTGTTTCTTCGCGTTTGTTTTTAGGGATTCAGGTGCGACGGAAGAAGCGGGAATCACGCGAGAGGATTAGGCGCAGAGGAACCGGCAGATCTTTCGGTACCTCGTTGCCGCTGGACGACGTCCGTTCGTCCTTTGTCGCTTGGTTGTTGCAAAAGTGGCACACCTTTATGTTCCGATAATTCTCACCGCGGAATTAAATTGCAGCTCGTGTCGATCTCGAAGTCACGATACTGAGAATTAAGCCTGGCGCATAAAATCGATGGCCTTTTTCACCTTTTTTCAGCGACAAAATAATTTGAAAGCACGCGGCGCATACTATTCACATAGAAAGGTTTTTATTTGCACTGTAAGGGAAGAAAAAGGGGACGTTACTGTATTGATCGCCTCTTTGGAGTTTAGTCCCATGGATATTTACTATTGATCCATAATTGATTGACATTTTTGTGAAAAATTTGTCAATTTCCCTAAACGCCTGAAAGACCTAAAAAAATATGCATAAGATCATATTATAGAGGGTTCTCATTTGCTTTTCATTCCCTGTTCTTTTTATTCGCAATTAATTTGAAAACATTTCTTTAGGAAGGTGCCAAACATTTATCGCACACTCTCGCATATTAGCGCATACCATTTACGGCAGTTAAACTATCGATCGCCAAAAAGTCGGTAGTACGCGCCAGGCTTTAACGTTCAAGTTTTGAAAGAGCAGACCCAGTGAGTGTTGTTCAATTTTTGCAACAAACCCATTGCGATAGGAATTATTTTCTGCGAGCACAGTGTCCCCCCGCCGGTGTACCCTTTGCTCGCAAAGAAATCGAAGTGTCCCTCGACGAATGAAAGATCGCGGTTCACTCTGCTCGCGACAATGTCGATCACGACCAGAAGCTCCCCGAGATCCAGAAAGGTTACCAAAGCTTAGATAGAAACGATAAAGCATAGTTTTCTACTTTTTCTCCGCGCGATTTTTAGTCTCAGGGGCTTCATTCGTCCATCAATCAACGCATCCAGATCGATTTTCCCAGTTCGCAGAGGAATCTCTCCGCTTCTTCCTGAACGCTGGATCCTTGTAATTAGCATCGTCGTTACTCCCCCATTCGCGCATATTTTTCCTCCCACGTTTCTTTTCTCTCTCGCTCTCTATTTCTCTGGCTGGGAGTCTTCGTAATCTTGCATCTATTTGTAATCATCCTGTTTTTTATTGATAGCGACGATGGTGATGATGATGATGATGATGATGATGAAGAGAAAGTAGCAAATAAATGTTTTTCCATTCAAGGACTGGTCTCTTTATTTATTTCACCACACGACATTGTCGATTATCCTTGTCAAAATTTGTTTCTCACTTGGCTTGAATGGAAAAACCAAAATCGCGCGCGCGGCTTCTCGAAATTCTCACTCGATCCAAGTGACGAGGAGCCGATGACGAGTCATCGCGTTCCTTATTTTTTTTTTCAATTCTATCGCATCATCTGTCTTCACGAAGGCGCATCGTATTTTTTTTGTCTTCGTTCTTTTCGAATCCCGAGCGTGGAGAACTTTTCTTTTTCCATTTCAATTGCCAAGCGTGAAAGATCTCGTCCATCGTTCCTGCCACGTCGTCCGATCGATCATGCGATCCTCCAGTTCGAAATAACTCAGCCAGTGTTCAACCTTTTCCACTAAAAAAAACAAACATAAAGTTCATTTGATTCATTTAAAACACCGAGTTTTCGTAATTGACACGAAGGATTGTAATTCCATCGATCTGGCGACGATTCCTCCGCGAATATTTCGATCCTCGAGGTGCACCGACATTCTGATCCTCCGACTTTATTTCACAGAATTTCAGAAACCGCGGAAAAATACCAAACACTGGTGAAATTACTCTGTCGGGATTATAGAACGTCGGAACACCCGATCGTCGATTTTTCATCATTCATACGATTAGAAAAGAAATAGTGTTTAAGTATCGTGGAAAAACGATCGGTAGAGTTTAAGAAATCGCGATGGAGTCTGCTCGAACCTCAATCGTTTTCGAAATTTGAAGGAGGGGGTGGAAAATTTCTCGATAATTGGATGAAAGCGCGTTGATTCCTCGGAGAGCACTCGAACGATCTCGCCTCGTCGGTGGTCGACACGGTTCTCAGGCAAACGGTGTGAAATCGTCTCGAAACTCGACTTAACACTGCTCGCGTATGGTGGGTATGTTATCCCTAACATACGTACTGTAGTCATTTAAGACGCGTGGTCTTGCAACGCGAGTGCTGGTCGCCCCTGCCTTCGACACTCCATTCTTCTTGTTTCGCGTGTCGGTTTTTTCTGGGTCGAGCTACTGCGCAGACCGCCACTGAGCTTGTAACCATTGCGACAGTGCCCCTTTGCATTCCGCAACCAGAGCGTTATTAGAGATTGCTGTTTATCAAAACTTATAATTTTATTTACATTCAGCACAATACTGTCAATGATATCATTTTCGGGTGGGGTAGAATTCAAGGGGGTTGAAATCTGAAAATACTTCTCAGTGTTGCGAGTATTATATTTTTGATATATTCACAGATTTTTATATTTTGTATATTTTTGTTTCTATTTTAAATTCAGCTACTCTGTGTCAAGTGGGTAGTATATTTGAGGCAGTCAGAGCAACAACGAACTAACCCACATTTTTTTCGAAATTGAATTAGTAGCAATAACGTATTCCAATAGGCCCTACTAACCATATAAAATAGGAGAAACAATTTTTTTAATGTGGGTTGGTCAGTTGTTGCTCTGACTGCCTCATTTGAAACACGAATCGTGAGCCACAGAAGTGTCTCATGTAAAGGGGCATAAGGCCCAAAAGGGACACTTCTGTAACTCAGGAATGCTATCTCGAATATATTCACCTAACAAAGGTAGTCATAGTTAAAACAGAAATGAATAGAAAAAGAAAATACACATATCCTAAATATCAATCACGATTCCACTCGAAAATGGGCATAAGGCCCCAAGAGAAAGAAAATGTGTGAATATGTCCCAAAATGGTCCCACATGAAAAGCACTTACATTAGATCAACGATGTAAACGGATTAAATCGCATAGACAGCTCAGTAATGACCATTTTCGCGGTATTGATGCATTATTTGTTTTCTACTGGTCTATTTCAGCATCGGGTGCGGGTGGCCAAGAAAGAAGGGTCAGTATGAGGTTGCACCGTAGGGAGGTGGCTGCCGCTGCAGGGGAAATGCAGCCCAAGTCCAAGTGAGTTGCTATACCGCATTAAACATTAAACGAAAGCACCTAAGTATAACTCGCTCTGCTACACAGCATCCGCAGGGTGTGGTTCATCGCTGACATGCTATAATTTTATTAACGTTGCTCGAACCTGACGCCTTAACGACGAATTTCTCGGTAATAAGTCGAGGGACAATGACGCGGCGGCTCGTTAAACGAGTAGAATTGGTTCAATTCTTTCTCTTTTGTAGGTTGTCTTCTATGTACTCATGGGTACAGTGAGCAATAGTGGGATTTTTAGAAATTAAAAGGAGAGGTTGGGAAGGAAAGAAGATCATGGAAGGTCTTCGGTATTGTTACTCATCGCATTATAAAGCTTCTATACTGAATCAAATTTTAAACCTTTAAAGTATTTAGATCAAATGCTAAACCTTGAGAGTAGATCAAATGCTGAACCTCGATATTAGATTCAGTTCTCGATTTTTCACGAGAAAAAATATTCAGCCCTCAGATTTCACAAAGAAAATATTCAGTCCTCGATTTTCCAAGAGGAAAATATTCAGTTCTTGATGTTTTGAGAGATGAATATTGATTGCTAAAATATTTATTGCTAAACCTTGAAACTAGATCAAATGCTCAACTTTGAAACTAGATCAAATGCTAAAGCTCGAAACTAGTCATAGCAATCCCCACAGAGGTAATATTTTCCAGAGGTCTCACTATTGCTTGGCATACCTTACCATTCAGCAAACTGTCAATTTTCCTATTGGAGGAATGAGTATCTAATACACTTCCATTTAATTATCGCTTCCCCTATTAGATATAAGTACTAATGGAAAGGTAATAAGCTTCGTCGTTAAGGCGTTAACATCTGGTCTCTCACTGGTAGCTTCTCCACGATTAATATTCGCCTCCCAATTCGATCCATAAAACGTAGACCTGGTAACGTTGTACACTCGACATTATTTCCATTGGCCATTCGCATTCGAGTGTACAGGGTTCACCTCGACGGTTGAACAAATCTTTCTATTCATCACAGTCGGTTTCTGGATTAACGTAAAGCTCTCTTAACCAGCATCTGCGTAAAATTTGCACAATCTCGATCGAGCTGGTTACACTTGGTGCTGTCACTAGAGATTGCATGGAACATCCCACACTAGGGGCCAGACATACAATCACGAGCCAATTCACGAGATTCCCCAGATCGAAGCTAGAGTCAATCGCGTCGCTCATTCCTTTCGCTCTTATTTTACCGGAAAAGCATTCATTTGTTCGTTTCTCAGTAGATCTCGCTTATTTCCATCGTCGATGATTTCTCACACGTCTACCAAGCAGTACTGACATCTCCACTGCGCATGCTCAGACGTTAAACAAAGAAAATCGATCCCATTCGCTCTACTGCTTGAATTCTATAAAAACGACTGACTATATTCAATATTTACTATTTAATCTCCCCGCTTTTTCATCTCCAATTTGCGCATGCGCGTTTGGGGACCTCGCTATTACTCGGTACACCTGTTCATTCGTCGCGTTCTCTTTCGTTTCTGTTTCCATCCTCGACTTACGATATCCGTTAAGTGTAAGAGTACGTTTGTTCGATTTCTATGGGGCAAATGACTAGCAAGTAGAGCGCGTTGAATATTTATAAGAGCCGTACTCGAACAGCCGCGCGGCACGGAACAACCTACGACCTCTTTCTCGTCGGCAACAGACATTCTTGCTTGCGGGCTCGATCTCGACGCGTGGATGTCGCTGTTAGTTGCATTCAGCTCTAATTCGGCAGGCCACTTCTTGGTAGATTGGTGTCTTGATTACCGTGGCATGGTTCCCCCTCGATCGCTCCCGATCCAGGGGGAAATTGAGAGGGGTGAGGGAGCGCACTTTGTCATTTGGAAAGACCATCGATTCCACCCAATCCCACTTACTAGATATTTAACATAGACACTCCTATCCCTCAACTAACCATCACACTTCTACTCTAACTTATCTAAAATCCACCCTTATTCTCCCCACCACTATTCAGCACAGTGATTCCCAGCCGATGAGTCGCGAAGTGCTTTCTGGGGGTTCGTTTTTTAAAAATATTAGTAAGTTAGAATTATATTCTGAAGCACCTATTTCTAATGTATTTTCTTTACCTTATTTGAATATTCTAAAGGGGATCGCGACTCAAAAAAGGTTGGGAACACTGATTTAGCAGATAAGGAGAGAAATCCCCTTACCACGAATCGAAATTGGGAAAATTGCATGAACTTTGGTAACAACTTACACTCTCTAATTTTCAAAACCTGTCGAAGGCTTGCTGCCTTTCGCAAAGCAAAGGAGAGTCTTTCCAAATGCGAAACGTCTGTTTGCCTGCTGCCGGGTGCACTGGGATGGTCTTTCCTTCAAACACTTATACAAGCATCCGTAGATCTTTGCATAACCAATAGGGGGCGAGGCAGACGGGGAACAGCTTTTGTCTCTTCCGCTAACGAGTCGTGTACCTACTTTCGTAATTTTTCCCCTTCACATTTTCACCACAACGGCGGTGTGGGACTTCTGAATGTGCCAAGCGAGCGATCCTCGACGATCGAGATCCACCGTGACACGATCCATCCTCTTTGTTATTGCTCGAGAAATTCGATCTCGATCGTCGGGTATACGAATCGCTCGAGATTGTCGGGATGCCCAATGCTCGAGGAGGAAGTCTGCAGCTCGACTATCGCGGAGCTCTCGTTACGAAAGCGCTTTCACGTTCGGGTTTCAAAGGCACGCTCGCCGTTACGTTTCACGCGTAGAAGCGTAACGGAGGGGGAGAAGGAAGCTGGATTACGAAACTCCTGCCTGGCAACTGGTTCGTCGTCCAACGCCTTGTGAATTCTCCGTGGAAAATGGCTCGCGATTTTTCTGCCGCGCTCTGAGGCGTTGCACTCGAGGCGATTCTAATTTAAATACGTGGAGGCTTAAACGAGCGCTTTGCAAATGAAACTGGAATGTTAAGAGAATGCAAGGTTGCAATTGAAAGTTCTTTTTTATCAAATTTAAAGGTTATTGCTTCGAGTTGCCGAGCGAGTGGAGGCAAACTTTTAAGCGTAGGGGTTTATTAATTTCAGCCCAGATTTTTTTTAAAAAGTTTGCAACTTCATTGAAGAGGGATTAAAATTGGAAAGGCGACTTTGAGACTTTAAATACGTCCGTTTCACGGAGTTTTGATTTTCGATTTTCTGGATTTCACTTTTTGAGGAAGATAAGATGTCAGTTTTGCAATTTCAAGCATTGGGCAGACCGCACTTTCGGTCATTCGAGGACGGCGCATGCGCGTATGCACGTTTCTTCTCTACTTCTGTTCGCTCGATCGTCTCGCTACACCTTGGGAGCTACAAAAAAAGAGACAGTCGCACTTTGAGCATTTTTTAAAAAAAAAAAATAAATAAATAAAAAAATAGCAAGTCCTAGACATCGTTAATCCGGCATCGAGAATCCAACCGGAATCCCGCTTTATGTTCTTTCGTTGACTTCTTTTTCAGGTAGCCGAAAGCTAAGACACTAATTCTAAGTCGCAAAAGTAGGCAAAGAGGGGGCGATATAATCTCCTGTGCCACGGTAGCGGACGCCGCCGTCGAAAAACTGATACCGTGGATAGACGTTGTTCGCCTTGCGGTCCTTCTCTCTGACCTCGTTGCCCTCCTCGCTCTCCGATCTCTTGCTTTCGTCTTTGCAGCCCCTCGGGGACATCACGACGCCCCGTTCCGCCCTCTCGATACCCCGTTCGCCTCGACTTCGTTCCCAGCATTGACCCTTTGAATACCAACTGGCGCGCCTAGGCGTTCAGTGTACGCGGCGCGTGCGGGGAACGCCTCACGGGCGTTCAGCGGCTATGGTTAAGAGATAGGAGGAGAGGATATCCGCACGCCGGGGTACGCTGAGCGTTCACACTGCCGGCGCGCAAAGGGTTAATGAAACCACTTGAAGGGGTCCCATGGCGGGCCACCTAAGCGCGACTCTACGTGTGATAATCCGCCTCTAAGTATCTCCACAGAAACTAGGCGTGGAGGGTGAAAGGATCCTCTGGAAAAAAGTAGATTCACTCGGACGAATGAAGTCGTCACGAAGGGTAGAGAGGTCAGAGGGATGGGCTCTGAACGAAACAGAGGGGAGAGGCGGGGAACGAATGGGGAGGGAGAGAAAGGGAAAGAGAGAGAGAGAGAGAGAGAGAGAGAGAGAGAGAGATTGAGTGAGTGAAAGAGAGAAGGAGGATTAAGAGCGAGAAGTGTGGTGAACATATTGGTGAGGACGGTGGCGCGCTAATGTCGCTGTTTTGTGTGTCTTTTGTTTTGGAAGCGCCAAAGCGACACCAATGGCCCCACCCATCCTGATGGGCAGGCTGGCAGGCGTACAGCACAAGTGAATCAGCACCAGCAATAGCAGGCTCATCGTCGTCGTCGTCTTCTTCAGCAACCCCATCGCCACCATCATCGACAAGGTCACCGGTGTCGTCGAGCCCCCGAACATCCTCGATTAGCCGCCCCCATAAGCCAGCAGTGAATCTCGCGAGCGACCAGCCTCCCCGAGGCCGACGAGAATCCCCTAGCTTCGCGCCTCGTCGACCGCGCGCCGCTCTCTCGACTAATCTCCACGTTCCTCGCGAGCACCCGCCCCATCGTCATCACCACGGAGGGTCCACCACGCTCCGCGGGTCCTGGAACACCCGCCTCGTCTACGGAGTCCCCGAGGATCCGCTGCAGCGAACGGAACTGGACGGAACGGGATCGAAGGGTCGAAGGATGAGCACTACCCCTCGAAGGGCGAGCGGAACTCCGGCCGATAGCGGCGTTTCACGCGGTGCTCGCGCACGGACTCGATTACCTCTGGATGGGTCCCTCGCGCAAAGGTCGGTCTCGCAAGGACCACACGTGTCTACACGCATACATATACATATACATATACATACACGGTCCGTGGTGTCTCGACGAAGGACGCTCCGCAGAGGCGCGATCTTTTTAGGATGCAATCGCGAGTGTACAGTACGCGGCTTCGATGATTGGTCCACATAGTCGTTGCTGCGACCTTGCCGAACGATACGAGGCCCGGTGTCTTTGTCCCGTCTCGCGTACAAGGGCTGTATAGTAATTGGAGACCTAAGGCCCGCGCGTAATTTCAAAGCGGCAGGGAAAAGTTGGACGTTTGTCAGAGAACTCGAGCGAATTTCGTCTTTCCCTGCATCGCGTTTTTCTCGTTTAATCATTCTTTTTGGGGGGGAGGGAATTTTGGTTGATGGATTCGCGATGACTGATTCGGAAGACGGCACGCGGTGGAACCTCCGTTATCGGGACGTAATTGTTGAGACCAGAGGATGTTTGTGTCCCTTTCGACGTTGGTCGTTTCACGTTTTCGGTGGAATGATTCTAAAAGGACTTTCTTTAAATTCGTGGGTCTCGAGTGTAACTATGAAGCTGTAGTTACGCAGAGTCTCGCCTGACCTCGATGGGTACTTTGTTAAATCGCGACTCCTTCGACGTAGCTACTTTCACATCCTCCTCGCATCTAGATTGTTCAATCCTGTGCTCCATTTGTACAACTAACACTACACGCCTCTGCTTTAATTGCGCCACGATCACGATTTAGATGAGGTTCCTGTAATTGCACAGTGGGGGTAGCAAATACACAAGTTGCCATATATTTTCTTAATTACCGTAAACAAGCATTTGATTTCTATTCCTTATCTGTAGGATCATTCGAAGTAACTCGTAGTACTTAATTATAAAAGTGTCCCAGTCTCCCAAATTCGTACAATGGCCCCTCGATCCTTCCACTGTGCAATCGCAGAGGCTGCTTCCGCTGCCAGAGGCGAGGACCCCGCGACTCTCATTCCTTTCACACAACAGAACAACACGGCGGTCGGTTGGAGCGACGGAGGTGTCTGCTGTGTAGCGATCGAGACGCGTCAGGAACATTGTATAAATATGTAGCATACCTCGCCCGAGCCACGATCCTGTACATAGAGAAGAAAATGAAAAGGAAAATCGCCAGCACCGATGGCTGGACGTTATCGGGGCGTCCGCTCGCGCGTTCGCGCGCGCGCGAATCCCAAGCTTTCTCGACCCGACGGCCGCGGGGGTCGGCGTCCCCGGATCCCGCTCCGGGGCCGACCCCGGGGACAGACCCCGGTCGACGGTCGAACGTTGTCCATTTCACCGATCATACAGAGCGTAGTACAACGGTCCACCGAGATGAGAGTTCAAACGACTAAATAGAGAAGCGTAGCTGGTAAGGTAACTAATGTCCGTTCGGTTGTGCTAGTGGTTAAGGAACACCGCGAGACGCGCCAACATCGATCGAGCGTACTGTACAATTCGTGTCCCCGGCGACCTTCCCAACCCCTCTACGACCTGCGTGGGAATTCGAATCTCTTCGGTTGCGGTGCACGGGGGTCGATCGAAGCTCCCCGTCGGGCACCTCCACCTCGGCCACGCCACCTCGCCGTCTTCTCTCTTTTATACGATCCGATTCTGGGCGGAGAGTCGGGGCACCACGAGGAGTGGTTTGGTCCTGTTCACGTGTAATTTCGAGGGGGGAGCCGCGTGGTTTTTTTATGGTACAGTGGGGGAGGGGGGGGGGGTTGAGATTGTGAGTACAAGGGGGATTGTTGTTGGTGAACGGTACCAAATCGTATCTTCCGCTTATCGTGTGTCCTGTGTGCGTGTCCCTCGCTGTCCTGTGTGCTTGTATCTCGTCTTACGTGTACGTGCGAACTCTCGTGTGTCCCGACGGGGGTGGCTTGGGTGGAGGGGCAACGGGAGACCGCGGGAGTTTCAAGGAAAACGCGTTTCCTTTTGCTACTGTTGTCCCGGGATTGTTTTCTGTTTATTTCAAGTCTGTGGCGTTTTGGAAATTTCTAGGGAGAATTGTGGGTGAGGGGTTCGAAGGTTAAGGCAATCGGTGGAAGATTTGTACGCAGGGTTAGTGTATAGGGTAGTAATTCGCGGTGGAATTGAAACGATTGGAATTATTGTTCGAAGAGATAGTGGAATATGTACTTTTTCAAGGATTTTGTTGTTCAAAGAGGGTTGGAGTTGTCATCCGGAATTGTATCATCCCTTCTTCTGATACATTTCTTTAGATAGGGTGAAGGCACCAGTAGTCGACCATGTATCAGTAGTCGACCACTTTCAGAAAAACATGAAAAATAAGGATTTTAGATGTGACGATCTTTTGAACAGAGTGTAGATAGAGTGCAGTTAGAGTGCAGTTAGAGAACTACACTTTGTTCAAAAGATCGTTATTTCTAAAAACCGTAATTTTCATGTTTTTCTGAAAGTGGTCGACTACTGGTGCCTTCACCCTATATTGATGCACGAATTGTTGTAAATGCCCTGCACATTGCAAACTGCAGGATTCTATTTTTGTATTGTTTGTAAGTAAATGAGAGTCTTGATCTTCAATCTCCACTATTTTATGTTGACTCTGGAACAGACGATCATGTGTTGCCGCTTTTAGGTTATTTAATGGTTCCATACAGAAGATTCTGTGGGGAAGCTTTCCTTCAAATGATACTAAAACCTCAATCGTTTGGTAGCTCCACCCGAAAAATTCAAAATTTCTCCACCCTCTAAAAACAGTCGCGCACAATAATATTTCCTTCCACATTACCGACCAGCATGTGCATCCACTTTCCACTTTTATCACGAATTACAAGGAACACTTCGATCCCTCCATCGCATCGATTGCCTTGATTCTCCGAGCCCTGCGCGCGTAGTAAATTCAAATAAGAGGGAATAGAAAACGAAGAATAAGATGTCAAGTTCATCGAAACAGAATTGTTTTCAAGATCGGCTCTCACTTCGAAATAAAAAAGAAGTTACAAAGATCGACCCGGCCGACCCAATCTAAACTCTACGGGAGTCCAAAATTAACTTCCCCTTTTTCATCCTTCCGCGCCCGCTTCCTAATCTTCGCGTGGCCCATCCCCGCCCCTCGTCAATTCCTGTCTCGCCCCAACCCCCTTTTCACCATCCCCTCCCTCCCGCCCTAATCAACGTCTTGTATAAAAAGTATATCGTCGACGCGTTGCATACAAAAAGGAAACAAGAAAGAGGTGGAAAGCAAGAGAACGTGATAAAAAAAAAGGTTATATATAAATATATATTATACCGACACGTGTTTTTCTATGTATTTTTTTTTTGTCATAGGGTACTACTACCGCTACTATTATTACTATTACCATTAACTATTAACTAATTAACTACTACCAACTATTACTATTACCATTACTACCGCTGCTGCTACCGCTAATTACGCTATTTACTATGTTGTAACTTGTATAGAGACGGCGACTTGAATCGCAAAGATCGACTCGGGGACGGGACGGTATCTCGTTAGCCGTTCGGGAAAGGAAACGACGGGCCCGACGGAACATCCGTTTCCCGTCCTCTGCACGCGTTGGGAATGGAAAAAATGGGGGGCCGGTTACAGATTTTGAAGGTTTAAGATTCGAAGCTTTTTTTAACGAAGATTAAACGATTGGGGTGGAGTTTAAAGGCGCCAGGTTGTTTATGGGGAAAGCAGATATGTCACTTTAAGTATCTTTATATTCCACAGGGTGTTTGAAAGCGCGAAGCACGATTGGGTGATGCATCTCGGAAAGATGAACGCGAAGTGTAGAGTGAGACTTTTCGTTGAAGCCTTCATTTTGGAGGAAATCAAAATTCAAATTGCAAGTAGCAGAAATAGCGCGGGGATTGTAAGATAGCGTTGTTGAAGGAAATGTAACTTCTCATTCGAATTTTTAATCTTAACTATTTTCCTAAAATCGAATATTCAAGGGAATTCTCATTCTGCACTTTTTATCTTTTCAAGACAGATCACCTCTACAAATTTACATTCACCACAAGCTTTGCGACACCCTGTGTTTTTACTTCTCTTATTTAAGTCTGATGCATGTCTGCTTTTATTTTACGAGAGAAATTATGACTTCGAACGGACAAATCGTCCAATCTTCCGCTACTTCCGAACAGACCCACTGATATATTTTATTTTAGCCACTCGGGAGTGGTGGGAATTTGGATCTTAAAGGACTATCGGTAGATTCTTTTCCAATACAGTCGTAGAAGCCCACGAGTGCAGAGGACTTACACTACTATTGTTTATCGGTGGAAGGTGTCGAAACGTTTTACGCGTCAGACTTACATTCGATCGACCTTTGTACTGAACAATTATCATAAACATTACGCAATTATAAACGTCACGCGACAATTTACCCTCACGACTTCTTCGGCTTCGTGTGAAATGGTGCCCGTCGTATCGTCGTCCTACAATAATTACTTTCCACAATTATCTGATGTGTCGACACGTTCCACCGTTTTCTTTCTGACTAATCTTTTTCAATTAACACGCGCCATCTTCCAACCCCGTGGAGCTTCTTCGATTCGACTGGCCTCCACGATATTATTTACGAATCTTTAGGAGTAGCTGAATTTATGTTTTGATCGAACTACCTCAAATTCGAAGAACTATGTCACAATATCGTTTTATTATAAATCGGGGATCTTCGAAGTACTCGGGGACACTTGGGACCGTGAACGATAGTTCCCTAAATATTTCGTCACGAAATCGGTACCGGAAGCGGAGTGACTATGCGGATAATGGGGTTGCTTTGTACTTTTTTATTTCCCTGTGTTATTCGTACGGTAAAATATATTGTTACGAAGCTACCCCCTCCATGCGGTGTGGTTTTTTAACGACTTAAAATTTTATTTCTCACTTAACTATAGAAGTAATCACTGGCTTGTCTTAAACGTACCTATTCCTACCGTTACCGGTCAACTGACTGGTTAGGAAACGAATTTGATAAAATCAAATGGACGAAAGAAACAAAAATAAATGCAGAATTTTTTATTGAAGTCCAAAGTTCAATCGAATTTTAAAACCGATTATTCGACCGGGGGTGGTATGGTTAGCGTTAAGCTACTGCATTGGTTCGGGATGATATTTGAATAATACTAAAAAGTGACGTAAAGTTACCCACGCTTGCGGTACGATTTTTTGATTACCACAAAGCCACCCCATTAGTCACAAAATCACCCACGTTTATGGATCCCGTGAATCGAATTGCTTGGCCAGCGAATGAAGGAGCTTCCTCGATTCTTCAACATGGAGGGAACAAACACTGCCAGCGCGAGCTGAAACACGCTCGCGTTCTCCGCCACGACTGAACCACCCACGGAAACCGTTCCTGTCCAGATCCGTCGTTTCCCAGCTCGTATATCGCCACGATATCATTCTCGAAGCTCTCGCGAGAAAGAGATGATTCTCGAGGTGATCGATGCCGTTGCAAAGAGGGAGAGGAGCGTCAGCATCCACCCCCTGTGATTTCGTTCCGCCATTTGCATTTCTTTTTTTCACGGAGCACAGTTTGCGCCACACGAAACGCGTTGGGATCGATTGAATTTCTAATGGTAAATCAGCAAGCTGAGAGGGTCGTTCAAATTTGTGAATTTGAATCTGTTTATCCAAAGGAAAGGGAAGAAATAGGGTGTCAAGAAGAAGGCTGTTGAAAGCTATCCAAAAAGCTATCATTTTGGTGTCTTTAACTCAAAATTTGCATTCCTAATCGATCGTAACTACTAGCAAATTTTTTAATTTAAAAATCTCTGCTTTGTCAGAAATCTAGGTTAACGCCGTAAAAAGTGTGATCGTCTATGCGATGTCGCGAGAGATTTCAACGCGCGGGTGACAGATCTCGTTGGCGGAAACTGAGCGAGAGGAAGCGTAAGCTGCGAGGACGCGGTTTGCCATGGAATCGCGTGGAGGTGAAGAAAAGGGGGAGGGCAAGATACAAATTTCCTTCTCCACGAATCTTTCTTTCCCCACAAAAAAGAGCAGGGTTAACGAAAAAGAGAAATTGATCGCGCGCGCTTGATTTCGCTCGGGTCAAAATGGACAAATTTTTTATTTAAATAAAATTTCGACCAACGAATAAAAGTTACAAAAAATTAATTATTCCTCACTGGTCGTTAACCCGAGTTAACTTTATTCGACACGTGACGAATAATTTTCTCAACTTTTATTCGTCATTGGAAATTTTATTTAAATCTCTGCGCTCAGCCTGGAGGAGCTTCCTCGTTTTCTCACGACCGAGGGCTCAGCGAGCCACGAAACTTAAACGGAGAAGAAGCGCGGAAAGATACCGAGAGAAAGCGAAGAAAGAGAAGAATGAGAAATAGCTGGGTCTGCAGGTCCGAGTAGCGAGGACTCGTCTGCGAAGACGTTCATCGACGAGGCGTCACGACGATCCCCGGCATCGAGGTATAACGAATCCGCGATCAATTGTATTTTACCTATGCTAATCGTAATTGTACCGCGGCGACACCGTTTGTATATGTATGTACAATTACCATGCGATACGTTAAGGGTATCACCACAGCGACAACAGCAACAAAAATACACTATATTAAACATACGAGAGGGGCGAGTGTTTTGCGTGCGAGCGTGGCGAAGGGTGGCTATGATTGCCACCCCTCGCGCCGGAGAATATCTGATTCGAATCGAGCGTCGTGTGCGTGTGCGTGAGTGACGAAAGAGAATGGTGAACGACTAAGTAGTTAGAGTTAGAGCGTTAGAGGGACGAAGGAAGAAAGACGAAATGAGAAGAAATGAGAATGCCAGGGGATACGGGGAATAGAGTGTTTTGCGAATTGGTCCTCTTTCTGTACGATAAAGGCCGTCGCGCATTTTAGCGAAGCGTCTCGAAGGAATTAATAATAATTAATTGTCGCTGCGCTTCAGTCATCGATCGTTTATAAAGCTTTTCTCTTCGAATCGCCGCGCTGCGCGAAAATGCGCGACGGCATTAATGCGCGCAGGAACAGCTGCGACGAAGGGTCCTTTTTTTTTTTAAGGCGTCGCGGGTCGATCTACCGCGAGCCTGCCTTCTCCTTTCGTTTAGTCGCGATTATCTCTGCGACGGATACCATTGTTCCCTCGATTCTGGGGAGAGATGACCGAGGGGGGAGAGAAAGCGAGAGAGAGAAAGAGAGAGAGAAAAGGAGAAAGTGAGATAGAGCGGGTGCGTGTAAGGGAGTCGCGTGCGTGACGCGTGTTGCCGAGGAAACGCGGAGGAAAACATGATACTCGTGGCTTCCGTTTGCACTCTAGTACGAATTTCCGTCTTGTTCTTTGTTTCTTCTTCTTCTTTTATCATCGCACAACCACCTCTTGCCATCCTCGAGACACACCAAACCCCCGCCCCGTTCCGAAGCTTCTTTCCCTGCATTCACGTTTTCTTTCTTTGTAGGTTGATGAAAAGCACGAGCGGCTAAAGCGATCGGCTAAGCGTCTCCTATGTAACCTATGGATTTAATCGTCCAAGTTAATCCGCTTTTCTGGTCAGGAGGAGACTCGCCTTGGCTCGGATGAGACGACCAGCCGAGACCCCCCCCCCCCCCCCCTCTACTCGTTTCCAAGGACTTCCATTTTTAATTGCTCTTTCAACATCGAGCCCTCCGCTGTCTACCACCCCCCCCCCCCCACTTTATCTTTCATTCTTCTTCTTCTTTGTTTTCTTTTTTGTTCCTCCTCGTTATTTCTTCTTGTTCAAGATCGTCGAGGATGGCAAGGGGGCGCAGGTCGAGAGGAAGCAGCCCCGCGCTGATCGATCTACGGTAGTTTTGTCGAGGTGACGCGATATTAGCAGCGTTCAAGGAGGAATGAATCAAGTATAAATTGCTGGTATCTAATCTATTGTTCACGGCCAGACGGCCGACCCGCTGGGCCCCGAGCGATTTCTCTTCACCGGGATAACCCTGACGAATGGGAGCCCCCACCTTCCGTTATTGTTGTTGACTAATCGCGCGGATCCTCTCCTCCCCCGCTCTGACGCGCGTGCCCTGCCCAAGGGCCCCAGGGGCCAGCGGGCCGGGCCCGGAAATTAAGCTTGCATTGTCTTGACATTCTTGGTGTGAGTTCGTTAAAACTCCTAACTGAAGTGCAATTGTAAGATTACGATCATCGTTGTACGTTTGCTTCTCCTTCAATTCTCGGCGCGCAGGCCGCGTGGGCTTCGTCTGCGCGCGAGGGCGTCGAGTCGCGCGCGAACGCTTCGGTTCTGTTATCCTTCGTCCTCTTGTTCTTTTAGGCGTACGACCTGAAACTAATCGTTTATGTGCGAAACGCGAGCGAGCGAGGCGAGCGAGGCGAGCGAGGCGAGCACCGGAGACGAACGAAATCAAAATAAAGGGCAGCTGTCGTAACGTCGAGCGCGAGGCGGTTCGAACCGCCTACACCCGTAGAATATCGATTTCTGATCTGAAACCGCAACTGTCTGTTCCCGAGGCCGGCGATGGCGCTAGGTCGGAATTAATTTCTGTTAAGGGACTAGTAATTCGTAAGCGACTTCTCGTTATTAAGGATCGCTGGGCGTGAAGGGCTAACTCTGCGTTCGATTGTGTTGTAAAAAGATACATGGAAAAACGAGTTCTTCGTGCAGGCAGGTCTGATTTCGCGTTTCTCTCCGCCATTCTTTATGTTCGACGTAGGGGTAAATAATGCCGATTAGGAGCCGGAAAAACGAAACGTTTGTTTTAGATCGGGAACAGCGGCGGCAGCGGGGCGGCCGGCCCGCGAGGCGAGGCGTCCAAGTAAAATATTTTCGGAAATAAATAACGAGCCTCTTCTTCGACGTGCCGCGATCGCCTCGCGGCCCGCCCGCCCCTGCCGGCCGCTCGCCGAATTCTAGTTGAATAATAAAAAGAAGAAACGAAGCATTTTTTAAATTAAACGAGATAAACGAATGACCACCGTTCGCCTTTCTCTGCATTTATCCCGTGTCTCGATCGTCTGGCTTCCTTCCTTTCTCTTTTTTATTTTCTTTTGTAGCGTCTTGCCGCGGAGAAAGTGTTTCCGCCGCGCGTGAATCATGGACCGGATTGTCGGAGCAACGGGCCCAGGGCTCTTCGTGGCAGTCTGTTTTTATTTAACCCATTCAGCTGTAATATAAATGTTTTTTGATATTCTGTTAACGATGTCGATAATCTGTAATTGTACAGTCATTTTTAAATCGAATAATTACAAACAGTTTATTATAAACATGAGATTCTATTTAGAGCGCCAAGAATCCACCGTCCACGGGCAGAGTGACGCCGTTGATCATGGTGCTGCGATCGCTCAATAGATACACGATCGCGTCCACCACCTCGTCCACTTCTGCAAAACGGTAGAAAGGATTGAATATTACCTACAGGGCATGTTAGAAAGGCGACAAGGTAATCTTTCTTTTGTAGAAAGATCGACGATGTTCACTCTTTCATGAATGCCCCTTTTTTAAACGAATACCTACCGCCGAATCGACCCAATGGTATTTTACTGAGCATCGATTGTGCCTTCTCGGGCTCGCTCCAGCCCAGCTTCCCCATTTCCGTCATGATCACCGTCGGGTTCACCGTGTTCACTCGAATATTGTGGGGACCCAGTTCGAGGGCCATTGTCCTAGAAACATCCACGATTACTTTTTGTTTATAACGAAGCATTTTACTACCGACTGATGTTAAGCTAGAAACGCGTCGGTAAAGCAAAATGATTATGCAGTGTTGTTAGATTTCTATCATATTTTTACTACTTTTTACGGTTGCCTAGCATGATCCTTCTTAAGTCTCTTTTCGCTGCTGACTATAATTCTCAGAAGATTCTGCAAGAGTATATTTACCAACAGAAATTTTCGTAACCTTTTTCTCGATTCGATTTCTTACTTGGACAGCATATCCACGGCTCCCTTAGAGGCGCAGTAAACGGCATGGTCTCTCAAGGCAGCCTTGCTAGCCTGCGAAGACATGTTCACGATGCTGCCAGGGACATTTCTCTGGATCATGTCTCTCGCGACCACCTGAGAGACATTCATCATCGCCTTGACGTTTATGTTAAAACTCAGGTCGAATTCTTCCTCGGTGGCGTCCAGGAAGGGCTTCAGTTTCGCAACGGCAGCATTGTTCACAAGAAGATCGACAGGCAGAACGCTTTGAACTGCCTTCTTAGTAGCGTCCCAGTCATCAAGGTCCACGCAGACGGTCTGGATACTGGAATCTTGTGCGCGGAGCTTGTCCAGGTTCTCCTTTGTCTTCGACAGTCCTATCACTTGTCCCTTAAACTTGGACAGGCGGAGTGCCAACTCCCTGCCGATGCCTGCAATTCGTTAATGTTCGTTAACGGGTGAATCCTATATTTTGGGTTAAAACCATAGCAGAATTTGGGATTTTTCTTTTATGAAACTAGCGATTCGATTAATCTGAAACTTGGTCTGTATTTTTATGCGTTTTTGAAAAAGTTGCAGTTTTTTGTATTCATTTTTAATAATGAATATAGGAGTTATGCATGATTCATCAACAAGCCGCGTAAAGTTCCCCCCTTAAGTGGTCATGTCTAGTTGGCAGGCGAGAAGAACGTGATTTTCGGGAATTTTTTGTGGAAAATTTAATCCTATCTAGAGACGCGGTAGCGTCTCGACACCAAGTACATGAATCGACATCCTGTATATGTCGACTGTTGCTACCGCTATCATTTACTCGACCCCGGGCTATTCCAACCTAACTGTAAAACTTATTTCATTAATTATCTCATCACGCCTGCAATATTTTCTAAATTTAAAGTCATTTTTCTTATGTAAACCGCATATCAGCTTTCGAATAAGACCAATTTCAATAAAATCGGTCCACGCGTGACAGAAACGGTAAGATTTTTCTTCTGATTCTCCAGTCAAAATTTTCATCAACATAATACGTATATACGCGTTACACGCACACCATCGGACAAAAAGAAACTAACACATGTTTCGTTCGTCAAACGCTACCTTCACTATGCAATCTACTCAAAATTTTGACAGCTTAAAGTCAGGTTATAACCTGGCGAGTGTTAAATAAGGTAAGTTTTCAAAATTTGAGATGCCACGTATTTTTATTGGCGCGAGAATTGCAATCAAAATGCAGTCTCAAACACAAGGTGAGTTGCCAAAATTTGAATTGCGACATGTTTAAATATCATCGAACTGTTTTTTATTTGTAACTAAACTCAGGATTTTATTTATGTATATATTATTATAGATAATCGAAGCGTAAAATCATGCTGGGATTGAATTTATCCTGAATTCTGTCCCGTGATAATTTGTAAATATAATAGTAAAAATTATCCGAAGTCATTCCCTATTCACAAAAGTCAAGGACTAAGCCTGCAGAATGCTGTCATAGAAGCAAGTAATTCATTCAATATTTACTTGCAAACCAGTATTGCCTTTTAATTATTAAATATCATTACATTTTTAAACATAAGCGTTTTAACATACACTTTGCAGCTTCGCTTGAGTTTTCTGAAATGCCCATAAAAAAAAACGTAATATAAATCGAATCAAATTAAACATTATCTGATGTCATTTTCTATGCAAATTATCTTTGTAAAAAGAAGTGAGATCCCTCCAAAAAAACTTTAAAAAAGTAAAAAAGGTACGCCAAGTACATGAAATCAACTAAATCACAAAAAAAAGAAAATAATAATAATTAGTACAAAGTAAAAAAAGATGCTTTCCCGCAGCGTGCAAAGGCGACACTGTGTAACACAATAAAAGACAAAAAAAGATGTCCGCGGCCTGGAAGTCAAATACTTGGCGTGGCCAGGCAAGGTATTCTCAGATCATCAATACCCATACTTCCCCCTCGCAGGCTTTCAAATAATTTGTCCATTTAAAACTCAGACAATATTCATCCACACCGATACCTTTCCTTTCACAACCTTTCACATAATTTGTCAATTTTAAACTCTGACAATATGAATACATTTTCATTATTTTCTCTTTTTAAATAATTATTCAGCGACACCTTGACCTTGCCTGCCCACGCCAAGTATTTGACTTCTTTTATTATTATGGCTACTTCCCCAGCTCCATTATCCCTATTTTTAGTCATGCTATTGTATCCCCTTATTTTAATTGTCTTTTCACCCTTCAGTTTGGTTTCGTTTACTAATAATATATCTATTTTCTTTCTAAGTAGAAAATCTGTTACTTGTGTTATTTTACCTTTAATACTATTTGCGTTCCAACTACAGATTACTAAGTTATTCACAACCGTTACTTAACCTTATACTGAAGATCATAGAATAGGGGAGACCGGGGCTAAGTCGCCACTTTTAAATATCTCCGAATCTATACATCGTATGATCTCGCGATCGATAATGTAGATCTTCAATAAGATTTCAATGCGACCGACAGAGTATGGTGAATTTCGGTGCTAAATTGTAATTTTTATTTCGTTGAACGTGTTGGTTGTTATGAAAAGTGGTCGAAAGTGAATTTCTTTTCGCAACGAAAATTTCGGTTTGCACCTTCGCACTCATCGCGGAAATTCTGAAGGTAAGTGATTCTTAGAGAATTAAGCATGCCAAACACGATTTTGATATGAAACCTTTCATTTTCTTTTATCTAAAATATTTTCTGAGCGACCGAAGTTGTGATTGGCGCTCGGGGCTAAGTCGCCACAAAGCCACTGAGGTTAATGCATATGTTAAGTCGCCACATTCATAATTGTCACTTAGTCGAATTCACTCTATCTTTAATTGTAAACGCCTCAGTTACTTACATTACAGCAACATGGGGTGCGTTCCACTTGGGCCCAAATCACCCGCAACACCCGTGATTTCCATTACATATCGCGACCGTGCGGGCGATTTGGGCCCCAAGTGGAACGCACCCATGGTACGCATGTACCGTCGCAAACGTGAGGCAGCTGATAAAGAAAGACTTAAAAAATGCCGTCATAGCCGTTAAGCGCGATGCCATGCCAGTTACGACTGCGGCGAAGCAGACTGAACGATAAAATAAAAATAAAAATAATAACACATATTTGAGTGTTTTCCTTCAAACAATTTTCATTTTCTACTAACAATTTGGTACGAAAAGAAGGTGGCGACTTAGCCCCGGCGATTTTGACATTTCAGAAAATACACCAACCTCAATTTTTCGATTTTTTCATTACACTATGCCAGATAAACATTATATCGTATAGTAATTTTGTAGCTGAGGCTTTACTCTTTCCAACAGTATAAATATGTACGGTAAAATTATTTATTTTATTGCCGAAAATTCGCACCGCCAAAAACGTGGCCGCTTAGCCCCGGTCTCCCCTACTCTCTGATGGTAAAAAACTCAGCAGTACAAACAAAAAATAAAAGACTAATATACACGTCCATACTAAGACCTGTGATATTGTATGCAGCACCAGTATCGTGTGCAACGGCAACCACGAATATAAAACCTCTTCAGGTGTTTCAAAATAAGTGCCTTAGATTAGCATTTAACAGAGATAGATATGAAAGAATAAGTAACCTCCACAATGACGCACAGTTGCCGCTAATTTCTGAATATATTAGGGAAATGTCACAAGCGTTCTATACAAATAAAATAAAAAATGACAATAAAATACTGGATAATGTAGTTAATATAAGATACGATGATAAGCCATTTAGAATTAAACATAGGTTACCGTACCAAAGACTGCCTATTTTCTACCAAAGTAATACATAAGAAAAATAATTATAAGCAAACAAAAGTATATATATACAAAATGATATTAATTATAAATATCAAAGAATTATATAGACTGAGGATATGAAAGAGGATAAAATGTATGGTAATATGGGTAGATGAGGACACTTACTATTGTTAGTACAAAGTCGTAAATAAGTTAATGTAAGCAATTATAATACAAAATGTAAACGGGCAATACAGATTGTGTATTGCCATCTTCAAATACCAAAAACAGGTTTTTAAGTTATGTTTTCCTGTAGAGTTAAGGATACTCTATAATTCATAGAACTTGGACATCAGTCTGTGATAAATATAATAACAAGGGGACGTATATAATCTATGTTAAGCGAAAATAAAGGGTAGAGCCACATAGGAGGCAGGGACCTTCATACATCAAATGCATATGCAAAAAATGTATAATCCGCAATGTATATGGTTATGCATATGTTATATAGAAACTGTTAATAAATTGTTACGAAAAAAAGTTTCCGTCTGATCACTGCAGTTCAGCGGCGCTAGGCGCGGTTAGTATTTGGATGGGGGTGACCGCTTGGGAATACCGCGTGTTGTTGGTACATTTTTTTGTTCACAACCTATTTTGTATTGGCCAACGTTCCGAACTTTTTGGGGCGGGTGAAAGAACCTCGCCTATACATATATACCTTAATATATAAAGCAGAAAGCTTCTATATGTTTGTGTGTTTGCTGTCGCCCAAAAACTTTGGAACAATAAACTCCGTGATCACGAAATGTGCCTCAGCCCATTATGCCTGACTAATCAGATGAACGTGACCATTTTCACAAAAAAATAAAAAAATGCTTCTGCTTATACAAGCAGAATCTAAACTTCGGGCGAAGCCGAGTAGCAAAGCTAGTTTATTATACGCAGAATATTTCGAACACATTTTATTTCCAAACTTTTCTATAAATCATTCTACTGGCAATATCATTTAATTCGACTGCTCTTCACTGTTCTAATGTTATTCTGTTTCATTTACAAACGCGCGAATGATTAATCTTTTTAGACCTGAAGTCTCGGGAGAAAGTATTTTTATGATCGTTTTACTCGCACCTAACAACGCTCCTCTGTAGCCAACGTCTTCCCACTTGCGAAATGGACCGTGAAATGGTACTGACTAATTCGATGCAATTTACGGAGCAATTGCACTTGTTAAAAAGATATCAGACGGTCGGCAAAAGATTCCAATAGTATTTATTCAAAGGCATTAAACGCCAGATTTTTACACTATTTTCCTCGAACACATCAAACCTTAAGAAACATCTATAACATTTTTTTTCAACTCATCTCGCTTTCTTGCAGCATAAAAGTCAATTCTAGTCAAGGTTGCGACTTTTAAGATAAGCACTCTTATCGTGATTTATGTCTGTCTATTAAAAAATCTACAGCAACCGTTTCTGATTGGCTAGATACAAACTCTCGGCCAATGAGCGAGTTCTTGGTTTGGTACAGAACGCGCAGGATCGAAGGAAAAACTCGGTGGATTTTGAAAAGTGGTATTCAATTACCAAATTGCTAAGTGTGACCGTGAATGCGTATGTCAGATTCGTTGGCATACCTTGTCCAGCACCTGTCACCAGAATCCGTTTCCCCTCGAAGCTGATGTTCATGGCTACTAACGACTGCGTAATGTTTCGAGCTCAATGTGGTGTTACAACAGATGTACTATTGCCCGGCCGAAAGAAGATCCCTAGCAGGCGGTCTCGGGCGATGCAGTCCGCCGATGTGACGATTGGTCGAGCCACCTATTTGGACACACTTCTAAAGACGGGGCACACGTATTTTGGTTATTGGCTGAAGTAGGCACATACATTGTCGCACCGCGCGACGAAGAGAGCGAACAAAACACATCGACATCGAGTGGGATAGAGCGATTTGACCCACGAACGCCAAAGCAATAGCGTAGGCATCTTTAACGGTTAACCATTAATATATAATAACATACAAATTTCCCTATGTTTTACAATATATTCCTAAACGTATTGTGAAAAATAAGGGAAATTTGTATGTTATTATATACCCAGGGCCGGCGTGACAGTACATATGATACCGGGCAAAACCATTTTTTGGCGCCCCTTCCCAATTTTTTAATAAAAGAAACCATCTGTTTTACTTTACATAGTTTTATCAGATAGTCATCGTTTTTTATTTGAATAATAACAGAAATACTAAAAAAATAAAACAGGAAAATAACTAAATTAACGATTTTTTATTGAAGCACCCTCACGAATTGGCGCCCTTGCGAAGTGGCGCCCCGGGCGGTCGTACCTTCCGCCGGCGCTGTATGTACCGCCTGCTAGGGATCTTCTTTCGGCCGGGCAATAGTATCTCGTCTGTGGTGTTACTCTGTCCTGACCCCACCAACGACCGTTAACTATTGATACAGATCGCGCAATATAACTTTGCCTCCGAGCGGCGACCACCGGCGACTGAGTTGGCCATGACTCGACCGTGCGTGCGAGAGAGTCAGAGAAAAGAACACCGACGGTCTAGCTCTCTCGCACGCACGGTCGAGTCATGGCCAACTCAGTCGCCGGTGCTCGCCGCTCGGAGGCAAAGTTATATTGCGCGATCTGTATCTACGCAACTCGTTCATTCATTTTGTAACCTAGAGGGCGGATAAATCTTCCGCGCTGATTTAAATTCGCCACATCTCCGTTGGCAATATTGGCATTTTCTTATTTCCGCTACGCAATCTGGTGGCGAAAATTAAAGCACTCAAATCGGGTTAGTTGTCGCATGTAATTGGCAATATTGTGAATTTCGACTGTTTGATGATCGACTTTGTAATATTTAACAGACTATTTAATGACAAAAACATTATTGCACTATTTCAATACTTGTGTGAGACCAGTTCTGTAACGCGATTCACCCGATTGCAGAGCTTACAACCGTAGATGGCGCCCTCACAGAATTTACCAATTTATCAGCTGAGAAATCTAACCTATAAAATTCGTCATTGATTTTAACTTTGCATAAAGATTAGGGATGGGTTTCTTAGAGCGTCGAAAACTCGAAACCCAATAAAGTTTCGAGCTTCGAGAATTCGAATCTTTTTTCGTGATTCGAAACTCTCGAAACCCAGATAAGGAAAAGTGTAAAATCAATGAATAAAGAATCGCTCGCAATATGCCTCGAGATTTTGAATTTTGTTATATTTTTGAGTGTTTGTTTTATAACTATGGTGAATAGAGATTTTGTAAAAATTTTGTTCACTTCAGTTCTTAAAGTAAGATACTTATTCCACTTACAAAGCAGAATCTGCACTTCAAGTTTCGAGAGTTTCGAGCTTCGAAAGTTTCGAGAGTTTCGAAGCCTTGATTCGAATTTCGAGAATTTAAAAACCACCCCTAATAAAGATACTAAATCATTTCGTGTATTTGCTAGTTAATTATACTGATAAGCGTATCAATTTTCTTTGAATATCTTAAACCAAGTTTCAGCAATTTTGCAGTCAATTCTTGTTTAATTAAAAAGAACTATTATTCAGTTAATACGGAACTAGGAAAATGACTTCGAAGAATAGAATTGTGGCGGTCTAGAAGTGACGGCTCCTCTCAACAGAGGGCCACTCCAGCGATCCAACTCCGACGCTCTCTCGCGAGTGGTCACAAGCCACTCCTATAGTATATAAGGAAGTTCGTTCCAGTACTTTGACACCCCAACGTCTAAGGCAGGGTTCCGCCAGACGCCTTACTGATGAGTCCACTGGCGGACCCGGGACGAAACGCATCATCCTTTCCTTTTCCTTGGGCGCACAGAAGACGCCCAAATTGGTGACCCCGACGTGATGTTCACAACACACATCTCTCTGGGCTTCGAGCAACAAGCTCGCCCACTCTCTCCGGCTCCGAGGCTCGGATTAACAAGGCTCCTCTACCTTCTCTCTCCAAGTCTACGGAGCAACGAGAAGAGGCCTCCACTTGCCTCTTCTCCATCCTTACCGGCTCGAGCAGCTGTCCTCTCCCTGACCGACACATCGGCAAAGAGCGACCTAGCCAACGCCGCCTATCAAGGCTCAAGCGACAAGCACGCCTTCTTCCTTACCGGCTCGAGCAGCTGTCCTCTCCCTGACCGACACATCGGCAAAGAGCGACCCAGCCAACGCCGCCTATCAAGGCTCAAGCGACAAGCACGCCTTCTTCCTTACCGGCTCGAGCAGCTGTCCCTCTCCCTGACCGACACATCGGCAAAGAGCGACCCAGCCAACGCCGTCTATCAAGGCTCAAGCGACAAGCTTCGCCTCTCCCCTCACTCAACCGCCATCAGCATATTCTCTCGATCCCTTCTCCTCCCTCGAAGGCCTCTGGGGGGAAGTGGATGTGGCGGTCTAGAAGTGACGGCTCCTCTCAACAGAGGGCCCACTCCAGCGATCCAACTCCGACGCTCTCTCGCGAGTGGTCACAAGCCACTCCTATAGTATATAAGGAAGTTCGTTCCAGTACTTTGACACCCCAACGTCTAAGGCAGGGTTCCGCCAGACGCCTTACTGATGAGTCCACTGGCGGACCCGGGACGAAACGCATCATCCTTTCCTTTTCCTTGGGCGCACAGAAGACGCCCAAAGAATCTTAAACAAATTTGTAAGAACTTTGACGTTCCTATTACGAATTTTTGAAATTTGAAAAGTCGTATCGAATGATCGATCGCGTATCGATATTACGAATCAACATTCATAGGCCCATAAATGTCTGACTGTCAAGTTTGGATAATCAAGACTTTCCACTCTCGAAACTGTTGATAAGCGGAGAGAATAAGCTTCGATAAATATTTCAAGAAGCTTGAACATTATAAATATCGAGACTGTGAACTATTATCGAAGTCGTATAAAAGTTAACCTCACTGAAGCAACATTTCATCCAACGAAACCTCCAGAAAGTACTGTATCACACTTCGTTTCTTACTTTCTACTAGTACATCACGAATTTTAAATTCTCCTCTTAATCAAAGTCGTTAATCTCGAACTTTGAGAAGCCATCGTTCGTTTCTTCAAACGAGAGTTGTCGACACCCTCAAAGATTCAATACAACTCGGATTTTTAACACCAAGCCACAACTTACTCATCAAACAGTTACCAAAGTAGCTGCAGAGAACAACAGCGACAGCGGAGACCAACATCGACCTCTGCATGATTACCGCGATCATGAACAAAGTAGCATCAAAGGTCTTCCTCGGAAGTGGTGGAATATTCCATCGTGCCTTGATCTTCATGATCAAACTTGGATGGCAGTCGCGCTTTCGTCTGCCGATGCTCCTGATCATCGTCTTTGCCGCCATGGACTACAGACTCCAGTTGGAAATAGAGTTCGATAGCAACGTGGAGCAGTACAATCACTTGTGATTAAGGATCTGAATCGACGTCTCTGTAGCCGTAACCAGGAGAAGTGTTGGAGCGACGCGAAATATGTAAACAGCTGATTATTTTTCATTGTATATACAATAGGGACTTTAGGAGCGAAGTACGTTGAAATTTCTATTTGACCCTATTATAGTTCAGTTGTTATAGACTGGCGTTGCACTGGAATTGCATAGGCTAAGGAAATGATTGAACAACATTAGTATGCGTAGTGTATAAAGATTCTTTGGAGTTTCAAATGCACACGTAAATCAATGTTTTGGAATTAAGCAGCTAGATGATAGCGTTTCACAGTAATGCGTACTGTGTAGTTATTTTCTGTGATGTATTGGAAACATGTTAATCCTATGTTTACACAGTTGTACGACGTTGCAAAGTTGGTTGTGTTAAATGATCTCTGTTCTTACGTCGCGGATTCGAGACTGACGATTATGTAAATAGCTTTAATTAAATAGGTAGCTATTGGGATTCAGTGATGTTGAATATAATTATGAAGATTCTGGGTGTTTGTAACTATCGTTTAGTTATGGGGGATGTATATATAAATTATACAGTTACATGTATATTTACAATATATTAATGTACATGTATATTTTTTCTAAATCTGTTTGATAAGTACTCTAGCTTATTAAGACACGTAAGCGTTTATGAAAGGCTGGTGATATGTTGATAGAGTTTTAGTACCATTTTCTTCTTTATATTTTAATACTAAATTTGAAGGGGGTACACCTCGTAAGATTTTAGTAGCTCATAAGGGAAAGGAAATGAAGGGTAATAAGAAACAACTGACAAATTTATTGTAAATAGGTAGAAATGAATTTATAGCGAAAGTGTAATTCCAAGTAGTTTGTATGTATGAACTTCTCAAGACTACTTTCTGGGAACAGAAGGTGTCTTAGTTAACTGTGAACTTGAAATGAAATTCGGCATTCAATTTATTACTCTACTATACAGTTGATTAATTTTTGTATTAGCAAAGTAGCATTGTTATATCTGTGGACCACCATTTTATATTATCTAATACTGTGTTCCAAAAATGTTTCGTTACGTATGTTATCCTTTATTGTAAACAGCACATGATAGCGATTCCATATCATGACACGCGAGCCACGCTGCGAGTATTGAAACGTATATTCACGGCTATCGGTTGCTTTAGTGAATGTAAGTGGTTGTACTCGATGTTATCAAATGAATAAAGCGGAAAGCCATTATTTTTATAAACTGTCTTCTTACTATGCGTGGGCCATGTGACGAACTCCGTGGTAGTTTTCCTTATTTATCCTCGAAAATCTTACTTTTTATGCACCGAATTTTTATATCCTGAATCACATTGACCACTCTACGGCTACTGTAATGGTCTTGATCGACATCTAACAACTTCGAATCGATATTGTAACTCTGTTGACTTCTTCAATAATTCTTATAATTCCTTCAATCACTCTGCTCTGATCGTTGTTCGTGGTTCTCATTCCCCTTAACTTTTACCTTCGCGTTCCCTTTATCTCTCTCCTTTTTCACCTTACCGTATTTATCTATTTATACTCGTATATTTATTTGACTATTATGTTTGCTACTTTTGTTACTAAGATTTTTTTATATCTATTTTGTAATTATCATTAACTGCTCTTTTCCTCTTATTTCTCTGCTTTTGTTTCTTTTAATTCTTTTTCTTTTGTACTTCCTAATTGTTTGTTTTATGCTTGTGCGACTGCGATTTTTACTTCTTACAACAAATGGTTTACCCCGTTTATATACTTAAATAAATAAAAATAATATTCTTTCCAAATAACATCGATCGAGTCGTTGAAGGAATGGAAAATGTTACGTGTCGCAATTCACCTATTTCAAAAATAATTAGAACTCGTTCGTGGGATGAAATCCTTTTGTAATCGAAAGGGAATTTGTTGGCTTCTCGGCGAATATAAAAGATCTCTGTAGGAGGGAAGCAGTAGTACAGCATTTGCTTCTGGAAGTTTACGATCCTCGTAGAAGTGGAAAATTCGAGGCTGCTTAAGATGTGAGTGGGTACAATTATTGAATGTAGGTACTTAGAAAAAGTTTCTTGCTAATTGTGTGAATTTTACCAGGGAAGTTAGGCAACCAGAAACTTCGGAAAATTATGCAACTTTGTGTGCAAGTAGAGTAGTACTTTTTGTTGGTGCCATAGCGCGGTTTAACGGGGTGAAGTCACCCTTTGAGCAAAATGCAGAATTTTCTATTTCGTGGAATATCTCGAGAACGGTGAGAGATATCGAAATGAAGGTTAAACAAAAGTGGCATCTTTTTTTATATCTACAACACTACGTAAAAATAATTATAGAATTAAAGATTGGTGGTGGGGGTGACTTGAAAAGTATGGATTTTTCAATAATTATGTTTACGCAGTTTTGTAGAAATAAAAAAGATGCAACTTTTGTTTAAACTTCTTTTCGATATCTCTCACCGTTCTCGAGATATTCCACAAAAAAGGAAAATTGGTTTTATGGTACGGATGAAGTACTCTACTTGCACAGAAAATTGCGTAATTTTCTGAATTTCCGGGTGGCCTAACTCCCCTTGTTAGAATCAATTTTTAAAATCAATTTATTTGTGTATTACTTCGAACTGTGTAATATTCTCGTGGGATACTTTTAAGGTTTATTCATGATTTTATACAAAGGTCATCGAACCTCGCTAATGACTACCTAGTCATTTTAACAACACTTTTGGCCCTCGCTCCGAGGATTTCTTCGAGAACAGTAGAACCAGCGGAATTGAACAGCATTCAAATTCCTATGATCATGGCGCACAATTTCCCTAATATGGTAAACAGTTCAATCAATCGAAGAGTCCTTCTAGAAAACACTGTAAATGTCAAAAATCAAGTTCTATACTACAGTATTACCATTAACGCACAGAACATTTTGCAATAAAAACAAATAATAATTTTGGCACAGTGTTTTCTACAAGGACTCTTCAATTATAGAAACCATAAATATTTCTCTTAATAAACTAGTGATCTTCTGCCTCTTTCCCTAAATTATTTTAGATGAAATCCATGAGGGACATTTCGAACGACAGTGGAGATAGATTATGCCAGATAGAGTACCAAGTCGTAAGTTACATTGTAACATTTAGCCTTCTAATAGAATTGATCCTTCCCTGATCCTTCCACTGAAAATGAGTATCGAGAAATGGGAAATTTTTCATTCCAGACCAGGAAGAGAACAGGAAACTGCGTGAAGATAGGTCACGGATTAGTTGGATGCGTTGCCGAAGAGTACATAAACCCATTCCACCCTGATTGCTTTTAAATTTCTATTAAAAGCCCTCTGTATACATTCTAAAACCAATTGTCTCGAACGATTGTATAAATCGTCATCCAGCGTTGTATAAACTTTGTCAATAAAAGTGTTTGAAAATAAAAACCGTATCCTCCAGGGTTCTGCGTCAATTAATACCAAGTATATATCTACACAAGCTGTTTTTCACTGATTTTATAAAATGTCGAAACACAAGTCGCGTACAAACGATACAACCCAAGGAATTGCTCCTCCATTCACTTGTACGTTGATGAAACTCCCGCAAGTGAATGGCAAAGCCAGCTTGATCCTAGAACCTCACCCTCCAGAGACGGATGGCCAGGATTCGAGCCGTCGAACTCATGAAGAAATAGTGGCCATTGTCATTTCCGGTGTACGTGACAAAGAGGAACCGTTCAGTTCTGTCGAAATGTTAGCTTGGTGGGGCGAGTGGTATAAAGGTTGAGGAGATCGAGGAGCAGCTTCTTCAGGATCAGGATCCCGCCACATGGAGGAACTTGGAAGGATTTGGAACGCTTGGGTGATGTTGCTTCTCTGTGGCTGCTCGCCAGGGACTTACGGGAAGTTCTTTGCTGGGGATTTCGGTGAGACTATTGGAAATCTTCGGTGACCCATAGATCCGTTAGAATGATCCTTGATTGGCCATTGCACGTGTCGGGGATGAAGTGGATAGAATCTTTAAGCTTTAGTTTGAATTCTGCTAGTGTTTTGGAATCGTCAATTATTATAGAAGAAATATGATTTGCGACGTTCTTTGTCGAAGAGTTCGGTTAGAGTATTGGAAATCTTCAGTGATCCATATATCCGCCAGAAGTGATCCTTGATTGAAGTGGGCTCCCTTAAACATCAGATAGTATTATTAAATATTACTAAACAATATACATTTATTCGCAAAAATTGGAATTGTACTTTTTTGCCACTTAGGTATGCATTTTTTTGGCAGAATCTTCTTTCTTCTATGAAAAGAACTTGTTACGCGGGAGGATTATACGTATAAGAGAGATTTTAGTTTCAAATGTTTACGTATTGCAGAAGAAAAGTTAATAGCGCTTTCCAAGGTAGTCGATTACATTGGTCAAAGACCTCATCAAATGAACGCTGATGCCACTTTCTCTATCACCATTGTCGAAGGTAAATATTGAACACTCAAATTTACATCTCTGATGTATGTCACTGTCTCAAGATTATTAAAGACTAAGTTGCAAAACAGTTTTACGACTGAACCTCGCCTTTGCGCTATTTTTCTCTTTCTCTTTCATTATCCCTTATTTTTGTATCTTGTGCAATGACGACGCTTAATAATAATAATTAAAATGTGATACAAGAATTGTTAAAAGATTGATGCCAGCTTCTGCAATTAGCCGACAATAATTTTCATCCAGTATTCAGATAATTATACTATTTAAGATTTTGTTTCAACAACAGCCAACATAGCCGCCACGCTGTTGCACAAAAACGCAAGGTACCTCGAAGACAAATACTGGGAAACACTGGTGGGAATTTTGAAACGTTGCGATTCGACTCGACGGTACCTGGTCGACACTATCGATCCAAAGAACATAGATGTTCAGCTACGTAAGTGGTTGACAAATATTAGTAAGAATTAAATGTCCTTTTATTCTCCAACATAAGGCGATTTAATCGCAGTGCACAAAGCACTGAACAACCCTGCTCTGTGGATGAGACCTATATCTTGGAAGAATGGTGTCCTGGATAAAGGGAGCTCCACTTCCAACAATCTAATCCATCAAGATATCCGCGACTTGACAATGCAAGGGACGCCCAAGGGAAAAGAAAGCGATCGATGTCTCGCTGAGATCGTTAGAAATAAATTGAATTTGGATGACCAAATCCCTGATGTGTGCGTGGACATATTGGAAAGGCGCGGTCCCACAAGAGGATATCCTCTTACCCACAGATTGCTGATCGTTCAAGTTGCCAGAGCGGTTCGAAACACACTTGGCATATTTTTAAAAATATTCGGTGTTTCAAGACTGTCTGACTTTTAATCAAATTCTATGGTTGCTTTAATTAGCTTTAAACAATTATAATTATACCAAGCAATGGGGTAGCCTCCCTTGTGTACGCCCCAACAGAAGACAGAAAAGTGGAAGGAGAATAGCTTTGAACTAGTTTCGAGGTTTAGAGGGCGATCTAGTATCGAAGCATTACTATTGGATGACTAACAAGGGAACATCCCGAACCCGAAAATTCAAAAAATTCTGAAACTTTGTGGATATGTAGGGGATTTCCTTCTGATTACAACGCATTTTTTTTTGCTGCCCCAAATCACTCTAAGGGGGTGAAATTAACCCCTGAAGATTCGGCTATTTTTCGATTTTCTGTTATAACTCGTGAACTGTAAGAGATAGAAAAAAAGTTTCGAGACAAAAGTTACTTCTTTTAATTAGGACTATCAGTTGGTAACTTACAGTTCTTACAACTCGCGAGTTATAACAGAAAATCGAAAAATAGAAGGTTAATTTCACCCCCTTAGAGTGATTTTGGGCAACAAAAAAAATTACGTTGTAATCAGAAGGAAATCCCTTACATATCCACAAAGTTTCAGAATTTTTTTTAATTTTCGGGTTCGGGATGTTCCCTTGTAAGTAGCATTAAACTTGCACGAACTTCTTTCTCCTCCATACGCCATGCGGCGTGAGTTGGTTGAAATGTGTGAAGTATTCCACACTTGAGATTTGCTGTGTGTGGAATTCCACATTCGGGAATTTGGAAGGCATTTTACCATTTTTTATTTTTTATTTGCGCTTTTTAGGCTGTTGAAATTCGATCTTTTCCTGATATACAGTATTCCCAATCTACTTTTTACTTTAGGTATTTGTCAGATACTCTTGAACCGCCCCATACTTTTAGGAACTTCCAGGCCCAGATCTAGGGGGGGGGGGGGGCGTAAGTAGGACAATTGCCCAGAGCGGCAAATTTTTGGGGGCGGCAAAATTGGTAGACAAATACCTACAAAAAATTTTGCTCAGTGTCAAAAAATATATTTTAATGTCCCGCAGGTGCAACGTCAGTACCGAATAGAACGTGTCACACTCGCAAATATCTCGCATTAATTTCGCGATGAAATATGTAGTCCTAGATGCGTTAAAAACACTGACTCTACGTTCGTGTTAACATTGCTAACACGGAGGACCACTGTCCACTGTGAAATACTTTATCGTGAAATAAGCACTGACTCTACAATCGCATTGGCAAGATGTGTTCGGACACGAATAAAGTGTTTTCAAAATAGTCCGCTAGATACTGAGTGTAATGTAGTAGGAATTTTGTTAAAGGGCCTTCCACAGAGTCCAGTAATCAATGAAATTGATGCAGGAATCGTGAAATCCCGAAATAATATCCACTGTAACTGCACAGATATTCAGTGATACGATCACCGTCGCGGACAAAGTCGAACTGTTAGGGCACACCGTTCGGCAATGTAACGACTTTGGTAGAGGTTGTTGATGTTTTTGTCGCGCTCGGCCGACTCCCAGCTAACTTGAAATTCGTCAAGGCCAGAAATAATATTATATAGCAATGCCCATTGCAAAATGTTCACTTTTTACAACTACAGCCGTGTACCCCGCACATTCTACACGTATTTTTATCATTACGATATGTGATCAAACACTAGACAACGCTTCGTCAAAAAGTCTTCTAGATGATAGGTATATTTCAGTGAAATGTTGTTAAACGGTCTTCTATTTAATCCAGTAGTCGAATGAATTGATGTAGGAATCGAGAAATCAGGAAATAATATGCACTGTGACATTCACAGATATTCACCGATCCGATCACTGTCGCGGATAAAGTCGAACTGACAATGAGTGCTCAAACCTTTCGTCAATGTTGTCACATTGGTAGAGGTTGCCGTCGACCTCAACTGTTTCCCATGCAAGTTGAAATTTCTCAATTTCTAATGACTCGAATGTAATAATTACTGTTAAGAAAGAAGATTTGAAAGACCTCACACGAAAGAGTTCAACTTCACAAATGTAACTCGTATTCGACACATTAAGCATCCCGTATGATTGTGAAATTAAAGAATGCTCGATTTGCAGTTGCATCCACGCACCCCACGACACTCATGCATCACGCAACTTTCTGCGAAGCTTATAAGAATTAGATTTTACTGTAAATTTAAATGTCGGCGGTGAACTAATACTCAGGGCAAATAGAATCCAATTATTATTACTTCACTAGAATGATTAAACAGTGCATTAGAAACTTGCGGGAATGTCAGTAACAGCGTCAATTTGTAATACTTTACGGCAATTGTCCAGAGTGGCAATATTTGGGGGCGGCAAAATTGGTAGACAAATACCTACAAAAAATTTTACTCAGTGTCAACAAATATATTTTAAAATACTTATTTATGATTCAATGCAAAGGGCGGCAAAAATCACTTTTGCCCAGAGCGGCGGAAGAGCTAGATCGGGTCCTGGGCACTTCTTTGAATATTTTTAATAACCATTCTGATCGATTTCAGATGAAATGTGAACGTGGATTGTCAAGACGACCCTCTGATTTGGTAGCCTCCTACTGTTCCGCGATCCTTCGAGATCTAGCGGACATTGAAGCCGCTGGGTTCCCTTACAACGCGGCGGATTTGATGATGGAACAAGGTAGGGGAAAACCGGGTACGCTGGTCAGACCGGGTATCATTGTAGAAAAATAATGATACCCGGTCTGACTCGCGTACCCGGTTTTTGCCCCACTTTCCCCTACAGGGAAACAGTGAAACAAATCGAGATTATTTTAAAATTCTTTGACATTGAAAACATTTTTTTATCGTTCTACAAGTCCTCCTGTGCGGCATGGAAGGGTTCCTCGAGTTCGCTAGCCAGCACTGTGAAAGATTGGTGTTGAATTTGCCACGTTCTAGCGGCTGCTTCAGTTCTTTCGGGTACGTATTCTCGATAGGACACGATCTTATTGATTGTACTCCAATCAGAATTGTGCAGAATTACAATTGAATTGCTCCGTGAATTATAATTACAAAATAATTCAATTACCTCTTATTGAATTACATTGTAATTCATAATTCATTCAATTAAATTAAATCGCAATTCGTAATTGCAATTTAAGTATAATTGCAAAGTACAATGTAATTGAATTAGAATTACGAATTAAGGGGGGAAGCCACTGTGAAATTTTTTTTTGCATTTTCTTAATGCTTGGAGTCTCAAGATTGTGCATGCACAGTTTCAAAGTAGATCTTGAAAAATTCTGGGAGCTACCAGAGGTTTTATATAGGTTGCGCAGCGCTCATAATCGAGTGCGCACATAGATAACTTGGTGTCAATCGCCCGGAAAATTTATTGAAATTTTGAGGGAATATTCGTAATACAATTATCTTCAGTTAACCGTACCAGTTTTTTGGTCGAATAATTCATTTAATCGTAACATTGAAAAAACATGTTGATTTTTTATATTTTTCCGCCATTTTTTCAAAAATTAATATTTTCGTAAATCCGTACGCTTAACTGAAGCTATTGAAATGTATTTTAAGAAACCGTTCGGAATTTTAAATTCGGAGCAAATGTTGGACAGTTACACGTGCGCCCGTTTTGTAATTTTTTTTTGCAGAGCCTAACATTATCGTATACTGTGGTCATACTGCCGAAATTTTTTTCAATCTGGGAGCATAAAATATTAGTTAAATATATGTATTTGCAGTTGGTAATAAACATTTTTCGTAGAAAGTTACATCATATCATTATTGTATGTATATTGTATATTGTTTTTTCCTGTAGGATGGCGTTTCAAGCTTATCTGCTTATATTGCCCAAAGGACTATTTTAGTCATATTCTTTTTCTCTTCTCTCTCTCCTTCGGGTCCCAGCAGCAACGGCGCACCGGGAGAAAGGTGGTCTCCACCCATCTTTCCCCAGTACCCGCCCCGTGATGCTTAACTTCGGTGATCTAACGAGAACCGGTGTTTTTCCATCACGGCTACGGCCGCTGGTTGTTACTCATTATAAAAGAATGTCTTGAAAATAGCCTTTATTTTCGACCGTCACAGTGGCTTCCCCCCTTAAGAGGTAACCAAATTGAGAGGTAATAAGAGGTGGAAAAGAAATATATAGGTAAAGGTTTCAAACAGATAAAAATTATTATGAGTGGTGTTCATGGTATTATTTATACATTTATAATATATAAAGATACAAACACTTCTTTCTTATATTTTTTTTCCACATACAAATATAAATGTAAAAAAAGAAACATGTATAATGTATATACCTGCTCTACCTAACTTACAATATTTATTAAAGGAAGAAAATAATGGCAATCCTTTAATACGGCACATGTATAAAAATTAATACAGAAATACAGTGAAATACAGCATCTATTAGCGCAGTTGTGCTGATTGAATTACACTGTAATTTCATTACGTAATTTAATTATATTGTATTTCAATTACATTGTAATTCAATTACTCGCATGATTACAGTATTTAGGAATTGAATTAAATGAAAAGTTTGAATTACGTAATTGAATTACGTTGTAATTGAATTACTATGTAATTGTAATACAATGTAATTAAATTACTATTGTATTGCCAAAGTGGCTATATACATATGTGTCACAGTCCATTAACAAAGCTACTATTTTGTTATTTTCTTTTTCTTCTTTCTTCAAGAGCTGCAACTTGCATATACTCCAATATCGATTCTACGCCATAGTTTATGCTTTCCACGAGTTTGTTAAAGTAACGAAATCAAATTCTTGTTGCAGAAATGGATCATTGAAGAGTCAATTGCGCGTGACTCGCAGATCTTCGACAGTTACAGATTTTGGCTGCGACAGCCACGCTACGGGAATGGCCGCGGCATCCCTTTCTTTATTCATTCGCCAGAACGTGGAGAACGCATTCGAGTAAAGATTAAAACTATAGCAACATGTTCCAAGATCATTTTGAGATACCTATTCCCAGCGCCGTTCCTGGGTTTTGTGTCGTCCTTGTTAATTTAATATTTTTTAATTAAGAATTTAATATGCAGTGTCTTTTATATGTCAATTTACTTTTATATCTATATATGCATAGTTTTGAACATTTATCATGTAAAAGAGCCCGATAATAAACGGCCCGCGGCCGCCCCTGGGTTTAGCCGCCCAAGTGCGGGGGCGCCTTCTGCACCCTCGCCAGGAACGGGCCTGCCTGTTCCAATTTCCATTTTACTTATTGTGCACTTAGGTAGTCCCCAGATATTTCGTTATTCCTTTTAATACTGATGGATCGCGATTAGCCCCGCGCAACCTTTGAAAAATTATCTCTAAAATTCACAAAAGAAGGAATGGACATTAACGTGGAATCAGGCGAAACGTGAATCGGTGAACTTTGCGTGTGAATCGCCGAACCCACGCGCCGTCTGATCAGTCATGGCTCGTCGAGTCTTGCCGAACCTGGAAGAGCCGAGTAAGCTCGCCGATTCACGTTCCGTCTCATTTCACCTTTAGGAACTTGAGACACGCATTGTATTACGCAACACTTAAAAGACCAATAGTTCATTAACGGATATTCATAGTCGCTCGAGCCCCTCACCGATAAGTATAGTAAAGTAAGTAGTATGGTCGCCGAGATACATAACCCCAGCAGCTAAACGACAGCTTGGCTGCGACTGACATACAGAGCTCCGTCACTGTGTGCGTTAGCTCTCTCAAGCGGTGGGTCAAAATTGATCCAAGCTCAGGATACGGAGGGTTAAATATAACAACTCATATATGTGTTATTAATAATTTGTTACATAGAAAAAAATGTGAATTGTTTTTAAAGTGGTCTGAAGCCTCTATGTTTAAACCTAGGCTTCAATTCATTTCGCCCCAAATTTTCCACCCCTCAAAATTTGCCGCCCGGGGCTCCAGCCTCCTTAGCCTAGAGTACGGTGGGACAAAAAGTCCCGTTTTTCGTATAAACTTATATAAAATATAGTACTAACAATCTAGAGATGTGTGGTGTTATTTTGTATAAACTATAACTATTGTGCTTTACGTTCACGAAGTTGTTCCTACAGTTATTTTCTGTTGAGTTATACCACAAAATGTTTGTCAATGCCACGCACGGGGTAGGGTAGAAAGTCTTTAATGTCTTTTCGTGTAATATTAAACTAAATAAGTAAAAAACTATTCAAATCAACAAATATTGAGTAAACCAATTCTTTTTGGTATACAATATTGAAAGGGAAGCATGACTCCTTTACCAAAAAATAAAAAGCTAAGTCAGAGGCTCACTTTGAACTAAAAACTAAAAAAATCGCTCAACTACAACAAAAACACTATTTGAAGACTTTGGCATGATTTCTTTATAGTTTGGCCATCTCATTATGAAAACAAATAATAAAATATATATTTTCAGTCTGGGGGACTTTTTGGGAGGGGCGCCCCAATGGTACCTCTATAGTTTCTGTGATATATACGTTAGAAAATATTATCATTCAGCAATAAACAATATCATGCACACATTACTAAAAAAAACATACAATCTTGCTGTACATGGCTGACACGCTTATAAACTGTTGTTTACTTCGTAGAAAACAACAAAGACCACGTATTTCTTTTAGTTTTCGATACATAAAATAACGAAGATGTCGTGTAATTCGCACGAACGTCCAGGAGCGACTGGCGACTCTGTGGTTACCTCCGTTTCTTCTCGCCTTTTAGTTAGTATACTGCGAAACTCGATATATTGTTTAGGAATAGAGATTTTGGAAACGGAACTTTTAGCCCCACTCTACCCTATATACGAATCCGCCTCTGTCGCTGAAGAATACCGATTATCGAACAATGTAGCATCCCAGTGCCATAAAACAAGATTACGCGGTTTTCGAAAAATCTGCTTCGATGGATGTTCAACCGCTTTGGTGTGTTCGCGCTAATTGACGCCTAAGTGACTTCGTTGGAAGCTAATTAGACTCTTCATTGATGGTGAAGCTTCCACGTGGATGTAACAGTCCAATTCCTTGGCGAGAAACAAAATACACGAAACTTCTCCAACGTTCTTCTGTGATGAGGTCAACGATTCAGTTTTGATAGCTTCAAGGTTGTTGCTGATAATTGATCATTTTTTCGTTCTTCACCTGCTTGAAGTAGCTGTACACGACACACCAGATGTGCGTGTATGCCACTGGAAAAATATACGTAACTTGTAACAAGTGTATGTAAATCACTGCTAAAATAGGATAAATCATGGACAAGCTTTCGAAGAATGAAGGAGTCTTTAACCCTTTAACTACTTAATCTATCTTGGAAACATTCGTTGCGATAACGGGCGTATAGGTGTACCGAGCAATAGTGAGGTTTCAAGTGCGCATGCTCAAACAGAAAACGGACAATTGTGCACTTCTTACTACATTAATTTACTATTTCTTCGTTTTAAATGAGCTCTTAAAGAGTTAAAGTTCTGAGAATGTTATTTTCGTAAAACTGTATTCATTGAGTCCACATATTTAAATGCTTATAAACATAATAGTGATGAAGGTTCTTTTTAAGTATATACCGTTAAGGAACTAGTTTCTGATCAGTTTAGAGGGTTTCCCGCTTTAATATTTATTTTTAACCTAATAAAACATTAAACCATAGACTTTTTTTATACTAAAAGTTGAATTAATGTTTAAACTTCAAGGAAAAATTTTAAAAAGTTGAAAATAACTATATAATTTAATTATTTATAAGGTATGGAATAATAAGGTGACTAGGAACTAGTTTTTGATCATCTAAAACTAACAATATTAACTGCTTTCACGGACAACACATATATTTTTCAACTATCAATTTTTATGTTAGTAATTATTTCAAACAATTATTTATTGACATAAACTCAAAAGAACGATTTATTTCATGAACTGATCAAATTTAGTGCCTGATCAAGAACTAGTACATATTTATAGTGGTAGTATTTTGAGCCTTTAGATGTGTTTCTACAACTGCAACATATACGTAGAGCTTTTTTATAACAGAAAGCGCAAAATATTATTTTACGCGGAACACCGCGCGAGTGATTTCTACCAGTATGATTTCTACCAACGTAATGCTTTTGTTAGTTGAGTGCTAAAGAGAAATGTTCCTATTTCTCAGTTAAGAATGAACTTAAGATTAATTCACTATGAAAGTAAACAGCTGGAGCCTTTGAGACTTCAAAACTGTTATTGTATTGTGTTGTATAAAATTTTGCCTGTGTTTAGCAGGATGGCGTTTCAAGCATATCGCTTATATTGCCCAACGAACTATGTATAGTCCTATCTTTTTTCCCTCCTCTCTCTGCTTGGGGTACGAGCAGCGAGCGGTGTACCGGGAGAAAGGTGGTTATCCATCTTTCCCCAGTACCCGCCTCAAAACTGTTATTAACTCAAATTATCCAAACTTGGACTTATACCACTATAATTCTCAGCCACCCATTTGATACTCGGCTAATAGAGAACATTTGCCTGCATCACTATTTGGATCCACAAATGTATAATAGTGAATAGTTGCTGAATGACGAATCTGTGGTTCCGCCTTAATGCTATACCGCTATATCCACCTTTAAGAGTGAATCTGAATAAAGTAGAAAATCTCAGAATGTAATGATAGATCAAAAGTGGAGGTGGAAAGGAAACGGACGCTATACTCACTGAGCCCTGCGAAGCTGCCAATGACAAAACCGAGGCAACCTCCCGGTTTGTCGTTCACCAAGCATACGATGATCTTGCAAATGGTGTTAAATAGCCCAGACACTGCCCCAATTCCCCCCAGTACTAACCATGGCCACATCATAATAGTGTTTCTCTGTGGGAGAAGAAGAACAATTATTGCAGGTTAGCTTCGCTAGGGGACGTTGGACTCATCCTTCGACTTCTTAAATTCGAGTATTCAAATGAAGAGGACTTTTAAAGGACATCATGTAAAGTTTTATTGTCAGAAGGGATTGGTTGAATAAACCTGATGAACTTTTCTTTTCGGTTACCAGAAGCTAACCAAATGCTGTCCCACCACCACCCCCCTATTACTTTATTTCGTCGAAGGGTATTTTGGCATATAGCGTTCGCTCGCTCACTGTTAGGTGATATTATGTACGACGAAATGTGTTTCTTTACTACACCTACTTGTAATTTTACCAGAAAAGAGGCAAAAGGTCATAGATACCCAAGGAAAATACTTTGAGTACAAATTTTATTAATATCTCCACTTTCAATAGACCTTTAGTTCAATAAAGCGAAGAACTTTTGCACCGATCTAATATTTTCTCTCTACTAAGCCTAACCGACTATGCATCTCTCAAAAACTTGCACCACTCGACATCTTAAAGATTGGAAGATAACTCACGTTGAAGACACCAACCAAAAGCAAGATCGCTATGAGGATCGTTATGCAGGAAGATATGGTGTAAATGATCTTCATGCTGTCTGGGTCCAGGTTGGTCAGTAACTCCCACCTGATGTTCAGGCACAAGATCACCATGATGATCGAGATTATCTAAGTAGCGAAACAAAAGAGAGATCATTAAATGTACTTCGGGCTCGATTAAAAAATATATTCCCACATCAGGCCCGAATTAAGATTTTTTGGGGCCGGGGCTATCAAACCTTCGTGTGTTCCCCGTGGTTGAACAGCGGGGAGGGGTGGTGGTGGTGGTAAAAAAGATACTCAAACAATTTATTTGATACAACATTTCCAATGAAGACAGAATGAGCTAATCGCTTAGAACAGACCCTCCCCGGAAAGTGGGGACCGGGGCTGCAGCCCCCCCCCCCTTTAATCCGGGCCTGTCCCGCATCGTTACGAAAAACACTTCAGAACGGTACTCACTATCTGGAGTATCCCAATAATTATCGTACCCTTCCTCAGGGAGCAGCAGCCACAACACGCCGTGACCTCCAACCTGAAAGAAAATGTCAGAAGCGTGAAAACTTTGAATAGGGCAGAGGGCCCAATGTCGTATTTTGCTTTCCCGATTGTTTCATGGATACGTTTGCCGCGAGGTGCGCACAAATATTTAGACGCCCCGATAGAACACAGATCACGAGTAGATTTAGAATCTCCACTGTTGCTCGCGTATTTTTAAAGCTAATCGACAATCGGCTCCTACTTCTCGGCAAACTTCACTATAAGCATATAAATTATAAAAAATTAAGAAGGAAATACCCACAAGGTAGGAAACACTCAAATTTCTGTTAATGAGGATCAACATTGGTGTTTCCGTTTATTCCGCCAGTTTTAATTGCGGCGAGGGTGCAAAGAACAAAGTCGTAAGGGCCACTTAGAATTCAGGAAGACACGATTTATGCTACTTTTGAATCCATTGTGTGGAAACAGAAATTACTGAATGAATAAAGTGACGCGAGAAATTTTCACTCCCTTCCATCAAATCGTCATCATCTTCGGCCGCAATGTTTGGACAGCGACGTGTCGTAATCGTCCCATTAACATCCCGCTGCGTTATGTCGGGGCTGACGCCTCCGTCATTCACCTTATTTGTATTTAAGGGGGAACGCGACGCAGAGATTGCTAAAAATTAGTCGTATGGAAAACGAAATGCTCAGCGCCGCAAGGGCTCGATTTTAATTGCGCACGAACATCTACGAAGCAAAACATTCCAATCCCTACAAGCGTAGGTACAAATTGCATACCACCGATTTTCGGTTTCGATTTTAAAAGCATGAGACGCAATATTCGCATTTTCACTAGAAAATCAAGTTTAAAGCATTGACTTCTGTTTATCACTCACTCAGCGTGTGCTGGGTCAAAATAGACCCACCCCATCTTATGCTTATCAATAACACCAATTCAATAAAATAAGTATTTTAAACTAGAGTAAGTTCAGAATCTACTGTGAAAGTTTATTTTGCTATGAAAAAACACGTAAGTATATCTTATTTTTCGGTCCTCTAAAACAAGCCTCTCTAAGGTCGTTCCCGTGGGAGTTTGGGGTTCTCCCACTCTCGTCCGCATTGTCAGTAGGGCTGTTCGAGTAGCTTGAAATTCGAACCGAACCGAGACTCGGTTTCCGAGCAACTCGAATAGAATCGAGAACTCGAATTTTTTCGAGCAACTCGAAGTAAACCGAGCGGGCCGAAAGAACCGAGCGGACTGAAAGGTACCTAGTGGGCCAAAAGTACCGAACAATCCGGTGTGTCGAGTAGTTTGAAGTTTGAACGTTACAAATATTTTAGAACATGTTTATATACTGGTTAATGATTCGTAATTATTTTTTTATTTTTATTTTATTATTATTCACGGGAAAACCCTTTGGTACAAAGAAATATAATGCGGGGAGACGTAAACCACAAAAGACAAATAAACATTTCTATGAGAACGAATGGAACAGAAAATATAAAAATTTAAAAGTAAGCAAATATTAAAAAATTACAGAAAATAATTGATTAATTATAGAATAACTTCAAGAGAGCATCTTAAAGATGCAAGGGTTTGCCCAAATAAATCAATTTTATCATGTACATTATTTATTTATTATTTAATCATTTATTATTTAATAATATTAATAATTATTATTTAATAATTTATTATTTAACTATTTATTATTTAATAATAATAATAATTACGAATCATTATACTGTATATAAACATATTCTAAAATATTCGAAACATTCAAACTTTAAACTACTCGACACAGCGGATTGTTCGGTACTTTCGGCCCACTAGGTACTTTCAGCTCGCTCGGTTCTTTCGGCCCGTTCGGTTTACTTCGAGTTCTCGGTTCTGTTCGAGTTGCTCGAAAAAATTCGAGTTGTTCGAAAAAATTCGAGTTACTCGGTTCTTTCGAGTACTCGGCTCGGTCCGATTTTTGTCTGGCTCGGCTCGCTTTTTCCGAGTACCTACTCGAACAGCACTAATTGTCAGGGATACCGCGCGACGCTAACCGCGAAGATCCTATATTTTTCGAATTTCCTTTAACTTTCATTTCGTTGCAATGCATTATATTTTATTATCATAAAATACATCGTAGAACACTATTCAGCCTTTTCACTGGTGGCTGCCGATTAATATTTCGCAATCTACTCACATTTTTGCGATCGACGAAAACGGTGAGAAGGATTAATCCCTCGGGAAAAAGAGGAAGCTTGGCGTCGGCGAAAACCCTAGGAGCCGGTTGAGTGAAGCCGAGAAGAGGAGAGGAATGCTTTGGTCCTGCGAGGTGCAACAGATGCGGTCCGCTCGCGACCGGAGATGGTCAGAATCCGCACGCAGGCGGCTTCGGCGCTTTCCTCCCCACTTCGGTGGTTGGGGCGCGCCGCGCGCCGCTCCCCCAGAGGATAGTGATCCTCTAGGACTAGGACCTCTTAGGTATTGATCGGAAAAAGTGTCCGCGTTTTCTATTGGTCGACGTTATGTATTACTGACCGAAACCGGAAATAGAGAAAGCAAATAAATAAGTAGATAAAGAAAGAGATACTGCTCTCACGTAATTGGTGTGAGTTCCACCACCATTTATCTGCGCAATTTTTCCTATTGGGCGAAGCAATAACATCTACCAATTGGATTCCACAACATTGAGCGAAACGTAGGATCAGTAGCAAACTTCATTTAATACTGAGGCGTCGATTTACGTATTTGTGAACTTTACCGAATGAACTTAGAAATAAATAAAAACAAATTTTTATGTTAAACGATTTCATTAATAAAACTTCCGCTTCAGGCCAAAATGGTGGACACATTTTCCGATCACTTCCTACTGTGCCCCGATGAATAGAAGTCGGTTGAAATGTCACAGGGGTAAGAGGGATTCTTCGCTCGCATTGGCTCCCGCCGCCCATGCCACCAAATCCGACCGCCAAAAAGTTTGAAGGGAAATGTTCAGAATGATGACCTGGAAAACAATAGCGATATTGACCCTATCGCGCGATACTTGTAACGCGTGCTGCAGGTTGCTGCGCAGTGTTTATACAAACGAAAGACAACTGCCGACAGTGTGGTGCTGCACACTGTCGCGGGCGTGCACATATACGTACAATACGATTGTATAATATCGAAAGTTTTCCTGCGAATATTTCGGAAACTAAGGCCGACCGCCAATTTTGTCAAAGGAAAAAGTTACTCGAAAGGTCGAGTTTTCCAACATATTTCAAAATCATCGAAATCGGCAAGTTTACCGAAATCAGAATGAACAAGTCTTTCAAGTTTGAAGAAATAATCGCAAATGGAGATCGATTAGAAACTAGAGTAATTTATTGTTCCTTGTGTAACGACAGGCACGACCCATTGATCGCGCGCCGTACGAAGAGATAAATGAGTACAAATGAGTAAAAGAAGAATAAGTCAGTCGCTAACTTTGGAGAGACGTAGGAGAGACTGGTTCACGACGGTGAGGCAACGCGAATATTTTTGCACACGTTTAACATTTTCGTTATCCTTTAAAATGGAATCTATTCTCGTCGAGGATCAACCTCGCCTTTTCGATATCGGGAATATTAGTGTTAAGCTGTAAAAAAGAATTTGCAACATTCTTCACACTGTCGGATAACAATCATGTTCCATCTGAATGTTCCACGATGATAATTTCGCGTAACGTAACTTATGAATGTTCTGTCGATTCAGTTTGCATGAATCGGGAAAACACAGTGGCACAGGGGCGGATTTTCAGATTGGGAGATTTTCAGATTTGTAGATTTGGAGATTTGGTGTCCCTAGCCTAACAAGCGTCTGTCTAGACTAACCCCTTTCCGTGAAAAAAAATTAATTCAACATAACAACTCATATATGAGTTTTTGATAATTTGCCACATGAAAAAAAGTGAATTGTTTTTAAAATTTTCTTAAGCCACAGTGTTTAGTTTAAATCTCATTCAATTTTTTTACCCAAAATCTTCCACCTCTCAAAATTTGCCGTCCTGGGCTGCAGTCTCCTTAGCCTAGGGGAGAGCGGGGACAAACGTAACGGCGTCATGAAAGTAACACGCCTTCTCCCGCCTTCCACAAAAGTTTCCAAAACGTTTGCTTTACATAGTTACGCGTGTTTAGTGTTTCTTTTGATTCACGGTGTGACGCAGAACAATACGACGATTCGTGTATCGTAGGCAAGGTGATTTCGTTATTTCAAACATTTAGGTTAGTGTCTCCTCTGTTGGTTTTTTTGTTAATATTCATAGTTAAACTATAGACATTGATCCAATTATTTGTTAGAGCGTTCTTAGATAATGTCTTTATAAGTTCCTGTATTTGATATCAATAAGTCTTGTATAGTTTGTACGTTATGACAGTTCTATGATGAAAAACATGACTGGGGACAAAAGTAACACGTCACTACGGGGACGAAAGTAACATGTTACAGGTGGAACACTCACGCCAACAGGAGTTATATCGTAGAAAATGTTAACAAGATTTCACAGTAATGAATAAATAATAAGAAGGATCGACATAAAAAAGTTTCTATACGTTTAAAGATGCCTCCCTATATCCCCAAAGAGTTGAATCCAATATAAACAATAGTTTTAAAAAAAAATCATAAATATTAGTTACTTTTGGGGCCGCTACACGAGATTCCATATTAAATCAAATACACAGTATCAAAGAAATATTTGAAGCTTGTTATGCTTTTTTATCGTTATTTACTTAAAATATGTTTATTTAAATGTTTGTTTTTATCGTTTCTGATAATAAGAAACCCCCATTTGCTTTGAAAGAAGTGTTTTTACTTAATTCTCCTCCAAATAATTAGTGTTACTTTCGTCCTCATGGTATGTGACTTTCGTCCTACCCCTGCAGGACGAAAGTAACACTGACAGTCACTGCGGAAAATTGCCATAACTCTTTAACTACTTATCATGGAAAGCTGAATTTGTGGTGAGATGGTAGACCAAGAAACACACTATCTTAAGGCATAATTTTCGTTTTTATATCTGTAAGAGGTAATTGGCAGCTAAGCCAAATGTAAAAAGTGTTACGTTTGTCCCCGCTCTCCCCTATATACAAATTTGCCCGTGTCGCTCAAGAATACCGATTATCAAACGTTGGAGCATCCCAGTGCCATAAAACAAGATTACGCGATTTTCGAGAAATCTGCTTCGATGGATGTTCGACTGCTTTGGTGTATTCGCGCTAATTGAAGCTTAAGCGACTTCGTTGGAAGCAAATTATACTGTGCATTGATGGCGAAGCTTCCACGCGGATGTAACAGTCCAATTCCTTGGCGAGTCCAATTTCTTCTATAATGAGGTCAGCAACTCAGTTTCGACCATAGACATGTATAGACGGAACAGAAGCTGGGACTATCGACGAGGGGAACGCTAGGCTTGGAGGGGAAAAGGCAGAGGTCAGATACAGGCACGTCGAGTTAGCTTCGGAAGCATTCGGCATGCATAACCACTGTGTTACCCGATTTGCCTGTATCGCTCCCCTTACCGCGAACCTTGCAACCCCCATCAGCACACGTTCCGTCTATATAAGTCTATGGTTTCGACCAGCTTCAAGCTTCTTGACAATTGGGCAGCTTTTCATGCAGGAATCTGTCGTTCCTGTTGCCGCTCTTCAGCTGCTGGTAGTAGCTGTACACGACTAGCCATGAGTACAGCAGAAACGCTGGAAAAATATACGTAACTTGTAACAAGTATGTGTAAATCGCCGCTAAAATTGAATAAATTATGGGCAAGCTTTCGAGGAATGGGGGAGTCTTTAACCCTTTTATTAGTTAATCGATCTTGGAGACATTCGTTGTGATAACGGGCTTGTAGGTGTACCGAGCAATAGTGAGGTCCCTAATGCGCATGCTCAAACTAAAAAGGGAGAACTGTGCACTTCTTACTATATTAATTTACTACTTATTCGCCTGAAATGAGCTGCTAAAGAGTTAAAGAAAACTATCGACGATCTATTGAAACTTAAAGATCGTTAGAACTTCAAAATACTACAGGCGGAAGCACAGATTCGATATTCGGCATTCGGCACATACCGAATATTGTCGAATCTGCGGTTCCGCCTTAATGCTATACCGTTAAATCCAGCTTTAACCGTGAATCTGAATAATGTAGAAAATCTCGGAAGATAACGATAGATCGGAAGTGCAGGTGGAAAGGAAGTGGACGATATACTCACTGATACTTATCAAGTAGCCAACGAAAAGAACGGCGGCAGGTTGCTCGACTGAGATCATGAAGAGCATGATGGTCTTGGTAAGGACGGTAATTAGCCCAGAAATTGTACTATACACCCCCAGTACCAACCATGGCAATATCATACAAGTGTTTCTCTGTGGGAAAAGAGGAACAATTATTGCAGATTAGCTTCGCTAGAGGACGTTGGACTCGTCCTTCGACTTTTTATATTCGAGTATTCAACTTTTAAAGGACATCATGTAAAATTTTGTTGTCAGAAGCGATTGCTTGAATAAACATAACGGGTTTTTCTTTTCGGTAAGCAGAAGCTAACCAAATGCTGTCCCACCATCACCCTCCTAATACTTTATTTCGTCGAAGGGTATTTTCGCATTGGCGGCCATTTATTTATTTGCATATAGCGTTCATTCGCTAAAAAAAAGGTGATATTATGTACGAGGAAAGGTTATACAGTAGTTCCCCGTTATGAGCGTCTTGTTTCGACTCGATGAGAGTGCGGCGACCATCCCCATCACTTCTTGGAAGCCTGCGGACAAACGGACAACGAGCGAGAGGACATAAAAGCGTGCACTGGCCGCTGGCCGCGCGGAACCATGCCCTCAAGCCACTATGAGTGCCCGCCAGCCCCGTTCGTCGAACTCATAACGGGGAACTACTGTATATAGCTATGGAAAATACTTTGAGTAGAGAAACTTTTAATATTTTTACTTTTAACAGACCTTTAGTTCAATAATACGAACGACCTGTTGCACCTATCTAATAAGTAATATTTTCTCTCTACTTGGCCTAACCGACTATCTCTCAAAACATTGCATCATTCAGCATCTTAAAGATTGGTGGATAACTCACCTTGAAGACACCAACCAAAAGGATGATCGTTATGAAGATCTCAATACAGTAAAATATGGTATTAATGATTTTGGCGGTGTGTGAGTACGTGTCGGACAGTAGTTCATTCCATTCGATCTTCACGGCGAGGGTCAAGACTATTAGTATGATCGAGGATATCTAAGTAGCGACAGAAAAGAGATCGTTAAATGTACTTTAGGCTCGTTTAAACAATATTCCCGCATCGTCACTAAAGGCACTGTAGAACAGTACTCACTATATTGATTATCGCCACAATTATGGTACCCGCCTTCGTGGAGCAGCACCCAAAACACGACGTGACCTGCATCCTGAAAGAAAATATGGGTAGGGTGAAAACTTTGAAGATGGCAGAGGGACCAATGTCGTTTTTTGCTTTCTCGATTGTTTCACGGATACGTTTGCCGCGAGGTGCGCACGAATAGACGCCCCGATAGAATTCAGATCACGAGTAGATTTGCAATCTCAACTGTTGCTCGCGTATCTTTAAAGCTGATCGACAATCGGCTCCTACTTCTCGGCAAAAAAACGTTCACAAAAAGCGTATCTATATATATATATATATATATATATATAAATGAATGTTTGTTTGTTTGTTCCGCATGGGTTCCTATACCATTCAACCGATTGCGATGAAACTTCGGTGAATTGTTGTGCGCACGCCCGCGAAGGTTTCTGAATTAGTAAAACCATTTTATAATAGGTGGCGCGCGAGTCGTTTCAACAAATTGGTGTATTTCCAATGTTTTGTTCGTTTGTCTCGTATCCTTTCCTAAACCATTCATCCGATTGCGATGAAACTTTGGTGAGTTGTTGTGTGCACGCCCGCGAAAGTTTCTGAATTAGTACAACCATTTTCCATTAAGTGACGGGCCTCACCATATTCATGAAATACTGTAGAATGTTAGCGATGCAAAAAAGCCAGCCCTAGTAAGCTCGAATGCAATCGAATCTCGATCGGCCACATTCGTTTGAGCCGAGTGTACTTCTGGAGAATCCTACGACGAGTGAGCTGAACAATACTATAAGACGATTGATCCGAAGAAATGCTACAAGAGTCCTATTGAAAAGTGAGGGATTTCGCAATTTAGGAATATTTCTTTCCGGTGGAGGATTGATAAGTCTTGGTCTGTTAACTGTTTGCTGTGAGTTGGAAGTGTTCGATGCAATTGGGGCTCGTAGGTGGGGCACGCAATAAAGAGCTGATATTAGAAGAAAGTTAATTATACGTATACTACTCTGTCAAAAGAGTAAGAACTTTGGATATGGAGACTTAGGTTTTGTAAAAGGGAATGTAATTCGTGATATCGATCGGCTAGAGCAGGCCCGTTCGAGGTTTGCTCTTGCGTGGAAGTGCGTAGAGCAGTCCTTCGGTCCTTGCGAGAAAATGCGTGATGATAAACGTGTGGTGTGAGGGAGCAGGGTTAGAAGAGATCGCGAGTGGGGCGCGTAACGATTCGAAGTTATTTAATTCTGTAAAGATTCGAAGCGATTCGAAACTTTCGCTCGGGACTTGAAGCGATCCGAAACTCCTGCTCAGAATTCGAAGCGATTCGAAACTTCCACCCGGAATTCGATGCGATTCAAAACATCGGTCCAAAGAGAATTTTGAGCGATTCGAAACTCGAGCGATGTATTCATTTGGAAATTCGGTGAAAGGAAGAAGAATGTCTATTTACTTAATAATCGAAATTGTGTACGTGTATTTATACTAAGAATTTTTTCTTGCCTAAAAGAAGGTGCAACTTACAGCCTCCAATAATTAAATTAATTTACTTGTCTCGAGACGAGATCTCATGTCTCGTGCTGGCAAGGTGGAGAGAAGAAGGGAGAGAGACCTGTTTCGAGACGTGTCTCGAGGTAAATCTCATCGTATAGGGGCCGCTTTACATAATAGTGGCGAAGAGAGTTACGAGAGGAAATCGGGCGATAAAGAAGAGGAAAGTTGACTGAGAAATTTCAATAAAAAGCGAATGATAAGCACAGAGTAGTTTGGGGATATCAAGTGAGAAAACCGAAGAAAGTAAATTGAGGAACTAAAAGAGTCAGGCGATAAGAACAGAAATGTTCGAGCAAATCAAATAATAAAGAAGAGGAAAGTCAGTCGATGATTCAACAGGCGAGCAATGAAAACAGAAATATTCGAGCAAATCAACCAATAATGAAGAGGAAACTCAACCGATGACTCAAGAGTTAAGCATTGAGAACAAACATGTTCGACCAAATGAAATAATCAAAAAGAGGAAATCCAATGTGGTTAATCCACAATCCCTGGCTAATCCAATATGACTATTTTCACAAAGGAAAAATAAAATAAGAATTTTTTTGATAAAACCAGAATCTAATTTACGGACGAAGCCACGTAGTAGTATTTATAGATGGTAAACACAAGATTCTTCGAGGAAATAACAACACAAACCAGGAAAGATTTAAAGAGCCTATTTATACACGTTCAAGATTATTACCTACATATTTGCAAATGCAAATAATTACTTTTTTTACTCCATAATCATGTACAGTGACTGCCAAAAGTATTCGGACGCACTTTAAAACAAAATAACTCTTTCAAAGTTGGGTCCAACGACTTGATTTTTTGGGGGGAAGCTAAAAGGTTTAGTTTACTCGTTGACGTGTTTCGACGTTTTGGAAAAAAATTGCAATTGGTCCAAATTGCGAAGAAAATAGTAAAGGTCGCTTTTTGAACATTTTTATCTGAGTGTGTATTGAAAATGTAAAAATCCCGTTTGTAGATTTAAGTAAGTTGTATACACGCTGAAAATTTCATCGAAAACGGTTAACGTAGCTATGAGGTACAAACAGTTAAAAGTGGTGAAAATCACGTATTTTGGCTGGAAACTGCTGAAAACTGCCGAAAACTGCTGAAATGTGTGATTTTCACTACTTTTAACTGTTTGTAGCCCTTAGCTACGTTAATCGATTTCAATGAAATTTTCAGCATGTGTACAACTTACTTAAATCAACAAACGGGATTTTTATATTTTCAATACAGACGCAGATAAAAAAGTTGAAATCCAACCTTCACTATTTTCATCACTATTCCGATAAATTGCAATTTTTTCTACACGCCGAATCATGTCAACGAATAAACTAATGCTGCTAACTTCTGAAAAAGATTCAAATCGTTAGACCCTACTTTGAAAGGGTTATTCTGTTACAAAGTGCGTCGGAATACTTTCGGGAGTCACTGTACCTACAAAGGTCTTTTTTTTTACACAACAAGTACGCGTAATAACTGTCGTTGCTACGGAATGGGAATTTACACAGCAGACATCTAAAACAACCCGTGCCACGTGGCCCACGATGTTTGTATGAGTGAAACTTTCATTAAAATGAAAAAGGTATTTTTCAGAAATAGAACAAAAATAGCTGAAACTGTAAAGAATGTAATACAGCTACTACTTTCCTGTAATTGAATATCGCAATCTATTTTTTTTATTATTTTTTGTAGTACTACCAAAAATCTAAATATCTTTTGTTAATATTTTTTGCTACCCATAATTATCAGCCCGTTGACAATGGAATCAGAGATGTCATAACAGTATTGTAGGCCCTGGGCAAAGCAATGCACTAGGGTGCACTGGGGCCCCTGCCCACCCACAGGAATAGGACTTAAAATCAAACTTGGGGGCCCCTACTGCCATCGAGCCCCTGGCGACTGCCCAGCGTGCCCATGCCTAAGGACGGCACTAAATGGAATGAAGCTCGAGTATCAGTAAGCGGTATGCAGAAAGAAAGAATTAACCGCAGACAGCTGCGATGCATTCTAATCACGCGCAACCAAGAAAAAAGAATGACACTCTAAAATTCCTTTATACCGATCGCTATCTCATTTCAGTAGCGTGTTCCTCCAAAATACGCTCGACTAGATCGTGGCCTTTGATCGAAATAAGAGAAGAACACAAGGTCGACGGAAGAAAACAAGTTACATGATAATTGTTAAGGAAAAAGTGTACAAATTTATCGCTATAAAAGAAACAAACTTTGACCTGTACTTTTTCTTTTAGAAAAATTTTGACATTCGGGCCTCGCGAGCGCAGTGATGCGTTATCTTTACGAACAGTGTTTCGTAAGAAGCGACAAGGAATTTTTAACGTTATTTTATTTTTTATAATTTTTTTTTATAAATTGTAAAAAATAATCAAATAAACTAATATATAAATAAATTCCATGCTGAATAAAGAGATAAACGCTTGAAGTGCTAGAACGATTTATTTTAGTTCCTAGATCTAGAATAGCTGTCGCAAGATATGTAGATCTGAGATCTGGAGTATTAATAACTCTGCGGTTAAAAGGAAAATATAGGAAATTTTCACATCTGTCACTTATTTACACGATTTACTATTTCAACTCCAAAATTCTCGTGGTCTTTTTCTCTAGATATAGTGACGTTTGTTAAAAATACTCGTCACCGATCGAGTGTTTTTAATTACTGCTCGAAGTTACCAAGAAATATGTATACATAACGTATGTAAAATAGATGTGGAACGGCTGGGGGGTCCTGAAAACTACCGAGCAGTATATTCGTCACGTGGAATTCAAAACTGTGCATCGATACGTTTCACTTTCCGTGTCTACTACGAACTTATTAAATATTCTGCTCCCGCAATTTACATCGAAACGAATAACCGGTTAACAACTCATCGATCTCCCGAAAAATTCCAAAGGCCGAAATACTATTTTTCCCTTTAACTTTGAATTTCGTTGCAATATATTATATGTTATTATTACTCACGTTTTTGCGTTCGACGAAAATATTGAGAAGGTTCGTACCCTCTGGAAGAAGAAGCTTGGCGTCGACGAAAACCCTAGGAGCCGGTTAAGTGAGGCCGAGAATAGGAGAGGAATGCTTGGGTCCCGCGAAGCGCAACAGAGGCGGTCCGCTCTCGAACGCAGATGAACAGAAACTACGCTAAGAACCGCGAAGGGAACCCAAATGGCGCGCTGGAGTAACGGCCCCTACCCACGGTGATGCAAGAGTCGTGAAACACTGATCAGGCCCGAATTAAAGGGGGGCTAAGGGCGGCTGCAGCTCGGGGCCCCACTTTCCGGGAGGGCACTCTGTCTTCATTGGTAATGTTGTATCAAATAAATTGTCGAGTTCGACAACTTCCAATTTTATGTTTTTATTTTAAAATTTCATTTTCTGTACTAAACAGAATAAAGAATACCTATGTACCGAGCGACGATGTTAGATGATCGGTTATCATCCTTAGCACGTTTAACGATTGAATCTGAATTATTAAGATCTATCGATTGTGAAGACTTGATACAACAATTTGCAAAATTAAAGATAAGAAAAAACATTTGAACTAAAAGTTAATTGTACAATACCGGTTTTTACCCCCCCCCCCCCCCACGCTGTTCAACCTCGAAGGTATGATAGCCCTGCGCCCCAAAAATCTTAATCCGGACCGGACACTGATGGCTGGCATCACGCATCTTGTAAAATATATCATGTAAACCCATCGAAGAAATGCATGAAATAAAATAAATTAAGTAAACACATCGAAGAAATACACGAAATAGAACGACTCATGCAAAAATCCACGAAGGAATGTATGAAATAGGATAGATGATGAAAAACAATCGAAGAAATCATTTAAAAAGGAAGAGAAATCGGTTTTGGCCTTGGCGGAATAATAACATTTTGAATGGCTTTTAACGAACTCAAAAATTTCATCGACACAAACTGAATAAGCTAACCTAGGTCAGAGGGCCGAGGGTGTGCAGGAAGGACCAGGGCTTGGAACCCTGACCAGTTCCCCAAGAAGTCCAGTGGGTTCAGGTCTTAGCAACTATAACGCTACCATTCAGAGGTACACCTACGTGTTTGGAATTTCAAACTTTTAATTACTTAAATAATTTGTCAGAAACTTTGAAAATAAGCTTCGGACCGAGACACATTAAACGATCTCCTGAGCCTTTATTTGTTAATAACGCAAATTTAAAGCAAAATATAAAGTTACCATCTAGAGGTATCTACGTATTTAGGAGTTCGCGATTTGTTTCGGAAATATGGCACCAAGATTGCTATTGGAGTCTTTTTTTTTTAGTATTATTGGAGAAATAAAATGTAATTGTAGAAGAAATATTTAGAATCGAATCTGGACGGATGGAATAGAGATTAACGAAGGTAGATGATCGCAGCCAATCGACTAGTTTTACTTGTCACGTAATTAATAATTCTATTACAATGTTACTTGTGATACGATTAGTAATTACGCTTCAAATAATACAGATTGCCCAGGTCTCACCACGTGGAGGCGCTGCGAGTGGAGACCCACCCTAACCGCAGCCCATCCGCCCTCCTTTATGCAAAATTTTATTTTCATTTCCATAGATCCCCCTGATGCACGGTTGTAAAACGATCCTCGATCGCTGCACAAGCGGGCAACAGAAGGAATCCTTCTGTAAAAAGCTACCGCGATGAAGCTAAGCAGAATTGAAAACATTTCTTTGTTTTATTCATTTAAAATGTTATGAACTCTCTGGTATATTTCTACCATGATAATTATTCACTAATTAGGAATGAACCAAAAAAAAATTCCTATTCATTAATAGGAAATATGCCAGTGCATATTTGCTATGTCTACTTAAATACTAATAATTCGTACGTATACGAGCGCTCGTATTTAATAATTGCTACTTATATTTAGTTAAACACTGCAGTGTTTACCTTTTTCCTTAAAAACTACATAATTCTATGTGACCACTAAACCACGTCTTACCTAACCATATACATATCTACTTAAATTTAAATAATGACCGGCCTAATAAAAATCTGAAATTGTCATGTGTTTCCTACTTCCCTCGATGGATCCACGATGTTACCTGAAACATTCTCAAAAGTATTAATAAAAATTCCTTGAGGTTTGATTTTTCATGGATGATGAACCTGAAATCCTCTTGTTGCAATATTCTTCACACATAATATTTCTGCAACAGAAACTTTCTCAGTGGATTAATACCTACAATCTATCTCGATTAAGTAATATTATTTCAACAGATATAGTCCTTTCATTCAATCACTATTGCCCAAATATTGAAATATCATATTTGAAGCTTCAGGCCAAAACTCAATATGGAATATCGATTTGGTATTAAGATGAAAGAAGGAAAAGATTAAAAAATACTGCTTCATTGTCAGCGGACAAAGTAGGCAATCAAAACTTTAACAATTCATGAAAAAGAAGCTACTTAAGGTGAGATCTGACGGCGCGAGAATCGGCGAGCCGAGCCGTGACCAATCAGTCGGCGCGTGGATCGGCGATTCACGTGCAAAGATTGCCGAACCATGCGCCGTCTGATTTCACCTTAATGATATTACATTTCATTCCGCAGCAATTGTTATTCATAATATTAAGCACTTTGAGTACTTTGTTACATCAACTCAATAATTTCCTTCTTGTTTCTCATTAATTATGTAGGGGAGAGGCTTGCAGGTTGCCACCCCTTAGCTTTTTTGATCATAACTTGTCATAAAATTAACGTATCGATGATTTATGGTATAAGTTGGGAAGAGGAAGGGTAAAGCTACAATCCTGACCTACAAATCATGTAAACTCTCGAAAAAGAAAAATTATACTGCAAATTATCGAAAGTCTCTAAAATTGACACCTTGAAATTTTGGCTTGCAGGTTGCTACCCCCTAGAAAAATTGCTGAAAGCGTAAAAAAAGTCAAACTATTAAATTTTATTAATAAATTATATTATACAGTGGCTGATTTTGATTGCTTTAATTGCGTCGAGCAACGCTTCAAAATCCTTAATGCCGCGTTCAGAGTTTCTTAACCTGCGTGCTGCCATAATAAAAACACTTCACTTCAAACTCAATGACAATATTAAACATCACATAACCACGAAAAATGACGTTTGAGTGTAAACAAGCGGGAAACAGAGAGGTGGCAACCTGCAAGCCAAAAAAGGTGGCAACTTGCATTCCGACGCATTTTTGAAAAATATGAGAAAAAATTGTCAATTCATGATATGTTTGGAAATCTGTTTGGCATATGTAAATTAGATGAAAAAAAAACAACACAGTACGAATAGTTATCTTGAATTGTCGATGAAAATGTTCAATTTACGAGCTCAGGGAAACACACAATTTCAATAGTTCAATTTCTTGACAAACACTATATTACTCTTCGCTCAGAAAACACAGCGTTATTGCGTCTGTCCGCTCCAGAGGTTAATAAATAGTGACATTTACTCTTTTAACGTCGATTTGAGTCAGAGTTCGGGTTATGTCACTGCTAGAAAGTCGAAATACAGCAGGGGTGGCAACCTGCAAGCAGTGGCAACCTGCAAGCCTCTCCCCTATCAATAACTCGACGATCAATCATAATATACAATAATCAAAAACATTTATGCAAATGTTCAAGATTGGAATAATTGCACTTTACTGCGCAGTAACCGAAGTTACTTTCATATAGAAAGTAGCAACAACGAGCACACGTTATTATTGAAAATTTACTATCAATATAAAGTGCCGAATTGCATTTACCTACGTTTTCAGTGCAAATTTCGTTTCAACATCATCAAATTAACCAATAATCGCGGGTGAATTTTGATCAATGCAAAGGAATGTTGAAAACTTATAAAAATACAAAACTACATTTCTTATCAGTCTGATAATAAATACAACGATTGACGAAGTTAAATAGAATAACTACTACTACTTTTCAAAGACTCTAATTAGAACTTTAATTGAATGGAGGTGTGTCAGAACTCTGCAATTTCTATTACAAATAATGAATCACACCTTTCATCGCCATTCTTTCAGTCACAAAATAAAATTTTCCGAATTATCTACCATGAAAATTGGAATTTCAAATTTAAAAATATTCTAAAAAAATTAGAAAACATTTGTCTGCAAGACACGAATATCCATTTAAAACAATATTTTGAGTGACAAACACTCGATTTAAGGATGGGTAGGTGGTGGTAAGAGAAGAAGGATGGTGCAGCCACTTAGGGCTGCTACAAAAAATGATCAGTAGCCAGAAGGGCAGCTGATCATTGTCCACTTAATAATGCAAGAAAACCGCGAGTGGACCGTTTCTTTCTTTCGCAACGCTAACTTATTACAGACTAAAATCAACTTCCGAGCATAATCACTAGGACTTTGGACTACTCGCAGCACTAATTTCTCAAACAACTTCAAAATTCCCGGATGGTGCTTCATTACTGAAAATTCTACTATACTCGATACAAATCCCGAATAGCAAACGAAGAAGCTCCCAAGGAGCTACATTATTTTAACAAATATAAAAAGCTACCGAGAACCATCACGTGGGTGGTTTCATTTTTCGCAACACTAATAAAAATTCAGTGCACCTGTGTCTCGCAATACGCAACTCTAACTTTAAATCGCTGCAGCCTTCCTGAAGGCTGTGTGGGGTCCCATGTGCAGCAAAGCCAGCTGCTCGGGACTCCTTTTTCCCAGGAACATGTCTTCGGACATGTCCCAGGACAGTTTCGGGGCATTGGGGTCGCAACTCTAATTACAAACGCGATCAGTCATCATCGCAACACTAACTCAAAAAAATATCAAATATCAATCTAGGGCGAGTAATTAAAAAAACGCGATCAGTCGCATCGCAACTCTAATAAAAAGAGTACCACAAATCAAAAGTAATAAAATGAATCAAACTCTAGTAACTCCAATTCAAAATACAAGAAAAATCTCAAAACCAATCGCGACTCTTTTTGCGGAACACTACAAGCAACCACGCTCGACATTCATTCGCAACGCTATGCTGGAACCAAACGCGGGGAATATTCGATTCGCAACGCTAATTCAAACCGTATTCAACATTTAGTCGCAACACTAACTGTCCCTGTAATCTTCTTCGCAACCCTAATTGAAAACGCGGTGTGCTCAATTTCAGGAGAGGGGGTGTCGATGGGTTAGCCTATGGCCAACCAAACTACTACTATTACTACAACTACCAGCGAGCATAATGGCAATAATGCACCCGAGAATGCAGGACCATTCTTCGTGGCCAAAGGATGTGGCCTTTTTTCTGACCGGGCTATATTCGGCTCCTTGGTCACTTCTTACGTCGGGGGTCCGTCCTTCTGAAAGTTTCGACCGCGACCAGCGACAATGTGCAATGTCCTACTGGCGTCAAAAAGTCGACATAGCAAGTCTAGAAGCGAGGGCATACCCCACTCGCGCTAGTCTGGTCGTCGACTTTTCTCACAAATTTCCTGAAAGCAGGTCATCGCGCGGGGGAACATGCGATACGACGCAGAGAATACGACGACCTGCCCCGGACCTACCTACTTATATTTAAATCACACATTCGTACCAGAAGGTAAGTTACCTACCCTACACAATACCTATATTTAAAAAATGGCAAAACAGTCTCTCGAACACAATCATCAGTCAACCCACTCCACGATTCTCAAGCATCACCGCCCGGGTGCAAAAGCCTACACTAGAGAGACCGTCCCGGGACGACTCCGTCACCCGAGCTTGGCCACAATCACACTCTAATAAGTACGTACCAGTTTTCACTGAAATCGGCTGGCACAGGCCGTGACCATTGCGTGCATGTATGATTTACATAGCAATTAATTATTTTCAATTTTAAACAATGGATTACTTGATGATGCGCATTGTACGTATTAGGTACATACATCAATCGTTATTACTTTTCCGTTTAATTGTACGAGATTGATTAAGTTTCATATTCCAAGTTTATTTAATAGAATGATCATCGTGTGCAACAAGGAATATGATATATTGGTATCGTTATTACCATGAATAATAATATAATGTTATAGTTTGGTTAACATGATCTTTGATGAGAATCTTTCACCGACGCAAATTCCACCGCCTAACCACACAAACACACACAGATGGAAAATGCGACGTGCACGATACACTAACGCAATGCCAGCCGCCAAAATTCAATTATTTAGTAACGAAAGTCATCGTGCCCCATTGCCTTCACCCACCCAAGTAGCGCATGGGCACGTGGATGAGTTAAAAGGCAATAGGTACGGAAAGATATCCTGAAAATCCTCAACTAGAAAATATGATTAGTCCATATAGTGTCTAGCACGCTAGTATTCTTTCATTTTACATTATTAAGCAAAGTGACTCGACATTCAACTTGTGAATAGTTTAAAGTTTGATAAATAAAAAAGGACTCTACTTTAAATTGCATCAGTAAGAAAAATCACTCTACTCGACTTTCAATTAGCAAGAAAAAAGACTCTAAAATTGAATTATTTAAGAAAATTACTCTAAATCATCAAGAATTTAAAACGAGCGATTCCATCGTCAAAGTAAATTTCATAAATCAAGAAAATTTGTTCTCATGCTAATTACTTTGAATCTGAAATTTGCCCACCCTCAATTGTCTTCTTGCACATGGAAATTAATTATTCTATTGTGTATGCAAACGAGTGACCTTTATAAGAAAGGAATTATACTTTTATGTCTATTATCATCATTTAGAAATCAAGTTACTTTTGAACACGTAGTATCAGAAAAATAAAAGAAATTCAAGTCATTATAATCGTCGCAATGACGAAATCGGAGGGCATCCGATTTTTCCTTTAGATATTAAATAAAAATGATCGTAGCTGTGGAGTCTGAGAGTATCAAACTTCTTCGCTACATAAAAATTAGCATACAGCCGAATTGATATTCATACCAATACCTTCTAAGCTGCTATGCACCTTTATGTGCATTATTTACTAAATATCTACATCAATGTATGATCAATGATAAACATTTGCGTTAGGAACCGTTTATCTTGGAAATTATGATTATAATTTGATTCTATTGAAAAGGCGCGGTGTACAAGAAGACCCTAGCCCTCGTCTAATAAATACATAAACAGGCAAAATGTTACAATTCACGGGCATGGTTACCATACCCGTGGTCATTATGCTCGCCAAAGCACGTATACAACCAGTCACTCGTGTCGATTCGGACCAAACGTCCTACGACATGATTGAGTGACCAGAGGAACCATAATGCATGCGCACTCACATTTCGCTGTGCCCCGGTGACGGAGACGCCAACACTCCTGCTACTGATCAGGGGAAGTCATCGAGCTGCTCAGAAATCATCAAGCTGCTCACAAGAAGTCGTCAGGTTGCTCAGCTGCGCCCAGACTGGAACGAAGGAACAGAACACGATTACAATTTGTTTCTAAAGTTACAATTGTTTGAACTCTGCTGAAGCAATTCAAAACTAACGAAATTTTTTATAATTTAGACAATTTAAGAAAAAATTAACAAATTTTTTTTCTAAAAATGTCTAAATGATAAGATGTTTCGTTAGTTTTGAATTGCTTGGTGAGTCTATTCTAAAAATTAATTTTTCTAAATTTTTTTAACTTTTTTCTTTCTAAAATATTGAAGAATGATCTCTACGTAAAAGGAATTTAATGAAATGCATAGATACTTACATCTTTCCATTAATATTCAGCGCACAAATCTCCTCTTCAGCTGACGGACTGACTCTAATTTCCGACCACTTTCGCTTTCAAAAGTAAAAAAGAAAGAAATAGTAGACTATCAACGCGCCCGAAAGATTCTAGTCTAGCGATTCGAAGATGAGAGCCGCGACGCTCGTGAAAGAATACAAATTGCATAAAAAGCACTGACTCTACCCTCGCGTATCCCGAAATGGTTAACGACGCTTCTACTATGAGCAACTGTGCTCTTCAAAACGAAAAACTTCGTACATCATAAACACTGACTCTATTTGGCCGCATTGCACGCGGCCACAATCTCTGAAAAATAAGTGGGATAGGAGGGTGGGGTGGATGTGGTTTGATCGACTGTTTGTCGCGAAGTAATATCGTTTTCCTTGAAACCAACCAAGGAATTTTCGCTCCTTGTTATTTAGAATACAAGGTGTGATGCGAAAATACAGAATACTCGCTCTATACGAGCAGCTTTTCATTTCACACGATATTATCCAAAATATACTACTTCAGAAATAATTATTACATTTAAATGAATCATAGTAGTGGCTTTCGTCATTAAAGTTGTAAGCACGTTCGTGTTATTCGAATAATACTTTAAAATATATCACGATCTTTATAAATAGCCAAAATTCATGGCAAAAATCAAAATTCGTCAATTGTTCATGCTTGAATAGCATGTCCTTGATCAACTACGCAGTTTCTGTACATAAAGAACAAAAGTTGCATTCAAAACCGAAGGTAAATGCAATTACAACAGCTTCATAGAGATAGATTCTTAAAAATCATTGAAATATCGTGTAATTTAACGTAAACACGACCGAAATGAAATAGAATTCGATCATTCCAATATTTCGTAAACATCTACCGACGTCATTTTAAAAATTTTAAACAAATCTGATTAAAATTATTCAATTTATCATAATTCAATCTTTTCCCATTTCATTCCGATATTAACCGACTGCAAAGTTACCCATCACCCTCACAGCCAACAATGCTCTGGCGCGTGGCACGTCAATCACGTCTGAACGTGTCAGGACAAGTTTAGACCTGCACTCCAGACGCGCGTGCCGGGAACGCGCGATCGTCTTTATCACGTTGGAGACTTTAAATGTACAGTTTTGGAGCGCACGCCTAGAGTGTACGCTCCCAAACTGTGAGAAAAACTGTCCGTCTAAAGCCGGCTATTGATTCAATAAAATAACGCGAATAATACGTATACCACAAGTATTGCCATCTCATTTTTCCAAGGAATGAAACCAGACGCCATCCAAGCACCGTTCAAATTAACCAGCAAGTGTCATGGCGTTGCCTGCCCCTTGCTTCTGATTCCCACCTGAACGCCTTTAACCTAACGATGCAACAAGTTTGAAACAAAGCATTAAAACATTCGTAAGGCAATTAAACAACAAATAAACTTGAAATATGCCCGGAAAGACATGTAATTGAATACCGAGACACGATATGTGTGCACTAAATGTGCAGAAATATCGGTAAGGCAACGAAGGGAATACGCGACGAAACGGTTTTCTTACGATATTTAATCAATTTCGGGACGAAACTGTATTAACGGTAGCAGCAAGTGGCGATAGAGAGTAAAGAAGAAGACGAGTAATGATTAGAAGTAATTATATGACGGTAGATAATGTACACGTACCATTTAAATACGCAGCTATCGAATGAAGCGTCTTAACTCAACGACGTCCACGGAACGAATGACCTCCGCGCTACGTCGCTGTACCTCCCGAATATTAGCTTTGGTGGGGGGAGAGCAGGCAGGCGGCAGGACTCGCGTACGTATTTACGAAGTGTTGGGATATCGTCGCCGAGCCGTGTAAACAGAGGTGACTTCCAAAGGTAGCATCGTTCAGTCATAACAAAAGTCGTTTCTACGTACACGTTCTGCTAACAGTGAAATAGGAATATTACGCGTAATATATTTCCTTCGTTTATAAAATATCTAGCATCTACATACAGAAGTGTACTTTAATTAAGCTTGTGAAACTTAGCACAGGTGACTTAGAAAGTATATATTCGAATATTACATGCGTGATATACACTTTCTTATTGCAAAACTTTTTACAAGGTTCGCGATACATTCGAGAATGCCGCGATACTAATACTGTGTTAGCATTGGTACATAAAATGAATATTTATTCTGTATACAGTGAGCCACGAGAGTATTCGAACGCTCGCTATTAAAACTGTAAACAATAAAAATATACATGTTAGACTAAAGTTCTAAAAGTAATGTTGTAACTACTATAAGACGCTAGTATCGAGATTGTATATACCAAATTTGAAATGAATCAGATAATATTTGTAGAAGTTATGGAACATTTATTGCAAAGATGTACTGCAATAGAGTCAGAAAAATATTCGAACCGCATTGACTATACGCACCTTATTTTAGATTAATATTCATTTAGGCTACCTTTGGCTCCAAATATGCTTTTCAGACGTTGTCGCATGCTGTGCACTAGTTTTTCAATTATTTTAGAATGCCGTTCGAATACTTTTGTGACCCTGTTTCAGTACATCTTTGCAATAAAAGTTTCATAACTTCTACAAATATTATCCGCCTCATTTCAAATTTGGTATTATAATATACAATCTCGATACTTGTGTCCCATCACAAGGGAAAGCCGCGATATATGTGCTACAGAGTTTGATGACTCTCATATATATATATTCAATATTCAACAGTTTCCGAAATATTAATAAGAAAACATATTTTGGCATTGAACAACCGAATCGATAGTGGAAAAATCCGTAGCACAAATATCGCTGCTTCCGCTTGTCAGTTCGGGCCTCACTCTCCCCACACCTTCGTGCTTCAGGGACTCTTAAATCGCCTGGTCCACAACGGTTTGGTCCTGATCCATTCTACTTTTAATTTGTACTCACATGACCCGCGTTTTCGTTTGCGCCAACTACTTTCCAGACGCGTTAATTATTTCGCGATAAAATTACTCTAAGTAAGAGCCGCGGTGCTCTGCAAAATATGTAGATGAATGCGAAAAAAGCGCTATAAAAAAGGATCTCGCTAGACTGCAAGATTGCTACGGAGACTGGTTGCACTTGGAACCTTTCCAAATTTTTCGCGGTGACTCTACTCGACTCGAATTATTAATCGGAATTGTAAAAATCGCGGGCAAATGTTGTATCGATTTAATTTTCTGATTTTAAGACAGACACATGCATGTCACTCTATCTACGAGTAGGGGAAGGTGGGGTAAAACGGAACGCTTAACTTTGGAGAGTAATAACATAAAATTGGAAGGAGAAAAAGACACGAGACTTCAACAGGAGTCTTCAGTGGACCTTAGACTATAAGAAAATCAAAGCCATTGTTAAGAAAAATCTTTGGGAACGACGAAAAATGAAATTTACTATTAGAGTACCGGAGCTCTCGACTAGTTTTACACAAACACTATTACCGAAACAGACAATATGTATTTAAAGAAGCAAATATTCACTTACCTAACTTTCGAGGGATATGCAAAAGCTAAGAATCTCCCGATTGAAATTACAAAAGAGACTGAACACGACTAAAGGATCAAAAGACGCGAACATTCACTCTCGATGCACCAAATTTTCGTTTCTATATGGCGTGCTCCATATCATGACTTTACATAGCCATCTGACACCACAGAACGGGCCGAGGTGGACCGAACCCCGGTATCGACGCGATAACTCAAAAATCAAAATGGTTATGAACTGGTCCTCTGTGTAAAGCCGTAATATGTTGTACCTAGCAAAGACGGCCTATGAAGGGCGAGCACACCATGCGCGAAATCGAAATCAGTGATCGAAGGCGAATTGTATTTCTAGAAAAATGCTTTTGACACTCTTATCGTTAAAAAGAACGAGGCGGAATAGAAGCTTATCGTTCCAAGTACACAAGTGCATTTTTTAATAGATGTCCAGACCGAACCAAACTCACCGAATGTAAGTTTGGCTCGATCTGTACCCTTAACCTATATCGTAGGCTTTAGTCTTTGATTCCGTTTCGCAAGTCGCAATGCTTGGGAAACGTTACCAACTCCAGGCACACCAGCGCGAAGGTACCTACGAAAGTGACCCATTTCTACGAAATATTTCTGGTCCATGTTCGACCAATGCTTTGCGCATTTTCGAAAATTTGAAAAAAGTCTTACGACTAAAGTTCTTAAACTAAGACTTGCTGCTAGGACTATACCTAGTTTAAACCAGAGACTAGATGTAACAGTTATTTTTTTATTTTTTTCAAAGAAAATCATCGAATAAAGTTAATTTTTATTTAAATGGATGTCCTTTCATCATGCACACACCCGTAAGGTGATAGGTCTATCCTATACCTCGTCTTGCCTAGGAAGCTCGAATGCAATCGAATCTCGATCGGCCACAATCGTTTGAGCCGAGTGTACTCCATTATTGGTAAATATTGTCAAATCTTGTTTTCGCAGTTGCAAAGCCAAATATATGTTGGTTATAAACAGGCCCAGATCTAGGGGGGGGGGGGGACGCAAGCAGGGCAATTGCCCAGAGCGACAAATTTGGGGCGGCAAAATTGGTAGACAAAGACAAAAATCGCTTTTGCCTAGAGCAGCGGAAGAGCTAGATCGGGCCCTGCTTATAAAACAAAAAAGAAATTTGCTCGGAAGTTCCCGGAGGGTAACTAAAAAACCGATAATTGATAATATTTCTTCAATGGGTTTCTTATGAAAAAGAACTGTATGCAACTAATTATTTGCTATTGCTTACCAAAAACGATACTACTCATTTCAGTTCCCAAAAAATTTGTGTCTTTTATATCATCAAAATTTAAAAGACTAAATTCAAAATTTTCCACAAGAAAAAAGATACATCGCTAAATTACCATTAGCATTTAAATTTCCTCCAACAAGACTTTCTGCCATACGCTCTCACCTCCTTCGGACAAATTACGTAGTCTCTACATTTACTATAGCAAAAGTCTACTTACCTTATGTTGTAATAAAAAAATGTGGGTTTTATATATAATCGAAGCAGCAGATAATGCAGTGTGATCTACGTCAGAGAAAAAAATTTATTGTGACATTGTATTATATTAATTAAACGATTTTATTCAGCTTCCATCCTCTGTTTGCTTCTTGTATTTTTGCTTCGTGTCTGGAAACTCAAATTTAAACCAATTCCAGCAATCCAATTGTCTTCTATCTTTGCAGCCGTGCGTAGTGTGATTTGCGAAAATCTGATTTTCAGATTTGAAGATGTTGAGATTGGGAGAATTTCAGATTTGGAGATTTTCAGATTTGGAGATATGGAGATTGGTGTTTCTAGGCTAACAAGGGTCTGTCGATGTTTCCGTGAAATCACGGAATATTTTAAGTTAAGAGTTGAGAGACATTTAAAATTAATTCAATATAACAACCTTCATATAAGTTATTGATAATTTGCTACATGGAAAAAAGTGAATTTTTTTTTTAAATTTTCTTAAGCCTCAGTGTTTAAACCTCTCCCAATTTCTTTCGCCCCAAATTTTCCACCCCTCAAAATTTGCCGCCCTAGGCTGCAGCCTCCTTAGCCTATAGGGGAAGGTGGAGCAAGACGGGGTATCCCCCGTATCTCGTGATACAAAACACGGTAATCAAAATTGAGCATACGCGTTAGACGCGTCGCTATAGGCACCATAAGTGAGCAGTGAATCAGTGAATCATGTGGACGCGTGTCGAAGTTAGATCAAAAATTTATAATTTATTGGGACTTCCTTACATTTTCCATATTTTTAGCATCCGTGACAATGATATAATAATATAGAAGACTTCCGGTACATATATGCGTTCCTGAGGCAGAATTTAGCTGGCTATAAGGTACGTATGTTATTTTATACTTTTGTAAATAATGTTTCGGGCAGTGTCCATATGATTGTAGTGAGACGAGATGGGGCATGATGAGATAACTCTCATTTTCATCACCCCATCATGCCCCTCACAAACCTAGAAATAAAAATCAGTTTCTGATTGTTCCAGGATGGTTAAAAACTACAGACGGAAGGCAGACTAAGGAAAATATTCTTCTTTTCTATTAATTAGTCCAAAAGAACAGGTTCCCTTGTGTAAAGGTGGATAAGCTGCCAAATATGTGGCAAATGGGCTCATATCTACTGTGTTGATGTAGGAGATAAGGACGACGAAGCCATACATGTGTGCCTCCTCTGTCAATCCAATAAATAATTACTTTATATATATGTATACATTATTTATATTGTTTTTTAATTGGTACCCCATGTTACTCCATACATGGCGAGAAATGAGTTTTTCTGAATTGTTTTATTTATTCTATTGAAACCTGTAAAACTTGATTCACAGTTAAACTCAAAGACTTATTACCAAAGAATGGATCAGACATAAAATTGATTAGTTGATTATGAAAATCTGAGTTTTATTCATCATCAAACCTTAACTAACCCGTCTTGCCCCAGCTTCCCCTACAGAAACCCGCCCGCGTCGCTAAAAAATACCGATTATCAAACGTTGGAGCATCCCAGTGCCATAAAACAAAGTTACGCGGTGTCCGAGAAATCTGCTTCGATGGATATTCGACTGCTTTGGTGTGTTCGCGCTAATTGAAGCTTCAGTGACTTCGTTGGAAGCTAATTAGATTGTTTATTGGTGGTCAAGCTTCCACGTGGATGTAACAGTCCAATTCCTTGGCGAGGAATAAAATACACGAAACTTTTCCACCGTTCTTCTATGATGAGGTCAGCTACTCAGTTTTCACCAACTTCAAGCATCTTGATAAGTGGGTAGTGTTTCACGCAGGCCGATTCTTCCGTTCATTTTTTCGCTCTTCAGCTGCTTGTAGTAGCTGTAGACGACTAGCCATAAGTACGCCTGAATCGCTGGAAAAATATACGTAACTTGTAACAAGTGTATATAAATCACTGCTAAAATTGAATAAATTATGGACAAGCTTTCGAGGAATGGGGGAGTCTTTAACCCTTTTACTAGTTAATCTATTTTGGAGACATTCGTTGTGATAACGGGCTTCTAGGGGTATCGAGCAATAGTGAGGTCCCTAATGCGCATGCTCAAACAGAAAAGGGAGAACTGTGCACTTCTTACTGTATTAATTTACTACTAATTCGCTTTAAATGAGCTGTTAAAGAGTCAAAGAAAACGATTGACGATCTATTGAAACTTAAAGATCGTTAGAATTTCAAAGTACTACAGGCGGAAGCACAGATTCGATATTCGGCATTCGGCACATGCCAAATATTGCCGAATCTGCGGTTCCGCCTTATTGCTATACCGCTAAATCCACACTTTAACCGTGAATCTGACTAAAGTAGAAAATCTCGGAATATAACGATAGATCGGAAGTGCAGGTGGAAAGGATGTGGACGATATACGCACCGAACCCTATCAAGCCGCCAATGAGAATACCGACGCCCTGTTGCACGACGTGGTTCATGAAGAGTACGATGGCCGCACCAATGATGTTAATTAGCCCGGCCACTATCCCAATTATCCCCAGTACCAACCATGGCAACATCATATAAGTGATTTTCTGTGGGAGAAGAGGAATAATTATTGCTGATTAGCTTCGCTAGAGGACGTTGGACTCGTCCTTTGACTTTTTAAATTCGAGTATTCAAATGAAGGGGACTTTTAAAGGACATCATGCAAAATTTTGTTGTCCGAAGCGATTGCTTGGATAAACCTGATGGACTCTTCTTTTCGATTAGCAGAAGCTAACCAAATGCTGTCCCACCATCACCCTCCGAATACTTTATTTCGTCGAAGGGTATTTTGGTATTGGGGACATTTATTTATTTGCATATGGCGTTCATTCGCTCACTGGGAGGTGATGGTAGGTGCGAGAAAATGTATTGCTTTGCTACACCTACTTGTACTTTTAGTAGAAAGGGGGCGGCAGGTGCTATATAGCCAAGGAAAATACTTTCAGTAGATAAACATTTAATATTTTTACTTTTAACAGACCTTTACTTCAATAAAGCGAATGAAGTTTTGCAGCGATCTAATATTCCATCTCTAATAGGCCTAACCAACTAGGCATCTCTCAAAACATTGCACCATTCAACATCTTAAAGATTGCAGAATAACTCACCTTGAAGACACCAACCAAAAGCAAGAACCCTATGCAGATCCCTATGCAGAAAACTGTGATGTATATGTCCTTGACGGTGTGCAGGTCCGCGTTGTTTACGCTCCCCTGCAATTCGATGTTCGCGGTGGAGACCAAGATCAGCACGATGAGCGCACATACCTAAGTAGCGATATAAAAGAGATCGTTAAATGTGCTTCAGGCTCGTTTAAATGATATTCCCGCATCTTCACGAAAGGCAATGTAGAACTGTACTCACTGTCTGGAGTATCCCAATAATTATCGCACCCGTCCTCGTGGAGCAGCACCCACAACACGACGTGACCTGCATCCTGAAAGAAAATGTCAGAAGCGTGAAAACTTTGAAGAGGGCAGAGGGACTAATATCTTTTTTGCTTTCCCGATTGTTTCACAGTGGTGCTGTTCGAGTATCCGAATATTCGAGTAGCTCGAAATTCGAGTCGAGCCGGGACTCGGTTTCCGAGCCGAGCCAAGTACTCGAATGAAGCGAGCAGTTGGAAACATTCGGGTGGCTCGAACGATCCACATGTTTTGTTCGTCAATCGCAACCTTCACTGTGCAATCTATTCGCTTTTTAATCGAACCCTTCGCTTTAATCGAGCTGCTCAGTTCTTTCGAGCGCTCGGATCGGATCGGTTATTGGAACCGAGTATATCCCGGCACGCTTGTTCCGAGTACTCGAACAGCTCTAAATTTCACGGATACCTACGTCAAAATGTAGCGCACGGACTATAGAATTCAACGATGTTCTAACTGTTAATAATTGTCGTAATTCAAGTGCCGAAAAGTGGTTGAAAGAATAGCACAATATTGAAACGTCGATATCGGAAATTTTTCCAACTCTCTTAACGGTAAAGTAACATGTGCACGGGTCTATGGTCTATCACGAAATGCTGTGAGGACACTTCGGTCCCATGCCACGCGATACCAATTCATTCGCAGCTCTTATCTAAGATAAGCATTACATAGGTGTAGCAGTGAGTCATCGGTTGTGTCAGCTAAACGCACCCATTGATATTCCATTTTAAGGTGGAATCAGACGGCGTCTGATTCGGCGAACTTTGCATGTGAATCACCGATCTTAAAAAAATTCAAATCGTTCGATCTTACTTTGAAAGGGCTAGTCTGTTTTAAAATACGTCTGAATACTTTCGGGAGTCACTGTACCTATTAAGTACATTTTTCTTTTTCACACAACCAGTACGCGAAATAACTGTCGTTGCTACGGAGTGGGAATTTAAACAGCAGACGGCTGAATATTCGTCATGCCTTATGAGCCTACGATCACGCACATAAACTACTGCAGTTCTCCTCACCGATTCTAATCTTAGCAACGAGACAGGCGGGTTGCTCGCCGCTAGGTGCTGGAAATAGCTCCTGTACAGCCCTGGCTTGAACGATTGTGGCCGATCAAGATTCGATTGTGGCCGATCAAGATTCGATTGTGGGATTTATCATGGTCGGCCATTTCTCGTCGTCAACATTCTACTGTATTTCATGAGCATGGTTTAGGCTTTAGAGCACTGCAAAGTCACTGATTCTCATCTAGAACACTTCTATTTCGTGGGGAAACACGATCTAATATGAGACACGTTCACGTGTTCCTGTCACAAAATTTAATTTACATTGCTTCGGTTATGTTTACTTTCCCGTTGCGTATTTTTTTGCCCTATAGATTTCCACTAACAATGAGTGTCATACATTTTAATCTATAAAGACTGCTACAAATAAAATACAAGGAGATCTTATTCATCCCACTATTCAGTTTTCTTAACCCCCTACTAGCCCTACGAATACATAACAATCGTTTCCATTCTTTTCATTATTACTCGACTTTCCCGCGTTATTTATTTGAATCTTCCATTATAAATCTGTTGATTTATTTAGTTTACACATTGCAACTTTATCGTTTGCGATTCATCGATTTCATTATCATTTCAAACAAGGTCGCCAACATATGTATGGACGGAAATTTGATATCTGATAACTTCTACGGAAATTTGATATCTGATAACTGGTATCTATTAACGAGAAGCATCAAATTATTATCATTTTTCTTGAAGTTCATTGCAACATAAAATCAGTCGAAGTGGCACCACCAACATTTCGTCAAAATTAGTTCCTCAAGCTGTGAACTCATTCTGGTTTACAAAAGAAATAGATCTCTACCATGTCAAATCTACAAGTTAACGTACTATTATTCGTACAAACATCATATTAACGCAGTGAAATTTTCCACGACAAAGGAAACTCGTCGACTCGTACGTTTAGATTGAAAATCCTCCGTCAGCCCCTGAACAGTTCGAGGAAAATGCAGATCCACCGAGGATCAAGGTCGGTTGCTCGACGTCGTCGTCCCCCACCACAGCCCACCAACTGACTTACCACTTGTTACGTACGCAGACTTATCTTTGACTTTTTAACCCTTTCGGGCGTCCGGAATGCACGTGACCCGACGGGGTCACCGGTTCCTGCAATGGGGTGATGCAACCGAGTTTTCCCCGAAAACCAAAGATTGAATGAAGGCATTCATGTCCCCACTACTTTCTAGCCGAATTTCACCGTATAAAAAGGGCCACGAATCCACACTCGGGGGCTCATTTCACTTCTAGCACGTTTAGACGAAAGAGGCTTGCGAGATCAAGTAATATTCTCCTCCAAGTATTATAACAACTTTAACCAGACAGTACGTAGAGTCACTGATAGGTGTTGTTACTATATTAGAGTCTTTGAGACCCCCGCATTTCTCAGTGCGTCAAAACCGAGAGGTGGACTTAGGTACCGCGACAAACAAAACACTTTAACAATTGTAAAAGACTGAGTTTATAGAATATATTTAGTTATTTCTAATTCAGAGCTCTTTTATTTAATCATTATCTGAATTTCCTCTTAGGGATAAACCCACATAGATACTCCTTTACCGCTCAAGGTGTATCACATTATAAAGTTACGAGGCTAAACTAACATTCCTAGTGGCTCCCGGGGATACCAGACCCCGGTTCGTCCACGACTTCAACCTTCCTAGTGGCTCCCGGGAATACCAGACCCCGGTTCGTCCGCTACTAACAAACTCAAACAAACAAAAACCAATCCTCGGCTTCGCAGCCGCCACTCTCATTGCCCTCAGCCTCGGCTCGTAACACACTCATCAGCCCTTCCCCACTCGCTTCAGGTTGACGTAGCACGTTGCTCTCTCCCACTCCGCCAGACAGCAGCCAGACAGCCCGGTCTACTTCTACTGCTTTCTACGTCCCTCCTGGGGGTCAATGCCGGCGTTGAACCGCGCTAAATAGTAAAGATCATCCGAGGCGGCGGTGAAACTTCCCGAAATGACTGCAAGGACGGAGCGGAAAAGACGGAGTGGCGAGGAGGGCGTATAGAATAAAGAGTCTAGCAGGGTTAGCATGAACAAACAGCCCCATGCCGATTCTTGGAGTTGTTATTGTTTAAACAATGCTCCTTGCCTGAAACACCATTATGTAAAGTTTTAGAAAAAAAGTTAATAATCTTCATAGTTAATATAAAATTAGTAGTAAGTTTGTATATATTTGGAAAGATTGTCGTTACACAAGGAACGACCCATTGATCGCGCGCGGTACGAAGAGACATTAACGAGTACAAATGAGTAAAAAATTTAAAAAAAATTAAAACTGACTTCCAAAAATTAAATTGCACTAAAAAGTAAATAAAATTGTTTCCCTTATTTAATCTATGAGTCTCATATTTTTTTAAGTCGGCGTCAGATTTACACAGTGCAAATGATGAGGCACCGACTTAAAAAATATGAGGGTCATAGATAAGGGAGAAATTATTTTTACTTTTTAGTGCAATTTTATTTGTTTTTGAAGTTGGTTTTTATTTTTTCTAAAGTTTTTTCTTCTTAACTTTTAATTTTTAAATATACCTAGGGGATATGCGCATACGTACACAGAATAATAACAATTAGATGACAATAATCTTTATTATTAACCAGAACTGGCAAAATATTGGGCCAATGTTGATGCAGTGTAGGATGGGACAAACCTCATTCAAATAAAAGAAAGATTAAGAAAATCGGTTCATATGCTGAGGCGTTATGAAGGGACAAACATTTAAAAAAAACACACATACGAGTCGAATCTACTTATTACCTCCTCCTTTTGAAGTCGGTTAAAAGAAGGATAAAGGTCGAGTTTCCTAGCCGCGATCGGCGGCCAAATCCTAACCACCGCTCTTATGGAGAAGCATGCACGTTTTCCTAGCCGCGTTTTCGAGCAGCTGCGGCCGCGCGTCTGCTACAGCAGCAACCTAGGCTACTCGAGACGCAACACAGTGCGATGAGTGTCTGTTTTCCGCCATGATGGCGGAATCTACTAGCCGCGCGGCTAGCACTATGAATCCTCGACCGTCGACCCAATCAAGTGCGCTCGAACCAAACTGGGACCCTGATCGCTGTGCGGCCGGAGTCTGGCCGTCGCCAAGGGCCACCGGCCGCGGCTAGGAAACTCGACCTTAATAAGTCAGTTTTTAACCTTGGGTAGGAGAGACTAGTTCGTGACGGTGAGGCAACGCGGATATTTTTGCATGCGTTTAACATTTTCGTCATCCTTTAAAATGGAATCTATTCTCGTCGAGGATCACCCTCGCCTTTTCGATATCGCGAATATCTTAAAGTCTTAAGCTGTAAAAAAAGAATTCGCAACATTCTTCGCACTGTCGAATAACAATCATGTTCCATCTGAATGTTCCACGATGATAATCTCGCATAATGAAACTTATGAAGGTTCTGCTGATTCAGTTTCAATGAATCGGGAGAACACAGTGGCTTCTTTAATCAAAGAAGGTTACTGACACGTGATCCAAAGTTTCGAAATATGGAAAGTGATGTTCGAGGGCTAAACAGGGGCGGATTTTGAGATTTGAAGATCTTGAGATTGGGAGATTTTCAGATTTGGGGAATTTGGGAATTTGGAGATTTGGTGTTTCTAGGCTAACAAGCGTCTGCCGACCTTTCTGTGAAATATCACGAAATATATTAATTTAAAAGTTCAGAGACTTTCAAAATGAATTCACTATAACACCGTACATATGAGTTATTGATAAGTTACTACATGGAAAAAAAGTGAAAAAGACTTTGTTGGAAGCTAATTAGACTGTATATTGGTGATGAAGGTTCCACGTGGATGTAACAGTCCAATTCCTTGGCGACGGAATACAATACACGAAACTTCTCCAACGTTCTCCTGTGATGAGGTCAGCGACTCAGTTTCGACCAGCTTCAAGCTTCATGATAATTGGGTGGCGTTTCATGCAGGCCGATGCATCTGTTCATTTTGTCGCTCTTCAGCTGCTGGAAGTAGCTGTAGATGAGTAGCCATAAGTACGCCTCAATCGCTGGAAAAATATACGTAACTTGTAACAAGTGTATATAAATCACTGCTAAAATTGAATAAATTATGGACAAGCTTTCGAGGAATGGGGGAGTCTTTAACCCTTTTACTAGTTAATCTATCTTGGAGACATTCGTTGTGATAACGGGCTTGTAGGTGTACCGAGCAATAGTGAGGTCCCTAATGCGCATGCTCAAACTGAAAAGGGAGAACTGTGCACTTCTTACTATATTAATTTACTACTTATTCGCCTGAAATGAGCTGCTAAAGAGTTAAAGAAAACTATCGACGATCTATTGAAACTTAAAGATCGTTAGAACTTCAAAATACTACAGGCGGAAGCACAGATACGATATTCGGCATTCGGCACATACCGAATATTGCCGAATCTGCGGTTCCGCCTTAATGCTATACCGCTAAATCCACCTGTAACCGTGGATCTGAATAAAGTAGGAAATTTCGGAATATAACGATAGAGCGGAAGTGCAGGTGGAAAGGATGTGGACGATATACGCACCGAGCCCTATCAAGCTGCAAATGAGATAATAGATGCCCAGTTTCACGACGTGGTTCACGAAGAGTATGGTGGACCCGCCAATGATGTTAAGTAGCCAAACCACTATCCCAATCACCCCCACTACCAACCATGGCAACATCATACAAGAGTTTCTCTGTGGGAGAAGAGGAACAATTATTGCAGATTAGCTTCGCTAGAGGACGTTGGACTCGTCCTTTGACTTTTTAAATTCAAGTATTCAAATGAAGGGGACTTTTAAAGCATGCAAAATTTTGTTGTCCGAAGCGATTGCTTGGATAAAGCTGATGGACTTTTCTTTTCGGTTAGCAGAAGCTAACCAAATGCTTTCCCACCATCACCCTCCGAATACTTTATTTCGTCGAAGGGTATTTTGGTATTGGGGACATTTATTTATTCGCATATAGCGTTCATTTGCTCACTGGGAGGTGATGGTAGGTGCGAGAAAATGTATTGCTTTACTACACCTACTTGTACTTTTAGTAGAAAAGTGGCGAAAGGTCATAGATAGCCTTACTTATAGTACTTATGAATTTTTATTTTAAAAACTATATATCGCATTAGGTTCATCCTTTTTTTATTTTAATGCAGAAGGTTTTGTCTATTTGAATAATATTTTTTTGGAATTGTAAAATTATTTATGTAACGTCAAATTATAAACAAATTTTCATTTTGCAAATTTCTCCTCGAGGGTGACATGTTTCTAAAGTTGAAAAATGTACTTAATATATTCCATGACCGTATAGTAAAAACATTGTGTTTTCATTTTAACACTTGCATACTATTTTCTTACAAATCAGTAAATTTCATATTTATATGGTTCTAAAATTATAAAATTATTTTTATTATAAATAAATAAATTACCTTTCGAACTTCTACAGAATTGTTACATTTGTTATGGGCCATTCATCCACCACGGTGATGCAATTTGACCAAGAAACGATTTGCATGTAACGTCGTGGGTATAATTCAAGAAAATTCGTAACATTTTTCCTCGACAGATTAAAAATTACATGGAGAAACAAAACCCTGCAAGTAATTGACGTCATTGCATGCAACCCGGTTCTTGTTAAAATTTCAGTTGCATCGCAGCGGTGGACGAGCGCGGAGCAACCGTAGTCGGATTTTGGACGTAGAACGTCGTATGTCACTTGTACCCGCTCCGAGCGGGTTAACCGGCTCTCTGTACTCTTTGGGAGCCGTTCTTTCGGGGTTACTACGGGTTACAGTAACCAGGGATTGTAACCGCTGCCTAACCCTAACCCAAATCCGGTTAACCGAGGGAAGGTAGTCGACTATTTCAGCTTCAGAAAATCGATTACTTTTTTTTTACTGATTTTGAAAGTCTTATCCTTTATGAAAATTTTAAACAAAATTTCATGTAGAAATTCAAATCATTGTCGAAGTTATAGCAGCGAACGTAATTGAGTGCACCGTCGAGTAACGGCCTCGCAGAGCGGTATTGGCATAGGGCACCTTACTTTAAAGCCGGTTTTCTCGAAACACCATTTTCAGAAACGGTGTACATCACAACTCTTAAACCGGTGAATATTATCACTTAAAATTTTAACTGGAGCTGTAGAATTCCATTCTCTATCGTGTAGATGTTCCGCATCAACATTGGAATGTTTATAAAACATTTTATAACTGATTAAAGACGATTTTTTCCCATAAAAATGTGAGGAAAAAATTGATGTGTGGGTAACTTCTACAATTTTTGTTCAAATTCATCGGCGACTTTCCACATTGTAGATATTTGTGTACAGAGTAATCACCTTAAAGTATTTTTCTTTCAGATGATTGGTTCACCTGAATTAATGTACACCACCTGCCGCGGCGCGCCGTACAGGACTATCTTCAACGATTAATAACTTCGACAATTTTATACATTCCAACGATTTTCTTTTTTGTAAATAATCGCAATCGTGCCCACAATAGATTGCCAAAAGCACGACTATAACGATTGTTTGGTATTAACCCTCTAGGGAGGAGTGGGACTCCAGAGTCCCATTCAGATTAACACATTTTTATTTACGTTCCATCAATAAGAGCGAGATTTGATAAGTATAGTGACCTTTAGTAGGCAGAGAAGAAACTGTTGTACCATCAGAACCTGAAATTAAACTTTTTTTTGTTATAAACAAATTTTAAAAAAATTTAAAAAAAGAAAATTAACGAGTAGTTTCCAAATCCGAAGTATAAAATAGACTATTTTAACGCTCAAAAAAAGTCTACGTTAAGTTTAAAACATCCCCGTCCCTAGAGGGTTAAAGTAATTTAGCGTCAATGAAACTAACCATATTACGTATCCAATAGTCCACTACCCCCCTAACTCTGCCTTAAGAGCGTAAGTAGTAGCGTGCGGTGCAGGCTCGTACCCCTAGGCTGATATAACTGGCCCCTAAAATAAGTAGGCGTCTCTTCAAACCTTGCACCACTCAACATCTTAAACATTAGTGGATAACTCACCTTGAAGATACCAACGAAAAGCAAGGTCGCTGTGAAGATTGCAATACAGAAAAATGTGGTGTAAATGATCGTGGCGGTGCGATAGTCCACTATGGGCAGTCCCACCTTCCAATTGATTTTGAAGGCGTAGGTCGCGATCACCATCGTGCATGAGACTATCTAAGTACCGATACAAAAGAGATCGTTAAATGTGCTTCAGGCTCGTTTAAACGACATTCCCCCATCGTCACGGAAAACACTGTACATAGAACTGTACTCACTAACTGAATGATTCCGGCAGTTATCGTACTCGTCCTCAGGGAGCAGCCATGAAACGGCTCGACGTGCACCCTGAAAGAAAATGTGAGTAGCGTGAAAACCTTGAGGAGGGCAGGAGCTGATTGTTTCACGGATGCGTTTGCCGCGAGGTGCGCACGAATAGACGCCGCGATAAAATTCAGATCACGAGTAGATTTAGAATCTCAACTGTTGCTCGCGCATTTTTAAAGCTTATGGACAATTGGCTCCTGCTTCTCGGCAAAAAAAGCATTCACTATAAGCGTATAAATTAAAAAAAATTAAGAAGGAAATGCCCAAAAGGTAGGAAAGGTATCTCCGTTCATTCCGCCAGTTTAAATTGCGGTGAGGGTGCAAATTGTAGTGTCAGAAGATCTACTGGAGATTCAGGAAGAAACGATTTAAGTTCATACTGAAATTATTGGATATGTATTAAATTTTAATCTCAGTTAGGTTACTCCTACTCCTGCATTTTTAATTGCTGTGAGCTTGCAAAGAACGAAGTCGTAAGGGCCACTTAGAAGTCAGGAAAGCACGATTTAAGCTACCCTTGAATCCATCGTATGGAAAGAGAAATTACTGAATGACTAAAGTGACGTGGGAAATTTTCACGTGCATCCATCAAATCGTCATCATCTTCGGATGCAATGTTTGCACAGCGACGTGTCGTAATCGTCCCCCGTCGCTTATCTTATTCATTTGTATAGTGCCTATCCGAGATATAGTGACTTTGGTGTGATGTCCCTCAGCGGGTCTGACCCGACACCCTGCTGGGTACTGGCCGCTAAACGTGCCCCCCTCTTGCAGGACTGTATTTAGAGAATACCAGGACAAAACCGTCCTGGTCTTATATAGGTATCTTATATACATAAATCTTATATATATCTTATATACCGTCTCGTACTTTTTTTTTTATTTTGATGGCAGCAAATTTTCTTCAATCGCTTTTGCAGCTTCTGTTACTTCGGGGGGGGGGGGGGGCGTGTGTTATCCCGTATCGCTATCACTCTCATTATTACTCATTTTATCTTTTAATTCTATCTTTTAATAAAAAGGGGTACTGTGACAGTTGTATTATTAAGATAAAACCCACATGATGGATAACGATTAGTCGAACAACTGCATCTACATATCACAGGGTAACGTCAAATTCCAGTTTCCTTGGGAACAAAGTAAAAAATTGGGAATACGCATGCGCGTAAAGTCTTTTTCCCTTGGGAGAAAAGTAGAAAACGCGAATACGTTTGAAATTGGTCATTTTGCTCTCACTCAGCAGGCGTAAAAAACACCCATTTTCATGCAGGTGTTGAAAAAAACATTTTTCGATGTTCACCGTCGGCGAAAAGAAGATCGAATAGATCATCGCCCACCGTCACTATTTTTCAAATTTAATAAAATACATTGTAGAATGCGATTCTGCCTTTTCACTGGTGGCTGCCGTTCAATATTTCGCAATTTACTCACATTTTAGCGATCGACGAAAACGGTGAGAGGGTTCGTTCTATGGAGAAGAAAAGGAAGCTTGGCGCCGGCGCAAACCCAAGGAGCTGGTTGAGTGAGGCCAAGAAGAGGAGAGGAATGCTTTGGTCCCGCGAGGCGCAACAGGAGCAGTCCGCTCGCGACCGCTGTTGGTCAGAAACTGTGCCAAGAACCGCGAAGGGAACCTAAATGGCGCACTGGAGTAAAGGACACCAATCCACCAGGGGAACTTTCTATCCTTTGTTAACATATCGTAAACTGGGGAACATTTGCAGGTTTTTCAAACATTTTGTTGTATAATGTAAAAATTAACTTGTGTACATTTTCTTTAAGTATCCTATCATAACATTGCATCTTTTGTGGTTGTACTTTCCTTGTGGGTGTCATTTCCTTCTTTAATACATGTTAAGAACGTTAGTCTACCGGGGTAACATTGTTTTAAGTTTTACTAATATGAGGTGAGTAAACATAAATTTGTTTTTGTTATTTTATTTTTTACTAAAATAAACTCGTAACATTGGCACATCATTTAAATAACATTAACAGGTTAATTTTTACTAATCTGACATAAAACAACGTAACTCCGGCGTATGCCAATGTTACCCCATGGCCCGTGCTGCCAATGTACCCCCAGTTTACGGTACATAGTTTCTTCTTTTATCGACTTCTCGTCACTTTGTGTCTTTTCTAATCGTGTTTTATAGCACTCAACACATTCAGTGCAACACGTTCATACGAAAAAGAATTTTGAAATTGAAAGAGAATCATTTTGGTAGCATAGTCAACTCACCTATAACGCGATTAGTTCGTACCGTGTTATATGGAAACCGCGTTGGTGAGTACCGCGTTAGGTATAACAGGACTGTTGCAATTTTTACTATTGGACCTATTTTCAAAATCGTTCCAAGTTGATGAAAATTTGTGAGATTGTTCTTTTTAACCTTACTCATGTGCTCCAAATTTTTTAAACGAATTCACTAAACGGTTACTGAGTTATAACGGTTTTAATTTTCACTGATTTTACACGTACCCTTATGGAAAGAGACGGTCTTGACGAATAAACCATCTGAAAAAATGTTGGAGAAATAGTACCAATGTTTTAAATTTTTTGTACCTGCAGTATATGCGTAGATGAAAATATCTGCCGACTTTCAATTGTTTTCTCTACACCATTTTAAAGAAATAAATTATAACTTGAGAAAATTGTGAATTCTGGGCATTTTCACTGCCAAAAGTTTAGCAAATAATGCTTGAGAAAGCATTAGTAAAGTGAAAAATACCTTCCTCGGATTAAAAATAAGACATTCAAATTCCTTACATGTAGATTTACTATGCGCAAGACGTAGCTATTCAAGTATTTCAAATTTCATATACTTTTGTCCGATATTGTACGTCCAATACATCCTTAAAGCATCTTTATTTACAATTCATGAGTAATCATAAATCATCACGAATTCTGTACTTTTCTATTATTTTGCTGTAAAATTGTTCCTTTTTCATGTACCCCGCTTCTCCCGACATTTCTTATCCATCTCATTTGCCCTCTCCCACCTCCCCTCCCACCCACATGCTTCTTAACTGACCGTAGCTAATCTGACATGTCCGGTACTCGCCGCTGAAAATGCTTAAACGATTGTGGCCGATCAAGATTCGATTGTGTGATAGCTTATCATGGTTGGCCTTTTTTCGTCGCTAACATTCTACTATATTTCATGAGCACGGTTTAGAGCACTGCAAATTCATTTGTTATCTAGAGACTATATAGAACACTTATAGCGAATTCGGACGGTCGCACTGGCGCGCACTGAGTGTGACTTTTAGCCAATTGGAAGTGACAAAATGTGTGTCTTACATTTTAATCTATAAAGACTGCTACAAATAAAATACAAGAAGACCTTATTCATCCCAGTATTCAGGTTTCCTAACCCCCTACAAAGTACAAGCCCTACGAATACATAACATTCGTTTCCTTTCTTTTTATTATTAGTCTACTTTCCCGCTTTATTTATTTGTGTCTTCCATTATAAATCCGTTGATGTATTTACTTTGCACATTACAAGTTTATCGTTTGGGATTCATCAATTTCATTTTCATTGCAATTTGCAAACGAAGTCGCCAAAATATGTATATACGAGATATGGTGCTTCTACGAAAATTTGATATCTGATAACTGATACCTATTAACGAGAAGAATCAAATTCTTATCATTTTTCTTGAAGTTCATTGCAACATAAAATCGTTCGAAATGGCAACACCAACATTTCGTCGAAATTAATTCTTCAAGCTATGAATTCATTCTGGTTTACAAACGAAATAGATCTCTACCATGTCAAATCTACAAGTTAACGTACTATTATTCGTACAAACATCATATTAACGCAGTGAAAGTTTCCATGACAAAGGAAAATCGTCGACTCGTACGTTTAGATTGCAAATCCTCCGTTAGCCACCGAACAGTTCGAGGAAAATGCAGATCCACCGAGGATCACCACAGCCGACTTACCACTCATCCCCCCTACCCACTCGCTTCGGATTGACGTAGCACGTTGCTCTCTCTCACTCCGCCAGACAGCACCCAGACAGCCCCGGCCACTTCATACCGTTTTCTACGTCACTCCTGGGGGTCAATGCCGGCGTTGAACCGCGCTAAATAGTAAATACCATCCGAGGTGGCGATGAAATTTCCCGAAATGACTGCGAGGTCAGTGCGGAAAAGACGGAGTGGCGAGGAGGACGTATAGAATAAAGGTCTGCGCACACATATCCGTTCCGTGTCAGTTCCGTTCCGGCGTGCCAGTGGTAAGAAAAAGAGGGGCGTAGAGGGTCCCTTCTTTTTACCACTGGCACGCCGGAACGGAACTAACACGGAACGGATATGTGTGCGCACTGCGCAGACCTTAAAGAGTCTACCAGGGTAAGCATGAGCAAACAGCCCTCATGCCGAATCTTGGACTTGTTATTGTTTAAACAATGCTTCTTGCCTGAAACACCATTATGTAAAGTTTTAGATCGCTACTCCCCCCCGTTTAAAGGTAATACGGAGGTAAACGTCTTTAACCCTCGTGCAACGAATGCAGGGTCATTTTGACTCAACTCTGACGAAGTTAGAGTGTATTTCTTTATTAATAAATTTTACTTAATTTGAGAAATTTTAATTATTTAATTCATTTTATATTCAATTTTTTCGTGGAATCAGTGTACCATAGGAATGTTGCTATGGGTCAATATACATTTGTCTCACGCGATCATATCCACCATTCGTTGTACGAGGGTTAACGTTATTTTTTTCTGGGTTATGTTGGAAAAATTACAAGCAACAATACAAAAGTATTATATTTCGCAGAAAGACACGTTGTCGTCCTTAAGGCACTGTCTTTATTAAGAAAAAAAAATAATCTTCATAATTAACATAAAATTAGTAGTAAATTTGTACATCTTTGAAAAGACTGTCGTTACACAAGGAACGCCAGTCACGACCCATTGATCGCGCGCGGCAAGAAGAGACATTGATGAGTAAAAAATTTTAAAAAAAAATTAAAACTGACTTCAAAAAAATAAAATTGCCCTAAAAAGTAAAAAATAATTGTTTCCCTTATTTAATCTATGAGTCTCATATTTTTTTAAGGCGACGTCAGATTTACACAGTGCAAATGAAGAGGCACCGACTTAAAAAATATGAAGGTCATAGATAAGGGAAAATTTTTTTTTACTTTTCAGTGCAATTTTATTTTTTTTAAGTTGGTTTTTATTTTTTTCAAAGTTTTTTATTTTTAACTTTTAAGTTAAATATATTGACACAACATACCTAGGAGATATGCGTGTAGGTACACGATTGCATGTACCTTTTTTTGTACGATTTTCATAATCTTTTTTTACGTATTTGAATGAGGGTGGTCCAATCCTACACTGCATCAATATTGGCAAAATATTTTGCCAGTTCTGGTTAATAATACAGACTATTGTCACCTAATTATTGTTATTGAATAAGGGTGAATAAGAGTATTTGAATGAGGGTGGTCCAATCCTACACTGCATCAATATTGGCAAAATATTTTGCCAATATTATTATTGAACAATAATTAGGTGACAATAGTCTGTATTATTAACCAGAACTGGCAAAATATTTTGCCAATATTGATGCAGTGTAGGATTGGCCCACCCTCATTCAAATACCCTTATTCACCCTTATTCAATAATAATAATTAGGTGACAATAGTCTGTATTATTAACCAGAACTGGCAAAATATTTTGCCAATATTGATGCAGTGTAGGATTGGACCATCCTCATTCAAAAATGTAAAAAAAATATTATGAAAATCGTCCATACGCTGATGAGTTATGAGGGAACAAACATAAAAAAAACATACATTCGAGTCGAATCTATAACATCAACCTTTTTGAAGACGGTTAAAACGACGAATTAGTGAGTTCTTAACACGTTGCGTCCGGCACCAAAAATAATTGACCTTCACCTAAATACAAGAAACAGCTGCACCATGGTGAAAAACGTTGCAAATTTGTAACGACCTACACACACTGACGAACACGTTCGTATTAAATGCGAATGCAAAAGGAAAATTCGGTACCTGAAAAATTCTTCTTCATCTTCCACATTTATTGGGACCGGGCCCAAGAGTTCCATGACATGACCGTACACGTCACCCGTACGCAACGTGGTAACCTAAGGTGGGAGAGGCTGATTCTCGACGGTGAGACAACGCGGATATTTTTGCATGCGTTTAACATTTTCGTTGTCCTTTAAAATGGAATCTATTCTCGTCTAGGAGCACCCTCGCCTTTTTGATATCGCGAATATGAGTATTAAGCTTTAAAAAAGAATTTGCAACAATCTTCACACCGTCGAATAACAATCAGGTTCCATCTGAATGTTCCCCGATGATAATCTCGCATAATGAAACTTATGAATGTTCTGCCGATTCCGTTTCAATGAATTGGGAGAATACAGTGACTCTCTGAACCAAAGAAGGTAAATGACCTACGATGAAAAGTTTCGAAATATGGAAAGTGCTTTTGTGTGTTCGCGTTGATTGCAGCTTAATTGTCTTCGTTGGAAGCTAATTAGACTGTTTTTGGTGGTGTAGCTTCCACGTGGATGTAAGAGTCCAATTCCTTGGCTAGGAATAAAATACACGAAACTTCTCAACCGTTCTTCTATCATGAGATCAGCATTGAGCTATAAGAATGCCTGGAGAGGACAGCAGTGGGAAGACGTAGAGGCGACAGCGGTCTGAGGGAAATAGAAGAAAACGGGCGAACCTATCCTTCTTCCTATTATCCCTCTCACTCTGTACTATCTGTATTATGTATGCATGTGTGTACGCAGATAACTTCACTCACATACACTATGCATCCATAGCCTGTTGTAAGACAGACATAGGTTCACCCGTTACCATCCCTCTTTTTTGGACCAGCCGCCATTGCTCTGTTCACTCTCTAGGTACTCTTATAGCTCAATGGAGATCAGCGATTCCGTTTCGACCAGCTTCAAGCATCTTGATATTTGGGTGACTTTTCATACAGGCCGATTCTTCCGTTCATTTCTTCGCTCTTCAGCTGCTTGTAGTAGCTGTAGACGACTAGCCATAAGTACGCCGCAAGCGCTGGAAAAATATACGTAACTTGTAACAAGTGTATGTAAATCACTGCTAAAATTGAATAAATTATGGACAAGCTTTCGAGGAATGGGGAAGTTATTAACCCTTTTACTAGTTAATCTCTCTTGGAGACATACGTTGTGATAACGGGCTTGTTGGTGTACCGAGCAATAGTGAGGTTCCTAATGCGCATGCTCAAACAGAAAAGGGAGAACTGTGCACTTCTTACTATATTAATTTACTACTTTTTCGCTTTAAACTGTTAAAGAGTCACAGAAAACGATCGACGATCTATTGAAACTTAAAGATCGTTAGAACTTCAAAATACTACAGGCGGAAGCACAGATTCGATATTCGGCATTCGACACATACCGAATATTCCGAATTTGCGGTTCCGCTTTAATGCTTTACCGCTAAATCCACCTTTAACCGTGGATCTGAATAAAGTAGAAAATCTCGGAATATAACGATAGATCGGAAGTGCAGGTGGAAAGGAAGTGGACGATATACTCACCGAACGCTAGCAAGCCGACAATGAGAATAGGAGTGCCCAGAACCGGGACGTTGTTCGCAAAGAATATGGCGGACGTTACAATGATGTCAAATAGCTGAAGCACTGTCCCAATCGCCACCAGTACCAACCATGGCAACATCATACAAGTGTTTCTCTGTAGGAAAAGAGGAACAATTATTGCAAATTAGCTGCGCTAAAAGATGTTGGACTCGTCCTTCAACTTTTTAAATTCGAGTATTCAAATGAAGAGGACTTTTAACGAACATCATGTAAAATTTTGATATCAGAAACGATTGCTTGGATAAACATAATGGGTTTTTCTGTCCCACCATCACCCTCCTAATACTTTATTTCTTCGAAAGGTATTTTGGCATAGCGTTCGTTCGCTCACTGGGAGGTGATGGTAGGTGGAAGAAAATGTATTGCTTTACTACGCCTACCTGTACTTTTAGTAGAAAAGGGGCAAAAGGTCATAGATAGCCAAGGAAAATACTTTAAGTAGAAAAACATTTAATATTTTTACTTTTAACATACCTTTAGTTCAATAAGGCGAACGAACTTTTGCACCGATCTAATATTTCATCTCTAATAGGCCTAACCAACTAGGCATCTCTTAAAACATTGCACCACTCAACATCTTAATGTTTGAAGGATAACTCACCTTGAGGATACCAACCAAAAGTAAGATCCCTAGCAAGATAAGTTTGCAGGAAATTGCGATGTATATGATCCGGCGGAGGTCGGGGTCCGCGTCGCTTTCGCCCACCTGCGTTTTGATGTTCGAGTGGCAGGCGAAGATCAGCATGGAAATCGCAAATATCTAAGTAGTGATACAAAAGAGATTGGTAAATGTGCTTTAGGCTCGTTTAAACGATATTCCCTCATCTTCACGAAAGGCACTGTGGAACTGTACTCACTAATTCCAGTATCGCAACAATTATCGCACCCGCCCGCGTGGAGCAGCACCCACAACACGACGTGACCTGCATCCTGAAAGAAAATGTCAGAAGCGTGAAAACTTTGAAGAGGGCAGAGGGACTAATATCGTTTTATGCTTTCCGGATTGTTTCACGGTGGTGCTGTTTGAGCACTCGAAAGAAGCGGGCAGCTGGAAACAATCGGGTGGTTCGAACGATCCACATGATTCGTTCGTCAATCGCTACCTTCACTATGCAATCTACTCGCTTTTTAATTGGACCGACCGATTTAATCGAGCCGCTCGGTTCTTTCGAGCGCTCGGCTCAGCTCGGTTCGGATATTCAAACCGAGTATATCCCGGTTTGGTTGTTCCGAGTACTCGACAGCTTTAAATTTCACGGATACCTTTGCTGCGAGGTGGATACGAATAGACGCCTCTATAGAATTCAGATCACGAGTCGATTTAGAATCTGAACTGTTGCTCGCGTATTGTTAATGCTGATCGACAATCGGCTCCTGCTTTTCGGTAATAAAGCCTTTACAAAAAGCGTATAAATGATAAAAAAAATTAAGAAGGCAATGCCCAAACGGTAGGAAACACTCAAATTTCTGTTAATGAGGATTAAAACTGGTGTTTCCGTTTATTCCGCCAGTTTTAATTGCGGCGAGGGTGCAAACTGTTGTGTCAGAAGATCTGCTGTAAATTCAGGAAAAAAGATTCAAGTTCATCCTGAATTGCTGTGAGGTTGCAAAGAACAAAGTCGTAAGGACCACTTAGAATTCAGGAAGACACGATTTAAGCTACTCTTGAATCCATTGTGTCAAAACAGAAATTACTGAATGAGTAAAGTGACGTGAGAAATTTTCACTTCCTTCCATCAAATTAGTGTGACAATTTATTTTATCGTCACAATTTATTTTTTCTGCTGCATTTCTTTCTGTTTTTAAAAATTTTGTTTACATTTCCCGAGAGTAAATAATAAATAACTTTTTATTCCGTTTACTCTTTGTTTTAGTGTTAAATAAATATGTAGGTAAATTACTGTTATAAAATGAGTATGTATATAAAAATTTCTACCTATAAAAAGAAGAGAGAGCGGGAGAGAGGGTGGGGGGGATAGGGCCTGGCCCCTCCCAGAAAAAATCCTAGCTACGCCTATGGAGAGTCCTCGAAATTACGCGCAGTTCCTATATTCGTCATGTGGGATTTGAAACTGCGGAGCGATACGTTTGACTTTCCGCGTCCTCTACGAACTTATTAATCATTCTGTTCTCGCAATTTCCAACGAAACGAATAACCGGTTAACAACCCATCGATCTTCCGAAAGATTCCAAAATCCGAAATACAAAAACCACTTTGTATAATAAAACCTTTTTCAACGTTCACCGTCGGCGAAAAGAAGATCGACTCGATAATCGCCCGCCGTCACTATTTATCAAAATTCCTTTAGCTTTGAATTTCGTTGCAATGTATTATATTTTATTATTATAAAATACATCGCAGAACGCGATTCTGCATTTCCACTGGTGGCTGTCGATCACTATTTTCAATCTACTCACGTTTTTGCGTTGGACGAAAACGGTGAGAAGGATCGTTCCCTCGGGAAGAAGATGAAGCTTGGCGCCGGCGAAAACCCTAGGAGCTGGTTGCGTGAGGCCGAGAAGAAGAGAGGAATGCGTTGGTCCAGCGAGGCGCAACAGGAGCAGTCCGCTCGCGACCGCTGTTGGTCAGAAACTGTGCCAAGAACTGCGAAGGAACCCAAATGGCGCGCTGGAGTAAGGGACATCAATCCTCCAGGGGAACTTCCTATCCTTTGCTAACACATCGTAAACTGGGGAACATTTGCAGGTTTTTGAAACATTTTTTTATATAATGTAAAAATTAACATGGTTACATTTTCTTTAAGTATCCTATCATAACATTGCATCTTTTGTGATTGTACTAAATGTGTGAAAATGCATAAAATTTGTGTCCTTTCTTTCTTTAATACATCTTAAAACCCAGCCGGTACGGGGTAACATTGGCACATCATGTAGATGGCATTAATAAGTTAAGTTTTACTAATCTGAGGTCAGTAAACTTAAATTTGTTTATTTTATTCTATTTTATACATCTTAACTAAAATAAACTCGTAGCATTAACTAGAGCTGTTAGTACCCGACCCGTCAATTACCCGGGTACCCGTGAGATACCCGGGTAGACAAAAATTACCCGACTACCCGGATACCCGTGAGACACCCGAGTAAATGAAATAGTTGATAATTCCGATTTGACAGCCGATCGTCTTTCGACTTTCGATCATTTTCGGCTAACATCACTAATGAACGGAATAAACTTCAAGCAATTAAATGTGATATTGTCTGCGCGATTGTGATTATGAAATTATGACTCTGATACATAAAATGTCGACGTTCTTTGCACTTACAATAGGGTAGTTTGCCCTATTGCAGTGCCTACCCCTATTAGCTTAAGAGTAGAGGAGTCAGTGTTATTTAATCCCAACCAACTCCGTCAGTCGATGCAAAGCAGAACTCGGAAAATCCTAGGAAAATGCAGGTGGTTGCGGCAAACATACTGTCTATTTCATTTAGCAATAGTGCGGATTTTAAAGATTTTATGACCGTGGTGAATGCCAATTATCGATGCCTGTGCCCCAAAACTCTTTTAATACGCTTGCAAACTTGGAATTGCTATATGGGGAGAAACGGAAGAAAATTGAACAGGAGCTTGTTACAGCGTCCTCGATGTCTATGACCATCGATGAATAGTCATCTCGATCGCAAGATTCCTATTTATCCCCAACAGCGCATTTTATAACAGATAATTGGAAGCTAAAAATTTCACATTTTCCACGCATGATAGGGTAAATCCAGGAGACGCGGTGGACCTAATATAAAATGGCTATTTAAACTAATATAGATTTTACTTATTTTATCAAAACAAACCTATATATTCAGAATTTTATGCTGATTCAGAAAAACTGGTCGATATTTGTTTCAAGACAATATTTACTGTAAGTCGGATTGTAAATTGAAGTCATGACATCTGACCACCTCTCCCGACGTACCGGGAGAAATGGTTTTCGTCGTTGGCAGAGACCACTCACATAATTATTTATGGAAAAATAACAAAGAAGAAAGTAAAATAATTTATGAGTGAATACAACTATCGATTTATTGATATGTAATTTGTTTACGCTGAACAAGTAAAGAACTCGTCAAAGAGAAAATGAACTACCTACTAAATAATAATAAATAAAAAATAAACAAAAATAATAAAAAAATCATAACTCGACCATCTCTCCTTTCTGCAACGAGAGATGGTCTTCTCGTTAGATTTAAGAGGAGGAGTTAATATGGCCAAATACTTTGGCTGAATTGTCCCTCAATATCTCTACTATTTTATTATCCCCAACATTAACCGAAAATAAACTTAGAAATATATTTTAAATCCGATTCTGTACACCGCTGTTTGACAAAAGAGGTTAAATGTAACCTCAATTTGCCTTTTATAGCTTATAAATCCAGAAAACACAGGAGGAAGCGAAATGACGCTATTCATTCAACTATTTGACTTCTAGAAAAGTAGTTGGTCTGCACTTTATCGCGTTTTTACGTATAGAGTCTGAAATATAGCGACTCGACCAACTCTCCGGCCCGACCGCGTCTCCCGGATTTACCCTATAGTTATTGAGGGACGACATGACGACATACCATCGAAAATGTCACAGCCGTTATAATAGGAAATAGGAATGTAGGAAGGTGGAACATTACAAATAAATTAATTGCTGTGGTACATGACAATGCAAGTAACATGAATACATCAGCAAATTCATTCGAGAATTTAAAATACAGCATTTCGTGTACTGCACATAATTTACAGTTATTCATAAAAGGCGCCCTTCATAATCATAACGCGCAGACATAGGGGCCCCCAAGTCCGATTTTGAGTCCTATCCCTGTGGATGGGGAGGGGCCTCAGTGCACCGCAGTGCATTGCTTTGCCCAGGGCCTACAATACTGTTGAGACGGCTCTGCCGTAGGTCCCTGACCAGTACAAGGAAAATACTCCACCGAGGATCAAGGTCAGTTGCTTGACGTCATCGTCTCCCAGCACAGCCCACCAGCTCCCCTCAGCTGGGATTTCCAACGCGCGGCTCGCCGCCGGCCGCCGCGGCGTGCATAGCATTGGAAATCCCAGGTTTACATCTCAGTGCCCTTCCACCACTCGCTTCGCGTTGGCGTAGCACGTTGCTCTCTCTCACTACCCCAGACAGCCCCGTCTACTCCATACCGCTTTCTACGTCGCTCCTGGGGCCAATGCCGGCGTTGAACCGCGCTGAATAGTAAATACCATCCGAGGCGGCGCACAGTGTTACGCGTATATAGGCGTTCGGGACAAAACTCATAACTTCTGAACTAATCAGTTTTCGTCCTAACTACCCTTTTTTAAATAGAATATAAAAATGCATCGATTGGTGTATAAAAAAATATACAGTTCCATTAAAAACGTTAAGGCGAACTTGATTTTTCAGTGAATAAAAAGTTGTTTTTATTAATATGTGCGGTAATTATGCAGAACAGGTGTGTCCTCACCGATTTCAATTATTTTTGGATATGTTGTCGGGGACATGGTTCTGAACAACTTTTTCCTATTGGCATTTTCCCTAGTAGCATTTCTGGTTGGCCAACGGTAGGCAACAGTTGGGAATTAGTTGGGTATAGTTAGAGTTTTCCCCTGGTGCTAGAAAGAGAGGGGGTGTCACTCCTGTATATCTTTCTCTTTCTATCGCCGTCTACATTTTTGCCTATTGTATGCTTCCTCCATGTTTGTATGCTCTAAGTATTTAACAGACTATTTAATAACAAAAACATTATTGCACTATTTCAATACTTGTGTGAGACCAGTTCTGTAACGCAGCGCTGTTCAAGGTCGCTTACGCGTAAGTTTGGGGTTCTCCCACTCTCGTCCGCGTTGTCAGGGATACCGCGCGACGCTCGCCACGAAGACGTTTGCCCAGCTAGCTCGTCGTGGCAGCCTTCTTAGCGTCGCGCGGTCTCCTTGACGACGGAAGGCACGCTGTGCGAGGAAATGATTGGAAGGGGAAACTGGCGCGTGAGGGGCCCCTACGCTGGACAGCGCTGCTGTAACGCGATTGACCCGATTGCAGAGCTTACAACCGTAGATGGCGCTCTCACAGAATTTACCAATACATGTTACCGCCGCTCGGCCTTCGTTGCCGAGATTTTTGCCAGAAAGTTTCTGGGCCAGCGACTACGCTAAGGGCTCCTACAGACGGTGATGCAAGTGATGCAGTCACTGTTTCACGACCAGAGCGGCGAACGTCTTAATACTGATTTTGGCTATTTTTCTGTTTCGTACAAATTCGAGCAGCTGAAATTGACGTTAATATAAAGTTTAATGATCCCTAAATTAATATACAAAAAATCACGAAGGTATTTTTTTTAAAAATCCCATCGAAGTTGATAAACATTTAACATAAAGAATTAGTACAAATTGTTAGTATTGTAAAAAACGGACTCGGGAGTTTTGAAGGTATGACAGTATTAAACACACCCTATAAAAAACCAAATGAAAAGCCAATGGCACGTGTTTGAAAAAATGCACCAAAGGTTGTAATGAATTTCTAGTATCACTTTTGACAACAAATTAGTTTATTCAGCAGAAGTTATGGGTAACGTTGAAACCTACGTTCCTTTATTAACATTTAAGATACAAGAATTTGTATATCAAACATTTCGGATTCTTGACTTTTATCCGTTACGCATAACACTGTGCGGCGGTGAAATTTCCCGAAATAACTGCAAGGTCGGAGCGGAAAAGACGGAGTGGCGAGGAAGGCGTATAGAATAAAGGGTCTAGCAGGGTAAGCATGAGCAAATAGCCCCCATGCCGATTCTTGGAGTTGTTATTGTTTAACCAATGCTCCATGCCTGAAACACCATTATGTAAAGTTTTAGATCGCTACTCCCCCCCGTTTAAAGGTAATACAGAGGTAAACGTCTTTATCGTTATTATTTTTTCTCGGTTATGTTGGAAAAATTACAAACAACGATTGCTTAAATACTAATCTCGAGAATGCGGACTCGGCTACGGTTGTCTCGAATGTCCTCCTGAACTGTCCAGGGTACCCTCCTTCATCCTGGGCCCAATGTCTTCGATGATTCTCTACCAGCGCAACAATTCCCAGATGGCCCCCTCTCATATCTCTCCACCTTTTCCTATCGCGAGACATTCCTCACGTGCCACCGTACCGCGACCAACACAAGGCGCAGCCCACCAATATTCTACAGTTACTACTTAAGATATTTAAATGAAAAAAAAAAAGAAAAAGTAGCTACATACTATATAATTGTAATTCACATATTTTTCTCTAAATTGTAAATCAATTATTAAGGGTAGAAAATATAATTTATTCTTTGGGGGTGTTTTTTAGAAACAACCCTTTGTGTAACAACCTAAAAAAATAAACGAAAATCAATAAAATAAAAAAAATCATAATGGTCTGTTATCGAACTATTATATATATAAAAAAGCAGAAGATGGTCGAGATGGTGGAACATAGGTAAATAATTTAAAGAAGATTATAGTATTATAAATATGTGGGGTTTTGTGACGAGAAAGAGTATTTGTCGCGAGCTTGATTACGTGTCATTTAAAAGCGAATGGATGAAACGATTGTGGTTCGTTTGGGAGATCGATGTGTAAGTGAGGCAACACGGATATTTTTGCATCCGATTGACGTTTCCGTTATTCTTGAAAATGGAATCTATTCTCGTCGAGGGTCACGCTTTAAAAGGTTAAGCTTTAAAAAAGAATTTGCAACAATCTTCACACTGTCGAATAACAATCACGTTCCATCTGAATATTCCACGATGATAATCTCGTATAATGAAACTTATGAATGTTCTGCCGATTCAGTTTCAATGAATTGGGAGAATACAGTGACTACTTTAATCAAAGATGGTAAATGACTCACGATGCAAAGTTTCGAAATATGGAAAGTGATGTCAGAGGCTAAGCAGAGGCAGATTTTGAGATTTTCAGATATGGAAATTTGGAAATTAGGTATCCCTAGACTACCAAGTATCTGGCGCCCTATTCGTGAAATATTACGAAGTATTTTAATTTAAAACAGTTGAGAGACTTTTAAAATTAATTCAATATAACAACTCACATATGAGTTTTTGATAATTTGCTACATGAAAACAAGTGAATTGTTTTTAAAATTTTCTTAAGCTTAGTATTAAACCTCTTTCAATTTTTTCCGCACCAAATTTTCTACCTCTCAAAATTTGCCGCCCTAGGCTGCAGCCTGCTTAGCCTACATAAAAATCCGTCCCTGTCGCTGAGGGATACCGGTTATCGAACGGCGGAGCATCCCAGTGCCATAAAACAACATTTCGCGGTTTTTGAGAAATTTGCTTCGATGGACGTTACACGTCGATGTAACAGTCCAATTCCTTGGCGAGAAACAAAATACACGACACTTCTCCAATGTTCTTCTATGATGACATCAGGGATTTAGTTTGGAGTGGACCAGCTTTAAATTTCTGAACGATAACCGATCACTTTTTCGTTCTTCAGCTGCTTGAAGTAACTGTACACGACTCGCCAGAACTGTATGTGTAGCACTGGAAAAATATACATAACTTGTAACAAGTGTATATAAAACACTGCTAAAATAGGATAAATTATGGACAAGCTTTCCAGGAATGGAGGAGTCTTAAACCCTTTCACTACTTAATCTATCTTGGAAACATTCGTTGTTATAACGGGCACGTAGGTGTACCGAACGACAGTGAGGTCCCCAATGCGCGTGCTCAAACACAGAAGGGAGAACTATGCACTTCTTACTATATTAATTTACTACTTCGTCGCTTTAAACGAGCTGTTAAAGAGTTAAAGAAAACGATCGACGATCTATTGAAACTTGAAGATCGTTAGAATTTTTAAATACTAAAGGTGGAAGCGCCGATTCGATATTCGACAATCGGTACATACCGAATATTGCCGAATCTGCTGTTCCGCCTTAATGCTATAACGCCAGATCCACTTTTAACTCTGAATCCAAATAAGGTAGAAAATCTCGGAATATAATGATAGATCGAAAGTGGGGGTGGAAAGGAATCGGACGATGTACTCACCGAGTTTCATCAAGCCGAGAACGAGATAACCGATGCAAAGGCTCACGTTGTTGAGCCTGTTGTATATGATCATCGCGTGAATGGTGTTAAATATCGTAATTATTGCCACAACCACCGCCAGTACCAACCATGGCAACATTAAATAAGTGTTTTTCTGTGGGAGAAGCGGAACAATTATTCCAGATTAGCTTCGCTAGAGGACTTCGACTCGTCCTAAATCATATAAGATTTTATTGTCAGAAGCGATTGCTTGGATAAACCTGATGGACTTTTCAATTCGGTTAGCAGAAGCTAACCAAATGCTGTCCCACCATCCAACTTCTAATACTTTATTTCGTCGAAGGGTATTTTGGCATTGGGGGACATTTCTTTATTTGCATATAGCATTCTTCCGCTCACTGGTAGGTGATGGTAGATGCGAGGTAATGTCTTGCTTTACTACATCAAATTGTACTTTTACCAGAAAAGAGGGGAAAGGTCATAGATAGCCGAGGAAAATACTTTGAGTACAAATATTTTTAATATTTTTACTTTTAATAGAGCTTTGGTTGGATGAAGCGAACGAACTTTTGCACCGATCTAATATTTCCTCTCTACTAGGCCTAAACGACTATAGGCGTCTCTCCAAACCTTGCACCACTCGACATCTTAAAGATTGGTGGATAACTCACCTTGTAAACACCAACCAAAAGCAAGGTCGCTGTGAAGATCATAAGACACAAAACTATGGTGTCCAAGATCTTGGCGATGTTATAGATCTTGGCAATGTCATAGTCCACGCCAGGAATTTTCTCCTCCCATCTGTTGCTCACGGCCCAGGTTATGATCAGTATACCGATCCCGCCTATCTAAGTAGCGATACAAAAGAGATCGTTAAATGTACTTTAGGCTCGTTTAAACGATATTCCCGCATCTTCACGAAAAACACTGTAGAACTGTACTCACTATTTGGAGCATTGCGATAATTATCGTAACCGTCCTCAGGGTGCAACAGTCTCGACTCGGGTCGGACTTGATCTCCAACCTGAAAGAAAATGCCAGTAGCGTGAAAACTTTGAAGAGAACAGAGGGACCAATGTCGTATTTTGCTTTCCCGATTGTCTCACGGACACGTTTGCCGCAAGGTGGGCACGAATAGACGCCCCGATAGAATTCAGATCACAAGTCGATTTAGAATCTCAACTGTTGCTCGCGTATTTTTAAACCTTATCGACTATCGGCTCCAGATTTTCGGCAAAAAAACGTTCACAAAAAGCGTACAAATTATAAAAAAAATAAGAAGGAAACCCCCAAAAGGTAGGAAACACTCAAACTGTATAATTTCGTAGGAATGTATTAACACTTTGTGAGCAGTACCTATTTATTTAGTATATTGATACCGGGATAACATGGAGACAGGTTTACAATTTTCTGCACATACCATAGTATGTATATTTATCAAATTTTTTTAGTTTTATTGGAATTATTGACGTTGTTTTTTTAGATAACGTCGAACCTTCATATGAGTTGTATGTTAACTCTTCCTTTATGAACTTCCTGCATAATGTTCGTCATTTTTAGTGCTAAAAATGGGATGTTGCGTTTTTATCCTATTTATTGGGATTCTGCCCCACTGTGCAACATCCCCTACAGCACATTTTGTTGCAGAAATGTTGCACAAAAGTTGCAGTACATTACAATGTTGCCGTTTGGTTGCGAGTTGCATTGCAATATTACTACAAAATTGCGGAAACATTGCCGTGCAATATTTCAATGGCCACATTTGTGCAATGTTACAGAAATATTGCGCACACATCGCCGTGTAATATTGCTATGCAAACATTTGTGCAATGTTACAGAAATATTGCGCACACATCGCTGTGTAATATTGCTATGCAAACATTTGTGCAATGTTTCAGGAATATTGCGCACACATTGCTCTGAAATATTGCGTATATATTGAGATACAATCGATGTGAAACGTTTCAGCAATTAATCCGCAATAAATCCAGAATTTCGCGGAGCGATCCCGAATTGTCGACACGCAGAATACAGTCTAAGGTTCCACAGGCTACCACGGAGGGAACATATGCGAACGTGGACATTATCTGACATAAATAATTAATACGATTATTTATTGAACATTATAGAGTTTAAACAAACTCATAAACAATATTCAGCAACAAAAGAGATTTGTATAAAAGTGTTACACGAGCCAATTACTGTCAGTGTCACTACAATTGCCGTTTAATTCATTATATCTATTTAAAACGTTCCGAATTGTCTCATTCGAAGTGTTTCATTCGATATGATGTAGGTATGTACTTCTGGGGAATCCTACGACGAGTGACCTGAACAATCCTATGACGATTGATCGGAAGAAGTGCTGCAAGAGTGCTATTGGCAAGTGAGGGATTTTGCAATTCAGGAATATTTCCTTCCGGTGGAGGTTTGACAAGTCTTGGTCTCTTCACTGGAGAGTTAGGTTTTGTAAAAGGGAATGTAATTCGTGATATTCATCGGCTAGAGCAGGCCCGTTCGAGGTTTGCTCTTGCGTGGAAGTGCGTAGAGCAGTCCTTCGGTCCTTGCGAGAAAATGCGTGATGATAAACGTGTGGTATGAGGGAGCAGGGTTAGAAGAGATCGCGAGTGGGGCGCGTAACGATTCGAAGTTATTTAATTCTGTAAAGATTCGAAGCTATTCGAAACTTTCGCTCGGGACTTGAAGCGATCCGAAACTCCTGCTCAGAATTCGAAGCGATTTGAAACTTCCACCCGGAATTCGATGCGATTCAAAACATCGGTCCAAAGAGAATTTTGAGCGATTCGAAACTCGAGCGATGTATTCATTTGGAAATTCGGTGAAAGGAAGAAGAATATCTATTTATTTAATAATCGAAATTGTGTACGTGTATTTATACTAAGAATTTTTTCTTGCCTAAAAGAAGGTGCAACTTACAGCCTCCAATAATTAAATTAATTTACTTGTCTCGAGACGAGATCTCATGTCTCGTGCTGGCAAGGTGAAGAGAAGAAGGGACAAAGACCTGTCTCGAGACGTGTCTCGAGGTAAATCTCATCGTATAGGGGCCGCTTTACTTAATAGTGGCGAAGAGAGTTACGAGAGGAAATCGGGCGATAAAGAAGAGGAAAGTTGACTGAGAAATTTCAATAAAAAGCGGATGATAAGCACAGAGTAGTTTGGGGATATCAAGCGAGAAAACCGGAGAAAGTCAATCGAGGAACTAAAATAGTCAGGCGATAAGAACAGAAATGTTCGAGCAAATCAAATAATAAAGGAGAGGAAAGTCAGTCGATGATTCAATAGGCGAGCAATGAAAACAGAAATATTCGAGCAAATCAACCAATAATGAAGAGGAAAATCAACCGATGATTCAAGAGTTAAGCATTGAGAACGTACACTACTCTGTCAAAGAGTAAGAACGTTAGGACGTGGTTAAGACGTAGGTCTACGTCAAAAAGCAGATGCGTCATCGGGCGATAGAGGCGAAGCCTTTTCCTCGTGGATGCGGTTGCGAACACGGAAGCTGGGTGGAATGTTTCCTCTGGAATCGAGGCACAAGTTGCATTCTATAATGAGTGACCTGAACAATCCTATGACGATTGATCCGAAGGAGTGCTGCAATAGTATTATTGGCAAGTGAGGGATTTTGCAATTCAGGAATATTTCCTTCCGGTGGAGGTTTGACAAGTCTTGGTCTCTTCACTGTTTACTGTGAGTGGTAAGTGTTCAATGCAATTGGGGCTCGTAGGTGGAGCACGAAATAAAGTGCTGATATTAGAAGGAAGTTAATTATGCGTACACTACTCTGTCAAAGAGTAGGAACGTTGGATATAGGAGAGTTAGGTTTTGTAAAAGGGAATGTAATTCGTGATATCCATCGGCTAGAGCAGGCCCGTTCGAGGTTTGCTCTTGCGTGGAAGTGCGTAGAGCAGTCCTTCGGTCCTTGCGAGAAAATGCGTGATGATAAACGTGTGGCGTGAGGGAGCAGGGTTAGAAGGGATCACGTCTTGGGATCCTTCAGTCGAGAATAAGAGAACTCGTGAGCGAGCGAAAGAGGACAAACGGATCGACATGAAGTTACCGTCAGCTACGAAAGAGAGAAAGCATGATACGCTGTCACTCTTCGTCTTAAAGCTCGAGCTTGAGCTCGATCCGCCTGCGGACCTACATACAATGCAGTAGCGGTTACTACATTGTACACTAATACCTGTTTTAGACCACAGGTACTGTTACCAGACGGAAAGAAGTACTATCCATTATCGAATTTTCCAGATTTTAGATTTTTTACGACATCTTTGGGTACTGAGGAAACTTCATGCAGAATCTGAGCCTCATAGGTCATCGGGAAGTACGAAAAAAAGGCTCTGGAAAGATTTTGCTAACCAACAAGCATCCACCTTAAGGGGTCTCCCTAGTGTGACGCCTGGAAAATTGGGCTATATTTGGCATTTTTTTTTTAAGGAAATGTACCTGATACTGCAGTTTCAAACTTTGGGGTATTTATTCAGTTACATTTGGGCAATCTACTTGAATTTTTTTAAGCATTAGTAAGAATCTGGGGGCACTTGCCGTAAGCACTCTTTTCTGGAAGCAACTCAGCGTACTTTTGACCCCCCCATATCTTTGTGCTGGAGTTACCTAGAAACTTGAAACTTTACAGAAACCTAGTACTATGCAAACGGAATAAATCCTCAAAATTTCACGTTTCTATCTTTTATAGTTCATAAGATATTTGAACTCAAAATTTCGCAATTTCGACACTGACCGATCATCAAAATTCAGTTGTACTTCTAGCAGCCCTAGAAACTTGTACTTTGGCAGAAAGATAGTGTTTGGGATACAATGAAAGGAAAAATTCAAAAATCTGGAAAAATCCTCTTCACTAAAAATTTATAAAAGAAACTCGATATCTCTGGAACCATTGAAATTTGATAGGCACGTTTCTCTTAGCCCCCAGGTGCTCACTAAGAAATTGAAAAAATCTCGCCATCCTATTACCGAAAAACGGCCAGTAACGATACATGAAAGTTTAGCCCCCGCGCGCGCGTCGCAGAACCCGTTACTAAGAAAAGAAGGATCACTTACAAAAACAAGTGAAATCCCATCAAAAACATTTCATGTAAAAAATGGAGCCGAGTCTCGTGATTCTTTAGCCATAAAAAGTTGTGAGATTATGTAGAGCCGAGTCTAGCGCTCTCATTAACTCTGACACTTTCGTTCACAAATCACTCCAAGTCTACATCTTTAGTTAAAGAACATTTTGCGACTTGGCAATTACGAAGTACGAGAAATTGACGGAAGTTGCTTCCAATTTAATATTCACGTTTATTAATAAAGTATTGGATAAAATCTGGGGTAATATTTATACAGGAACTGAACGTATATGTATTTATAGCGTGGACTTAATTTTACAGAACATTGTAAGGTGTAATAACTTCCCTGTGCTGCGTAATTGAATAGTCGCAAAATGTTCTTTAACTAAAGATGTAGAGTTGGAGTGATTTGTGAACGAAAGTGTCAGAGTTAATGAGAGCACGAGACTCGGCTCTACATGATCTCACAACTTTTTATGGCTAAAGAATCACGAGACTCGGCTCCATTTTTTACATGAAATGTTTTTGATGGGATTATATTTTATGTTAGAAGGATTATAATGAGAAGCTCCCAAATAAACACGTGCTGCTGGCGATCACGATCCCGGCCGTCATGGTTATCGGAAACAAGAAACGCAGTTATTTTCTTAATCTATATGAACGTAGCTAGGACTTGAACTAGAACGAAAATAGAAAATCACCAAATAAAAAAATGGCAGCACTTTAAAAAAAATGTTCATTTCGCGACAAAAAAGTGGTCAGATTTTTGAGCTGCGAAATTCGAATTTTGCATATAATGACTTCATTCTAGTTCAGGTCCTAACAGAACACGCACTGATTATATATGTTAAGTTTTAAGTCGTTTATAAATCGTCGATAAATATTTCGCAATCTACTCACATGTTTGCCATTGACGAAAACGGTGAGAAGGAATCGTTCCCTCAGGAAGAAAAGGAAGCTTGGCGTCGGCGAAAACCCTACGAGGCGGTTAAGTGAGGCTGAGAACAGGAGAGGAATGCTTTGGTCCCACGAAGCGCAACAGAGGCGGTCCGCTCGCGAACGCAGATGGTCAGAAACTGTGCCAAGAAACGCGAAGAGAACCCTAATGGCACGGTGGGGTAAGGGAAACCAATCTTCCAAGGGAACTTTCTATCCTTTGGTAACATATGTACATAGCTCCTTCCTTTATCGACTTCGCGTTTCTTTGTATATTTCTAATCACGTTTTATAGCACTCAGTGGAACACATTCATACGAAAAAAAATTTCCGATTTTAAGTCCTATTCCTGTGGGTGGTGAGGGACCCCAGTGCACTCCAGTGCATTGCTTTGCCCAGGGCCTACAATACTGTTAAGACGGCTCTGCCGCCGATCACTGACCAGTACGAGGAAAATACTCCACCGAGGATCAAGGTCAGTTGCTTGACGTCATCGACCCGCACCACCGTCCACCGTCTGACTCACAGCCAGTGATGCCAGAATGAGGACGGGTCCTCTCGAGAATTTCCCCCACCACGCATGCACACTACGCCGGAGCGGCGTGTCCGTGAGTCACTGACGCCGCTCCGGCGTAGTGTGCATGCGTGGTGGGGGAAATTCTCGAGAGGACCCGTCCTCATTCTGGCATCACTGCTCACAGCTCATTCTTCTTGCCCCACTCCGTTCGGATTGCCGTAGCACAGTACTCTCTCTCACTGTCCCAGGCAGTGCCGTCTTTAGGCATGGGCACACAGGGCAGTCGCCAGGGGCCCCCAAATGTAAAAAGTCTGATTTTAAGACCTAAAAAAACTTTTTATTATAAATTTTATTGATCGTTAACATTTTTAGTCCCGTGGGTGGGCAGGGGCCCCAGTGCATTGCTTTTCCCGGGGCCTCCAATGCTCTTAAGACAGCCCTGCTCCCAGACAGCACCCAACAGTCCCGTCTACTCCATGCCGCTATCTACGTCGCTCCTGGGGGTCAACGTCGGCGTTGAATCGCCCTAAATAGTAAATACCATCCGAGGCAACGGTCAAATTTCCCGCAATGACTGCAAGGTCGGAGCGGAAAAGACGGAGTGTCGGGGGGGGGGGGGGAGGGGTCGTTTAAAATAAATTTTCACCGGTACTTGGGAGCCCTTGACAGGTTCCTCGCCCGCGGGCGAGCCAGCCAGCTTAGCGTGAGTGTGCACGACCGCAAAGTTGGCCTATGTGTTCGTGTTGGGTTTGGGTCCGGTGGAAACCTGACCACGTCATACATTCATCCCCGTACATCCACTAAAACCGTGCACGAGCACCGAGGGATCCCTGAAGACGGTCTTTCAGGCTCCCGGCTTCAACAGCCGCTTGCTCGTGACTGCACCCTGGCGTACTTGCTCCTCAGTAGAGGCCGGGCCGCGACCAAGGAGCAACGCTTTGCTGTGGGACTTGGGTAAAAGGGATTCGAAGAAAAACGTGGAACACGTCGATACGGTTTATCGCGTGCAACGGTGACCGCTCACACGTGGTGATGTTTCAATGGTTTCAAAGCGTGCGTGAAAATCGTGGATCCATAGTGGATCATCGGTAGCCAAAGAAACGCGTGGATCCCCGATTGTTCCCCAAACATTATTACAGACCCATAAGTTGAGATGTGGAGCTGTACTCGGTCGGTTCGACCGCGACTCTTCGAAGGCAGGTATCAATATCAGATAGTACTTTCGGGAAATGCAATAAAAAAATCGATTTTTCGAAGTCATTGGTGACTCGGTGTGAGTCAGAAGTGAATCCGGCACAGATTCAGTTGTGCGAGGGTTAATGGGCGATAAAGCCCAAATGAAACACACCGTTGTTCCTGTCTTGAGTCACTCTATAAACCAGGCCTTCCCAAGTAGGGGAAATCTGCTCCTAAAACAGATGTTTCGGTTCTCCCTCCAACGCTGCGCCTTCAGATAAGGTGGGACGATTCCTACTGTCCTCTCTCTCTCTGCTTCGTAGCGGCGTCACTGTCTCCTCTGAGAGAGGGAGTGTTGGAGGGAGAACCGAAACATCTGTTTTAGGAGCAGATTTCCCCTACTTGGGAAGGCCTGTTCCAGGGGAACATTCTATCCTTTGGTAACATATGTACATAGTTCTTTCCTTTATCGAGTTTGCGTCACTTTGTGTATTTCTAATCATGTTTTATAGCACTCATTGTCAGTGCAACACATTCAGACGAAAAAAAAAATTGAAATTGATGGAGTATCATTTTGGTAGTATGTATTGTTTAAAGGCACCCCCCGGTCAAATAATCGAAAAAACGTTTTTGCATATTTTCATCCCACAACATCTGAAGGGGGTAGGTCATCCTCGATAGTCCTAAAACAGACCTTTTTTCAAACGCAAATTGTAAAGTGATAAATAACAATAAAGACAACGTTTTTTCTAGATTTAATTGTTATTCTATGAGCTTTAACACAAAAAAAAGAAAAGTCTAAATATTTCTATGTACATAAACAGTAGTCAGTAAAAACGTAAAGGCGTGTACGCGGTGCACCGTTTAGATGAAAATTTAATGAGATATGCAGGAAACCATTACCTACGATGTGTCGAGAGCAGAATTTCGAGACAAATTCTTAAAAAAAAAAAGATAAAAAATATTTTTCATACAAGAAATCGATAAAAACGTATTTTTCAACATAAAAATTGTATTATTTTTTTTTAATACTTCCAAAAAATTGTTTGAACCGTTTGGAATGTTCATTATATTCTGCTGCGTGATAAATTGGATTATTTGTTTAATTTCTGTATCGTGTTTTAAGAAATATATCAATATGTTTGAATTTATATTAAGTGTCGTTCATTTGGTTTATTATACATACCTCACATGGCATGTGTATACTTTCAAGAGTAAAAAAAATCGGGTGCGTTTGTGCCGCGGGTACGCACGGGTGATGTGAATACGAGTACAATGTGTGGGCAGTAGGGCTGTTCGAGTACTCGAATATTCGAGTCAAACTTTAATTACGTTTTTCTCGAAACAATTTTTCTCGCATTACATATCAAATGAGATTGTACTTGTAATTACACTGGTTTCCGTGATACCCTCTATTACGAATTTTCATACACTCAATATTTTTGTGACGAAACATTTTTGTGCGAAAAAACCCATGCTTCGGGACCTTAACAGCCATGTTCATGCAGATTAAGAATCCCCTTTCCTTTTTGCGTTTCAGATAAACCACAGGACATTTTCCATCAACGCCAGCACGAGCCATTTTTTTCAACGTTCTGCAATCAACGATCTATACACGCACATTTTTTTGTATAGCGTCATAAAAAATTTGTAATAATACTTAAAAGTACAATAAAACAACTTGCCAAATTATACCTGTCCACTATTTTAAAATTCATTTCTGATTCATAAATTCATTAATCAAGCCAGAAAATGGGACCTCCACGCGCAAAGTTGTTAGAAATCTTATTTATCGCAGTGCTGTCTTTAATGTATGAACAAATAATCGCAAATGGAGACGGATTAGAAACTAGAATAATTTATTGTTCGTTGTGTCATAACAGTCACAACCTAATGATCGCACGCGTTATAAAGAGACGTTGACGAGTACAAGTGAGTAAAAGAATGGGGGGGGGGGGGGGAGAGATAAATAAGTCAGTCCTTAACTTTGCATAAGAGAGACTGGTTCTCGACGGTGAGGCTACGCATATATTTTTGCATACGCTTAACATTTTCGTTATCCTTGAAAATCAAATCTATTCTCGTCGAGGATCAGCCTTTTCGATATCGCGAACGGCGGCGTTCCGGGCTCCTCCATTAAAACTTCGTGGCATAAAAATAGCTTCCATTCGCAAACAGGCATGAGTATTAAGCTATAAAAAAGAATTTGCAACATTCTTCGCAGTTTCAAACAACAGTCATGTTCCATCTGGACGTTTCACGATGTTAATCTCGCATAACGAAACTTATGAATGTTCTGCCGATTCAGTTTCAATGAATGGGAAGAATACAGTGGCTCCCTTAATCAAAAAAGGTAAATGATTCGTAATCCAATGTTTCGAAATATGGAAAGAGATGTTGAGGGATAAGCGAGGGCGCATTTTGAGTTTTGGAAATTTCCAGATTTATAGATTTCCAGATTTGAAGATTTCCAGATTTGGAGATTTGGAGATGCGAAATCTGGAAATTTAGAGATTTGGTGTCCCTAGGCTAACAAGCGTCTGCCGCCCTTTCCATGAAATATCACAAAATATTTTAATTTAAAAGAGTTGAGAGACTTAAAAAATTAATTCAATATAACAACTCACATGAGTTATTGATAATTAGTTACATGGAAAAAGAGCGAATTGTTTTTAAAGTTGTCTCAAGCTTCTATATTTAAAGCTTTTTCAATTTCTATCGCCCCAAATTTTCCACCCCTCAAAATTTGCCGCTCTAGGCTGCACCCTTCTTAGCCTATATACAAATCCGCCCCTGCCGCTGAAAAATACATTCCTATTATCGAACGATGGAGCATCCCAGTGTCATAAAACAACATTTCGCGGTTTTTAAGAAATCTGCTTCGATGGATGTTTCACTGCTTTGGTGTGTTCGCGCTAATTGAATCTTAAGTGACTTCGTTGGAAGCTAAGTAGACTGTTTATTGGTGGTGAAGCATCCACGTAGATGTAACAGTCCAATTTCTTGATGAGAAACAAAATACACGAAACTTCTACAACGTTCTCCTGTGATGAGGTCAGCGACTCAGTTTCGACCAGCTTCAAGCTTGTTGTTGATAGTTGTACATGTTTTCGTTCTTCAGCTGCTTGTAGTACCGCTGCCCGATTACCCCGCACCGCGAGAAAATACCTGGAAAGATATACGTAACTTGTACCTAGTGTATGTAAATCACTGCTAAAATTGAATTAATTATGGGCAAGCTTTCGAGGAATGGGGGAGTCTTTAACCCTTTAACTACCAAATCTGTCTTGGAGACATTCGTTGCGATAACGGGCTTATAGCTGTACCGAGGAATAGTGAGGTCCATAATGCGCATGCTCAAACAGAGAAGGGAGAACTGTGAACTTCTTACTGCATGAATTTACTACTTCTACGCTTTAAATGAGCTGTTAAAGATTTAAAGAAAACAATCGACGATCTATTGAAACTTAAAGATCGTTAGGATTTCAAAATACTAAAGGCGGAAGCAGAGATTCAATATTTGTGTATATCTCCACCCTATGCGGTTATTCGGCAACTGACGAGCGTATCAGCTCGTGATCGAGAGCTGCGAACATTCGTATGTACAGAAGTTCGCAGAGACATTTGGGAGGCTGAGACTCATAGTGGTATAAGTCACTCGCGCTGTGTTCCCCGTAATGTAATTTTTTTGCGTTTTCTGTTATAAAGAACTCTATGTATATGTTGCAGTAGTGGGAACACATGTAATGGCTCAAAAAACTACCAGAATGAATATGTGCATATTTAAAAAGAAGTTTCATCACTATTATGTTAATAAGCATGTAATTTGTGGACTTAATGAACACAGTTATACGAAAATAACATTACTAGGTAGTTAAAATGATATGTACTCTCTTGAATAATAAATACTATAATATGTTCTCCCCTTTCGTCATTTTGTCAAAATGGACCGCGATCTTCTATTTGATTCGAGTTCCTATTACCCTCGTAACGAGAGTCGACCAAAGCATTTTGATAAAATTGTACAAAAGAATCTCTACAATGACCCACGCGCAGTAAATTATTTAAAAAAAAGAGAGATATGTTACACGTATTGAAAATATCCCATCAATCATCTTTCGTTTTTCACTGGTATTAGGACCTCCAATGAAATAGAAGATCACAGTCCATTTTGACAAAGTGGCGAAAGAAGGGAACATATTATAGTACATATTATCCAAGAGAGTACATATCATTTTAACTACTTAGTAATGTTATTTTCGTAAAACTGTCTTCATTAAGTCCACGCTTATAAACATAATAGTGATAAAACTTCTTTTTAAGTTTATAAGTAGATATTTATAATGATAGTATTTTGAGCCTTTCGATGAGTTCGCACAACTGCAATATATACGCACAGTTTGTTATAACAGAAAACCCAAACTATTACTTTACGCGGAACACCGCGCGAGTGACTGACACCAGTATGTTTCGAAACGCTCTGCTTTTGTTAGTTGAATGCTACTAAAGAGAAATGTTCTTATTTCTCTGTTAAGAATGAAGTTATAGCTTAATTCACTATGAAAGTAAACAGATGAAACCTTTAAGATGTCAAAACTATTATTAACTCAAATTATCAAAATTTGGACTTATAGGGTGAAAGCACTAGTAGTCGACCACCCTCTTAGTAGTCGACCACTTTTATTATTTAGCTTAAAGAAATAAGTACTGAAATAAAGAATTTATTAAATGACAATTTTATATTATATTTTGAATTTCTAACTTTACACTACGACAAAAAGCGCCCGTCATAGGTAAATAAAATAAATGCTTTTAAAGAGATTTGTAAACCGATTTTGATTCAACATGTGCCACTGCTGTTTTCTAATACGAGAAGCATAAGTGTGCTTTGAATAGAAACGACAAATGTAATTCAGTTCTATACATTTTTTACTGGAAAATTATGCTATTTCACTGAAAAAGCATCAACAATTTGATATGCGCTTCAAAAATTTAAAAAAAATGGGATAATTTATTTATATATGGGAGGTCGGTAACTGGATCATCATTCCCTTTCAATTTTCAATAGTCGACCGCAGCGGTCGACTTCTGAAACTAACTGCATTCACAATGAATGCTAAAAGTCGACCACGTATTAAACTATATAAATTTTCTTAATTTAACCTCAGAAACAAAATGACAGAAACGAAATTTAACTCACATTTGAACTATTCACATAACCTATTTTGAATTTTATATTAAAAGAAGGTGGTCGATTACTAGCTATTGGACCGGTCGACTTTTAGAGTTAAGCGGTCGATTATTAATGCATTCGGACACTTTATTTTTAACGTTAATTATTTATTTTCTCCGAACTTTCCTACTAACACAAAATATTTAGTGATATATTAAATACATTTGAATTACTTCGATACATTTTATATATTTTATAACATTGATTGTTTATTTTTTTTCAGAACTTTTCATTCGAGTTTAGCTTTAAGTGGTCGACTACTAGTGCTTTCACCCTACCACTATGATTCTCAACCACCCATTTCATACTCGGCTGATAGAGAACATTTGCCTACGTCACTAAATCCACAAATGTATAATAGTGAATAGTCGCTGAATGACGAATCTGTGGTCCCTCCTTAATGCTATACCACTAGATCCACCTTTAACCGTGAATCCGAATAAGGAAAATCTCGAAATATAATTATAGATCGAAAGTGGGGGTGGAAATGAAGCGGGCAATGTACTCACTTAGACCTATGCAGCCTTCAATGACAGAAATGTCGTATCCTCTCACGTTGTTGAGCAGGAAGTATGCCATGACCCTGCTACTGGTGTAAATTACCAAAATCACTGTCCCAAACACCATCATTCCCAACCATGGCAGCATCATAAAAGTGTTTCTCTGTGGGAGAAGGAGAACAATTATTGCAGATTAGCTTCGCTAGGAGACGTTGGATTCTTATATGTATAATATATATTTTTGTTACATTTTATTTATAATAGTTATACCTAAAACATATATTTATCGAGTTTAACATAAATGAATACATTTTAAATCATAAAAATAAATATTTTGCACGTTTACATGATCTTCAAGTGAGTGTTCCGTTTTACCCCACCATTTGAGCGAGGCGAAGATTTCAATACCTCCGGTAAATTTCATTTTCCGTCGTTCGCAAAGATTTTTCTTAATAATGACTTTGATTTTCTTATAGTCTAAGGTCAACTGAAGACTCCTTTTGAAGTCTCGTGTGATATTTTCCTCCCAATTTTATGTTATCACCCTCCAAAGTTAAGCGTTCCGTTTTACCCCACCTTCCCCTACGAGGAAATGTCTTTCTTTACTACGCCTACTTGTACATTTACCAGAAAACAGGCGAAAGGTCATAGATAGCCAAGGAAAATACTTTGAGTAGAAAAACTTTTAATATTTTCACTTTTAACACAGCTTTGGTTCGATGAAGCGAACAAACTTTTGCAGCGATCTAATATTCCATCTCTACTAGGCCTAAACGACTATAGGCGTCTCTCCAAACCTTGCACCACTCGACATCTTAAAGATTGGTGGATAACTCACCTTGTAAACACCAACCAAAAACAAGGTCGCTGTGAAGATCCCAATACACCAAACTATGGTGGCAATGATCTTGGCGATGTCATGGTCCACGCCAGGAATTTTTTCCTCCCATGCGATGTCCAGGGCGTAGGTCACGATCAGCATGATGATCGATAATATCTAAGTAGCGATACAACAGAGATCGTTAAATGTATGTCAGGCTCGTTTAAACGATATTCCCGCATCGTCACGAAAAACACTGTAGAACTGTACTCACTAACTGGACGATTCCGGCAATTATCGTACCCGTCCTCAGGGAGCAGCCACAACACGTCTGGCCCTCACCCCTGAAAGAAAATGTGAGTAGTGTGAAAACCTTGAAGAGGGCAGAAGGACCAAGGTCGTATTTTGCATTCCCGATTGTTTCTATAGAATTCAGATCACCAATAGATTTAGAATCTCAACTGTTGTTCGCGCATTTTTAAAGCTTATCGACAATCGGCTCCTGCTTCTCGGCAAAAAAGCATTCACTATAAGCGTATAAACTATACAAAATTAGAAGGGAATGCTCAAAAGGTAAGAAACACTCTTTCTGTTAATGAGGATTAAAGCTGGTGTTTCCGTTTATTCCGCCAGTGTTAATTGCGGCGAGGGTGCAAACTGATGTGTTAGAAGATCTGCTGGAGATTCCGGAAGACACCATTTAAGCTACTCTTGAATCCATTGCGTGGAAACAGAAATTACTGAATGAGTAAAGTGACGCGAGAAATTTTCACGTCCTTCCAACAAATCGTCGTCATCTTCGGTCGCAATGTTTGCACAGCTTGCAATGTTTAACATCCTCGGACCGGCCGCCATTGCTCTGTTCACTCTCCAGGTATTCTTATAGCTCAATGAATCTATTCATCTTACTCATTTGTTTTTCAGGGGTTGCTCATTTGAATTTCCTAAAAATTACTCGTATGAAAAACGAAACGCTCTTTCCAATCCCTATATAAGTGTAGATACAAATTGCAAACCACAGATTTTCGGTTTCAATTTTAAAAGCATGGAACGCAATATTCGAAATTTCACTAGAAAGTCAAGTTTAAAGCATTGACTTCTGTTTAGCCCTCGCTCGACGTCTGCTGGGTTAAAATATACCTACCCCATTATTGCTTATCAACAATACCAACTCAATAAAATAAGTATTTTAAACTATAAAAAGTTCAGAATCTACTGTGAAAGTTTATTTTGCTATGAAAACAGATACATAAGGGTTTTCTGGGACTGTTAACTCAAGATTGTGCTTTCGTTTCGATTTCTCCCTTCATCTTGTTCTTCTTTTCTTCTCCTTTTTTCCAGAACCATTCGCACCCACTCCGCTCCCTGTTCTTCTCTCTTTAGAATCCCTCTGATCGTTGAATTCTCTCTTTTCAGCTCCTTACAGTCTTGTAGCATGTAACCCAGCGTCTCTCTAGGTACTAGAAGTTTCCATATCCGTGGCATGCCCGCCGCTTCATTGGCTACGAGCACCCCCTTCCACGCAGCACGTAGAAGACGCTATGGAGGCTAGCGTCCTCGGACCGCCTACCTGGACCTGACTGCTCTAGCCCCATTGCATAGTCTGCCCTACTGTGTCTTTTTCCTCCTTCCAGTAGTTGCTTCCGCGTTCTTCGTTTCCACATCTGAACCTTGCAATCATGCTTTGGTCTCTGCCTCTGTAGTTTCCGCTTAGGTAATTTGCTCTCTGGTTATCCCTGATTTCTGTGTACTGTGCGTTGTATCCGCCTCCTTGTATTATTTCGTATTGCCATTGAACCTGCTCTGCCCTGTCTCTTTGCGCTAGTTCCTCAGCGAACTCTCTTCCTCGACTTGTGGTAAGAAAAGTAGGGGCGTGGAGGGTGTCTCTTCTTCTTACCAAACCTCGTAATTTTCTGCCCACTTTTGCCACACTCCGAGGCGGATTTACCAGTAGGCGCACTAGGCGCGCGCCACCAACTTTCCACTTTTTTTTAATGACACCAAATTTGATTTCATGAGTACATAATCTGTTTATGTGTTTAAAAATATGGTTAACGTTATTTTATTCTTCCTGTCTTTCCCTTTTTTGTAAGGAGCCCAATATTTTCTTTTGCGCCTGGGGCCCCAACCGACCTTAATCCGCCTCTGGCCACACTTTTCGTCTATTTCTTTCGCCTGTCTGCATACACACGTTATTCTCTCGCGCACGTCACGTGGTCCTCTCCATTATTATAATAGTAAATAGATTTAAATTTAGTTTAAGATTGTTAAATTTGCAAGAAAATTAATACTTTTTTAAACAAGTCTAAGTTTATTTGCTGGTACAAGAATTTCGTGAATGTAAGTAATTCAGATAGATCTGGACATGTATTTTTAGGTTGTTCGCTTACTAAGACGATATAATTCAGGTATAGGGACATGCAGTTTTAGGTTATCCGCTTACTGGAACATCTACATGTTTTCGTATTTTCATTAATAAATACGTCTATTATGATACATAAACTTTTTTTTTCAGTTTCCGATAGTATAATATTGTGGGGGTCTGAAGAATTTTGTGAGTTTCGTTGTTATAGGTGCAAGGTGCTAGCTTACGAAAAAAAACCTCTGGAACGATTTTGCTAACAAACGAACGTCCACCAAGATCGTCGCCCACTAGGGCGAAGCGCCGCGAAGCGAAGCGCGGCGACCACGCATCGCTCATATGAGAGAACAGCAGCGACCACGCATCGCCTACATAACAGAACAGCGTCGACAAACAGTTCGCCTTGGTCGCCGCATTTCACTTCGGCGAAATGGGCGGCGTAAGCGTCTTATTATACATATAGGATTCTGCTCTCACACTTTCCACCGAAACTAATAACCAGTTAACAACCCATCGATCTACCGAAAGATTCCGAAATCCGAAATAGAAAAACCACATTATATCATAAAACCTTTTTCGCTGTTCACCGTCGACGAACAGAAGATCGACTCGATCATCGCCTACCGTCACTATTTTTCAAATTTCCTTTAACTTTGAATTTCGTTGCAATGTATTATATTTTATTATTATAAAATATATAAAATACATCGCAGAACGCGATTCTCCCTTTTCACTGGTGGCTGCCGATCAATATTTCGCAATCTACTCACATTTTTGCGATCGACGAAAACGGTGAGAATGATCGATCCCTCGGGGAGAAGAGGAAGCTTGGCGTCGGCGAAAACCGTAGGATCTGGTTGAGTGTGGCCGAGAATAGGAGAGGAATGCTTTCGCCTCGTGAGACGCAACAGAAGCGGTCCGCTCGCGACCGGAGATGATCAGAAACTATGCCAAAACCCGCGAAGGCAACGTAAATGGCGCGCTGGAGTAAGGGGCACCAACATTGGCGTAACCGGTTAGGGGGCGCGTAACCCAAAACGCGGAATGGTCTCTCCCTATATAGAAACAATCGAAATAAGTAAAATACATTCGTCTGTTCGTAAAATCCTATCTGAAAAGAAACAAATATTCGGGCCGAAATGCTATTGATGTAGGGCAATTAAATAATAAAAGAAAACAATAATGTTCTTATCACGTTAAATTATGAATTAAAACTATTAGAATTAAGCTGCTAAATGTAGGTATACGAAAGTAGATAACTCTACCTATATACAAGGGCGAAGGGGGGGGGGCAGGTCCCATTTTCTGCCCCCCCCCCCCCAAGGCAAAAATCCTAGTTACGCCAATGGGTACCAATCCTCCAGGAGCACTTTCTATCCTTTGTTAACATACATGATTTCTTCCTTTATCGACTTCGCAACACTTTGTGTCTTTTCTAATCGTGTTTTATAGCACTCACAATCAGTGCCACACATTCATACGAAAAAATTTTGAAATTGAAGGAGTATCATTTTGGTAGTGTGTATTGTTTAAGGGCACCCCCCGGTCAAATAATCGACAAAACGTTTTTGCATATTCTCATCCCACAACATCTTAAGAATACCCGAAATGCCTAACGGTACAGAATTTGCAGGCAGTTTAGGGGATCAACAGTGTGCCGGCCTTAAAAGTATGTGTTTTTTGAAGATGGATTGTGACACAATTATAATAGATAGAAATGTGATTTTTTTTAATTAATAATACATTTATTGATCTAATAAAAAGAATCAATTTTCGTTTTAATCAAATAATGCATTGAAAATAGGGCGCTCACGGGCAAGTCCTCGTCACTACACGAACGCACTCGGCTTTAAACTTTAAATACGTTTTTCTCGAAACAATGTTTCTCACACTACCTATCGCTACAACAAAAAATCCAATTCTTGACCGAATCTAAAAATTCAAACGGGATTCTACTCGTAATTACACTGACGTCCGCGATACCCTCTATTGCGAATTTTCATACACTCCATTTTTTTGTGACGAAACATTTTTGTGCGAAAAAACCCATGTTTCGGGACCCTATCGTTTAAACATGTGGCAATCATCGTCCAGTTGTTTCTAATTATGATGTATGTTTTCGCGCGATTCGATCGGGAGGTGCCCTAAACGCATCTTTGTTTACAATTATTATTATTATTACGTCTTTATTGCGTCTACATATATATATAAATATAGCCAGTATTTACAGGTAGGTACTGTTACTACAGTACCGATATAGCTACTTACAGTGCAAAAGGCGAGGTTCAGCGTGAACGCTGCTGTATACCTAACCATTAACATAAAACTAAAAAAATAATTAGATTATAGACTGAAACTAAAGCTAAGAATACTTATATAGAATGAAAGTTGTGGCAGCACGTTTAAAGGAGGAAACAGAATGAATAGAGCGAACATCAGGAGGAAGAGAATTATAAAATGATGCAGAAGTGGATGAGAAAGAGGCCTGAAATTTAACAGTGTGATGAGACGGGATGGACAGTGCTGATTGGAAAGAGGTGGACAGTGCAGAATCAGAGTGAAATGACAAATTGGAGGGAAGAAGACAATGGAGAATAAGGAGGAGTACGGCTGGAAAGGATTTTATGAACAATACAACACAAATGGAGGATCCACCTCTGACGCATATTGAGCCAGCCGGAATCAACATATAGCGGGGATACCTGATCAAACTTCCTACGACAATATGAAAAACGAAAAGAATAATTCTGCACACCAAAATTTTAACAATTTATCATCGATGTCAAACAATAATTCTGCACAATTCATGAGTAATCATAAATCATCACGAATTTTGGACTTGTCTATTATTTTTTCCCCTACGATCGACCTTATCTTCCCTGTTCCCTCTTCATCTCCCCGCAAAGTATATATTGATACGCCGGGGTGTTTCCTCGTTGACCATCCCGGCGCGATGGATAGCTGCGAGTACCAGCAGGCTATGCACGTGCTTATACCGCGTACATGCAGCAATATATAAATATCATCTGGAAGTAAAACGTAAATACTCAGAACGAACTTTGAGGTCAGGATCCATTTCGCTCGATATTCCAAAACATTAACGTTTATTATCAGTATATAAAATCGTTCGAAGTGGCATCACCAACATTTCGTCCTAATTAATTCCTCAAGACTATGAACTCATTCTGGTTTACAAAAGAAATAGATCTCTACCGTGTCAAATTTACAAGTTAATGTACTATTATTCCTACAAACACCATATTAACGCAGTGAAATTTTCCACGTCAAAGGAAAATCGTCGCCTCGTGCGTTTAGATTAAAATCCTCCGTCAGCCAGTGCCATCTTTAGGCATGGGCATGCTGGGCAGTCGCCAGGGGCCCCATGGCAATAGGGGCCCCCAAGTCCGATTTTAAGTCCCATTCCTGTGGGTGGGGAGGGGCCCCAGTGCACCCCAGTGCATTGCTTTGCCCAGGGCGTACAATACTGTTAAGACGGCCCTGTCAGTCACTGACCAGTACGAGGAAAATTCAGATCCACCGAGGATCAAGGTCGGTTGCTTGACGTCATCGTCTCCCATCACAGCCCACCAGTTCCCTTACACCTCAGTGCCCAGTGATGCCAGAACCGTGGATTTTTGCCCACGGACCCCACCACCACTCCACGACCCAGCGTACCCCCTCCTAGTGCCTGTACCGCACCACACAAGCATACCCGTCCCTCCATCCGTGTGCCGTACGCGCTGCCTGGCCGGCGCTCTCCGGCGAGAATTCGTTTTCCCGACATCGAAGCGCTTGGGTCGCAAGCAAAAAGGCATGAGTTCAAATCCCGGTGCGGATATTCTACTTTTTTCTTTATTTATTCTCTAATTTCTCTTCCTATATTCTCAGAAGACTAAAGACTTGAGAACTGTTAATTTATAAAACATTTTCGAAGCTTGATTTGTTACTAAAGATGCGATCCCCTTCTGGCTTGTACCGCACCATCGCATGCGTACCCTACCTTCTGTCCGTGTGCCGCGCTACCTGGCCGGCGCTCTGCGCCAAGAAATCATATACGCGTGGTGACGTCATGACCTGTCTCGGGCGTCACGGGCGACGGCGGGCGAATAGAATTCAACGATGACCCGACTTATCCGCCGCGGGCACAGGTGGGTCGAGTGAAAGGAAAGACGGACGGGTAACAGGGCTCTGAGTTGGACACTGTTCATGAGCAGAGGCCGCCACATTCAGTCATAGACGAAGTATAAGATAGACCCATCACGCAATGTAATTTTGTATCACACGCTCGGGGGGCTCGCGAGCCCCCTTACCATCTTCATGTCACACCCAACGTTATCGATTCAGTCTAAAATAAGATTGTAACGCTACACGTGGTAGGAATTAGAATTCAACACGGGTAAAACAGAGATCATTTGAAATCCGCAATTTACAAATCGAGCGCCACGGAATTCGGACATTCAGAAAAATTTCGAGCAGCCGCATTGGGCGCTTAATGATTCTGAACATTGATAGAAAAAAGGAGTGGCCCCTTTGGGAGTCTTATACTTCTCAATTTTAACGGAAAAAGAAACGGCAGTCACTATGGGCGCTCAAGGATGCCTAATTACAAGACGGAAGAACAGCAGCCGCTTTGGGCGCATAATAATTCCGAATTTTAATGTGAAAAAAGCAGCCTTGTTTAGGCGCTAATGGCATGGACTATAATGCTTTCCAGTCTCGTTTTATTAAGAGAATCTAATGACTCGAATGTAATTAAACTTGAGAATTGTAACTCGTAACAAAACTTCAAGCATTGATTATAAAATTCAAGAAAAATTATTTGGAATATTTAAAACGCGATATTACAACTTTGACCTCGAATTTGAAATTGATTTATTGCTTTTGTCTGTATTAAACATTTGGAAGCACCCGCCTTAAGGTTACTGTTCACGAGAACTACTAGTATGTATTCATGGTCACTGTGCTCGCTACAGTTATCTATGCAGACAGGAACCGAATAGAATGTCACACACACAAATATGTCACTTTAATTTCACGATCAAAAAGCTCGAATCAAAAGGCTCTTATATAGTTCAAGATGCGTAAAAACACTGATTCTACACTCGCGTATGATACTACTAACACGCATAGTCATCTCATGTTTTTAAATATAAAGCACTGCACGTTTTTAAATGTCCCTAAGGAGTGAATCAAAAAGTCTTCTAGATACTGGGTGAATTGCAGTAGAACCTTGTTAAGCGACCTCCCACATGGTCCAGAAATCGATGAAATTAATGCGGGAATCGAAATATCACGAAATAATATGCTCACGCGTTCACTGAGGTTCGATCGCGATCGCGAATAAAGTTGGACTGGCAGGTACATTGTTCGGCGATGGGGCGACTTTGGTAGAGGTTGTTAACGTTCTGTCTCGCTCCAACGAGTCCTAGCTCCTCGAGAAAAGTATTGCTCGTGAAGTCTTCTAGATACTGTGTGAATTGTAGTAGAATCTTGTTAAACGACCTCCCATGTGGTCCAGGAATCGATGAAATTAATCCCGGAATCGATGAAATTAATCCCGGAATCGAGATATCGCGATTTAAGATTCATCGTGGCACTTTAAATTAGTTCACGTCCGATCACGATCGCGTTTCAGATATAAAGTTATCATCTAATGGTATCTACGTATTTAGGAGTGCGCGATTTGTTTGGGAAATATGGCACCAAGATTGCTATTGGAGTCTTTTTTTAATATTATTGGAGAAATAAAATGTAATTGTAGGAGCAATATTTAGAATCGAATCTGGACGGATAGAATAGAGATTAACGAAGATAGATGATCGCAGCCAGTCGGCTAGTTTTACTTGTCACGTAATTAATAATTCTATTACAATGTTACTTGTGATACGATTAGTAATTACGCTTCAAATAATACAGATTGCCCAGGTCTCACCACGTGGAGGCGCTGCGAGTGGAGACCCACCCTAACCGCGGCCCATCCGCCCTCCTTTATGCAAAATTTTATTTTCATTTCCATAGATCCCCCTGATGCACGGTTGCAAAACGATCCTCGATCGCTCCACAAGCGGGCAACAGAAGGAGTTCTTCTGTAAAAAGCTACCGCGATGAAGCTAAGCAGAATAGAAAACATTTCTTTGTTTCATTCATTAAAAATTTTATGAACTTTCTGGAATATTTCTACTATGATAATTATTCACTACATAATTGGGAATCAACCAAAGAAATAATATTTTCTATTCATTAATAGAAAATATGCCAGTGCATATTTGCTATGTCTACTTAAATACTAATAATTCCTACGTATACGAGCGCTCGTATTTAATAATTGCTACTTATATTTAGTTGCACACTGCAGTGATTCCTTAAAATCTACATAATTCTATGAGACCACTAAACACGTCTTACCTAACCATATACATATCTACTTAAATTTAAATAATGACCGACCTAATGAAAATCTGAAATTGTCATGTGTTTCTTACTTCCCTCGATGGACCCACGATGTTACCTGCAACATTCTCAAAAGTATTAATAAAAATTTCTTGAGGTTTGATTTTTCATGGATGATGAACCTGAAATCCTCTTGTTGCAATATTCTTCACACATAATATTTCTGCAACAGAAACTTTTCTCAGTGGCTTAATACCTACAATCTATCTCGATTAAGTAATGTAATTTCAACAGATATAGTCCTTTCATTGAATCACTATTGCCCAAATATTGAAATATCAGACAATTTGTATCTAACCAGTTCCAAAAAAATTCCTTTAAATTCCAGGCAGCCGCATGGAGCGTCACGCAATTCCGATATTCAGAAAAATTTCGAGCAGCCGCATTAGGCGCTTAATGATTCTGAACATTGATAGAAAAAAGGAGTGGCCCCTTTGGGAGTCTTATACTTCTCAATTTTAACGAAAAAAGAAACGGCAGTCACTATGGGCGCTTAAGTATGCCTAATTACAAGACGGAAGAACAGCAGCCGCTTTGGGCGCATAATAATTCCGAATTTGAATGTGAAAAAAACAGCCTAAAAAGCAATACCTACTACTAAAATACAAATGGGGGATCACTGTTATAAACTTAAGGCAACGATTTTCCACCACAGTAAAAGTATTACCGATGGTCATTACACGAGTATGGTAAGGGGTAAGGGCACCACGGGGGTACCCGTTGATGATTTACGAGTAGACAAACAAGCTTGGCCACGAAATGCTAAAAATGCATACATATTATTCTTCGAAAGGTATTAATAATTGTGGTTGTGCATTAGGGTGGCTCTAACTTACTCCTGGTAAAATTTTTTTCAAGATTTTCTTCGGGGCACCCTCCAGAATGGTTCCAAATAATTAAAAAAAAATCCCCGTAAAGTTTGAGCTCGATCGGATAACAGGAAAGGGTGCCCCTGGGCCCTTAAACATTTAAATCATTATTTAACAGCACGCGAAGTCGATTTGATATAACATCTTCCAAGTTGTTGATTAAATAAAAAAATATGTCAAACAAAAGTTGTAGATCCGGACAAGGGGCATCTTTTTTGTTCTATTACTTTTTCTCGTACGATAAACGGTTTTCGAAAAAAATCCGAAAAACTTAAAATAAAAACCTTTTTTATTTTTTAAATTTTGAAAGTTTAAATGCTTCTAGAATACTTTTTATTTATGAAGGTGAACAAAAAAAATGGAATTTTTATTTTCGAGGACTATTTTTAAACATTTAAGAGGAGGGCATTTACCGAAATATGCAAAAAAATTTTAAAAAAATTTTACTCACTTTCAGTATTTGATATGTCATGAATGTTTCCTGAAAATTTGGGACCGAAATTCGTAAAAATATCGAAAATATAGACTATATTTTCGATACAATCTTTTTTTAGTTTTTCGGATTTTTTTCGATAACCGTTTGTCCCGCGAGAAAAAGTAATAGAACATAAAATATGCTCCTTGTCCGAATCTACAACTTTTATTTGACATATTTTTGTATTTAATCAATAATTTCGAAGGATATTATATAAAATCGACTTTGCGAGCTGTTAAAGATATAGACTCTATATTTTCGATATTTTTACGAATTTCGGTCCCAAATTTTCAGGAAACATTCATGACATATCAAATACTGAAAGTGAGTAAAATTTTTTTTATATTTTTTTGCATATTTCGGTAAATGCCCTCCTCTTAAATGTTTAAAAATAGTCCTCGAAAATAAAAATTCCATTTTTTTTGTTCACCTTCATAAATAAAAAGTATTCTAGAAGCATTTAAACTTTCAAAATTTGAAAAATAAAAAAGTTTTTCGGATTTTTTTCGAAAACCGTTTATCGTACGATAAAAAGTAATACAACAAAAAAGATGCTCCTTGTCCGGATCTACAACTTTTGTTTGACATATTTTTTTATTTAATCAATAACTTGAAAGATATTATATCAAATCTACATCGCGAGCTGTTAAATAATGATTTAAATGTTTAAGGGCCCAGGGGCACCCTTTCCCGTTATCCGATCGAGCTCAAACTTTACAGGGATTTTTTTTTAATTATTTGGAACCATTCTGGGGGGTGCCCCGAGGAAAATTCAAAAATCGAAAGTTAGAGCCACCCTATTGTGCATACAGTTCAATGTTAAATACGTTCAGCGCCATAAGCTGTTTCGCGCACCATGTACTGTACACAAAGTACTATACATATATAATACATACATACTTTATAAAAAGAAATGAGATCCCCATAAAAAAAACTTCGAAAAAGTAAAAAAATACGCCAAGTACATAATAAAATCGAGGACGGAAACGAATAAACACAAAAAAATAGAAGAAAATATACATTGTAAAGAAAGATGTGAAATCAGAATGAGCTGCAAGTACATAATAAAGGTGTTTTCCACTTGCGCTTAAGATGACACAACTACATGTACGCAACTAAAATGTTGTGTTCATACATTCCATTACTCATATCGCCGACATTTTAACAATGTGAAGATAAAATGTAACATCTAGACATTTGCCTAGATGTCCGCGGCCTGGAAGTCAAATACTTGGCGTGGCCAGGCAAAGTCAAGGTGTCGATGAATAAGAATTATTTAAAACGTAAAATAATGAAAGTGTACTCATATTTGTCAGAGTTTTAAATTGACAAATTATCTGAAAGCTTATGAGAGGAAAGGTATCGGTATCGATGAATGATCTTGGAATTATTTTAAAACGCAATATAATGAAAATGTACTCATATTGTCTAAGTTTTAAATGGACAAATTATCTGAAAGCCTGCGAGGGGGAAGGTATGGGTATTGATGATCTGAGAATACTTTGCCTGGCTACGCCAAGTATTTGACTTCCAGGCGGCGGACATCTAGGCAAATGTCTAGATGTTACATTTTATCTTCACATTATTAATATGTCGGCGGTATGAGTAATGGAATGTATGAACACAACATTTTAGCTGTGTATATGTAGTTGTGTCATCTTAAGCGCAGGTGGAAAGCACCTTTATTATGTACTTGCAACTCATTTTGATATCACATCTTTTTTTACAATTTATATTTTCTTCTATTTTTTTGTGTTTACTCTTTTCCGTCCTCGATTTTATCATGTACTTGGCGTATTTTTTTACTTTTTTTAAGTATTTTTATGGGTTGCACTTTACTGCGCAATAATCGAAGTTACTTTCATGCAAAAAATAGCAACAACGAGCACGCGTTAATATTGCAAATTTACTGTCAATATAAAGTGCCGAATTGCATTTACCTACTTTTTCAGTGCAAATTTCGTGTCAACATCATCAAATTAAGCAACAATCGCGGATGAATTTTGATCAATGCCAAAGAATATTGAAAATTTATAAAAATAAAAACTACATTTCTTATCAATCTGAAAATAATATGTACAACGAAAACATTTGTCGGGTGGGTAGGTGGTGGTAGTAGAAGGAGGATGGTGCAGCCACTTAGGGCTGCTAGAAAAATGATCAGTAGCCAGAAGGACAGCTGATCATTGTCCACTCATTAATGCAAGAAAACCGTGAGTGGACCGTTTCTTTCTTTCGCAACGCTAACTTATTACAGACTAAAATCAACTCCCGAGCATAGTCACTAGGACTTTGGACTACTCGCAGCACTAATTTCTCAAACAACTTCAAAATTCCCGGATGGTGCTTCATTACAGAAAATTCTACTATACTCGATACAAATCCCGAATAGCAAACGAAGAAGCTCCCAAGGAGCTACATTACTTTAACAAATATAAAAAGCTACCGAGAACCACCACGTGGGTGGTTTCATTTTTCGCGACACTAATAAAAATTCAGTGCACCTGTGTCTCGCAATACGCAACTCTAACTTTAATTCGCTGCAACCTTCCTGAAGGCTGTGTGGGGTCCCATGTGCAGCAAAGCCAGCTGCTCGGGACTCCTTTTTCCCAGGAACATGTCTTCGGACATGTCCCAGGACAGTTTCGGGGCATTGGGGTCGCAACTCTAATTACAAACGCGATCAGTCATCATCGCAACACTAACTCAAAAAAGTATTAAGTATCAAACTAGGACGAGTAATTAAAAAAACGCGATCAGTCGCATCGTAACTCTAGTAAAAAGAATACCACGAATCAAAAGTAATGCAATGAATCAAACTCTAGTAACTCCAATTCAAAATACAAGAACAATCTCAAAAACAATCGCGACTCTTTTTTCGAAACACTACAAGCAACCACGCTCGACATTCATTCGCAACGCTATGCTGGAACCAAACGCGGGGAATATTTGATTCGCAACGCTAATTCAAACCATAATCACAATTTAGTCGGAACACTAATTGACCCCGTAATGTTCTTCGCAACCCTAATTGAAAACGCGGTGTGCTAAATTTCAGGGGTGGGGGGGGGTGTCGATGGGTCAGCCTATAGCCAACCAAACTACTACTACTACAACTACCGGCGAGCATAATGGCAAAGTAATACCTACGAAGAATGACCCTGCATCCGAGAATATAGGGCCATTCTTGGCCTAGCCCACATGATGTGGCCTTTTTCTGGCCGGGCTATCTGCGTCTCTTTGGCCACTTCTTGCTTCAGGCGGTTCAGCTCTTCTGAAAGTTAATAGCGTGCCCAGGCCCGTCCTGCCGACCGCGACCAGCGACAATGTGCAATGTCTCACTGGCGTCAAAAAGTCGACATAGCGAGGCTAGAAGCGAGGGCATACCCCACTCGCGCTAGTCAGGCCGTCGACTTTTCTCACAAATTTCCTGAAAGCAGGTCATCGCGCGGGGGAATATTGCGCGGGGGAATATCAGAGAATACGACGACCTGCCCCGGCCCTACCTACTTATATTTAAGTCACACATTCGTACCAGAAGGTAAGTTACCTATCCTACGCAACACCTATATTTAAAAAATGGCAAAACAGTCTCCCAAACACAATCATCAGTCAACCCACTCCACGATTCTCAAGCATCACCGCCCGGGTGCAAAAGCCTACACTAGAGAGACCGTCCCGGGACGACTCCGTCACCCGAGCTTGGCCACAATCACACTCTAATAAGTACGTACCAGTTTTCACTGAAATCGGCTGGCACAGGCCGTGACCATTGCGTGTATATATGATTTACATAGCAATTAATAATTTTCAATTTTAAACAATGGATTACTTGATGATGCGCATTGTACGTATTAGGTACATACATCAATCGTTATTACTTTCCCGTTTGATTGTACGAGATTGATTAAGTTTCATATTCCAAGATTGTTTACTAGAATGATCATCGTGTGCAACAAGGAATATGATACAATGGTATCCTTATTACCACGAATAATAATATAATGTTATAGTTTCGTTAACATGGCCTTTGATGAAAATCTTTCACCGACGCAAATTCCACCGCCTAACCACACAAACACACACAGGTGGAAAATGCGACGTGCACGATACACTAACGCAATGCCAGCCGCCAAAATGTAATTATTTAGTAAAGAAAGTCATCGTGCCCTATTGCTTTCACCCACCCAAGTAGCACCTGGGTACGTGGATGAGTTAAAAGCCAATAGGTACGGGAAGATATCCTGAAAATCCTCAACTAGAAAATATGATTAGTCTGTATAGTGTCTAGCTAGTATTTTTTCATTTTATAGTATTAAGGAAAGTGACTCGACTTTCAACTTGTGAATAGTTTAAAGTTTGATAAATAAAAAAGGACTCTACTTTAGATTGCATCATTAAGAAAAATCACTCTACTCGACAATTAATTAGCAAGAAAAAAGACTCTAAAATAGAATTATTTAAGAAAATTATTCTAAATCATCAAGAATTTACTTTAAGAATTTAAAACGAGCGATTCCATCTTCAAAGTAAATTTCATAAATCAAGAAAGTATGTTCTCATGCTAATTACTTTGAATCTGAAATTTGCCCACCCTCAATTGTCTTCTTGCACATGGAAATTAATTATTCTATTGTGTATGCAAACGAGTAACCTTTATAAGAAAGGAATTACACTTTTATGTCTATTATCATCATTTAGAAAGCAAGTTACTTTTGAACACGTAGTATCAGAAAAATAAAAGAAATTCAAGTCATTATAATCGTCGCAATGACGAAATCGGAGGGCATCCGATTTTTCCTCTACATATTAAATAAAAATGATCGTAGCTGTGGAGTCTGAGAGTATCAAACTTCTTCGCTCCATAAAAATTAGCATTCAGCCGTATTGATATTCATACCAATACCTTCTGAGCTGCTATGCACCTTTATGTGCATTATTTAATAAATATCTACATCAATGTATGATCAATGATAAACATTCGCGTTAGGAACCGTTTATCTTGGAAATTATGATTATAATTTGATTCTGTTGAAAAGACGCGGTGTACAAGAAGACCCTAGCCCTCGTCTAATAAATACATACACAGCCAAAATGTTACAATTCACGGGCATGGTTACCATACCCGCGGTCATTATGCTCGCCAAAGCACGTATACAACCGGTCACTCGTGTCGATTCGGACCAAACGTCCTACGACATGATTGAGTGACCAGAGGAACCATAATGCATGCGCACTCACATTTCGCTGAGTCCCGGTGACGGAGACGCCAACACCCCTGCTAGTGATCAGGGGAAGTCATCGAGCTCCTCAGTAGTCATCAAGCTGCTCAGCTGCGCCCAGACTGGAACGAAGGAACAGAACACGATTACAATTTGTTTCCAAAGTTACGATTGTTTGAATAACTTTGATGAAGAATCGCGAAGCAATTCAAAACTAACGAAATTTTTTATAATTTAGACATTTTAAGAAAAATTAACAAATTTTTTTATAATTTAGACATTTTAAGAAAAAATTAACAAATTTTTTTATAATTTAGACATTTTAAGAAAAAATTAACAAAATTTTTTTTCTTTAAATGTCTAAATGATAAGATGTTTCGTTAGTTTTGAATTGCTTGGTGATTCTATTCTAAAAATTAATTTTTCTAAATTTTTTCAACTTTTTTCTTTCTAAAATATTGAAGAATGAACTCTACTTAAAAGGAATTGAATGAAATGCATACTTACATCTTTCCAGTAAAATTCAGCGCACAAATCTCCTCTTCAGCTGACGGACTGACTCTAATTTCCGCTAACGAGTTTCGCTTTCAAAAGTAAAAAAAAAAGAAATAGTAGACTACCAACGCGCCCGAAAGATTCTAGTCTCGCGATTCGAAGATGAGAGCCGCGACGCTCGTGATAGAATACAAATTGCGTAAAAAGCACTGACTCTACCCTCGCGTATCCCGAAATGGTTAACGACGCTTCTACTATGAGCAACGGTGCTCTTCAAAACGAAAAACTTCGTACGTCATAAACACTGACTCTATTTGGCCGCATTGCACGCGGTCACAATCACTGAAAAATAAATAAATAAAAATTCGTTAATTATTCATGTCTTCAATAGCATGTCATTGATCAATTACGCAGTTTCTGTACATAAAGAAGAAAATTTGCATCCAAAACCGAAGGTAAATGCAATTATAAAAGCTTCATAGAGCTAGATTCTTAAAAATCATTGAAATATCGTTGAATTTTACGTAAACGCGACCGAAATGCAATAGAATTCGATCATTCCAATATTTCGTAAACATCTACCGACGCCATTTTAGAAATTTTAAACAAATCTGATTAAAATAATTCAATTTATCATAATTCAATCTTTTCTCATTTAATCCCGATATTAACCGACTGCAAAGTTACCCATCACCCTCACAGCCAACAATGATCTGGCGCGTGGCACGTCAATCACGTCTCAACGTGGCAGGACAAGTTTAGACCTGCACTCCAGACGCGCGTGCCGGGACCGTGCGATCGTCCTTTATCACGTTGGAGACTTTACAAGTGCAGTTTTGGAGCGCACGCCTAGATAGAGTGTATTTTCCAAAACTGTGAGAAAAACTGTCCGTCTAAAGCCGGGTATTGATTCAATAAAATAACAAGAATAATACGTTTACCACACATATTGCCATCTCATTTTTCCAAGGAATGAAACCAGACGCCATTCAAACACCGTTCAAATTAACCAGCAAGTGTCATGGCGTTGCCTGCCCTTGGCTTTCGACTCCCGCCTCAACGCCTGTAACCTAACGATGCAACAAGTTTGAAAGAAAAGCATTAAAACATTCGTAAGGCAATTAAACAACAAATAAACTTGAAATATGCCCGGAAAGGGATGTAATTGAATACCGAGACACGATATGTGTGCACTAAATGTGCAGAAATATCGGTAAGGCAACGAAGGGAATACGCGACGAACATCTAACGGTTTTCTCGCGATATTTAATCAATTTCGGGACGAAACTGTATTAACAGGAGCAGCAAGTGACGATAGAGAGTAAAGAAGAAGACAAATAATAACTGGAAGTAATTATATGAGGGTAGATAATGTACGCGTACCATTTAAATACGCAGCTAGCTATCGAAGCGTCTTAACTCAACGACGTCCACGGAACGAATGACCCCCGCGCCGCGTCGCTGTACCACGCGAATGTTAGCTTTGGTGGGGGGAGAGCAGGCAGGCGGCATGACTCGCGAGGCAATACACGCGTACATATTTACGAAGTGTTGGGATATCGTCACCGAGCCGTGTAAACAGAGGTGACTTCCAAAGGTAGCATCGTTCAGTCATAACAAAAGTCGTTTCTACACACACGTTCTGCTAACAGTAAAATAGAAATATTACGCGTGATATATTTCCTTCGTTTATAAAATATCTAGCATCTACACACAGGAGTGTACTTTAATTAAGCTTGTGAAACTTAACACAGATGGCTTAGAAAGTATATATTCGGAAATTACATGCGTGATATACACTTTCTTATTGCAAAACTTTTTAAACTTTTAATACTGTGTTAGCATTGGTACATAAAATGAATATTTATTCTGTATACAGTGAGCCACGAGAGTATTCGAACGCTCGCTATTAAAACTGTAAACAATAAAAATATACATGTTAGACTAAAGTTCTAAAAGTAATGTTGTAACACTTGTAACTACTATAAGACGTTAGTATCTTGATTGTATATACCAAATTTGAAATAAATCGGATAATATTTGTAGAAGTTATGAAACATTTATTGCAAAGATGTACTGCACCAGAGTCACAAAAATATTCGAACCGCATTAATTATATGCAGCATATTTTGGATTAATATTCATTTAGGCTACCTTTGGCTCCAATTACGCTTTTCAGACGTTGTGCACTACTTTTTCAATTATTTTAGAATGCCGTTCGAATACTTTTGTGACCCTGTTTCAGTACATCTTTGCAATAAATGTTTCATAACTTCTACAAATATTATCCGATTCATTTCAAATTTGGTATTATAATATATAATCTCGATACTTGTGTCCCATCACAAGGGAAAGCCGCGATAGGTATATGTGCTACAGATTTTGATGAATCTCATATATGTATTCAACATTCAACAGTTTCCGAAATATTAATAAAAAAAGATATTTTGGCATTATACAACCGAAGCGATAGTGGAAAAATCCGTAGCACAAATAGGTATCGCTGCTTTCCGTTGTCATCTTTCCGCGCCAACCACTTTCCAGACGCATTAATTATTTCGCGGTAAAATATGTAGATGGACCCGAGAAAACCGGGGACTCTTCGATCGCGTTACGCGCGATCAAAAAGGATCTTGCTAGACTGCAAGATTGCTACGAAGACTGGTTGCACTTGGAACCTTTTCAAATTTTTCGCGGTGACTCTACTCGACTCGAATTATTAATCGGAATTGTAAAAATCGCGAGCAGATGTTGTATCGATTTAATTTTCTGATTTTAAGACAGACGCATGCATGTCACTATCTACGAGTACCTTGTATGGTCAGCTCATTGGATTCTGCTCTTTCCAACACATATGCGCGGCGGTTAGTGGCCCGTTTCATATAATTGGCATTCGTTTTAGAAACATTTCTGCGATTTATTGTGAGCAGGTAGTACCAACAATGATTGTCATTGTTAGTCAATATACCAAATTAATGCCTTCTATGCACGCCTTATTAAGAGAATCTAATGACTCGAATGTAATTACTGTTGAGAGAGAAGATTTGAAAAATCTCACACGAAAGAGTTCAACTTCAGAAATGTAACTCGTATTCGACACATTGAGCATTCCGTATGATTGTGAAATTAAAGAATGCTCGATTTGCAGTTGCATCCATGCACCCCACGACACTCATGCCACTTTCTGCGAGGCTTAGATATAAGAATTAGATTTTACTGTAAATTTCAATGTCGGCGGTGAACTAATACTCGGGGCAAATAGAATCCAATTACTATTACTTCGCTAAAATGATTAAACAGTGCATTAGAATCTTGCGGGAATGTCAGTAACAGCGTCAATTTGTAAAACTTTCCGGTGTACGATACGTGAAAGGGTTCTGCTACACGCAAAGTACTAACAAAACAATTTGTCATCTTGCAATTTATAGCTTGCACGAGCTTTGAAGAAATATCATTTTTGAGCGCCGTAGTGTCTTGATCCCCGAAATGCATTTTCGGAGAGAAATCCACATGAGTCGTTGACAAATCGAGTCAAAGCGTAGCGTAGCGAAAGCCTATGTCAAACTCACACATTAAACTAGTCACACGTATAAAAGCACGCAACACACTTTACATCATTTCTCATCATTTCAGAGTAGTTGCTGAGTTGGACGCTGTGCATGAGTAGAGGCCGCTAAATTCGGTCCTGAAATTATGGGTCGATAACACAGTTTGGATGGCGACACGCACATCCATAAGGTGATAGGTCTATCTTATACTTCGTCGATGATAAGGTGATAAGTCTATCCTATACTTCGTCTGTGGTGGTGTGGGAAAATAGAATGGCGAGAAAATGTGTTGATCAAAACAATTAAAATGTATATATTTACTGCCACATTCGCCAGAACGTGGAAAACGCATTCAAGTGAAGATTAAAACTATAGCAACATGTTCCAAGACTATTTTGAGATATTCCTTTTACCATTTTACTTATTGAGAAATCGGTCTCCAGATATTCGTTATTTCTTCTACCAGTTGCCTCACGACTTGCCTCGTGTTTCTGCATTCACTTTGATCGCTCCTTACTTCAACCTTCAAAAAAGTATCTCTAATGTTCACAAAAAAAGGAATGGACATTAACGACGTGGGGCACGCAATGTATTACGCAACACTTAAAAGTCACGAATTCTCCCATCTTCATTTCGCTTGAAGTAACATGAACTGTCCTGAAAGCAAGTGTCACATGTGCCGGTGATTATGGATGTGGTGTAAGTTATTTTTCTTCGTTTCGCGATATTTAGATTTCTGCGTTTGTGTAACTGATGTGATACCAAAATAAGTGATAAAATCATTTTTTTTTAGATTCGTGACTTAGACCGCGATCAGAATCACCGGCGCGCATATTACAGTATCTACAATTTTGGAAAAAATAGTTCAAAGGTAAGAGTACATACAGTGCCGTTCATAAATATTAGAACATCTGCTGTATTTCCACAAAATATGATATTTAGTACAGATTGAACACTTCTCATGCTTTTAATTTCAAATACCACATGAAGTAAAATTTGTTATAGTTCTTCAACAAATGTGCAAACTCTTCCGGGTGTTTCAAAACTTATGAACAGCAGTTTACATTCTTTGTGATTTATACCTATCCTCTATTTTAAACTTCATTCTGAAAATCGACATTTTCTGATTAATAAATTCATTAATCAAGCCAGAAAGTACCTCCTCCTCGAGCCAGAGTGTTAAAAATTGCGGTGCTGTCTTTTAAGTATGAACAAATAATCGCAAATGGAGACGGATTAGAAACTAGAATAATTTATTGTTCGTTGTGTAACAACAGTCACGACACATTGGTCGCGCGCGTTACAAAGAGACGTTGACGAGTACAAGTGAGTAAAATAAGGGGGAGAGGGGGAAATAAATAAGTCAGTCGTTAACCTTGCGTAGGAGAGACTGGTTCTCGACGGTGAGGCAACGCGTATATTTTTGCATACACTTAACATTTTCGTTATCCTTGAAAATGGAATCTATTCCCGTCGAGGATCACCCTCGCCTTTTCGATATCGCAAACGGCAGTGCGCCGGCCTCCTCCATGAAAGCTTCGTGGCATAAAAATGGCTTCGATTCGCGAACAGGCATGAGTATTAAGCAATAAAAAATAATTTGCGACATTCTTCGCAATGTCGAGTAATTATCATGTTCCGTCTGAACGTTTCACGATGATAATCTCGAATAACGAAACTTATGAATGTTCTGCGCCCCCTTAATCAAAGAGATAAATAACTAACGATCCAAAGTTTCGAAATATGGAAAGTGATGTTGGGGGCTAAACAGGGGCGGATTTTGAGATTTGTAGATTTTAAAATTTGGAGTTTTGGAGATTCTAGATTCTAGATTCTAAATTTTCAAAAGAATATTTGCTGTCCCTAGACTAACAAGCGTCTGTCGCCCTTTCCCTGAAATATCACCGAATACTTTAATTTAAATATAATATGCTAGAAGAAAGAACAGCGGTTCGTTTTTAAAGTTATCTCAAGCCTCTGTGTTTAAACCTTTTCCAATTTCTTTCGCCCCAAATTTTCCACCCCCCAAAATTTGCCGCCCTAGGCTGCAGCCTCCTTAGCCTATACACAAACCCGCCCGCGTCGCTAAAAAATACCGATTATCAAACGTTGGAGCATCCTAGTGCCATAAAACAAGATTACGCGTTTTTCGAGAAATCTGTTTCGACGAATGTTCGACTGCTTTGGTTTATTCGCGCTAATTGAAGCTTAAGCGACTTCGTTGGAAGCTAATTAAACTGTTCATTGATGGTGAAGCTTCCACGTGGATGTAGCAGTCCAATTTCTTGGCGAGAAACAAAATACACGAAACTTCTCCACCGTTCTTCTGTGATGAGGTCAGCGATTCAGTTTTGACCAGCTTCAAGGTTGTCGATAATTGTACGGCCTTCCATACGGGCCGATTCTGCTGTTCGTTTTGTCGTACCTCAGCTGTTGGAAGTGGCTGTACACGACTAGCCATAAGTATGTGTAAATCACTGCAAAGATATACGTAACTTGTAACAAGTGTATGTAAATCACTGCTAAAATAAAATAAATTATAAGCATGCTTTCGAGGAATGGAGGGATGGTCTTTAACCCTTAACTACTTAATCTATCTTGGAGACATTCGTTGTGATGACGGGCTCGTAGGTGTACCGAACGATAGTGAGGGAGAACTATGCACTTCTTGCTACATTAATTTACTACTTCTTCGCTTTAAATGAGCTGTTAAAGATTTAAAGAATACGATCGACGATCTATTGCAGCCTGAAGATCATTAGAATTTCTAAATACTAAAGGCGGAGGCACAGATTCGACATTCAGCGTTCGGCACATGCCGAATATTGCCGAATCTGCGGTTCCGCCTTAATGCTGTACCGCCAGATCCACCTTTAACCGTGAATCTGAATAAGGTAGAAAATCTCGGAGTATAACGATGGATCGGAAGTCGAGGTGGAAAGGAAGCGGACGATGTACTCACCGAGGCCTATGAAGCCGCCAACGAGCCACCCGACGCCACTTATCACGTCGTGGTTCAGGAAGAACATGGTGGCCGTGTAAATGATGCTAATTAGCAGAGCCAGATCCAGAATCAGCCCCAGTACCACCCATGGCAACATCATAAAAGTGTTTCTCTGTGGGAGAAGAGGAACAATTATTGCAGATTAGCTTCGCTAGGGGACTTGGACTCGTCCTCCGAGTTTTTAAATTCGAGTATTCAAATGAAGACTTTTAAAGGACATCATGTAAGATTTTATCGTCAGAAGCGATTGCTTGGACAAACCTGATGGACTTTTCTTTTCGGTTAGCAGCAGCTAATCAATTACTGTCCCACCATCCTCCTCCTAGTACTTTATTTCGTCCATGATTATTTTGGCATTGGGGGACATTTATTTATTTGCAAATAGCGTACATTCATTCACTGTTAGGTGATGTTAGGTGCGAGGAAATGTCTTTCACTGATACACATACTTGTACTTTTACTAGATAAAAGGCGAATGATCATAGATTAGATAGCCAAGGAAAATACTTCCAGTAGAAAACTTTTAATATTTTTACTTTTAATAGCCCTTTAGTTGAATAAAGCGAACGAACTTTTGCACCGATCTAATATTTCCTCTCTACTAGCCCTAATCGAATAGGCATTTCTCTCAAAACTTCGCAGCACTTGACATCTTAAGGGGGAACACCACTGTGACGGCCGGAAAAATGAGCCCATTTTTTAAATTTTTTTAAGGAATAACTTACAGTTTTATTATAAAATTGTTATTATCTATCTTTAGTACAATGTCTTAAGAGACTATAAAAAAAAAAAGTAATAGTAAAATATGCATAGATTTCCATACACAGTTAATCTCATACACCCCTCACAAGAAAACATAGGTCGCTTATCGAAACGATATCTTTGGAACGGTAACTCTGAAATCAATTTTTTTTGTTTTAATATAATCGGTATGAGTGTAGTTTCCGTTGTACGTACCGATTTTTAATAAAAAATATTTTTGTAAAAATGGTGCGCTTGGGAAGAAAAAGTTTCGAAAATCCGCAAAAAAATGGATAGTTTTTCGAGCGTATTTTAAAAAATATGTTGTCGATCAAAAAATCGGTACGTACAACTGAAGATACTCTTGTTTTATAGATCCTGTCAAAATTTCAAGTCGATCGGATAAAAATTGACAGAGGTATTGATTCGATCAGTTAGACAAATGTCGTTTCGAGAAAATCGCGTTTGAAGTTTGACTTGTAGTGCATTTGTAATCGTGACGCGTTTCATAAAATACACTGTATCTTCGTAAATTCTTCGAATATCGATTTGAAATTTTCAGAGAGTATTTTTGAAGTGTCAAACATTAAGAAAGTGAAGAGAAAAAAAATCGAAATTTTTTCAACTTTCACAGTGGTGTTCCCCCTTAAAGATTGGAGGGTAACTCACCTTGAAGACACCAATCAAAAGCAAGATCGCTATGAATATCGTCATGCAGAGATTTATGGCGTAAATGATCTTGACCACATCTTGGTCCACATCGAGCAGTATCGTCTTCCATTCGACGTTCAAGACGAAGATCAAGACCAGCGTGATGATCGAGAGTATCTAAGTAGCGATACAAAAGGGATCATTAAATATGCTTCAGGTTCGTTTAAATAATATTCCCGCATCATCACGGAAGACACTGTACTCACTATGTCGAGTATCCCGATTATTATCGTACCCGCCCTCACGGAGTAGCACCCACAACACGACGACAGCTGCATCCTGAAAGAAAATGTCAGTTGCGTGAAAACTTTGTAGAGGACAGAGAGACTAATATCGTTTTTTGCTTTCCCGATTGTTTCACGGATACGTTTGCCGCGAGGTGCGCACGAATAGAAGCCTCGATAGAATTCAGATCACGAGTGGATTTAGAATCTGTTGCTCGCGTATTTTTAAAGCTGATCGACAAGCGGCTCCTGCTTCTCGGCGAACAGGCGTTCATCATTCATTCATCAATTGTACGACAGAAAGAAACTATAAATGATTAAAAAATAGGATAGAAACGCCAAAAAGGTGGGGACACTCAAATTTCTGTTAATGAGTGGCAATATTTGTGTTTCCGTTTATTCCACCAGTTTTACTAATGGTGAGGGTGCAAACTGTTGTGTCAGCAGTTCTACTAGAGTTTCAGAAATTATTGGGTTTGGATTACATTTCGATCTGTGTTAGCCTCCTCCCATTCCTTCATATTTAATTACAGTGAGGTTGCAAAATCGTAAGGGCCACTTAGAAGTCAGGAAGTCACGATTTAAGCTATTCTTGAACCCATTGTGTGGAAAGAGAAATTACTGAATGAGTAAAGTGACGCGGGAAATTGTCACTTCCTTCCATCAAATCGTCATCATCTTCGGCCGCAATGTTTGCACAGCGACGTGTCGTAATCGTCCCATTAACATCTCGCTGTGTTACGTCGGGGCTGACGCCTCCATCGCTCATCTTACTCATTTGTATTTCAGGCGGAACGCGACGCAGAGATTTCTAAAAATTACTCGTATGCAAAACGGAATGCTCGGCGCCGCCAGAGCTCGATCTTAATCGCGCACGAACAGCTACGAAACAAAACTTTCCAATCCCTATGAGCGTAGCTACAAATTGCAAAACCACCGATTTTTGGTTGCATGGGACGCAATGTTTGAAATTTTTCGAGAAAATCAAGTTTAAAGCCCTGACTTCTGTTTATCCCTAGCTCGAAGTGTGCTGGGTCAAAATAGACCCACCCATTATTACTTATCAACAACACTAATTTAATAAAATTAGTATTTTCAACTATAATAAGTTTAGAATCTACTGTGAAGCTTTATTTTGAAAATTGGAGGAACAAAATTCTGTTATGAGTCAAAATGGACCCAGGATCTGCTATTAATGGCTAAGTTAGCTGTTTGTTGGGGGTGGGAAAGAGAGAATCTTTCGAAGAGGGGGTTTTGCAACGTGGAGCAAGGATCAGGGTGAAAATGAAAGAAGGAACCAGAGGTTGCCGCGATCCACACGTTCGTGATCTCGAGCGCGTGGCATTAAACAGCAAAGTTTAATTCGCGGCGGGCCGAGAATAGAGGGAATATGGGTCATTGGCATAGGTGGGCAGCATCTATTTTAGCTTCTTCAGCGGTTTCTGTCTCCCCGTTGCTGACCTTCCTTTTCGCGTTTGTTGTTCCTCCAGACAGCGCATCCGGTGCTGAAAGCCCGAGAAGAAACCCTTCGTCGCGAAGAGAACTGGGTGTATTATTATATTTAAAGACGATGCTAATGCTGTTCAACATTACACGATAGAGTCAATTTTGCTTTCAGGTTCTTATGATCTGTGCAACTCTTCCTCTTGTACAACTTGTCAAGAAGGAACTCTCACCTTTGGTTTGCTTGAGAATGGAAGCACAAGGGAAGCTCCGATCAAAGCGCTTAAAAAATATGTGATTTTTATGATTTTTTTACTGAAACAGGTTATAACATATCCTAGAAAACGTTTTTGGCTTTTATTAATACACTTGTTGAGGTACAAAAAAATTTTGTTTCATGTTTCCGGTCCTGATGCATTTTCTAATGAACTGATTAAAAAAAACCTTGAGGCATTTCATTCGTAATAAATTGAACCTCTAACACAATTTTTTGAAACAAGGTTTTTTTATGAAAACATGAAACAAAGCTATTGTTTGTATCTTAACGAGTGCATTAATAAAAGCCAAAAACATTTTTTAATATACGTTACAACCTTTTCTAGTGAAAAATGCATAAAAAACATTTATTTTTCCCTTTAAATGAGGGAATGGCAGAAGAGTAAATTGTGAGGGTAGGTGGAGGTCTCTGTGGTTTCAAGACTCGTTAATTTTATTCTGACTGTAGTCGATAGAGGGTTGGAACATTGAGATGTGAACCTTAGAAGGTGACAGAATAATGTAGTGGGGCTTTCACGGAGGAAAGCAAAGTTTAATAACCAAACTTCGTAATTAATTCGCTGAAACGGTATAATAGACATTTCAACTCAGTGACCTCGACTAACTAACTGACTACAGCAGCTACCGCAGCCCGTTCTCAAACCTCAACTTCATCAACTAGGTACAATCTACGATCTCCGCAACAAGAACCCCAATCCAATCAAACGAAACAATCCCAATTCGAACGTAATAAATTTTACTTTAAACAATTCCGCATCTCCCAACTGTAACGCACACCTCTACCCCAATTAACTTAACCGAGAACGAACTACGTCGCAAAAACGGTCATGTCTCACGCTGTAATAGCACGATCCCACGTTTTGTCTCGCCGAGAAACGTGTCGTTTAACAACCTCCGCGTACTCCACCGTGGCTGCTACTTTTTCATCGATCGCGATCCAAGGGACAACGGGCTCATTGATCGAAACGATACAGCGTCGATTAAGCAGCTGGTAATTAATCGACAGCCGCGGCTATAGCGAGATCTGGAGCGAGGCTGGGAACGAAACGCAGTCACGGTTAATTCACCTTCCGCAATTGGTTGTTGTGTCACACGTAGCCTGGATCGCCGAGCCTTACATGGCTCGTAGAGGAACGGAGGAAGTGAGCTCCTTTGCCCACTCATGTTTCTTATTCGCCATGGTCAACCGTGCTTCTGCTTCCTTTCGTTTTCGGTTATAAGCTGGCGATTTCTTTTAGCGTGCTTACAGGTGTAATGAGCTATAGGAGGGTTTGTAGGAATTCACCCTTAACCGGTGTCGTGGAGCCTGGAATACTGCTGCAGAATTATTTTTCCTATATTTTCCTTCTCTCCATTCGTTCTTGTTTTCACAATATGTCGTTCCGTGAAGATAACTTTCAGTGGTTTTAAACCAAAATTTACTAATAAATTCACTAATAAAGTAGTATATGTAAAAAATAAATTTTGGCTTGACAATGTCAAATTAATAAAGAAGAGTCTTTGTGTTTACGTCACAAAGTGGGACGTCACGAGTTAAGGGTTAAAAGGGGGAGTTGCTTCTCACCCCCATGGAAATTGGATTTTTTTGGATATTGTAGAATTTGCTGTCTAACTTTATGTTGTTGGATGAAAGTCTTGTTTGAACTTTTGAGGGTCAAATTTGGTGGTAGTTGAAGTTTCAGTAAAGCTTGGTATTGATTTTTTCTATGGATCTCTCTCCTCGTTTAAATTCAGTTTGTATAGTGCAATAATAAGTTATTATTAATAACTATCAATAGGACTTAAGATTTATTATTCTTGTTCCCTTTATATATTTTCCCCCTTACTTTCTGTTTTGTTTTAGTGGTAATTCTTAGTTGTCTGCTCTGTCATTTTCTATTCTTCCTGTCACTGAATGCGTATTACCTGTTGATTGTAAATAATTAAATAAATAAATATTGAAATTTTACTCGAGCCCTTTAAATTTTCGATTTGAAAGGGTCTTTCGATTTTCCATGGTTAGACGGAAGTTTTTTAGAATATTTGAATACTAATGGTGTCTAGTGTCGACGTTGAATTATTAATGCAAAGCCACCTTGACCTTTTGTTGGAACAATCCCCGAGGCTCACCGTTTAATCCCAATTAATTCGTACGACATTCGTGAATTTTTGAAGACACAGCTCAATTTCCCAAGGGTTTCCTTACATTCGGTGCCTCGTTTGAGATTCAAGGTCCTTCAGGTAAGAACAAGAGTTAATTTACAAATAATTTAAAATCTCCACGAAGACTTCTCGCAGTACTACCGACTTTCAATCATCGCTTCAGGCGAATCTACATAAGATCATATAATTTATTAAGAAATAGATCAACCTTTCCAAAGGGAAATAAAAATCAAAGTCTAAAATATTCTTCATTCCGTTTATCATCTGAAATAAACCCAAAGAATTTATTCCGATCCAGCTAAGGGATGATTTCGTGACTCCCTTAGGATGAGAATTTCGCGGAACACTTGGAAAGGCGAACGGAAATGGAGGAAGAGCAGGATCAGTGGCGATCGATGGGACGGGAAAAGAAGATCGCCATGAGAGATCGTTGGATACGCGTGACCGTGACGGTCAGGGCGAGCACGAGTGCTCGTCGAGGTCTGTCAGACCCCATAAGGAAACGCATCCGAGCCCGTTGTTCCCGCGATTTCTCTCGTTCACCTCGCGTAAAAAGCTGCAACGATTCTGTTGCCATTGCCACCTGTTGCTCATCAATCCCAGTCGACTCGAAAACACGCGAATCCGTGACCTACTCGTCTTTTAAAGCTTTATCAAATCAGAAGCTTGCGTGCCATGTTTCAGATATATCCACAGATTATTTCATTTCCCCTGCCTTTTGTAAAAAAGCTCTGACTACGAGTGATTATATGGCACTCGTATAAAATATTCCAAACTAAGGGGCACAAAATTATTGAACGTTAATGAAAAGGGTTTTGTGGGTTTATAGTACGCACCAAGCTGACTGAAAAGTGTTTACTATTAACAAGGAAAGATCCCCAACCCGGAAATTATTATGAAAAAATTATGAAACTCTGGGAATATGTAGGGGATATATAGGTATGTATTACGAATTTTTTTTACTGCCCAAATTCACACTAAGGGATGAAATTGGACCCTGAAAATCCGGCTATTTTCTCAACTATAAAAGAAGGAAAAAAGTTTTCAGACAATAGTTACTTTCCTTAATTAGCACTAGCATCTGGTAACTTGCAGTTCTACAGTTCGCGAGTTCTAACTCAAAGTCGGTAAATAACCGGATTTTCAGGGCTCAATTTCAGCCCCATAGAGTGAATTTTGGCAGCAAAAATAATTTGCGTAATACATACTTATATATACCCTACATACCCCAAAGTTTCACAATTTTTTTAATTTCCGACTGGGGGATCTTCCCTAGTCAGAACTTTGAAGTGGATATTTTCTGAAAAATATCAAAGCTATTGCCTGATTACTCCGGAATTTTTAAATCAAAACCAAAACCAAGGAAGGAGTTTATTTTCTACGTTTCATACAAAACATTCCCAGCAAAGGCGATCTCTCAAAAAGGCCTAACTGACATTAAAGGGGCATTTCTCAAATCGTTGCGTCACACAAAGTGTGGAAAATAAACTGATACTCATAAACTCAGAGTTTACTACAGGTAAAAAGGAAAGTATAAAATACAAATGTCGAAGCGCCGATAAAGGAGACATATCGTGCAAACACTTTTTCCTCCGATCTCACTCGGTGTACACGGGTCTCGCTTGGCCGAAGAAAAAGCTCGGCTGGAACGAAGTCCTGCCACGCGAATTACGCGTCCAGCGATGCGTTGCGGAATAACATTTGCACGCAACTAGACACGCGGGTCTATAAACGGCGATGACACATCGAATTAGGTCAGCTTAGGTGAATCGACCGCCGCGGGTCCGTGTCAAAGGCGAGACCGTGGAAAGAGCGCGGTGAACCCCGTATCTAATCGCGTCGAATGGGTCAGCGAGTCTAATCGTTTTAATCCCACCTACCCCGTCAGAATTCTATGCGCCAGTCGGAATGGCAGTATACGCGCGTCCTCTGATCGCAGAAAAAAGCTGCTAAGTGCGACATTTCGTTTCACACTTGGATACATGTTGACTCGCAGACAGGCCACCCTATTCGAAGCAAAAAAGGAGATGCGTCATCGGGCGATAGAGGCGAAGCTCGTCTTCGGGAGAATGTTTTCCCCACGGCTGCGTTTGCGAACACGTAAGCCGGGTAGAATGTCTCCTCTGAACCCACCCAGATGTTTCATTCGGTACGACGTATGTATGTACTTCGAGATATTGGATAATCCAATGACGAGTGACCTGAACAATCCTATGACGATTGATCCGAAGGAGTGCTGCAATAGTATTATTGGAATGTGAGGGATTTCGCAATTCAGGAATATTTCTTTCCGGTGGAGGATTGATAAGTCTTGGTCACTTAACTGTTTGCTGCGAGTGGGAAGTGTTCAAGGCGATTGGGGCTCGTAGGTGGAGCGCGAAATGGAGAGTTGATATTAGAAGGAAGTTAATTATACGTACACTGCTCTGTCGAAGATTAAGCACGTTGGATATAGGAGACTTAGGTTTTATAAAGGGGAATGTAATTCGTGATATCGATCGGCTAAAGTAGGCACGTTCGAGGTTTGCTCTTGCGTGGAAGAGCGTAGAGCAGTCCTCCGGTCCTTGCGAGAAAATGCGTGAGGATGAAAGCAAGGTGTAATGGAGTAGGGCTAGACGGGATCGTCACTGGGGCGCGTAAGGAATCGAAGTTATTTTATTTTCTAAAGATTCGAAGCGATTCGCATTTCATTCGAAACAAGACTTTCTCGAGTCTGAGGATTTGTGAACCCAAACTTCGGGGCAGATTTTGAAACGATTTGAAACATTCGTTCAGAATTCGAAACGATTCGAAACTTTGGCCTGGAAGTCAAAGTGATTTGAAACTTCTTTTCAGAATTCGAAGCGATTCGATTTGCTATCAGCATAGCTAATGAGATTTAAACCGATTCGAAACTTAAGTCATAGATTCGAAGCGAAGTCTCTGCATTCACAAGATTGCCCCATGGGACTTTTGCTCCTGGGGCCGCGAGTTGCCCGGCCTCGTTCCTCCAAGAGCAAAGAGCAACTCGCGGCTGCTCGTGCGAGCAAATGCCTGAACGCCCCTGGCCTAGAAGGAATTCGAGTGGAATTGCAAGAGAACCAGGATCCACGTTAAATTTAGGCTAGCCACGTGTGGAGAACACGGAAGAAAAATAGAAAACCACTTGACACGCGCGTTTATGGCGTCTGCTCCATTATTCTCAATCCAGACACACGACCGTTCACAGGAAGCAGGGAAAGGGTGGGCTGGCCACTTAGCATGGCTTCCTCTTCTTCGATCGGGGCGCTGCCCTTCCTTGAAAGAATCCAGAGGATCGATCGTCGAGCCTTTTATTTATAGTGGAATTCCTTCGTTCCTTGATTACGATGGAACGAACCTATCGGTTGCTATCGAACTTGTGCAGGATGATAAATTGGAAGCCACTTTTGTTATATTATAATTAGTACTACTATTATTATCTGCGTTTCAGCTATTGCAATATTTAATCACAGTGTTGCATTCGATAGATTTTTGGAATTCAGGGAACTTATTTTTAACGCTTTGCCCCTTCTATCAAAGCAGATTTCCAGTCATCGCTAATATTAAAAAGTGAAGTCACTTTTCAGTTACCATTTTCGTATTTTTTAATCTTTCAACTTTTCAGGGATAATTACACATTCGTAATGCTCTAATTCTAACAGTATTTTTCTAGAAATGTACATTTTGATAAGTTGAAATTTGCATTTGAAAAAATAGTTGTAACTAAAAGCCATTTTTTTGGTAATTCACCAAATTTTTTAATTTTATTATTAAGATCCAGAAACTTACAGAAATATTAGCGAATACATAAAATGTGGTCTCACCAAGAAGGGTTAAAATAAAGCTCCCCAACATAAAAAAAATAAAACACTTCAAAAAATAAAATTCTTCAGTATTGCTAAAAAAAGCTAGAAAAATAGCTCAATAATTAGAAGAACTCGATCTCTGCTTCTTCTCCCAAGGTAGATCTACACTTCTGCACCATTCCAATCCATCAAAATAAAAAAAATCCTCAATTTAAAACAAATTAAGTTCAACTCGCGTCAATTCCACATCACTAACTTCAGAATACGAAGAAAACACAACTTCTCAGCACGTAGCGAAAGGAGCAAAAAATCGTTTAAAGACCCCCTAAACTTAACAAGCCAACGACGAGTGTTTACGACCGCGCGCAACACCCACTCATGAATGACGTCGCTGTAACGATCCATCGTGCCGCCTTTCCAGGACCGTCAGCGAGTATTTCCGACTCAGATCTTTATCGGGAGCCTTTATTTGTGCAGCATCCGTCGCGACCTACGAGTCAGGTGCAGCGTTGCCCGCGGAATATCGATTCCGCAACGCGTCGCCATCCTGACAATCGATTTCCGCGTTCGCCAAGAGAAAAGCAGTGACCACATGCCCCGCGGATTCATTTCAACCTCGGTTTCATTCCACGATCCTTCAGAGCAATCGCTGAAAGACGGAACGTCGATTCAGAGAGAGGTTGATGGAGATCCACGTGATCCACGCTGTCTGCACGTTCATGACGCATGTTTCTGCCGCTTAGGCACTTTGCTGCGCACTTTATGCACACGTTATTTCCATGGTTCGGTCGCGAACGAGAGGCTGGCCTCCTTTTACTTTTCCCAGCGCGCAGCGAGCATCCTTCTGCGTCTGTTGTCTACGATCTTCGTGGCCCATCCGCGGAAATGTGGATGTGGTGTGTTAGCCTGAGAAGCTTGTCGTTACTTTGGGCTTCTATATTTTGGATTGTTCGACCGTCTCGATTTCGGTTATCTGAGTTGGGACGTTTCGATTTCGTGGCGGTTTATTTCTTTCGTTCCTCGCGGCTGCTGGTTCGGTTTCGCTTGATAACGGTGACGGATTGATGAGGGAGGCTTCCATGAGGGAGAAGAAGTAGATGAAGTAATGGACGAGTGATTAGGATGGAGTGGTAGATGGGCTGTTGGAGGGGACAGGCTGTGGAGGAACGTGGGCGATGTATTCTTCTCAAATTCGGTGAAAGGACGAAGAGTGTCTATTTATTTAATAATCGAAATTGTGTACGTGTGTTTACAATAAAAATTGTTTTCTTGCCTAAAAAAGGTACAATTTATAGCCTCCAATACTTAAATTAATTTAAATATTTTCAATGACATCCTGAAATCAACATTTGCGCAATTTAAATAAATTATTTTAAATTTGATTGATCTCCAATGATTAAGTTCATTTATGTTTACTTAGAATTAAATAGTTTACCTATTTACTTATTTTGGTAGGTAATTATCAAAATGGAATGCTAGGATTGTGAACCACTTGTTTCTTGTTTTAGAGGAGCTTTGATTTCTTTGATTTGCGCCAGATCGTTTTTTCGTAGGAAAACGAAACGCAAGAGACTTACGTAACAGAGGCGAAGAGAGTTACGAGAGGAAATAGGGCGAAAAAGCAGAGGAAAGTTGACTGTGGAATTTCAATAACAAGTGAATGATAAACACAGAGTAGTTTGGGGATATCAAAAGTGATAAAAACGAAGAAAGTCACACGAAGAACTAAAAGAGTCACGCGATAAGAACAGAAATGTTCTTGTAAATAAATTAAGAAAGAAGAAGAAAGTCAACTGATGATTCAAGAGTTGAGCGATAAAGACAAAAATAGTCATTAAATCAAATAATAAAAAAGAGAAAAGCAGAGTAAGAAATTTCGTTAGTAAATACATCTGAATATATAAATCAAAAAATTTATATGTTGTGTGCTTGTCCGTCGCGTTAAAACTATTGGACAATAAACTCTGGGGTCACGATATGTGCCTCGGCTGATTATTCCTGGTTAATCCAGATAAATCTGACTATTTTCACACAAAAAAATGAATGAAAAAAAAATTTCTTTTGATAAAATCAGAATCGAAATTACAGCCGAAGCCGCGTGGTAAAGCTATGATAAACACAGGATTTTTGGATGAAATAAGAACACAAACCGAGAGAGATTTAAAGAGCCTATTTATACACGTTCCAGATTATTACATATTCGCAACTGCAAATAGTTACTTTTCGTACTTGATAATCTAGAAAAGATATTTTCTTTCACAACAAGTACGCGTAATAATTGTCGTTGCACTCGTTGCTACGGAATGGGAATTTAAACAGCAGACATTTAAAACAACTCGTGACACGTGGCCCGCGATATTTGTATGAATGAAACTTTCATTACAATGAAAAAGGTATTTTTCAGAAATAGAACAAAAATAGCTGCAATTGTAAAGACTGTAATACAGCTAATATTTTTCCTGTAATACAGCAATCTATTTATTTTTATTTCTTGTAGTCCTACCAAAAATCTGAATATCTTTTGCTAATACTTTTTGCCACCCATAATCGTCAGCTTGTTGACAATGGAAAGAAGCTCGAGTAGCAGTAAGCGGTATGCAAGAAGAAATAATTAAACGCAGAGAGTTGCGGATGCATTCGAATCACGCGCAACCAAGAAACGCGCCTCGGTTTCATTTATTTGAGAAACGCAACTGGCATTCGCTGCCCTCCCTTTTCGCTCTCTGTGTACTCGGATGTTGCCCCGTCTGTTTACCAACGACCACAAGAAACTCGGCCAAAGCATCTGCTTTGCAATAAAAAGCGGATTCAGGGAAAGGAAGCATTCAGCGTACAATTATAGAATTCAGGTGCATTTGTGTCGTGATATCGTTCCCGATTAAAACACATCTCCTTTGCTCCTAATAATGATTAATAATGTATTTATTAACCTGTTAAATAATTAATACCATCTATAAATTGCAAAAGAATATAGAAATAAAATGCATCGAAATTTCAATGCTTGGTTGCTAATATTCTAGAATTAATAAAAATATCCTAAATTAACAATATCTACACTAGCCTACTTTTCTAGGACCCCAAATATTTGCCAAAAAGTGAGAGTAATTGAGTTTTCTCTAACACCAGTAATTTCTAACAAGAAACAAATTACGCGACAGAATTTTAACACCACACAAAAATGACACTCTGAAATTCCTTTATATCCATCAGCCACCACATTTCAGTTCCGTTTTCCTCCAAAATACGCCCGACTAGATCGTGACCTTTGATTGAAATAAGAGAAGAACACAAGGCCGAGGAAGAAAAACAGCTACGTGATAATCGATAATGAAAAAGTGTCAAAGTTCATCGCTGTAAAAGAAAGAAACTTGGACCTGTACTTTTTCTTTTAGAAAAATTTCGACATCAGGGCCTCGCGAGCACAATGACGCGTTATCTTTACGAACAGTGTTTCCCAAGCAGCGACAAGGAATTTTTAACGTTATTTGCACACCGTGCACCGTGCGCGGTAAACAAACACTGTGCCCCTGGCAATTTTTATCGTGCGTCCTCGCGACTTCATTATACGAGCAAACTAAAGAAATCGCCGCTTCACAACGGACGATTATATAATTCCTCATTATTACCAGCGATTACCAAGGCAATGGGCGGTTCTTCTGTCGTGTGCACAAAGTTGCATACGCTAACCACATTCCTTTTAAAAAAGCAACTACGTAAAATCGAAATTTTTATTGTATAATCCCGTTATACGTGGATTAAATTAATTGACGAGTTGAAACAGTGAACGACGCAAGTGGCAAAGAAATCAGACATTATTTTTTTAGAGGAAAAGGGTGAAATTTTTTTATAAATTTAAAGAAAACTGACTTTCCCGAAAAATAAATAAATTTCATACTTTATACGGTGGTAAGCGCTGTAGGCGCTAGAATGATTTATTTTGGTTTCTAGATCCAGAATAGCTGTCGCAAGATAGATCTGAGATCATAAGTACCAAAGGCTCTACGGTTAAAAAGAAAATACTGAAAATTGTCACTTCTGGCACGTATTTACATGATTCACCATTTCAACTCCTCACTTCTCGTGGTATTAATTTCTAGATAGAGTGACGTTTGTTAAAAATGCTCGTCAGCGATCGAGTGCTTTAAATTACTGAGCGAAGTTACCAAGTAATATACAGTGAAATCGATCCGGAACGGCTGGAGGTTCGTCGAAACTACCGCGCAGTTTATTCGTCATGTGGGATTTGAAACTTGCGCTTCGGTACGTTTCACTTTCCGCGTCCGCTGCGAACTTATTAAACATTCTGCTCTGGCAATTTCCACCGAAACGAATAACCAATCAACAACCCATCGATTTCCCGACAGATTCCAAAATCCGAAATACAAAAACCACTTTTTCACTGTCCACCGTCGGCGAAAAAAATATCGACTCGATCACCGCCCACCGTCACTGTTTTTCAAATTTCCTTTAACTTTGAATTTCGTTGCAACGTATTATAATTTATTATTATAAAAAACATCGCAAACCGCAATTCTTCCTTTTCACTGGTGGTTACCGATCAATATTTCGCAATCTACTCACTTTTTTGCGATCGACGAAAACGGCGAGAAGGATCGTTCCCTCGGGAAGAAGAGGAAGCTTGCGTCGGCGAAACCCCGCGGAGCCGGGCGAGCGAAGCCGAGAAGAGGAGAGGAACGCTTTGGTCCCGCGAGGCGCAACGAAATTACGCTTAGGTCCAGCGCGGTCCGCTCGCAATAGGAGATGGTCAGAAACTGTGCCAAGAACAGCACGCCGCCGCGCCAAACCGCGAAGCTGTACACCTACGACCCACGGCGACGCGTACACCTACACCGGTGGCTAACCAACACACCGCCGCGGAAACCAACGCGCTCGGCGATCGGCTCTCCTTCTCATCGAGCGCGATCGGCTTTCGACATAGGCACAGAGGGAACTTTTGCGTTCAATCAATCAATTTCGGGGAGAGTAGCCTCCAGTTGCGAACAGGGTACCACGAACTTGCGTATTAAGTTGCTGCTATTAACCCTTTGAGCAGGATGAGCGATGTACAACATACTGTGCGAGAAACGCCCATAGGCGTTCAGTTTGTATGATAAGTAAATGGGATTGAAGGATTTCCGCACGTGATATGCGGTATACGTTTCTACCTCCGTACTCGAATGGTTAATTGATTCCGTGATAACCGACGTAAGTCGGAGTAGAATTGATGTATGTACATAAGTAGTCGAGTTTTATTAGAACACGAGATAAAGAACGTTTAAAAGTCATATTTTTATATATCTGCATAATTAATTCGATATGAAGGTTTTAATTTTAAATTCAGCGATTGTACCACTCACCTACTCAGTCTGGCAACTCCGCCATCTATGGGATATATGCTTAAAGATATGGACGTTAATGAAATCGACGGAGTAAACAGGAACCGTATTTCATTAAGTGCATTAAGCTCGTTGAGGGCTGCAATAAAGGAGAGGGGTTGGGAGGTCGAGTGAATTGAACGGAGTATCTACGTCTGAAAGTCTGAGAAGGTCGTTCGTCTCGAGAGAATTTTGCGATGGCGAAATTGTAATGGAGAAGATATTAGGTGGTTTTAAACAGTGAACGTTTCTTTTTAATTTAGTTCCTTTGCGATTAGTCCTTGGTTGAGAAATGCGCGCAGAAGAAATGTGTGTAATGCGTGTTGCATAGAAGAAAATAAGTATGCAGTGTGTGATGCAAGTAACGCGTGTCGTATGTAATGGAAATGATTGGTAGAATGTTAATTCAAAGCGATCTTTGTAGACGTACCTCTAGTTTGTGCCCCTGGGATTATGAAACCTGCTACGCAGTCGTGACTCGGAGTGTTTCTGCGTCAGAGGCGCGCCTACCATGCGATGCTTCTTTCATTTTATTTCTTTCTCGATGGTTCTGACGCTGTTCTACTGTTCTAAGGGAGACAATTTACTGGCAGTGGTTCAAGAGATAGTAAAGTATTTTTTATTTGGATAAATAAGAGTGAAAGAATGATTACCAAGTTGTGCTCCGAAGAAATGCCCTTCTGGAAACTCTGTCCTCGAAACGTGGAGGACGATAAGTGCAAATAGGTACTGAAATGTTAGTCGTTAAGAAGCAGCTCTATTTATTAAGACTGTTAAACATTTATAGGTTCTACGCAGCAGTGGAACTGGAGCGCAGCGCGACTCACGTGGTAGCCTACGCGTAGGCAACCCCACTGACGCGCTGGAGTAAGGGACACCAATCCTCCAGGGGAACTTTCTATCCTTTGCTAACAGTTTCTTCCTTTATCGACATTGCGTCACTTTGTGTCTTCTCTAATCATGTTTCATAGCACCCAGTTCAACACATTCGTATGAAAAAGAATTTTTGAATTGAAGGTGTATCATTTTGCTAGTATTGCTTAAAGCATGTTTATTTAGAATTCATGAGTAGTCATAAATCATCACGAATTCTGAACTTTTGTATTATCTTTGCTGTAAAATTGTTCCTCTTTCGTGCTCCCCGCGTCTCCCGCAATTTCTTATCCATCTCATCTGCCCCCTCATTCAGTATCTTCATGCATTTGCCCATTTACCTTCTGCCCCTACGATCGACCTTATCTTCCCCGCTCCTTCTTCATCTCCGCGCAAAGTATATATATATATAAATATCATCTTGAAGTAAAACGTAAATACCGAGAACGAACTTGACGTCGCGATCCATTTCGCTCGATTTTCCAAAACATTAACGTTTATCATCTGTACATAAAATCGTTCCAAGTGGCACCACCAACATTTCGTCCAAATTAATTCCTCAAGACTATCAACACACTCTTGTTTACAAAAGAAAAAGATCTCTACCATGTGAAGTCTACAAGTTAACGCACTAGGGGTAAAGAGTACAGTGGTTGGCCACCTGACAGTGATTGGCCCTATTTTGAGAAATAAAAAAATATAAAGAAATACCAATGTTATGCATTTTTTAATGAACATATTCATATTCCTTGTATTTTCTTGCTTCGGATGTAATTAATTTTTATCCACTCATTATATGCTGTGATTATATTTATAAGCAGATAGGATGAGTCGGCTTTGCGGTTTGAAAATTACAGCGATTCGATCAAAAAATCATAATTACGAATATTTTACTGTATTTGTGATGTCTATATCTCTCATATTCTCTATATATTGATAAATAAAGGTTAAAACTTTATAAAAAAATTATTTATTTGTTAAAATTATTCATATATTATGAAAATTACGGGGGGGCCAACAACTGTCATATGAACGATGTTGAAAAGCAATAATTGGCCGGGCGGCCGGCGACTATTTTATAACCATGATAATGGTAAAACAGATATTGGCCCCCTATTCATTAGCGGTATTGAAACGGTTATTTTTAAAAAAGATTCAAGATTTACATAATTATAGTACAATTAAATAAAGAGAAGAAGTACTATTAGGTATGTTACGTTGTATAGTTATATTTTAAGTTTCTTGTGATTTGAATTTTAATTGGTGTATTCCAATTCAATGTGATTATTAAATTTATTTAATTAAATTGGAATTAAAAATGAAATTTTATTGAATTAATTTAATTATTCGAATTTAATTTGATTACTGAATTTATTGAATTAAATTGTAATTACCTAGTAGGTAAATTGTAGAAATTTTGAATTTTTTAGTAGAGCTGAATTAGCCTACGGTAAAAAATGCCAAAAGTAAAAAAGGTCATAAATATGGAAAAAATATACAGATGAACAAATCATACATAAAATATATCCATTTTTATTGAATAATATTAATCCCATATCTATCATCAAATCATATAACATTTTCTTTAAGGTTATATTATGTGTCAAATAGCGGCCAATCACTGTCGAACCGATTGGACAACTACTGTCATGACCATGCCAATAACTATATTTCTTCGAAGTCAACACATTTTTTTGTATATTTTTATAAATGCTTCTTTTTTATAAACTCTATTTTTAGATTATTAGGGGTTTTTCGTACTTATTTATATTGATTTTCATTTCAAATTTATTAAATTCACATTTATAATTCACTATTTATGTAACACTCTTCCTTAAGTAGCCAACCATTGTACTCTTTACCCTATTATTCGTACAACCACTATATTAACGCAGTGAAATTTTCCACGACAAAGAAAAATCGTGGACTCGTACGTTCAGATTGAAAATTTTCCCTCAGCCAACTAAGCAATCCGACGAAAATGCAGATCCACCGAGGGTCAAGTTCGGTTGCTCGACATCGTCTTCCCCCACCACAGCCCACCACCTAACTTACAGCTCCTTCCCCCTCCCCGAAGCACTTCGGGTTGCCATAGCACGTTGCTCTTTCTCACTCCCCGAGATAGCACCGTTCCCCTTCCCCGGATCTCTCTCTCTCCCCCACACCGCTTTCTACCTCGCATCTGGGGGTCACAGCCGGCGTTGAACCGCTAAATAGTAAATACCATCCGAGGCGGCGGTGAAATTGCCCGAAATGACTGCAAGGTCGGGGCGGGAAAGACGGAGTGTCGAGGAGGGCGTATAGAATAAATTTTCACCGGTACTTGGGAGCCCTTGATAGGTTGCTCGTCCGCGGGCAAGCCAGGCGGCGGCGGTGTTTGTGTGCACGGCCGTAAAGTTGGCCTGTGTGTTCGTGATGGGTTCGGGTCCGGTGGTAACCGGACCACGACATTCATACACGAGCGAGAGATCGTGCGTGACTGGTCGGTCGGTCGGTTTATAGCGCGGAGTGTGCGGTCGGGGGTCGGCGTGTGCGAGCGTGTCCCTAACCTGCTCGTACGTACACGCGGTGGGGCCGAATCGGTGTTGGTCGGGCGTGCACGTGCGCCACCGCGGCTGCATCTGTGTGCCACGCTCCCGAGCCAGGAGCAACGAAACAATGGAACGTCGCCGTCTCGGGTCCGAGTAGCGCGAGGCGAGCGGGCGGACCGTACTCGCTTGCTCGTCCGTCTCGTCCCCGTACATCCACTAAAACCGTGCACGAGCACCGAGGGATCCCTGAAGACGGTCTTTCAGGCTCCCGGCTTCAACAGCCGCTTGCTCGTGACTGCCCCCTGGCGTACTTGCTCCTCAGTAGAGGCCGGGTCCGCGACCAAGGAGCAACGCTTTGTGCCGTGGGACTTCGGTAAAAGGGAATTCGAGGAAAGGACCCGCGCGTTCTCGCCGTCAGTGTGCCAACGCGGATAGAAGTGTGTGTGTGTGTTCCTCGTGCAGCGGCTCCTTCCAACGTGGAACACGTCGATACGGTTTATCGCGTGCAACGGCGACCGCCCAGACGTGGGGATGCTTCGATTGTTTTCAAAGCGCGCGTGAGAAGAATCGTGGATCGATAGTGGATCACCGGTAGCCAAGGAAACGCGCTGATCCCCGACGGCGAGTGTGTGCACCAATTTGTCCGACTGTGTTTACCGACCGGAGGGGGGAACGAGGGGGCGTGCGATTTTCGTGTGAAATCGGTATCGTTCGTCGATCTTCGTCCCTTTGAGGACGAGTCGCGAGACGGGGGCTGCCCGCGGATCGGCTGGCAATCGTCGCCGAGTAGTTGTCACCGGTGGTCGGTGCCCCCCCCACCCCCACGTCCCTTTCCCGCTCGTGGATCGGGAAGCCTTCCTAGGCCAGTGATTATCGATCCGCGCGGATAAGTGAATCGAACGTATCGCGAAGTGTGTCCTCTGCGGTTAAGAAATCCGTGCGGGGCGACGCGCTTCCCTCGCCCCAGCGTCGTCGCCACGGTTACTCTCTCGCTCCTTTCGCCTCGCATTCCCTTCGATCCTCCTGTCCCTTTCCTCGCCCGGCGATACCCCTCTCGCTCTCTCCGCCGGCCCCGCTCTTTTCTCCTCACTGCCCCTTTCTCTGTCCACGTCCCTGTCCCTCTCCTTCTCCTCCTCCTCCTCCTCCTTCGCTCTCTCCGTTCCTCGGCCGACCGGTCTCTCAAAGGGGGCGTGCTTGGCCACATTCAACAATGAGCGAACGCAAAACTATGTAAGCACGAGGCGCGAACGAATGATTCCCGTGTTTTCTGGCTGCGTGTGGGCCCCGCGATCACCGCGACGCGAGTGTTTACGCGGCGAAAAACGGTCGGAGCCCTCGACCTTTTCTCCCATTTCGAATGGATCCACAACGGGCGACCAGCTAAAGAAACGGAGAGATAACTAGACGGAGAGAGGGAGAGAGACCGAGAGGATAGGATCGTGCCTTTAAGTACACCGCTGTTCGAGGTAAGTGTACGCGATGTGTTATTACCCGCGCTCCTTTATTTTCGTCCGATCGGCGTGCTTTTTGCGCGAGCCTTTCGACCGAGGGGGGGGCACTCGCGATATCGTTCGACCACCGAAACGGAGCCCACCGTTTCAATTATATTTCTCTCAACGTAAGGTTCAACGCAGGGGCCGAACGGTCTCTTAACTTACCGCACAGCTGGGATATGAGCCAGCTCCTTAACGTTCCTGGTTCCTCGGTTAATCCCCTGGAACGGGCCCAGCGAGGCCAGCTATTTCGTTCCAGTCGAATTTCCCAACAAACCGCGCGCGAGGCAACGTTTCTGCCCGCCGTGTGCCGACTTCGATTCATAATCGTCGAGTCAATAGGTATCGCGTTCCCATTTCGAAATACCATTGCTTCGTGCGAGATAGATCGTGAGAAAAGTTACCAGCCACGTAGTTATCCGTCTTATAGAGAAATCGATACGGACGACCACGGGAGACAACGCGACCTGTGCCGCCTAGCGCCCTTCATTCTTCGTTTTTATTCCGCGACGGTGCGGCGGTGTAATTCACTGAACGGGGGCAAATAATCGGGCGCCGGGACACGTGTCCGGAAAGTCACTCCCTAAACCAAATTGGACACGCTTTGGATCGAGCAGCCCCCCTTTTCAGCTTGAATCCGGATGAAACGAAATAGACCCACCGAGATGCCGACGTCAGGGGCCACTTACCCACTGCAGAGGGATTAGAAGCGTGTTCCCGTGCGCCTCGTGGCAGTCGTTACGCCGGTTGCGAAGTGTATTTTCGGTTGTCGCGTCCAGAGGGAATCGACATCATCGAGCCCTTCTTCCTATCGCTTTGGCGGACCGTTGGATCGCTTCCAGAAATACCGACGGCCGTCCGAGGTATGCGTGTATTCGTGATCGAGACAGGACATACCGGAAATAATATTTCAATTCAAGGAACCTCGTGTTTTTAACCCTGGCGACGGTACGGCTTGTGTTGTCCCAGAATATTGACCTCGCTGCACGGTTTGTCGATCAGAAGAAAGGCAAAGTCAATACAGACATATGTATGTAGTTTGTGAGGTGGTAATTTTGTTCGTCTGGAGATTGTAAATAATGAGATGGATCTTCCCACTGGAAAGAAGTACATCGAATACGGTTCTCTGCTATTTAAATTTGAGATTTGAATGATATCTAAGTGACTCTGTCAGATGGTCTCTTTCAACACTTTCGAGAATAAACATCGTATAATTGTCAAATTTCTGACGCTCTGTGTTGAAGTACTCTAGTGTTTGATGGATTATTATATACAAAGACGTGATCCCCGGTGACGTCAGCAACGATAAATCTGTCCACGTGCAGGCCTCGTTTAAATAGCTGGTGTTATTTGGCTTTCCTTCTCGCTGCTCGAGTAAACACCGCGGCGCGGGCCAATGGCGACTGAGAACGCAGAATGTTGAATGAAATTGTTGGTGTATATTCGAAGTTGGATAGCGGGGATCGGTGATATACGAATCGCGTGGAGGTTGCCGCTAAATATTTACATGTTTAAGATTCGATCGTTGAGGATGATCGGCGTAACGATTTCCCGACAGCCTCGTCGCAATTTCTTCGGGACTTTGGGGACGGTTAGTCGTTTCGAGCCCTCGAAAGTCGCGAGACGAGGATGTGGCCTACGTAATTAAGGCAAATTGTTCGTCAAGTTGAATACCGTGAGGCGGATGCGGCGAATTCCTCTCTGGAATTACGTGCTTGCTTATGGTCGTAATTTTTACGAGGCGAAACGTTTTAGGTAACAATATTTCTTTACTATCTTACTGTGACCATCGTCCTTGTGTAAATTGGTCAAAGAATCAAAGGGTGTAGCTTTTACTTGAACATCCAGTACAGCATTTAATAATTGAAAGGTACTATTTCACATTGCTGCGTTAATTATCACTGCTACTTTTGTTCGCTTCTGATATTTGATTCGATGCCCCAAGTTAGCCACAAAGTGATTAAATTTAGGACATTCTTGTTTTTATAAAAATGGAGGATAACGACGTGCCAGTTCCAAATTTCTAGTTTCTTCATTCCTGTAGTAGAGAAATCGGTTAGGTTTCAGTTGGGTGACAAGTGTCAAGAGTTTATTTGGGATTCGTTGCTCGTCCTTTCGGACGTAAGTACTCACTTTCTGAGAACCATGGTTTCCACAGAGTCTACCGCCCCGCTGAATTGACTCTCTTTTTCTTCACTGTTACTTGCTTGACTCTCTTATGGACGCCTGCATTGCCGTTATCGCTTTTAAATTGTAATCGCTATACATAAATACAATGGAAGAAGGATGGGAAGTGTATAGGAAGGGTGAAAGGTTATATTGCTCTCGTGATTACAACTGTCTCTCAGACCGTCACTTATGCATAAAATATAAAATCCTCGTTCTATTAATTTACGAACAGACTGCTACAAATTGACGCATTAAGCGACTGGGAAAAATTCTATTTTCTCGCTAACTCTGCCAAGGATAAAGTAACAAACATATCATTTTGACTCGTGCTATATAACTGTCCTACTATATTCATTCTAAACATCTTTCCTATTGGAGCAACTAATTTTTTTACATATTTGTGACTAACCCAATTCAACGTTACGCTTGGGTCAAAAGATACGTACTTACTACTAACGCAATAGTGGCAGAAATTTATAAACCAAAAATCAAGAGATGCACAATCCTTCAACGTATCGGTACAGTTAGTAAGAAAAAGTAAGAGCGAGTGTGAGTTAGTCGGGAGAATGATTGTATGAGTGGGGACCGAAAATAAATACAGTAGTGCCTCGAAAGAAGGACAGTGTTTTGGCAATCGCAAAGGAATATCCCTGAAAATTTGATTTTAATGAAACTTCGTATAAATGTACAACATATTGTAATATCCAAGGAGCAATTTTTTTTGTGGTAGTTCACCCTGTGGGGATGGAATCAGCTCTTAAATTTATCCCCCTATTTCATTTTTTAATATAACTTTGTAACAAGTGTTTCTAACAAAAGCTAGATTTTAAAATTCAGAAAATTGTCCCCCTTTCTCTCGATGCCCCAAGCACGTGCTTATTTTACTTATTGGTTAATCCACCACTGGAGATGTTGAACTAGTTCGCCGCGCGCCACCGGTGTAGAATTCCCCTCGTCGCACGCGCGATTGCCGCTCGGTGTCGGTAATTTCGATCGAAAAAGAAATTACGGTTCGGTTCGAATCACTTTAGTCGGTAATTGACTGCATTTACGTTACGTGGGCAGGTGAAGATAGACACCAGTCGTTTATCATGCGTGGCCAGCCGACGCTGGCTTGTCCCTCTGACCGTGGCGTCTGCATTCTCTTGCGCCTCCTACACAGAGGGAATTTCAAGTTCGTTCCCGCGGACGCAGCCTCGTTACGGTTCCCGATGGTTTTTACAAGCCGCGGGGTCAATATCGTCATCGACGACCTCGGTTCTTTTAGATCGGACGCGGCTCGCTTTTTCTCTGTCGGGGAATGGCTGTCTGGAACGTTAACACGGATGCAGGAGGAAGGATTTTAGGGGTAGAAGGCTGGCCACCAGAAGTGGGCAAAATTTTAGATAGATGCCGAACCTTGTATATCTTTCAGTGAAGATTTTGCTAGATTTTGAGAATATTATAAAGACTTGGGTGTTTTTTGAGGACATCTAACTTTGATCCAAGTTTCAACACTCTTGGGTGCTATGCAGACATAAATGTGCTCGGTTGGTACATCTACCCCGTGCGATGAACGCCCACGGTGCGTTAGCGCACATGGCTACTAAATACGACTAAAGAGTTTCCGCACGGCAAAGATGGGCAAAAATTTTATTGAAATAAAAATTTCTAATAACGAATAGAAGTTGAAAACAATTTTGTCGGATGCAAAAATTAACTTTATTTGTCAAATAATCGAAAGTTAAAGTATCTTATTGATTAAGTAAGTTTTTATTTAGTTAATGCCCCACTCTGCCGCACAGCGGGTGTCAAGTTCCATCGACTTTTCTCTAGCTTCTAAGATATCCAATGAATATTTCATTGCCTTTAAATTTCTATCAGGGATCGGCAGCTTCTCATCCCCCCAGTGGTTCATCACATCCCTCGTGATCCTTGAGCATCTTTTTACGCCAGCGCAGCAGGCTGACCGTGAACTTCGCGGTCCCCCGCACTTCCGCGAGCAATTTTCGGAGAACAATGCGGTTTAACGAAGGGCGCGTGGTTTCTAGCGATAAGCAGGTTAATTTCTATCGTTATCGCGGCGACACGCGACGGAACACGCACGCATCGACGGCCATCGCGAATAACAGCACGTTTATCTCGTTAGCCGGATCTCGCACCCGGTCGGTGAGATTATTACACGTCGTTGAGCGTGTACTCGGCGTTAGCGGATTACACGGCACGTTTTGAATCTCAATCGCCGCGCGCTCATCGCGACCCGCACCTGCATTCTTTTTCCGGGGCAGATACGCTCTCCGCCGCGCGATCTTATCGGGCGGTTTACGCCGGGCCTCGCTTCCTCTTCTAATTTCGCCTCTGCCCTCTAAGGGCCCACGGTAAACATCCGCTTTGGTGGAGCACGATGTCTCCACAAAACATGTTGAAGTTTGTCAACCCTTAAGAGTACCCTCCGGTCAAAAACGCTTGTAAAGTACCTACATGATTTTCATGAATTAAAAAAAATGAAACTGAACAACCGACAGTAAATAAAAGCTTTTTGGGCTTTATTAATACATATTTGAAAAACAAACGAAAAAATTATTGTTTGAATCTTATCAATTTTTGGATTAGATATACAGTATTCATTGTACAATTGTGAGACTGATATACATGTTGTATCTTGTTATTTTAAAATGGAAAATATCGATTTTTTATAAATAATAGTTTTTAAGAGAATGTTTGATTTTCTAAACCGAAAACATTGAAATGTACTTTAGCATCAGAAAAACTGCGGATGGTTGCTAAGAAGAGTTAAACTGGCGATAGAATTTTGCGCACTTTTAAAATTATTGTTGTACCGGTGCAATACTGAGAGTTAAAGGGTTAAGGGTGGAAAAGGGACCTTGCAGAGAATCAAGATCCTCGTCGTGCTTCTTCTATTTATGTTAAGTGTCCAATTGTCCTGATAAATACTCGGGAGCATCGCTCTCCAAGAGCTTAATGACACCCTTCCAGCTGGAAATGAGTAGATCGTGCTCAAAGATCGGGGAATGACGCCTGGTAACACGCGTCGGTGAAGTTCTTTGAAGGGATTGACTTTGTCCTCGATTCAGAGTTTTTCTTCTGTAATTGCGGTATGTCGAGAAATGTTGAGGGTTTCCTTCAAGGTCAGAGGCACACGCAAGTGCTATTTTCGACGTGGGTCTTGGACAAGATGGGTGGAATCGGTATCATTTGTGGTTAATCTCGTGTACGTGAAATTGATGGGAATTAAGTTTCAAGTGGGGTTCTCAGTAGGTTCTTCTGTGCTTGAGGCTTCTACGTCCCTTAGAAAATCGTAGGTGAGTTCATGAGTAGCGAGGTTCATAGCAGGGTCCGATCTAGGGTGCCGCAAGCAGGGCAACTGTCCAAAGCAGCAAAATTGGTTCATTCATAATTTATGAATATTACTTTTTTTATAAAACAAAAGGCTTTTATCATTCAACAAATATCTACAAAAAATTTCACTTACTGTCAAAAATTATATTTTGAAATAATTATTTATAATTAAATATAAGTGGTGGCAAAAATCATTTTTATCCAGAACGGTGGAAGTGCTAGATTGGCTCTGGTTCACAGTAGTTAACACGGGAGGCTGGGAAAGAGCAGAAGTTCATAGAAAATCTTTGGTCACCAGTCGCCAAATAATAATGTTTTGATACTAGAACTGTTAAACCTTGAATCTAGTCGCTGTTCTCGCAGAATTTGCGTTGCGAGGCTCGCTTCTGTTGGCACACTTTACATTGGAAACTGCACTGCTGAGTACTTGGTATACTTATTCTATTATTTGAAGCTTTTGGGCGTACCTACTTATTACATTTTAGAAATATACCGTAAACTGGGGGAACCTTGGCATGTTTTTGAAACATTTTGGTATATAATATAAAAATTAACATTTCTACATTTGCTGTAAGTATCATATCATAACATTGCATCTTTTGTGATTGTACTACAAGTGGCAAAATGCATCCAATTTTCAACTTTTTCCTTCTTCAATACGCATTAATTAGCTGCCAATCACATCATATAAATAGCCCTAACAGTTTCACCAAACTGAACTTACATTGACACATGTTTATTTTTATTTTCAATGCACTCTTTTATATTTTCATATTTTGTCTCTTATTTTAATTGAGGCATAGAGAGCAGAAACGGAAAATATTAATTTTTCCTATTTTATATGATTAGTAGAGCTTATTGGGATACATTATCGCTACTAACTCAAATTCGCAAAAAAATGTGGGTTAATCAGCTTTTGCTCTCTTTAAATTTGTTTGAGGTATCCTATTATAAAATAGAATATATAGAAATAAAATCTGTGATCGTACTGCATAAAAATGCAAATTGTACTGTGTGAAAATGCATAAAATTTTGAGTCCATTTCCTTTTTCAACAACGCGTGTTAAGTAACTGCCAATATTATCCCGTGCTGCGAATGCTCCCTAAGTTTACGGTACAAACACGCGAGGTGTACCGTTGCTAGAAAGTCCACTTGCAGCAAGTAAGAGTGCCGGTGGTGTTGTTGCAGAAAGTTGGAAGAGCGATGAGAAAAAAGCGCATTAACTAGCCGAACGATGCATCATGGCTTCGTCGTTAGGGGGACCAGGAATGGCGTCGGGTGTTCCGACACCGCGAAGAGTCAACCTGGAGTTTCCACCACCTCCGCCTTATCCACCTCCTCACAGTCAGGTATAATTCCCCGTGTGCAAGGCTAAATTATGCATGGCTTGTGTCAAGCATTCTGCCTGTACCTCTAAACAGCCTTCAGCGTTATACCCGCCTATTGTTTTCAAGAAGGATATTTTAAAAGACTAAATTGAAGCCCTTGGCAATGGCGTGTATAACACAGCAGAGGCCCCGCTTCTTCGCGTTGATAATTAAAAGTGTGTTTGTTTATTAACCCTTTGCATTAAATCCTGCATGCGTTACTATATTAATTTCAAATTAAGTACAAAACACTGTAAATACAAAAATTGAAAAAGAATTTATGGGAAAATGTTCTACGTGCCAATGGTAATACCAGAGTTGAACATTGTTCCAATAAAAATTTATTCGACTCATACCCAACTCTGGGTAATACTGTAGTGTAGAATTTGAATTTTAACACTTACAGTGTTTTCTACAGAGACTCTTCAATTGATTAGTAGAAGAGAGTTATGCTCCTTCATCATTTGTTTGTTAATAACCAAAGATCCTTGGTTCCTTCGCTGTTTTCGATTTTTCTTGTCACCCCCAGTTCTTTTACCAAGCCTGTCAGAAACAAGCAGCGTTATCATCGGTATTGATGCACGGTTATCCATTTTCTTCGCTCAGATGCCCTGCACAGGACTGGTGGACCCAGCGTCGGTGGCGTCGCCCATGACCAGCTCTCCTCGCCAGCATCCCCTGCAGGATTATTCGTACGCCTACTACGAGCCTGGCCCGAGTCGACTGCACGGCACGTATCCGGCGGAAGTGGGCCTGAATCGTGTGCAGCAGCCGCAGCAGCAACCGCTGCGCCCGGAACCGTTCAAGAGGCACACGTATATGACTCGGTATGGGACCGAGGAGAACATCTACGAGGAAATATCGGAGATCAAGTGAGGAACTAGATGTAGAAATGACGGGTGTATTCCAAGTAGGAAGATTTAGGAAGGAAATATGCAGCGGAAGCAGAAGGTCGCGGAAAGGAAATATGTATTAAAAGCAGAAGGTCGTAGAAAGGAAATATGTAATAGATGCAGAAGGTCGTGGGGAGGAAGTATATATCTATTAGAACTAGGGCAACGTAGAAGAAAGATGTCTATTAGAACTAAGGCAACTAAGAAGAACTATATCTATTAGAAGTAGAAAGACATAGAAGCGAAGAATCTATTAAGAATAGCAGAGTTTAATTTAACTTTCAACTAAAGCTAGAAACTCTGATTAAGAAGCAGGAAGAAGATTTAAAGAAATTCCAGGCGAACGTGGAAGAACTACTAACTTCTCCCTGCATCGGATGCTTCTTAGTTTAATGAGGGTTAATCTCAGTCGCGTTGTAATTGGCGCTGGATAGAATAGAGAAAATGAAAATAAGATCGAGCTCCCAGCATGAGCTCGGGGATCAGATTCGCCCTGGTAATTTCATGGAAGAGGTTTTACGGGTGGGAACTTCTTCAACGAAAGTCCAACTGTAGCTTCCTACCGGGTGTCCAGCCGCGCGGGGGTTTCTTACAGCGGCCGCAGGGAGCGCCAACGATGGCGCGCGGAATTACGGTTTCATTCAGTTTAAATGGTTGATGAATACGCACGTTCATTCGCCCGACGCGAAGTGAACTTCACTCTAACGCGAGTAGATGCGGCTTAAGTGGACAACAAGCATCCAACCACTTGGCCCGATTCGACGTACCCCGCCACCGGATGCCATGAGACGGTGTTCAAGCTGCGAGCAATAAGAAGACGAGATCCGCGGATTGTTCGTGCTGCGCCCGCGACTGGGTCCGGGTTAGGTCGGGGCAAGATAAATAGTCGCTCGAATTCAATTCGATTCCCGAGTAAATTATTACGCGGCGCGTCGTCAAAAGTGATCGGCGGCAGAGCCGTTGGATGGGGTACGTTCTCGACCGCCCAAGTTATTTAAGTAGTATGCATTTCAGAGATTGAAGGTCCGGGGAGAGGCTGGGCTGAGAAGTTATTTATTATATTAGGTTTTATGTGTTATTTATTGCCAGCTTTTCTTTCTTGCTCATGATTGCTTGGGTGTAGCAGCTACATAGTTCTTGTTGTTAATAAAACTTGTCTACAGAGGCAAGCGGAATATTCTGAAGCAGTAGATTAAAATGATTCACACTCTTCTCGAGAAACGCTATCTGTAATATATTGATAGTCGATTACCATTAATTTTACAGTCACATATTCAATTAAAGTTCATATACTTCAGCTACTTTTTATCCAGAGATCAAATTGATAAGTAAATCTCAAATTTCCATTGATTTCGGTTTGAAGATTTATGAGTACCCAGTAGGGCGGAGCGAAACTATATAGGCGAAAATTTAAATTTGAATTTTCAGTTGGCCTGGGTGCGGGATAGTTGTCTTTTGATTAACCAAACACAACTGTAAAAAAAATTTGGAAAAATAATCATGTCTACAGGTTCCTTTTTCTCTTAAGAATATAAAAAATAAGATTCACATGTTAATTTTTTGATGCATTTTATTTTCTTCATTTTCTTATATTGTGTAACAAGATAAAAACTTATTCAATAAAATCTTTTTTGTCTCCACTTTTGGAATTGCTCTTCTGCAAACAATCTTTGCCCGAATCAATTCGTCCCTGGCGTTGTTACCACATACTGATCGGCCGTCGGTTGGTTGTGCAATTCAAATACTAAATATTATTTAATATAAAAAACCTAAAAAATGTATAAATACCAGTTTTTAGGAACCTAAGTTAGCGCTGGAGCAAACTGCCCTTTTTTACTTTTGTATTAAAATACAAGAGTATTGTGTTAAAATTTCAAAATTTCACCTTTATAAAGGAACCTGAAGATATCATCGCACAGGGCTGACGTTGGGTGGGGTTTACTTTGACATAAATAGACAACTTTTACACACCCAGGGACACGCCATTTCGAAAAAAAGAATTTTCGCTCCGCCCTAGTACCCAGTGCTAATTTCCCGCGTAAACGTGGCACAACTGTACACCTATACTAATCGTCTTAATCCATTAGCAGACAATGTCACCGGGCGTTGCACGGCTCGAGAAGATCCCTGGTGGCGGAGGAGGTGAGGCGCGTGCAGTCACGGCACCGCCGTGTGCTCGGTGAATTGAACCTGAGCGTGGAGGCGATGCTGATGCCGACCGTGGCCGATAACAACGACGAGGACGAGCCTCAGGATCAGCGCGGAGCGTCCACGGAGGAGCTGTTGTCCTCGGTCAGCCCCACCGACGACCTCCTCTCGCCCGTGGGCTGTGACATGGACAGTGGCTTCAGTGGGAGCTCCAGTGCAAGCTACAGGTCAATAGCAATCTCAACCATAGCCTCCACACAACTTGTGGAATAAAAAAAGATAGTGTCAAAATTTCACGAAAATTCATAAAAGTTTCTTAAACTCTACAAAGCCTCGTACAAAGTTTCAATGTTCCTCATTTTAATATTCCTTGTAATATAATTCGTAATAACTTATACCAATACCCACTCACTTTACACTCTTCTGTAATTAAAAAATTCTTAACACACCTATCATTCTAATACCATAAAAGAAAAGAGGGATAAATATTTAAATCTCCACTTACCCCAGGTCCGGACTAGGGTCTCTGAGGCGAGGAATGGGCAAAACGAGCATCCCGGAGCTAGCTGCTGGTCAGCGTAAGACTAAGGCCGCGATGATCTGGAAAAAGGGGTGGAAAGGCTGGAAGAAGCTACACTCGTTCGCCAACAACAACGCCAAGATTGGTGAGTCACTCGTCACACATTCTCTACTATCCCAGTAGTTGTAGTTTAGATTTACGAATGCCCGCGGCCGCCGATGGAAAGGCCGAAAGCATGCGTGTATCATCCGAGTTCATTTTAGCGGCGAGACGCAGAGTAGTCGTCAACGATCGATACAAACGATGATTCACCGCGTTCGGTTTCGTTTCCACGCTCGTTGCCCAAGGATACCGATAAATCGCCGCGACGAAACTGTGACCAGAGGTGGCCCGCGGTCACGAACGACTCATGGCCAGGAATTAATTGTGCTGCGGCTTCGTTAAAAATTCCTGCCGCGCGACCCGCGGCTCGCGTGCCGCGACTACGAAGCCGGAAAAAGAGAGAGGGACTCAGAGGTGCCGCTCCTTTTCTGCTAGCAATTTCGAGAACTATGCGAACGCTTTGGCACCTTTAGTCATGCGTGATTAACACGGAATTTCGCAAGTAACGTGTAGCGACACGCGTTTAAGATTTGTGGGATTATCCAAAATTTTAATCATTTATTTGATTAGGCGAAATGAATCGGTAAGCTGTGACAGTTCTTAGATATGAAATAGCTGGAAGTGCCATTGTATCTTCAGACTTGTGATAGAGTAATGCTAGGGTAGATAGATTATATTTTAGAGTGCTATTTATTTCAGTGCCGGTACCAAAATACGGGACGGATTATAAAGAATTACTACGCTAAATATAGCGCAGATGTTTGTTTCCTAGAGGTTCCCTAGCATAGAGTGTTACTCAGATTCCTTTTAATCCGGCTTGGGTCCGTTTACCTCGGGTTATCGAGTCCCCATTAAAGCTTCTGGGCGACGCTATCAGTTGAAGACTTCGGTGACTCAGAGGTGGCAGTGCTCATCCACCATCTCCGTCTTGGCATTGAATACTTATGGGAACTAGCCATCAATTATTTGAGCTGGTGCACTCGGTGTAAATTATCGGAAGGAACTGGTACGCGAGTAGACGCACGCACCGCGCTCGCAGCTCGTCGAGAGCACCTTTTGTTACGCGTCTATTTCATGGCCCTTTGTCGCGCATAACTGCACAAGTATGCGCGGGCCTTTCTTTCATGGGAACACTGGCCGCTGAGTATGACGCAAGCGCTTGGAAGCCCGCGCGCTCGTGTGCATTTGGCGCACGAACAGAGTTAATTATTGGTACTTGGAAGGGGTCAGCCGCTGGGTCATTCGGTGGAGAGGCAGATGCGAGACCACGTGCACGCCCTTCTCCATCGCTTCTCTCTCGATTTCCATTATTTCGCTTTCTCTATCCCTTCTGGCTAATTTCTATAGTTTTTTTTTCTTTCCCGTCTCCATTAATTTCCATCATTTTCCACTCTGTTTCTTCTCCTTTGATTTCAATCGTTTTTGTCTGTTTTCTTCCTTGATTTCTAGCGTTTCGCTTTTCTCTTCTGCGGGTAGTCGTCTCTTTCTTTTGTTCCTCAATTTCCTTAATTTTCTATTCTCTTTCAAGTTCCGGAGGTTTTTCTTCTTTTCTTCTTAGAGTTCCCTAGGTTTTTCCTTTTTCCTTCCTAGAGTTCTATAGGTTTTCCTTATTCTCTTCCTAGAGTTACATAGGGTTTCTTTCTCTCTCTCTCTCCCCCCCCCTCAAGTTTCGTAGGTTTTTCTTCTATTTTTCCTCGACTTCCGTAGGTTTTCCTTCTTTTCTTTCTACAGTTCCATAGGTTCGCTTCATTTTTTTCCTAGAGTTCGATAGGTTTTCCTTCTTATCTCCCTCAAGTTTCGTAGATTTTTCTTTTCTTTCTAAAATTCCATAAGGTTTCCCCTCCTCTCGTTCTATAGATTCTTTACCTCTCGATTTCCATGGTTTCATTCTCTCCCTTCTCCTTCGATTATCATAATTTCTTTATCTCTCGATTTCCATGGCTTCTTTACCTCTCTTTCTCCCTCGATTTTTCTCTCTCCAACCGATCCACAATTGCATAGATTTCGGCCACGCCATGCGGTTTCTCTCTCGGTCACGCTCGAGTTCCCCTTCGGCCCTTCAAATTCAACCCAAAGTGGATTGAATTTCGCTCGCGCGTAAGGCCCCCATTCTCGAAAGGTGCATAGACTCTACTGTGGGAGACTACGGGTCAGGTGCTCCTCAAATGGACCACAATATTTACCAAATTTCATCACATATTGAGCCGTTTATTTTGAAAGTGGACTAAGTCCATTTATCTTCAAATCGAGATATTTAAGGGTTTGCGTTTCATTGAATTTAAAAATATACGTATAGGATACTAATGAGTCATACTGCTTAAGTGTATCTAAGGGTGTTAAATTTATAGTTCCTATTAAAATAGTGGCAATTATTAAGTGAATAATATGCGTTTTCTTATCAAGAATGGAGTTAGGCCACTTTCAAAATTAACAACTAGATTCATTATAAAATTTGAAGGTGCCCAAGTCCATTCAACATAATTTAAGGTGCTTCAAATTGAAAAAAACAATACTGAATTTATTTGACATATCTGTAAAACACTTCGGAAACATAATTTATGCGATTCAAAACATTTTTTAACTACATAACGTACAAAATTACAAACATAAATTTATTACAAAACAATTTACTACTCATCTACATTTTTTGCGTGTGAAAGGGATTTGAAGAAATCATGATGTTCCGGTGGTATATATCGTAATAGGTCAATTATGTCCTTGAATATTGCTGTTGTAATTTGTCTGATATTTTTATACAGTGGTGTCAATACAATATTTTCGAACTTTCTTGGTCTACCCCGACGTGGTAATACATTCAGGACTTTAAAATTTTCATTCTCATTCATTGATGTTTTATAGAAAATTTGTATACGGTTCATTTCTGACAAAACGCATCCAACATATTTTTAACCAGTTTATTGATTCTCCATCAGAATTCTTTACCCTTTTAAAAATTAGTAAATAATTTAGTAAATATCTTGATTTAAGTATAAATGAAGTTAGGCCACTTTCAAACTACACGGTTCTATTATTGAACTAACTCTGAAAACTTATGTGTCAAGAATTATCGTATTTGCTCGGAATATAAGCAACCTGAAATACTTTACTGATAAATAACATGAAGTTGTACATGTAACCATGGTAACCGGAAAAAATTGAAAAATGGAGTTAGGCCACTTTGAAAATAAACGGCTCATATAATAAACTACATTCTTCAACTCAATATTAAAGAAAAATAAAGGAAGAATGTATTACCTCTGCCAGTTTCCCATAAAGCACTGCAACACTCTTTCTAAAGCCACCGAATAATAAATTACACTATTCACTACACAATATTCTTTACAACTAACCGCGGAAATGGCAAATTATAACAGAATCCACGATCACAACAAAATCACAAGACCCATCAACCGTAAAAGCCTCCCATTAAACCAAGGAACGATTGCTCGAACCGTTAAAAGAATTGTAGCGGAGCGGCAGCGGCAAATCTCTGCTCAAGATCAAAAAACCAGTTTTCCATTCCTAGAAGCCTCTTAATTCAAGGATCTATATCCGCCGCCGTGCCGAGCAGTTTCGTCCAACAGAGTTTGCTGGGAGACCACTCAGTCCGGAGGCAATTAACGTCGCACGGGCGACTGATTTCTCACTTGACACGTCTGGCGGGACGTCAGCTGTTCAGCAAGGGCCACTTTACGGTGGCGAATTCTGACGATAGCCGAGTAGAGATTGTAAGCCAAGAATCGTGGAAGGCGCTCTTCTCTCCGGGGGCAGATGTTCCGAAAAGAGCAGCCTCCAAGGGTCGGGCCATATGGTTTCCCGGATCCCGTCGAGAGATTCGTCGACGCTACGCAGGCCTACCCTAATCTATCGACCCGACCATCGGGGACACGGTTTTTTAAACAATACAACCTTTGTGGCGGGCCAGTGGATGTTGCTAGTGTTCTCGGAACTTCAAGGTCGAGCCGACGAACCCTGGTAATCGCGGTGAAAGCACTCGAACGCAATGATATCGATAATCTCTCCCCCTCTTTGCGAGCAACGAGCCTTCGCTACATGACGAAGCTTGCGAAGAATGAAGATTTTCCTCTCTGTGTGTAATTATAATATTCTTGGTTGGTTGGTACTCGTTATGAAACGGTTTAGAGTTTGAAAGAGGGCTGGAATTTTTAGGGTCGTCTTCAGCAATTTAAATGATCTGGGGAAATTATAGTTGCGAGGAAAACTGAGGGGATGGGTAAAAGGGGAAAGTAGGGAATGTAGGGAAAGCTTCTAATCCCTATTAACAGTTCTGTAAGAAACAGAGACAATGGGGGATACCATATTTGCATTAGGCAGTTTAGACATTAGGAGTCGTTCTTAAATTGCGTAGGACTTTTGAGGAAGGGAAATATAAAATCTTAAAAATTCTCATGCTTGATGAGGGAGGTGCAGGAAATTACCAAAATTACCCTAACGTAATTTAAGGACGGCTCCTTATAAAATAGCTATCGAGGACTCAAGGAAAGATTTCCTGTTATCTAATTCTAAATCTTCTAATATTTCCTTTTTCCACCGTAATTCTCAATTAATAACGAAATATGCTCCGCACATCTAGCCACGGTTGAATCTGCTTACAGCAAGCTATATAAAATCGCTAACAGAAAGAAATTCCTTTAAATGCAACGATCTATCATTCGTCAGCGATATCGAATGGAACGCGAAGCCCCGGTCGGGAAGGAAGGTACGGTCAAAGGAACGGAAAGAAGGCGAAACGCATTAAGGATCGAGAGAAAGGCGCCAGACGAGACTCCGGCCGCCATTATCGCGATACTTTATTGGTATTCGTTTCGACAGCGTGTAATATTCGTATCGTAATCGATCTACTCGATACTCCGCGTGCTTCTCTTGCCTCGGAGCGGGCCCCATTGCGATCGACCGATTTCGTTGTTCCTTTTCATGCGGGTTTACCAACTTTTTTGCATCGTCGTAATACACAGACATCGCGCAGCAAGAAAACCGATCCGAGCGTTCGGGCCACAATTGCTCCTCGCGGTGGTCGACCCGACTAACTCCATTTATTCTCGATCTTACCGCTTAATGTACTCGATTGAGTCGCGTAATTCAACCGTCCAAGCCAGAAGGGAGTATCTTTAGTCGGAAAAAGAAAGGGGGGGTCAGTAACAGCGTCTACCGATGTTAACCGTCTCTCTTTGACCTACCCTAACAAGAGGATTGCGTGACGGCCGGGTCACCGATTTGCTTAAAATTTCAGGAATAATTAATGTAGACTGTGTACGATAATGTGTTAAAGGCGTAGAATGCAGTATGGAATAATTTGCGAAAAAGTCGAGTTCAAAGTTTTTTAGACCCTTAATACACGCACTCGTATTCCTATAATTATGTAGATCTTACGTAAGTATAGATCTAGATGTCTATCGTAGATAGCAAGAAGTATAGATCGTATAGAACTTGAGATAAACAAAACTTTGAACTTGGCATCCTCGGGATACTTTAAATACTATGCTTTGTGTGTTCATCACTATACTATACACTCCTCTTCTAATTACCTACTCCTCATATAGCAGCGCTCAGTACAACAATTATCGAACAAACTTTCAAGGGACTCTAAGCAGAGATGGGCAAAATTATTACTTTAATAAAGATTTCGAATAACAAATGAAAGATAAATCATCGAGCGTTTCAACTTCAGCGCCGAATAAATTTTTCAACTTTAACTGCAACTATTCAACGTCGAATTAAGTTGAAGTTAAAGTGAAAGTTGAAAAATTTATTCGACGCTTAAGTTGAAAGGCTCGATGAATAAAAAATGAACTGTATTCGTCAAATAATCTAAACTTAAAGTAGTTCAATTTAAAGTAGATATGATTTCGGCGCACAGGTTCGGTCAATTTAAAACATTAAAAGCAAGCTGTTTTGCAATTAATTATATAAGCTTCCGATGTTTCGATCTTGGTTTAGATCATTTTCAAGGAAAGTTAAGAACACATATAAAATACTACTTTTGCTATTGAAAATAAGTGACAGTGCTCTGGCACTACGTGTGACCCGCGAGTCGGTTGGAATAAGACTTTAATGTTTTAAATTGACCGAACCTGTGCGCCGAAATCATATCTATTAATAATTACGGTCGAAATTAAATTTATAAATAACTTTTTCAATTTAAAGTAGTTAAACTTAAAGTTCTTTTATTTAATTAATGCCCAACTCCGAATTTCTAAGCAACCATATAAGTACAATACACACAGGTGATTGTTCCAGAAACGTTAAAAGCAAGTCCCATACCAACGTCTTTTAATAAAAGGAGAAAACCGTTTACAAAGTATGTGTACTTAGTTCTCAGATCTGCGGTACATTAATTAACCAGTTGCTCTGTCACTTGCGAAAGGTATAGAGTCGCGCGGTTCCCTTTCCGCTTTGATTCGCGGTAGCGTCACAGCTTGGTGGCGATGGTCTCCACGGCGTGCATTATTCGGATCATGATGGATCTATTCTCCTCGTCCCGCCGCTTGATGTACTCGAAGATCTGCTCGATACGCCGATCGGTCCGTGACTCGTGATCCTCGCGGTACGGTCCCCTCGTCCGCCTCGACTTTCTCGGGGCCTCGTCCTCGCCGTCGTCGCGCGGCGCTTGCTCTTTGTCCTTGGTGGAGTCGGCCAGGTCGTTTCCACGTACCCTCGGCAAGTCCTTCGAGCAGTCCGCCTCCGACGTCGCTTTCCTGATCGTCAGCTCCGTGGCACGTGGTAGCCGCGACACCAGACTGCTCCTGGAGTCGCGTTTCTTCCTCGTGTAGCTTCTGCCAGTTTGCCTGAAAACAGAGGAGGCTCTGATTTCTGCTGAAGCCAACGGAACGGCTCCGATTATCCTCGCGGCTTCGCTGATTCTAGATGGTAACAGTATCCATAGGGATCGTAAGATGGTTTCATAGAAATTCGCCATTTTTATTTTTTCGATCAGGAGATTTCGAACGTTTGACGCGTGCCGCGTGCGGGACCCTCGTAGTTGTATTCCCACAGCGCAGAGGTCGAACGCCTTTGGGCGTTACTCGCACAGGCGGCGTCGAGTGATTGAATTCTATTGCCGCTAGGAATGTGATCGATGTTAGAAGATCTGGGTGACGTCACAAGTATTTGTTAATGGAATTTCTGTGTCTTATATTTGAAAATAAATTAGACCCATGTTTCTTAACCCGTAACTGGTATCCTGGGGTCAGTCATGACCCCACGCACGCAAAGTTCGCTGCAAATTTTTTGGTCGTCTAAGTTTGCAAACTGAATTTCTAATTAATTTTATAATAATAGTTTAACTTTCTGCGTTTCTATTATTTTAGGGAACAAAATATTCATAGAGGTTGATCTAGTTTCGACTTTACATATTTCTGTGTCCTTTTTTATTTGGGGTCTCCCGCGACTCCAATGTACAAATTACGTTTGAAAAAAACAGTATAGCAGTTAAGGGTTAAAAGGGGTAAGGTTGGCTAGACTTTGCAATATTGCGTATTTCTGTAGCATAAATCCAAAAGCAGATATCAAGGTACTCCGGATAAACCAACCTCTACAATCCACTAAATAATTTACGTAATCTAGATAGAATACTAATCCCCAACAGATGAATTCTCTGAAATTTTCTCCTAATCTTCTAATCTCTAAACCTTAAAGGCCCCAAAGTAACAAGGGGACCTCACATTCGATAGAACCAAGAAGTTCTTTTTTCTATTCCTTCTTCGCTCATCTCCCCGCAAGATCTTCCACAAATAATTTCCGTCCACCAGAAGGTCCCATCTTTTACATACACACCTCGTCGCTTCCCGAGAAGAAGGCACCCTCTCGATTTGTATCGAGCACTCGTCGCCGAACGCCCGCAGCCGTTGTTCGGCGAGCAGCTCGTTCCTTCGACGCTCGATTTCCGGGTTAGATCCGACAGGAAGCGCGTCCACCGAGGAGGTGGGCTCTTCCGGCGTCACGGAGACGCAGAGGAACTCGTGGGGATCGATGTACTCGTCGTTGCTGGGGGTGGCGCGGTCGTGCCCCAGGATCTCGTCGATCGCGGTGTAGAACGGCCAGGAGACGTCGTCCGCCTTGCTTCTGTCTCCGTGGACCGGGTTCCTCAGCTCCTTCAACAGATCGCTGTGGCAGATGCATAGTAACAGGAATCGGCTGGACGAGCCGTGCTCGATCGTGTGCCAGCCGCACACGACATTCGTTGCGCAGACCACGCGCTCCTTCCCCCTTTCCATTCGGCAGGAAGAAACGCGTTCGTCTTGTGCTTCGAATTTCTGTTTCACGGTCAATCTATAGTATAAAGATCGTATAGCTTGATGGTTAAAGTGATTAAGTATATGCTATATCCGATCCACTTGTTTTTTACTTGTAGGGAGATTTTGTAATCGTAATTTAATCGCTTTAGTGAAGACTTCGAAATGTGATTGGACATCTCCGTAGTACTATAGCGTATAAAATTACTGTTACAAATTACTATGTGGACTACATTAGTTAATGTCGAATTAATTTCATATTATTAAAATTTGCAAACTTCTACAAAGATAAATACTAAATTAATCTCTGAAATTATACTAAGCAGTTAAACTACTGTGTGTACTATATTATTCACTATCGAATTAATTTCGGATTACAAAAATTTGCAAACTTCTACAAAGATCAATACTAAATAAATCTCAGAAATCATATCACTTAGCAATTAGAAAGATAAAAAAAAATGTCGCGCAGTAAACTTCTCCCAAGATACACTTGCGAGCTGGCTGTTATTTTAAACGACTTCCCGCTGTACAAACAGCATTCGGCAAAAAAGAACACACACAAACAAGTCTAGCAGAAGTGTACATATCGCGTAAAAAGGCCCCAAGAGCAGGAATTCGCAAAGCGTTCGCGCGGTATCTCCGCGACTTTGACTCCCAGCCGCCTCTTTCGCCCTGGCGCTTATCTTCCCTAGGGGAGTGCGTTTATTATCCCTCTCCAAAGGGGGGGGGGGGGGGGAGGGAGCGCAAACGGAAGACTCGCAAAGCGACGCGCAGATGAAACGGTGACTATCTCGGTTAATCGCGCGCGGTAATAAAAGGCATCTGTCTCGCCTCACTTTGTACTGCTGCAACAGGTTCGACCATTTCTTCTTCAGCACCCTGTAGTGCACGTTAGCCATTATGGTGGGGAACTCTTCTCGCATCTGCTGCAGAATGTATCTGGGGAAACAAAGAGGAGTGAGAAAAGAAATCCGGCGCTACGGAAAGCTTTTGATATCCGTGGAAGCACGTGAAACTGGATCCACCCCCAAACTCCTCTATAAGCGCACCTCTTCCGAGAACGGGACACTGAGGACACTATTCACCGTTGCGAACAAAATCGGTCCATTGTTTTGCTCTTATCTCCCGTATACTTCGAGCCCGATAACGGAACCGTGCGCAGAGGAACGGTCGATGAATAACAGCCACGGTGCTCGCGAGCCGGGCATGCAATATTGCCGGACGTTTCCGTTTCCGTTCGCGTGATGTATCGCGGTTAGAGTAATTGAATGTCATCTTAATATTTCCGCCCGAGGATGAGGTACGCGTGTAGATTAAGGGGACATTGTCGTGTAATCTCTTCGAACAAGATTTTTTTTTTAATGGAAACTGTAACACATGGGATAAAAAGGCTTTGTGGTATTGATTTATACATATTTTAAGGTGATTAAAAAAAAATTGTATTGTTTTTTCTCTTCGATGTAAACTTGAATAAATACCTATAACTCTGACGGTAGTAAAAAAAATGAGATACATAAAAACAAAAGAATTCATTGATGGACTTTAAATTTTTTTCGGGATTCTTTTGGTAAATGAACTCGTTATCGTATTAACAACTTTCATAAGTTTTGATGCACTCAATTTGATTTTATTCAGCGTAAAAAATTTCCGGTTTCTGTGCACTGTTGTGTACTAAAACATCTACCATACTCATATGTTTTAAGAAAAGCTTTCGATTTTAGATTTCAGATGAGCCTATCTTGAAATATTATATGTTGAGTTATAGCTATTTATTCAAGATTACATCAGAAAAGAAACACAATTTTTTTTTATTATCTTGAAACATGTATAAATCAGTACCAAAAAGACTGTTGATTCTGTTACAGGTTTCTTTAAAAGAATCCTCAATTTTTTAAGGGATTATAGGAGAAGGTACCTTTAATGGAGGGTTACGACCGCGTGAAATAGCCGCGCTGTTACATATTTTAACACGTGCCAGCGTGAACAGAGACCTGTCGATTCGATTAGCTAACGACAGTGTAATGAATCAGATACATAGACGTAGCCCCGGGCGATGGGCAGGGTTCTAATTATCAACGTGAACATAACGTGCGCTAACGAGTGGGCTGTTCCAGGTCTGTCTAATTAGATTTGAATTTTTCCAGCGGAAGGAAAGCAAATTGTCGGGTAGATAATAACAGTAGATCTGTGATCTCGTTTCCTATCATTCGTTAATGGATTACATTACACACAGAGTCCTGCCTTCGCGCTGTGTCAGCATCGAGGATTCAGGAGCATAGAAAATACGGAGATATATATGTGTATTATTGCATGAAGGTGTGAAAAAAGAGTGGGGGTAGATAAATTGTATAGTGGGGGGGGGATTCAAGTAACGTGGTGGGGATAGTTAAGTGGAGGGAGATCAGAATAGTAAAGTGGGGATAACCATATGATACAATAAGACTAAAAGATTAATCTTCTTGAGCAGTGTTTGCCAACATTTTTTGAGTCGCGACCCCCTTTTATAATATTCAAATAACCTACAACCCCCTCTCCTCCCCATATAAGGTAAGGGAAATTTACTAAGATAAAGGAAGCACATTAAAAATAGGTATTTTAGAATATAAATCTAAGTTAATAATATTTAATTTATGTATTAAGATAAGTAAATATTAACTTGAGTTATATTCTGAAATACCTATTTTTAATGTGTTTTATCTTATTAAATTTTCCTTCCCTTATATAGGGTTATCAAGTTTGCAAAGAATATACTTAATATACTATATAATATATATAAGATACTTAAAGATATTTAATATATTTAATTATCTTATTTAGTGCGATGGTTGTGCTTGCATTTGGGTAACCAGCTTTACCCTTTTTTTTCATTAAGAACCCGTTGGGGGTCGCGCCCCACAGGTTGGGAACCACTGTTCTTGAGTGCCCAGTTGACTTTGCCCTGACTATAGTGACCTTTATCTATATACTATCCAGCTGACTGTTTTTCATAACAGTAATTACAATAAATACAGCATTACTACGACCGAAACTTGCGCACTTGTCGCCCGACAAAAATGAATCAGCTTGAGTTACAAATTTTTTTCTCCAAACACGTTTGTGGTCGCAGTAAAATGTTTACGTCGACAGTTCATTGACCAGGACGCGTTTCAGGAACACGAAGAGGGCTTCACAGTCGAGAGGCGATAATGATGTGCAATGCAAGGATTGGAAACAATCGACAGGTCGAACGCGCCTAGTTTTTCTCACAGTTTTCGTCGCGGCTGTTAATAATAGTGGTCCGCTGCCCGCGTCCCGATATTTCGGTGTTCCGCGCTATTTTAGTCGACGGCAGGTCCTTTGGCATAGTCTCTTTTTCGGTTTCACGCGCTGGCGCAACTCTCCCGCGGCGAGTCGTTCAGCTTTCCTACGGCTCGCTAGATCCCGATAAGGAAGTAAAACGCGACGGGACGTGAAACGATACCTACGATCGCGTTTCAGCGCACAAAGAATGCCCGTGGCGTGCTTCAATGTAGCTCCGCAGATTCCACGGACCTTTCTACTGATATTTTCTCGTTTACACGGGGGAAATAGGGTTTCGGGATTCTTCTCCTCAATTTCCTTTTGTACGATCAAAATTTTTGTGATTTCTGTTTTTTACTCTCCGAGAGGATTCTGTGTATTTGGAAAGAAGGGAAATGGCGTGGAGTGAAGAGTAATTTACAAGCCACTTCAATTGAGCCAAGTTATGGAGAAAACTATCAACCCCCAAAATGGCAAAAAATTAATTAAACATAGTAGGGATCCCATAATTTTGTGATATTTATTTTGCAAAAAATTACTAACCCATAGAACAACTCTTATTAAAACTACCAAGCCATAGCTCCATTTTAGGCTTAAAAACAGAAGCTACAGAAAATTTAAATATTAATTACAGTACTCGCTATTAAATAATCCAAGAAATAAAATATACCGAATGGAGATAAAGCTACTTTTCTTTTACAATTAAAATATTCAAACTAAATTTAGTCAAATGCAGATGATTGAGGGTTGGTAGCTTTCTGCATAACTTGGCCTAATTGATACATGCTGGGACGCAAGGTGTTACATTCATATTTCATAGTAAAGGATCTCATGGTTTATAAGAATATTTCGAAGCAACAAGTGTGTCTCCAGAATGACTTTCTCCAACTGAGGAAAAGAAGAAACTCGTTCAAAGTCCTTGAAATTTTGCTTCTCTCGTCCAAGGTTACTCGAAATTCATTTTTCAAGTATATACAGTAGTGTTTTGAAAGAAGGACTGGATTTCTGGCTCGAAATAAGTTCATCGCTCTCCCCTCCACTTCCTCTGCTGCCGCTACGGCGAATGAGCGAGAGGGCTACTCAAAGGGAAGATCCCCAACCCAGAAATTAAAAAAAAAAAAAAAATGAAACTTTGGGAAAATGTATTACGCAATTTCTTTTTGCTGCCTAAATTCACTCTAAGGGGGTGAAATTCCAATTCTGTGTTATAACTCACAAACTGTAAGCATTGTAAGTCACCAAATGATAGTCCTAATTAAAAGAAGTAACTTTTGTCAGAAAATTTTTTTCTATCTCTTACAATTCGCGAGTTGTAACACAAAATCGAAAAAAATTCAGTGTTCAATTTCACTTCCTTAGAGTGAATTTGGGCAGCAAAAAAAAAGCGTAATACATACCTATATACCCTCTATACATATCCCCAAAGTTTCAAATGTGTTATTCTTTCTAATTTCTGGCTTGAGGATCTTCCCCTGTCAGTCTCCCTTGCTCATTCCGCGCGGTAAAACAATAAAGCCGAACTAAAAACACGGTTCAGTCCCGCCACCTTGTTCCGAGACAAAACTGTACCCAGCCGTTCTAGGAGGGGGGAAGCGTAGAGGGCGAGCGGTTGTTTGAATAACAGAATGGCCATGCTTAACGCACACCGTGTATACTTACTCCCATCCTGCCTGGGCGGAATATTTGCGGCCGGTGAAGAGCTTTCCATTTTCCTTTCGTAGCTGAATGAACCGGCAGGTAAGATTCTCGGTCCCTGTGGACATTCGTTAGAGAAGGATGGGGGGGTAGAGTTAGACACCATCCGCTGCTATCCGCGTGACCAGCGATTATCGTGTACCCGTGTGCTAACCATTCCCCTATTAGACGCTTATTATAACGCCGGCGGAATGTCGCCGAGACCAGTCGCCTCGGTGAAAAGAGGCAGACGGGGATAACAATTGGACGGTGCGCAATTTAATACCGCGGGAACACGTGGAGGAGAGCCGGGGCGCGCGCGCGCGCGCGCGCACACGCGTTACGCGCATTCCAGTGTGCGTTTCTTTGAATCGCTCGTGTGCATCGACACAGTCTGGCGGTGGTAAAAACGGGAGTTACGATTCCGGTTGGGCACGCGAACGGAACACTATGGCCGTGGCTAATCCTGTTGCCACTTGGATCGATTCTCCAACATTTTAATTAAATGCAGCTGGGAGGCTTTCAATGGCTGGGAGTGATTTGAATGGGAAATTGAGTGGAGGAGTAATGATTAAAAGAAGGAAGGAATTCTATGAAAACTGAATTATAATATTCGTTCCCATGTTGGATATGTATGATGAGGCTGGTTTCGAAGTAGCCTTAAATGAAACGTTAACTAAAATTTGTAGATTGATTAAAAGAAACTTTTGTAATAACACAATCCCCTTCGTTTTATTATTTCAAGTATAAATTAAACTGCAGGGTATCATAGGACACACGTTACTTGCAAGGTCACGTCCAGTACATGTACAATAACACCGCTTGATGGAATCAAATTACTTCATTCAGTACAGCGTATCAATATATTCAAGAATGACCTCGAGTGACGGTTACTAAAAGTGCCTTAAACAAGCAATACTCCATAACGAATAAAGTAGAAGCAAGAATTATGAAACATTTAGTACCTAATGATTTCAAAATAATAAACACTTAATAACGCGTTTACTCGAGCGAACCCAACGCACGCTGAAAACGCCCATGGGCGTTCGTTGCACGTATCAACTTTACCAAGCCTGCAGTACTACGCACGTTGATATGCGTTTAATGCGATACCCTGGCAGGGACAAGTGTTTAAGAGATGTACTCGAAGCATGGGCTATAAGCACGTCGAGGGAAGGAAAGGATCGCGATGGCTCGGTGCGTGGCCATCGAAAACTTGTTTGAAAAGCAGGCGAGACAATGGTCCGAATCGAGCGGAGGAAGATGGCAAAGTTCAGACCGGCACAAAGCGAGCATCGCAACGAACGATGACGCAAGGGGGAACGCGACCGCGACTCGCACTTGCGTATCACGCCTTGGATCTACGTAGCAAAAATGGATAACCATGACTGACGTATGCGTACGCGGGACGATTAAAACGGGCGAGCGAAGGGAACCACGGGCACGGGTTGAGCGGTACGTTTTCCCCGTGGCTATTGCGCGTCGGCCGTAAACACGACAGCTCGGTACGGCGAGAGGGCACTCGGTACACTCGGGGGGGAAAAAAAAAATCGTACACGTGTTCCGCGGTGGCATCGAAGATGCATAGGTGTCCTCGCGGCTCGAACGGCAACAACTCACATCGAAATTTGGTCGGTTGAGAAGCCTGCGTCATGATGACCGCTCGATACGAATCTACCGTGGGCGAGACGATCGGCCGTGCGAAGGCTTCTCATAGTCGAGATTCTGATGCGTACTAAAATCTAGACCTGGTTTCAGTCCTCACCGCGAGCTAGAGGGGAGCACGCGGAGAGGCGCGGCCAGCTAACGCCGCGGTGGAAGCTGCAAACATAGATTTGGTGGGGACGCGATACTTAGACGGTATATACGCGAGATTGTCCGCGGGCGAGGCGTATAACCGGCCGTTCTTTGGGCGAGCGCCAACCAAGAAAGGAAAACAAACCGCGTCGCCATCTCCCATTAAAGCTACACAACAGCTCTTTTTCCTCCTCTTGCCCGGCCAGCTGTTCCGTCCCTCTCTTGATTCGCTGCGTTATCGACGCGGCAGGACTCCAGCCGGCCGCTATTGATCCCTGTGATCGATCGTTGACAAAAATGCGCGGCTTCGCCCACCGCGTCGTGTACCTCGCGAGATATTTCTCTTCTCCCCCGTTTTCTCCGTTAGAATTTTTCATAAGAGTTAATGGACGGCTGGGGTATGATGGAGCAGGCTGTGGTCATCGAGTGCACCGCTGCCAAGATCGAAGTTCAAAAAAGCTTCCATAAATACAATTAACGTCTAGCATTGGCTATCTGCCCCTTTGGCACTGCCGTTCGAGTTGATGTAGCCTGGCGTTGGCTAAAACATTTATCCCTGCTAGATGGCTCAGTGTGATCGTTTCCTAATGCGGTATGAACGACTGCCGGAGATATCCGCGTCGTTAGGATTCTAGAAATGCTTGGATAACAGCTCGGGGCTGTGGAATTATCGTTTTTATGGAACAGCTGTAGCCAGCACTTATATCGAGTCCAGTGTTTTATGCAAACGCGTTTCACGCACGCAGCAAATGCGTGGACTTCCGAAACGCATCGTATTACATACACCTGTATAAGCACCCCTTGCGTGTCAATGCATCGCTCGCGTCCGAGTTCTTTGTGTCACGAACTGCAAATTATGCATATTTTTGCACCGTTTGTCCTTTGGCGCTTAATTTATCCGAAAACGCTGGGTATATTTAAGGGGATCTATTTTCGCTGTAATTAAGCGTAATGTCATACACTTTATTTGTCAACTAACGAATATTATTAATTACAAATTTATTTATACAAGTCAAAATGTATCGTTTTGGAGCAACTGCGTATAGCTTATTATGCAGCTTAGTCTCTGGACGCGTGCGCAGGATGAACGGGCGCTAAATATTTGACAGAAGATTGACGTGTTTAGTCTGTCGAAAATATCTCGAACTGCGATCTATGGATCTCGTAACGTCAGCATGCTTGCGTACTATTAAAGATCCATCGATACATAACGTGTAATAATATATAGACATTTGGCGTTAAATTAAATTATCAAAGACCGAATTGTTAAATGAGAAACCCAGAAGAATTGTACTTATTAATGTTTGTTTAATACGCGTAACTAAAAATATGGGATACTAGCTTTACTACTCGGCTTCGCCTGAGATTTAGATTCTGATTTTATTAAAAAAATTTACTTTTCTTTTGTAAAATTAGTTACATTCATCTTGATTAGCTAGGGATAATGAGCCGGGGCACATTTCGTGATCCCGGAGTTTACCGTTCGAAAGTTTTTAGGCGACAGACAAACACTTTCTGCTTTATATATTAAGATTAAAAATGCAACTACACTCTCCATTTATAAACATATAATAATTTTTCAATTTATAACTGACATTTCTTTGCCTAATGGTCATTCACTGGTATGCGGTCAATTACTAGTTGCTTTACCCTACAAGCTCAAAACAAATAACGTATTTTTTCAAATTTTCACCACGGTACGAGCCAACAGCGTGATTTCCTTTCCCACCTGCGGTTCGCAGTTTTCCGAGAATTTTCCGCATTCCAACTGCACAAAACCTGCGCATACATATCCAACAAAAGCCCCCGAGAGTCCAGCTGCCGCACGGTTTTGCCGTTCAACAATGCCCCAGGTCAGAAGATCGTGCTTTACCAGGCCCGTCCGGCACAAGCGCGCTCACCGTTCGTGGCGAGCGTTCGAGGTGGCGCCGCGCAACGGCAGTATCAACGAACCACGATATAAAACGACGAGGCGGTCTCTGTTTCCCTTTCAATGCAACAATCGCCCCTTCTCTTTTCCTTTTTCCCTCTCGCTCCTTCCGTTTCAGAGCACAGAAAACGGCCGGCTCTTTCATCCCGCGTCCCTGTCCCGCCCGCTTCGAGCCGCGTCGATTCCTCTCATTCCCACCGTCCGCTCCTTCGGTCCCACCAACTTTCTCTCTCGTTCGCAGCTTGCAGCACCCTCTGTTCCATTCTCTCCGAGCGGCGGTCTCCGTACAGTCGTCGGCCCCCCCAGCCATCGGTCTCTCTCCTTCTCTCTCCCTCTCGCCCGTCTCCTCCCCTCCGTGCCCTTCGTTTCCATGCAACCTCCCTCAGTGCGTGACGACTCCGCGGGCCACGGAGAGCCAGAGAGGCGCGCGCGCACCGCCATGTTTACTCGGTTTCGGTGGCGTTTCTTTGTCGAGCCGGACGCGCATTCTTATCGGCTGGACGCCGCGATATTAATTATGCCCGCGGCCGGCGGTCGCGCGAGCACGTGTGCGCCGTGATCCGGCTGGATCCACCTCGACTCGCCCCTGCTGGACCAAAGTGCCGCGTTCCCCGTGCACAAGTGAGAAGCGAGAGCGTGACTGCGTGCGCGAGCGTATGTTTTCAGGGGCCTCTCCGCAGGCTCGGTAGCGCGAGCACGTTGCGCGGAGGCGACAGAGGAGGAAGACGCGGACCGTGGCCGCGGTGTGTCCCGGTGCTCGATAATAATCGTGCTGGCTTTAACCTGGAGTACGGAACGCGAGGAGGATCGCTCGCCACCGCGAGATGGACGAGCTCCACAACGGTGTCATCCTGATCAAATGTAAGTCCTCCCCCCGTTCGCGGCGTTTCCCTTGTCAATCCTCCTCGCCGACCTCGCGCAGTAACCCCCTGCTCCGCCGCGCGTGTGCTGCTCCTCTCGTCGCGTGCACGCCCGGTGACGGCGTTCAACCAGAAACAGAACGTTCACCCCCTCTGTCACCGGCGACAATTTAGACCCGTCGCCGATTTAACCTTATCGCCGTGCAGCTCCTCGTGCCCCGTCGCAGGCTCGAGGTACATTTCCTTTCCGCTCTGGTAAGATGGTTGACGTAACGATCGGAGCTGATAGCGTCGCAGTAAATCGTTTGGGGAACGGGGTCTCTAGCGGCGTTCGGGAATGGAGAACGCGAGTCGGTGCATCCGATTCGGTTGCGACATTGCCGATCATTGTTCCCGGTAATTGGCATCAGCACGGTTGCGTGGAAACGACGAGCCGCCCCGCGCGGCCGTCAGCTTCAGGACAGTGCCCGTTCCGCGTTCTTGCTGCCTCCGTCCATATGTCTCTTCCTTACCTACCCATAGATCCTCCTGCGAATCACTCCCTCGCGGTGAATTTCGTCGTTACATCTTCGTCAGCCCTTCAGCTGCTTACTGACGTTCTCTCGGCCGGTGAAGCGCGCGCGGTGAACGCCCATGGGCGTTCGGTGGACGTGTTTAAGGACCTGTGGCCAACGGTTTCCGCACGTGGAATACGACGAGCGGCGGAGTACGCTGACCAAGAGCGTAGTTCGGTTTTGTAATTCTTTCGAAAGCATTAATCATACGATTACTGATAACCTATAACTTCGTGGCGCGACGTCACCGCGTTGGAATCAGTAGACTTTAAATAATTCTTGCCATATGCCCGATTTCTTCACCTTCGACTAATGTCCTGGTCAGTGAACGACCAATTAGATGCTATAATGTGGCACTCGTCAACCATTTGGATGCTATCATTTGGCAGCTACGTGGAACATAACTTTAACTGGAAGATAACTGAAGGTGAAGAAATCGGCCGTAAGTGTATCAAGATGCTCTCGATTCAAGGGTTCTTAGGAAAATCGTATTTCGTGTGAAATATGAGTAACGCGGACTTTCCTGGACGGGGAATATGGATTTCGCAATTTTATTTCCTTTCCATGGGGGCTTACGTCGCGAATCCGGTAACTACCGACCTCAGGCAGAGCATTATTTCCCGGAACAATGGTGTATATCGTGCGCGTCCGCATGTTGCTCGCCGAAAGATTAACCCTATGTTTTTACCACTGGATCGAGGTGCGCGCCGTAATCGACACGCCTCGCACGGTCCGAGCGCCGGCGGTACACCTGTGGAACATCGGCCTGTAACATTAGGATTCGTCTCAATTCGAGACGCTCGGGACACTTAACCCATTTGGGACACCTCCTCGCGGTTAGTTAATATGGTAATTTATGCCCAGTGGATGTATGGCCTTATAAAACCGCGCGCTCGCGGCATCGAGCGGTCTACTAGATCACCAGGACCTGTTATTCGCGCGTGGGCGTGCTTTCTCCCGTAAAAGTGCTGATTGAAATGTCATACCGACGCCGGTATTTCACCGGTCGGGAAAAATCCGCCCGTTGTAGTCGGGGCCCGCTTATCGTGGCACGCAGATGAACCGGTCGAGATAGTGAAAGGGAACAAACGGCTGCTAATTTGTACCGCTCGAAACGACGCCGGATAATTGTACACTGACCGCGTCCGATTGAATATTCATAGGACAGGAACGATACATCTTGCCTCCCCTCTTTTTTTCTGCGCCCCGTCGGCCGCGTATTTCGTCAGTTATTCGCGGTGGACGTTGAATCCCGCCGTCACCGCTTCGAAGCAAGATTTATTACGTAAGCGGAGCGCCTCGCTTTTCGCGCGAGCAGATAATCGCATCTGGACGGCTGGGCCTGTCGTCATCGTTTCGCCGTCTTAACGCTCGGGAACGTATAGATCTGTCGAAGCGAGCCCCCCCCACGTTACGTAGCCGGGCTCAGAGCGGCGAAGAAATCTGGCCGATGCGCGGTGGCCGTCACGCGAGCGTACGAAATACGCGGGACGAGGGAAAAAAAAAAAATGGGACACTGACCGTGACAAGGATCGCGTGTCTGCGACCGTAAAAGGCAATTCGTAGCGATAATGGCAAGGCAGATATACGTAATTCGATCCTACCTGTGTGTTGTTCTGCAGGATGCGAGCTGCCTCGGCTTTCCTGAAACCTGTTTCGCTTTACTTTTCCTCTCTCCCACAGATATATCATTAAACAAAGTTCATTGCCTCTGCACGCGTGTTTACTTCTGACCGTGTCTCGCGAGATGTTCTTCCGAGCTGCGCTTCATCGCTGGTTCATATTCTTTCGCGATGGTGTACGGTTTGCCGTGCACCTCCGCTGCCCCTCGACCGGTAAGGTAGGATCGGCTTGACCCCGAGTAAAAACTAGATTGGCTTACTCCGCTTTAGTACTTATCATCGATACTCCACTTTCTACGTATCGTCCAGTTTCACCACAGACTTGTTGCTTATAGTTTTAATTATTTTCTGACGATATCTCGCATCTTTGTTTACATCGATCGAGGTCGTCGGTCGATTATATAACTCTGGGCCCGGCGTTCACGATCCACCCGCGTCGGAACCTGCGCGAAATGCGCTTCCATTGGAAGTCGGTGTTGGTGGTTGGCGAAGCAGCGCGCGTCGCGGGGACGAAAACAGTCGCCGCTAATCTGAGTTATGCGTGTTTAAAGACGAAACGAGCTAGGGGGCCAGGGATAAGCGGGGCCGCGTATGCCGCAGTAAATTCGGCTCCCCGCTGGCGAAAAAGGAAGTATTCTCGTGCCGATGACTCCTCGAATCGCGGACTCTGTCGTCAGAAATAAAGTTAGTGGGGAGCACGTGTGTCACTGTAAAAAGCTGGCCTCTCCGCGAGCGGCTCACACGGATCCCAGCGGCGCGGCGCGCTCTACGTGCTCACAATGAGCATTCAAGTAGCGCGCTGTTGCCAGACTTATATCAGGCCCACACTCCGCTACCGACATACAGTTGCTTTTAACTAATTGACGCGCCCTAAAATTAATGCCCGCGTCGCGTACGCGCGAAACACCGCTTCCTTTTTCGTCGCTCGCCCGCCGACGTGTTTTTCCCACTGTTTCCTCTTGTACACCCCGCGTTGTGTAAATATCGAAGTAGAGTAGTTTTCAGCCATAAATGAAATTGAATATTTATTCAAAGATCGATCGCAAGGAGGAATAGAAGGTCCTTTATTATTGGCGATCTATGAAGGCCCCGTTTTGTGTGAAAGAAGATATGGGTCAGGCGATTACATCGGAAATACGGAACAATTAGACGCCGCGCTAGAGCCTACAGCGATAAACGAGGCGCGTAGTGGTTAATTGGACGCGTATACATAGACACGACGCAATTCAACGCGCGTACACACCTGTGACGCAATACGGTTTACAAGAGTCTTCCGGAAGGCAAGGACAGTGTCGCGTATCCTCTGGTTAATCGAATTGTCCTCGTAATTAATCGCGCTTTCCGCCCTCCCCGCCTCGGCTCGCTCCATGGTTCGTCAATTTTGAAAATGATCATATTGAGGTTAGGTTTAATAACAGCCTCGCGCTGAACCTCGCCTTAACGCTTTAATCGTTCCTCCTGTTACATTACTCGCTACAAAATCTTATAATAATCCTCTTTTAAATTTCACGCGATTAAAATCCATTGCCAATGAAAATGCTCACACCGTGTGGCGCTATGCGACGCCGATTGACAACAGGCATCTGATGCTCGCGCATGCGCGGCGAGACTCGCGACCGGCGGTGCTATACCGAATACGCCCGGGCAAACGAGAAAGTTCACAGCGTCGTGTGGGATGAGACTCGCGGCAATTGCAGCCGCCTTACATCGGTGTGAGAACGGCGGTGTCGTGTACCTGCCGTTTTGTTGTGCATTGCCGCATTGCACCTGCGTGTACGCCTTATCCGTTCGGTGTGCCCGTTCCCATTTAAACCGAGCGGGCTTGCAGCGAAGGGAGCGCGCAGTCAAGGGGATGCGCGTTACCGCTTCTATTTTCGATGAAAGGGAACAATACGCGGCTTCGTAGGCGAACCGCGTTTACGTAGGTGTTCAATGCGCCGGGGCGTTCGGGAGGGCAGGGCGAGCGGGTAACTGGTTCGACTGGCTTGAATTGTCCTGTGCAGGTTTCTCTGTACAGTACGCAAGCATCTGTTCGGTATGCCGTACGTGCACGGTTACGTGTAGAATGCGCTGCGCGCGCTTCATTGATACGCGGTAGGTTACGAACGATGCTAATGACGGGTAGGCTCTCGCAGTGGAGGCGCGTTAATTACTTGGGAAATGCAACTCATTAGGTGGGAAATATAGGTCTTCCTGGAGCAGGGTACAATTTGAAATCTAACCGGTGATTGATCAGGTATAGTTGGCTTGTTCGATTCGGGGCGATCTAACGCGAGCGGATAGCGGGGAGTGGGCTTGTACGAGTACTTGTACGATATTTGGGGAATGTGGTCTAGGTGGGAGATTATGGTATATGTGAGTGGTTCTCAATCTGTGGGTCGTGAAGTATTTTCTGAGGAGTCGTCGTTTTTAGTGGCGATTTTTAGCACTTATTTATTTTATATATTAAGATGGAGTTATATTCTGTAATTCCTATTTTTAATGCGTTTTCTTTACCTTATTAAATTTACCAAATCTTATATGGGGGCGGTGTCGCAGGTTTATTTGACTGTTATAAAAGGGAATCGCGGGTAAGAAAAGTTTGGGAACACTGGTATATGTTTTCTGTAGAGTTTAGATTATATTCGCTATGTATTGTACAAGTGTTCGCGAAACGAATGGCAACCGTGTGAAGTGGGACATTATGCCGTGTATTTCTGTTACAGCGGCCGGAATCGAATGAGGCGGTTGTACAGGAAGAAAATGTAAACACTATTTTGCTGGCTTTTATAATCTGAAGAATGAAAGAAACTAACTTACTGTTGGCTATAAAAGAAATTAGTAGAACTTGTGTACACTCCAAACAACGTAACTGAACAGTTTAACAGATTTTCTAGTCCCGAGGAAAGTCGGAGAAATTAAAATAGAAGCTGTTGTGCACCGTTTATAGGAGTAGATTGGTAGTAAAAGGAACTTATCGTTGCACCTGTAGGCGATGCTTCCCGTTTGTTTAAAAGCCTTTGTTTACTGAGGATCGAGCGAAACACGAAGCAACGCTGGCGGATTGCACCTGCCGCTCCCCCGCCGTTATCGCAAGCGATAAAGGGAGAGGTTCGAGTGGGGAGACAAGATTTTAAGCTACTCGTTGCGCCACGCCAAATTCGAAGCCCGCTTGGGAAATATGTTTCTGCTGAAAGTTCGCGCGCGTGGATATGCAATGCGTAATGTCGTTTTAAATAGTTCCCCGCGACTGTCCTAGGAGTCCTTTGTGGACTCAACGGCGATAAATATACATCTCCGATTCATCCTACATTTTCTCAAAAATACGAAAATAAATATTCCGATCGACGTGAATTGATATTCTCCGTTTCGCTTTAAATCACTCTCGCGAGAAAGTCGCTGCGCTTTTATTACCTAAGTTCCATTCGCTTGAATTATGGGACTGGAGATTAAATATGTGAAAAGGAACGCTTCAGGCGATCGTTCGCGTGTGTTTCGCCCAGTGTGTAACGCCGACGCGTAGGATTAACAAATAGGCTGGGTGTACAAGTGATAAAACCTAGCTGGGACCACACTACCCCGATGTGCCATTAACAAGTAACTCGTGTAAATTACTCACACGGGCGGACCTGCGCCAATCTACGCGAATACGTGTCCTGTCCTGCACACGCGTAAAGATAAATGTAGGCAGGATACTGATAGCCACGATTTCGTAACTTTGATACTGCAGATCGCTTTACGCCGCGCAACACATTTCATGCGGTGCCCCATTTTAGGAATTAAAAGGCAACTGCTCAATTAACTTTTAAATACTTCAAGGATAAATTTAGTTAGAAAGTTGGAGAGTTTTTAAAGTTGATTAAGAGTTTTAGGTCATCTTATGGTAGATCACGATTTTGACCTAAAAGTGGTGACCCCTCGGCGTTTCATGAGTAATATTAGTGTGACCCACGTTTTATTTAGAAAAATTTGTGGGGTTAGTTTGGGTTAGACCTAAATCCCCTCGCGGGAAATTGTTTTGTGACCGAAGCTATTGTGAGGAAAATCTTACGCGTGACCCAAACATGTTGGTGGGAAACTTTAGAGTGACCCACGTTTTGTTTGGAAGAATTTGTTGGGTGACCCACGTTCCTTCATGAGAAATTGTTGAAAACCCACATCTTGCGAGTAACTCACGCTCGAACGTTGAAAATTTTGACGTGACCTACGATTTTGTAACGAATCATTTTAGTGACTTACTAACGTGACCCACACTAATATTAAATTCGCACTATCCACGACTCGCGAGTGACTCATATAGTTAGCGCCCGATAGTTGCGATGATTTAAAAGTAACCCATACTACTCTAATCAATAATTTCGATCAAGAGAAAGCGACCATGTTAACCAGTATCACGACATCTCAGATCCTACATAGTTCCACTTTTCCTCTCCATTAATATTTCACACATTCTTGATAACTGATTCAATGGATCTAATGCGTCCAGCTTGGCGTGGGTCACCGGTGAGTCACTCTATCGCGAAGTCATAGAACCACGTGATTGACCGCTATATCGCGCCTTCCTCTATCAAGCATAAAAGCCACCGAATATAAACAAAAACCTCGTCATCCCAAGATAATCATCTACAAATTCTCCTAATAGTCTCCATTCGTGATATCTTCTCTACCCCATAAGTATCTCTATCAACAATCTTACGTGGGTCACTTAAAAACTTCACTTCCCAACAGAGGAGGGGAATAAGGAAAGTTCCCCTAATGCCGGACGCTTTAGATTGTTCTCAAGTAAGAAGAAAGAAATAATATTAAATGAACCTCCTTAGCACACGCAACTGGAACGTGTCAAAACCTAATTCCTGTTTTCTCTATCCCCTCTACGGTTTACGCGTAACGGCTCGGTAGCGTTTCGAATATCACAAATATAGCCAATGCTCTTTATTACGTACCATCCAGCTTTAAGCGAACTCCCCCTATTAAATTTATTTCCATTATTATTCCACACTAGCCCCCTGTCAAATCTCTACACTCGGTCTATCGCTATTTCAACGCCACCAGCTCGATCTCGCAAAAGATCCCGTCATGGTCTGCAAAACACTCCGCCGCGGCGACTAACGCCGCCAAGTTTTCAAACGACCCTCGTATCTTAACTCCAGCCTGCTAAAGATTAACAAAAATATCACGCAGAACTGGATGCAACAGGAGGGCCGACGTGAAGTGTTAAACTGATTAGAGAGCCCTCTCTTTCCCCCGTCATCTTGTGGGAGGGATCGTTAAAGATCCATTTCCACCCTGTTGCTGCGGTCGAGGGTATGTACGCAGCAGCGGACGGCCGCTCGTAAACTTATGTAGAGTGTACTGCGCGGCACGCATGCGCCCGAATACTATCGCGTGCATCGCGCGAGACAAGCTCGGTCAGTTGCTCCTCTGTCTCCCTTCCGCGGGAGAGGACGCGTGGGTCGACGGGCACGGAGAATGAGCGACGCGCTCGCGGACGGATAGTATCGATCGTGTGCTCCGACCGAACGGTTCGCCTGTTCCCCTACTTTCCACGAATCCACCGTGTTTACATTCGGCGCCGGGATCCGCTCGATCCAGGGGAGCGGACCAACAGGTGCGGTGACAGCCGTTGCGAATCGTAAGTGTGCCGTTGGTGTTCAAGTGCATCCAGGGCCTTACATCTCACGTTTTCTTACCCCCAAAACATACCCCACGGTAAATTCGCGGTGTGGCGGTGACTGGTCACGTGGTGTATAAACATTGCAAAAGGAAACAGCCCTCGTTTTCGGATAAAAGGAGGAAACCGCGAAGTCTGTGTTGTGATCAGTTCGACGAACAGTTTCGAGGTCCTCGAATGTGATACGCAGCGTCGCTCGACTGGTCAGTACAAGCAGATTTATGGTGTTGTAAAACGAAATGTTTGGATCGGAGGTTTCGGGGGTACACTCGCTTGCGTGTGTCGCTTGCATTAGTTACGCTGAATTGAATTAGTCATACTCCGTTGCTTTGGGGAATTCGCGTGAATGAATTTTTGGCGGTTGGGGTGGGGGAGCTTTCGGGGCGCTTGTGTTTACGCTTTTGTAGCGCGCAATAGGAAAAGATATTCTGAAGGTGAATCAAAGTTGACGTTAAGATGAGATAACTTTGGGGTTACACTGTCCCCCACTCCTCTTTTTCAATTCGTTGTCAAATTAATGGGTTGATTTATGCAGGGTGATTCGCTATTTACGGTACCATCTGGAAGGAAGTTATTTACTATGAAAATGTAACTAAAATTTCAGAATGGAATTTTTGCAATCCTTTCCTTTATTTATTGGGAATAATTAATTTGTGCTTGTGAATATTCTCAGCATAATTTTAAAAGTATGCTAGTGAGGGTGTATGGTAATTGGAGCTGTAGAATTCGGTTCTGTGTGGAGCAACCTGTGCAATATTTTCTGCAATTTTTGCATCACTAAATTTTAATGAAAACTGAAGTATCTTAGGTCCCTGCATTAACTACCCCTAAATCAAAATCGCTATTATCTAACACCGACGTTATTTGTAAACACAGACATATGGTTGATAAAAGATTGAACGTACGTAATGTCTCGAACAACGAAGGTTCATTATGTAAACCTTATCTCACACTTTTTACCTGGAAATTTCATTAGTTTTTGAAGAATGGCCCTTTTATCAATTGCACTATCAATTATTTACCACTCTGTACACACAAAACATGACTTGTTCCAAATGCAAGGGACGTGTATTTCATTATGATAGCCTCTCTTGACCCGTTTTACAAAGTTTGCGCTCCACCGACTTGGAATTGTGGACACAATTGGAAGTTGTCGTTTCCCCGTGTATTTACTCGTGAAAAGGGGACGAGTGGGTAGCTCGATAGGAGAGGGAGGAATGGTGTTCTTCGCGTGTGTCACGTTAAATCGAACAGTTATATTTATTCGATCTCAATTCCGTGGAGTAGAGCTCACCGGCTTGGAACCAGCAAAATCGATAGGGAACAGACAAACGCTGGACCACCCACATACGATATTTCCCTCTTTTTAAACGAATAACTGTTTGCTGTAGACTCTGCCTGGGAAGCAGTTATTTTACTCGAAGTATTCACATAGGTACTCTTATTCAAAAGTATCGATCAAAATGCCAATTTCTTTCGCGAACACTTGTACACTATTTCGGGAAGCCACCTTACGAGCTCTGTCTTAAACCACAGGTACTCACAAAATATTGTAGAAGTGCTCGCGAAACGAATGCCAATCGTGTGAAATTGGAACACCCTCCATCATGCAATATCATTTTTTTATGTCTTTACTGTGCATTATTATAGTGCAAATAGACTTCAGAGTCACGGCCAAAAGAAAAGCAACATTGAAACTAAAGCTGACAAGTCTAAAAATAAGAATAAAAGTACAAAAAATAAACAAAAAGATATAAATAAAACAAATAAACCCTCCAACGCTGTAGCCGGGATCAATTTTGACCCATGTCCTCAATATTTCGAATTTGTATTAAAAACCCGTCTTCAGAGCTTAAGATATTCATTTTGATGTAAGAAAAGAATCAGGTTCCTAATCGATAAAGAAATGTAAAAAGATGCGTGGGTCTAAACTGACCCATTCACTCCTGTTCGTTAGCATAAGCGTAGACCTTTCGAGACATAGAAACTAAATTTGTCGCAGTTAGAACAGTATTCTTTATCCGTGTACACACTGTCGAATGACATTCGTTGCTCTTTTATAGAGTCTCCGGGACCTTCAAACGTTGCCTCGAGAGCACTTTGCTCTCGGCTCGGTGAATAAGCCGATGGTATATACATTCGCTCTCTCCCGAGTCCCCTTTGTCGTTGCAATTTACAGGAATCCCCGGCTACGTTGGAGGCGAAAGAAAGAAAAAAATCGTAAATATTTTTTCGTCGTAAAGGAGCACGTGGTCCTCGTTTGCATACACGCGCCCAGTGGAGATACGTTTGTACTCTTCCCCGTTCATTCGTGCGTGACTGGTGCGCGTGGGCGGACGACGATACGTTTCCAAACATTTCCCTTCGTGAAAGTCCGCGTTACGACACGGCGCCGGGAGAAAAAGAACGGGAATAATTCGAGTGCTCGCTGAATCAAGAAAACGAATCATCCTTTGCCTCCGTAGCTCCCGTTAATTGAATGTTATCGAACAGTTGGTTGTTTACGAGCATCGAGAGAGGGTATAGAAAATTATGAAAGAGTTATATTTCAACGATAATTTCTTATTTAATGACTCTTGGTATCACTTCCAAAAACGAAATTTGTGTTTTTAAACTTAATCATATAACTCTGCGTAACGCTAATCTTATCGGTACCAAACAAACCGCAGGCCCCCGTCGACGTTTGAGAAAAGGCTAAAAAGATACTAATATAACGACAGTATATATTATAATCTATCGATGTTCTCCAGTAAAACGAGTTTAACAAGTTTCGCAATTCTTTCCTGACAAACAATTTACTACTTACAGGACCATTAGAACTCTCACACACTGTGCGGCGAATTTATAGGGTGTATGTAGATTCCTGTTACCGTCCGTCTCGTTGCTTTATGGCTTAATGGCCTCCTCGTCTTGTTCATGAATTATTAACAATGATTATATCTCTTTTCGCTGCGGCCGCGTAATGTATAAAATGTCCCTAGCCGCGCGGGGATATTTATCGGCAGTCGTAAACAAGATTAAGCACGTTTTAAAGACACCCCTGCGGTCGGCGCGCGCATTATTGGACATGATTTTCTTGATCGCCGGGGCGCGATGCATGGTGGCGCGATAATCGACTTCCTGCGCGCGAGCGGGCACCGCGAGAAGGAGCAGAAAGGGGTGTCCCGACCGGTCGTGTTTATCTCCGAAGACAGTAATGACCGCCAAGTCTGCCAATAGTGGCTGGCGGCCGATGATTTATCCTTTTAAGTCGCCGGATCTACGACTCGTCGTTTTTCATTCTTCGAAGCTCCGTTCAAAGAGCATCGGATCCATTGTTCCTCTCCCGCGCCCCGCTCGAGCCCCCCGCCTCCGATAAACGCTTACCCCGGGCGGCACCGATAAAACCGCGTGACGCGAGGGCTTACGACGCTTACGTCGCTTCGCGGCGATCTTATCGTCGGTCTCTCCCGAGGGTTCGCAAACTTGAATTATCACCGACGACGTTTCAATCTCCGGAGAGAGAGAGAGGATGCGTAGGAGCCAAGGAGAGCCCAAGGAAAACGAGAAATCGCGAGAAATTGCGAAACCGAGCCTCGACGAATTCGGAGATTTACATATACGGCAATTACCGCGAGAGAGTTTCATTGAAACGAGAACGAGGAATATTTTTTTTCCTCTTAATTAAGTGCCCTTGGGATTCGAAGTGGAATGGACCCTAGAAACTGAGGTTTTATGAAATTCACATGCTGCGAGGTTCCTGGAAGCACTGGGATCTCTGTTTACTGTTTTGGTCGCTTATTTCCGAGCCAAGATACTCGAGTTCTGTATCGAATTCAGTCTCGAGGCCGGACCGACGTGCCGGGCGAGCATTCTGAATGCGTTGTGTGTCGCTGGTGGCCGCTTCCGGTTCGCGAGAAGAAAGGATACGGCGCGAGGATCGCGTCCTTTTTGACCAGAATGTTTTTTCATCCTTGAAAAAGCTTTCGTTCACCGAGCCTAGCTATTCGATTCGTTTCTCTTTTCGTAATCTTGGTTCATTTGTCGCGCATCCATTCCCCCAGATAAATACTCGATTTCACTTCCGGTCGATTGAAAGAACCACTTCGATTTGTAGATCGCATCAGTTAATTAAATATTCCGCCGCAATGATGGTGCTCGTAGCCTCCGAAAATTCTTTCGCTCGGGGCGTGCTTTTGAAATAGAGCTCCCTTTATTCCTTCGAAGAAGTAAAAGGCGTGCGGAGGATGCAGCTGCGCGAACAGAAACTTCGATAAGGCTTTCCTTCGCTTCTGGGGTTAGTAATCTCTGTTTACGTTCATACACTATTCTTCTTTTCCAACCGTTTCGAGGTGACTTCGAGATGCAACGCTCTGCGAGTGCCTTACATACTGAATACCCGAAACACGATAGCGCCCATAGGAAGTAGCGAGCAACGGTGACACTGCTTTACCCCATCCTCGCCCGCACCGTATACGGGAGCATGACGCAACGCCGTAATCCGCTTCGCGATCATAACCATGGATAACCATCACCTTCCGAAATCTTGTCACTGACCGGTAACCATGGTTCGCGAGCAAAAACATTTCGGTAACCTTTCGGTAAATGTCAAGGGACGGTTTTTGAACACGTCGAAGAATGCGATTTACCCGTCCCGTTACCATAACCAGATTAGTTCGAGGACGATCTTATCGAGCGTGTAAAAAAAGCAGACTTATTTTTCCGCGTAACACTACGGTCATACATAAGTGCGGACGAGCCTGGATCGTCGGAAAAGCTAACGAGGTGGCGTAAGGCAGCCTTGAACGTGACACTGCGCAGTTCCTCCTGAAATTCCCTAGGGTAAAGTGGCAATCCTCGCTGGGAAATCGAGTTCGATCTATTGCAATATTCATGCCGGGCTGAAAGCTTCATATGCTTCGCGAAGCGGTGCACACGCTCGGTGCATTATGTAATCCGCACAGCGCAACGTGACGAATGTCCACTGGCTAATTCCATTAAGATACAGATCCAAGGTTCCAGGGATACTGGTGAAAGAGATTCACAGGAGCGCTGTTGCGCCCCGAGCGGCCCTAATGCCGCGTTTACACCAAGGCGAACACGAACAAAAACATTGTTCGCGAACGTTTTCGTCTGTTCTTGGTGTGTCCACACCGCTGTAAATAGAACAAAACGTTCACATACGATTCGTACATTGAGTTTTGTTCATGTTTGCGGCGGTGTGGACACGGCAAGAACAGATGAAAACGTTCGCGAACAATGTTTTTGTTCGTGTTCGCCTTGGTGTAAACGCGGCATAATGCGTTACGTGGCGGTTGAGAATGCTTCATAACCTAACTTTTCACCGCGGATGTTGCAGAATGAAACTGAATGCGGTGCAAGTTTATCGAGCTCCATTTTATGGTAAAAAAAGATATCTGGCGAGTATCTTTCGCTCGTTGGTCGCGCTCCTTTCCAGGGAGAGATAAATGACGAGGAGAAGTTGCGTCTGTGTGTAATGGGGTCGATAGCGTGGAGCTTGCAAAGGCTTTGCAATGCTGTTGCATAGCCTTCGATTTAAGCCTTTTCTGCGTTAGCTTTCTTGGGTGTCAGGATACTTAAGTAGTTTTCAAAGTGGGGATCAATGTACACGCTTTTAAACCGAAATGGTTTGATATTATCACATTGGTGGCTTCGGCGCGTTTTCACGCCGGGGGTTAGTTTTGGCGTGCTTCACGTCATATTTTTTTTAAAGGCGTTGAGACTATTGTTCGAGGGTCCCTTATTTTTTTTTTATTTGAATATAAATGGAGCTTAAAGCTTTGCGCTTTGCATCCTCGGTGATGGAAATTTTAATTTTTATATTTTATGCTAGATTTGCATGAATGCGTTACGGTTGGGTGGGCGATATTCTTCCGGTGAAAATGAGGCTATTTTTAATTATATGTGATGTAGGTTTAATAGAAAATACAGAAATGTGAATTTTCATTAACCAAATGTTTCGCCACTCAAAGTGTTAATTTCAGTTACATGACTTTGACCTTCCATGGAAAGCACTCATACCCCCTACACATTCTCGTCATTCTCTTCTTCTTCTCCTTCATAACACCCCCTCTCAATCTACCTTCGCAATCTCTCCCTTCAACCCCTCATCTACCTTCCTTAATCACAATTTCCCTCCTTCTTTCCCTGCCCCACAGCTACTACCTTGGGCTACTCTAACACCAAATAAATAATGTTCAAGGATTATGATCAGGACTTCCTTATTGCCTTGTTGCCTTCACAATACGAGAAATCATTTGACTTCGACCTCTGAAACTTCCTGTGATCACGCATTGCGATCATTTTTTACTCAGCCAGTGACGGATATAGAGCCCCCCCAACGGTGAAATACTTATTTTAACTTAGCAATATGAGGGAATATACAGTAGCGGACAAAAAATTTACCACTTTTTCGAACCACTCTACTTCTATTACTTTTCAATATCAATTCAAAACTGCAGTATGTGCCTAATATACATATTCTGAAAGAGAATTAAAAGTTGTATAAAATCCAGTTACAGTAAAAGTTATCTAACTAACAAACAAAAACCTCACATAACATTAAACAAGACAACGCACTTTTAAAGCTAACAAAAAGTTACCACTTTTGAACATTAATAAAAAAAATCTAATATTTTGTTGTGGCACCTTTTGCTTTTAGGACAACCTAACAAGTTAATAAACGTGGTAACTTCTTTGTCGGTCCCAAAAATGTTACCCCATTCAATGTCATGTAACACTTTTGTTTGTCAGTTAAATAAATTCTACTTTAACTGGGTTTTATACAGCTTTAAATTCTTCATCAGAATATGCATATTAAACAAATACAACTGTCCCAAACGTATGCTAAAAAATAACAAAAATAGAACAAATCGAAAAAGTGGTAACTTTTTTGTCCGCTAGTGTATGATAAATTGATACCAAAAAAAAAACAAAACACTTTCATTTAGCAGCAAAATATCGGAATGGTCCCTGGTTCATTTGTCAGACCTACCCCCCCCCCCCCAAGAAATTCTTAGATTCGGCTCTGCCCTCCCCCTCTCTCGATAATCCTAAATCCGCCCCTGTACTCAGCCTCCAATCAACATTACATTGCAGCAGGAAAGCAACATTTTCCTGTGGAATCAAACTTTACAGTGGTGCTAGATAATTTTAAATTTTAAATACAAAAATTGCCCAGCTTTTTCAATTCTATTGTGTTCCCGAAAGAAATCCAAAGTTATATTTTAAAAAACGAAAGAAAGAACGCGATAATTTTAAGCTTTAAAGTCTACTTTCATCTCTGCAGAGTGAATTCCCACGGAAAAGTAATCCTTCTCCTTGAAGTTTCATTAAAATCAGAATTCTCTGATTGCCAATGTTCCATTATAAGTAAAGCAGGCAGTTCGAGAACGATATCCTTGCAACGGTATACAAATCCAACGTGTAAACGGAATCGACACTGAGTTACAGTATTGCATAACGAAGACCATTCGCGTCGAATCATTTACACCGTAAATAGCCTAACACCGTTAAAGCGGACTGCAGCGCGGTTGTTAAATTATCGGGGCTGGAAGACGCGCGCGAAATTAACCGCCTCCAATGCCACGTATCGGCGGTGCTGCGCCTTCCAATTTCGCTTGTATATTTTCCTACGCGGCGAGCACGAGACGTCCTGACGAACGCGATATATCGCGTTTCCCTCGCCAATCTGCGGATCGTTCGCACGTAACAAACGTCTAGCAGTCAATTAGATACTCCCGCGGTGTGAAAACGCGGCTTGACACGTTTCGTGCCACCGTGGAAATGCAGACTTTCGGAGGGACTACAGAAAAAAAAGGAATATGTAATAATTGGGAAAATTTATATTTGGAAAAACGAATATTTGGAGAAATTAATACCCGAAGAAATTAATATTTAGGAAAATTTATAATGGGAAAAATTAATATTCGAAGAAATTAATATTTAGGGCAATCAATATGGGGAAATTACTATTCGGGAAAAATAATATCTGTGAAATTTAATATTTGGGGCAATTAATCATTGACTTCTACTGTTTCTTCTTTTGCTATGTCGATTTCAATATTGAACCACAAATAGATTTTACCATTGGCTGAAAGTTTAACTCCTCAGAAACGTGCTGGGTCAATAATGACCCACGCGGCGCAGTACGTTTCAGCAAATATGGAAGACGTTGAGTCGCAGTTTGTAGCATCTGCATCGTGTCTATTTGAGTTTACAGCAATTTCGATCGGACGAGGTAGCAGAATGGCCGCAGAACTTTAAACCTTAATTTCCGACCGCATGTCGGCGGTTAAACGTTAAAGCTGCAACATCCTCATTGGCAACTGTTGCATTTGCATAATATATGTGTACCTATAGTATTGTAGCCACTTTCCAACGGTCAATCTCAGCATGATCGTGTTGCGTGTGTCTTCTGCCAGATTTCTTTCTCGCGGTGTCTGTAATGATGTGTTCCTGGATCCTCTGGGTAGTTCTCGTTTCCTTCCAGCGGCTGGCAGCTATTCAAAGAGGTACTTCGAACTTTATGGCACTACTGTACGAAGATCATTCTCTCTTTATCGAATTGATGGGAGGAGGAGCGAATTGTACTCCAATTCTTTCGTTTCTGGGGCAATTGCTGTTATAGTTAGTAATGGAGCTATTCGAGTCGTCGATAGATTCCCATTGAGCCTAATGTGGTAAAAATGGTTGCCATGAAATGATATAAAAAATCATTAATGTAGTTTCAATGGATTGTAGAGTTTGGATTCGGAGTTTAAGATTCACTTATCGTTACTAACTCTGCAATTCGCTTACCAAATAGGAGAAACCTTCGCAGTAGAAATTTTCAGTGTTCAGGGAACTTTCCTTCCTTTGCAATCTTTTCAATTCTACTAGCGAGAGCTGCAGATCAAAATTTTCCCTTTTTCGGAAAATTCCCTTCTTTCCGAATTCCTCCAATTTTACGCGCGAGAGATTTGGATCTAGTAGACATAGACGAAGCAAAAAAGGAGCAAAACTTTGCAGTATAAATTTTCCACGTTCAGAGAACTTCCCTTTCCCTTCTTTCTCAACCCCTTCAGTTCTATTCGCGGGAACTATGGATCTACAAAACACAGAAGAAGCAGAGGCAGGGGAAACGATTCCAATAAATTTTTTCAGAAGCTTCCCTTCTTTCCAAACCCCTTCAGCTTTGCTCGCGAGAACTACAGTAGAATCTTCCTTCGTACGAAATATCGTTGTCCTTTGAACTTGAACTTAGGATGCTCCTTTCTCTCGCAATCAACGACGTGATCGTGATGCTGGCGGTCCCCTGTGCGGAAGTGGTAGGTTCCACGCGTAGTCAGTTTTATTAGGCCTTCCGGCGTGCGTGCCGCGCTCAAGTTACTCGGGTGTTAACATCCAGGGTGGCTATCTGTTTAACGCCGCTCGCACGCTTCTTTCCCACATTTATAAACGACACGTGAACATTTTTCGCGCGTGTTTACGCCGCTCTCAGATAGATTCGACACGGACACGACCTCTGTTTCCTCACTTTGCACGTCACTCCAACGTTCCAAAGCTGGTCGTGACAAAGAGTGCTTCTAGCAATGCTTCTGAGATGCGGCTCTGGGTATAACAGTTGAATTGTATTCCAATTTTGAGGTTTCAATATAATGCACTTCTCGATTCTGTGAACTAATTTTAAACGCTACTGGCGCCCATATCTGCTGGAGCATACAGTTAGTTTTCATAATAAAATCAACGTCTTTTTATGGACGTACCTAGTCGAGGTGGGGCAGGGGTGAATCGCTTGCCCCCTAGCACAGGCGAAAAAAATATAAATTAACCGTTCGTCAAAAATTAAATTAATTTATTACAAAATAAAAATAAATTATATTCTGAAGTAATTCCACATTACACGACCCCTGTTATATTCCTAAATTCCTAATTTCATAAATTCAAAACTCGGTTTCACTATTTATTGCACCCCCCGAATGAAACCCTAGCTACGCCCCTGCGTCTTTTATATAATAGAAAATAGAATACTAATCGTCGACTGACTCTAATTGAAATAAGCGAAAGTGTTGGCCAGGCCAAAGCCGTTTATTTGAAGCGAAGCTTAAGAAAACTAATAATCCTCAAGAAAATTCTTCAGGCCTAACATAACAAACTTCAAACATTAAACTGGCTGTTTCCAAGACAGTATAAATCACAGCTCCTGTTCATTGAACAAAGATTCAATCGCAGCAACCATTTACTAGGTATCTAGAATCCCAAGAACTAGGTAGCGGCTCTAAGAGAATCCTTCAAGTGGAACAATCGAATTTCATTCCACCGTAGTTCCCAATTCCCGTTTCTCGAGCTGTCTTTTCACAGAAAGATCCATGCATTCGAAACAACCTTTCAAGAACAGAAACCAATCCTTCCCGTGGAAATTTCTCGAGCGTAACAATTCTATTTCCTTCAACTCCTCTTACTCGAGCGATCTGTGTCACGCGCAGCCATCTATCCAGAACAAGCAATCCAGAACGAAATCTACACGTGACAGTAACTCCAAAATTCTGTGCAATCCAAACGGGTTTAAGCGAAATGGTTCCCCCTCAGCGTGGCCCAATTAACCAGAGTATCCACTGTATCGTAATTCCGTTCCGTTGGAAAGTTCGCCGTACCTATTACGATACTTCGATCGATGGAAACGTGTGGTAGCTGGAAAAGTTGTATCGGGGTCGTAAATTAAACCATCCAACGACGGCAGCGAATGATGTATAGTACATAGCTTCAGTATTTATGCTTCAAATTGACAGAAATGTGAGAAGTTAAGGACACGAAGCCTCGATCGGAATAGCTACACCAGTCGGTGTGCTCGATTGATGGTTCAATTTACCACCTCGCTATATTTTCTCAACTACATTATTGTCTCGGGGTTTCTGACTCGACACAAGGTAGTCCCTCGCCCCTTCCTCTGTTATTGCCGCGGCGAATGAGAAGGGCTACACTCAGAGTCTCTCATTCTACGCGATAAGGCAAGACAAAAATGCCTTTTATTTTAAAAGAAGGCGATGGTCCCAAGCCATCTTCTTTCAAAAGAAATCTGTACTATAGCAGCTCTAATTAAACCTTCAGGCCGTTATCTTCCCATAACTCTGTTAATTTCTGCTGAAGTTGGAAATATATTGATTTCAACGCGCCATCGATTTCGCGACCTCGCTGTACCTCCTCCAGCTGTAATACTGTACCGCAGAAACGGTGCCTTATTAGAATGAGCAGCGCGAGTGTGAGAATCGAGTGCTGCGCGGCAGAGTAGCCAAGGGAGTAGGTAAACGCTGACCATTGTCTGAGTTTGTCTCCGAAACGTGGGAACCGGCCGAGTGTTTTAACTCGGAACGATTTGCCTGGCGACGGCCGCGGGCGGACGCTGAACCACGCAAACCTCATAAACGACGTTCAGAATGGACGAACGGGCCCCCCGCCTTGCATTCTCTATACACGGTGGCTCATTAAACACTCCCTGCTCCGTTTCCACTTGTCTCGGACCCAAACACTAAAGGTACGTATGGAGGGCTCTGAAGACTAAGCCCATTAGCATTAAAACCGAGATTTACGCTGTCTGTCCGTTGAATAATTTTGATTAGCAATTCCGTGATCAATATAAGCACCGCTATTTGTTGCTTACCGATAGTTACGTAGTGACTTAATAGATTTATTTATTGAAAGGTTTAACAATAAACGGGTTTTTGCACTACGTAACTCAATTTCAGAGAAAGTTACACTAATTTGCTTCTGAACCCTCCATATGTAATGCAACGAGAATTCTTTCTCGGGGCCATTGTTCTTAAAAGTCTAAGCTCGCTAGTGTATATTTCTTTTAAAATTAGACGTGATTTTTTTACAAAAGTAATTAAATTGCCATTCTGGGAGAAGTGTTAGTATTTTGGTAAAAGGTCTGAGGCTTTTATTTGGGGAATGTGTGGGGCATCTTTGAAGAGTAGATGAAGGTTATGATCTTGAAGATAATGAAGGTCAGTTTTATACAGAAATGGGAAAAAATTATTTTCAATAAAAATTTGTGTACGAGTGTCTTGCTTTGTATCAGGACCCCAGGCATGTAGTCAGCATACTTTTTGGATATTTGAATTTTATGGCAATTTAATGCATAAAAATATAATTCTTGTAATAGGTGACGAGTTAAAAATGAAATAAATAGTATAGAATAACACATTAGGTATACATTATACTAGGGATACAAGAAACTTTCGAGTTTCTAGAATCCGAAACTTTGGTCTTTCTTCGTAATTCGAAACTCTTGAAACCCAGATAAGGAAAATTATAAAATCAATGAATCCTTTATATATTATTATTGTTTGTATATTTTTCTTTGTATTTCGTTTAACTATGCTTCATACTGATTTATGCAAAAATGTCATTCACCTCAGTTCTCAAAGCAAGATATTCCATTTCCAAAACGGAATCAGCAATTCAAGTTTCGAGAATATAAAAATGATCTACGAACCCACCCCTACTTTACACCCTCGGGGACATCGTAAGCACCACTAGAGTGGGTCCCACATTACTCACTATTTCCACAAAGCCCAGTGCTCACCGTAGCACAGCATGAATTCTAAACTTTTTTTACTGCTATCAAGCTTGTACATGGGTCCATAGTCCGCGGTGCACAGTTTCACCCAGACACTTGTATTTGCAGGTCCTTAGTCTACAGCCAGCGTTTCGTCTGTTCCCGTGTATGAGTTCATAGAGTTAAAGGGGTTAAATATGGAGCGATAGAACACTCCTCGGTGAGCATAAGTCGAGTTATAAAATTGAACTGGCGACGAATGGAAGAGTTTGACAATACCCAGTTTGGCTTTGAAGCTCGTGACTCATTCTAGTACAGTTATCTCAGCTGGTATTGCTTCCAAACGTGTTTGTTCCGAGTTTATAGATTTTCCATGGCGAAGGTGATAGGACTACGCGTTTGGTGTTTTTCCGTTAGTGGACAGTACACGATAGAAAAGTTGCTAAGTGGATTAAGTCAGGGCGAATTACATGACTCCGTTATTCGTGAGTAAGTTGCTGATTTCAGTCAGCGAGCTGTGTTTGATGTGCTGGACTATATGAAACACACGGAGGAAGTTGCCAGTAGGAAGTTCTCGTTGCGAAATCGATTACGCGGTGACGTTCGTGCAGTTCGAAAGACGTCAACATTGCGAAACGATCTCGAACAATTCCAATCGATGGTCACTGGCTTTAAACGGGGGGACGAGGGAGACAGAACGCTAGAAATTAGATGCACAAGTCTTCTTTTTTTTTTTTTTTTTGATCGAAACACGGACGTTAGCAATGATTTCATCGATAAATAAAAAAATGGAGGAAGAGGGTGACCGAATCATGAACTGATTGACACACGACGTATAAATAGAGACTGTCGTCATGCGTTTAACAGAAATACAGTTGTGTTAAGGCGTATGGTAATGAGTTGATCTCGGGCAGACTGTTTAGTGTTGAACGCTGTTGTTACGAAACTTGTACTAGTTTACGACAGATCGCAACACTGATGCCTGTGTGATATTGAAACTTCGAGGAGTAATCACTTTCTTACTGCTTTGGCTTCCTCGTTCCTGGTTCATGAATTCGAGTGAATACTTTATTCGTGAAGAATTGCTCGTGTTTATTTCAACTTTCCAAAGCTGGAAATATCGTAAAGAGAAGGATATGTGAGAAAATGCGTGCTAGGAATTAAAAAAGGTATTTTTGTTTGTAAGATATTTGTAGGGAGTCCGTATTTTCTTTTGATTCGATTCTACTCGTGAGTTCTACAGAGTTCTACTCATAAATTGACTCCACTCGAGATTTATACTCATAAGTACTGCCATCATTTCCCCCAACAACTCATACAAGATTCAAGCACACCCTGTTACGTTCCAAGATTGCCCAAGTTACCCTACTTCATTACTCCTCCCAACAGTTCCAACAAAATCAATTGGCCACTCAAGGTCGCCAAGGCGCTACCCCCACCACACCACTCCCTTATCCCCACCATAACCCTCGGTTACCCCCACCTCTACCTCCCGGCGTGACTCCCACTCGAAAGGGTGGCCGGGTGCATCCACTGGAATTCATACCGCCAGCAGTAAACAGAATGCCACCCCCTTGAAACCGACCAGCCGGCTCGCGTTGCACGTCTCGCAGCGGCGCTCGACCGTCGGAATTACGTTTCAAAATAGCGTGTGCGTCGCTCGGTTTCAGATGAACCACGTTCAAGGTGCAGATCATGGGATGACGTAGGACCGACGAAAATGGAAACTGTCGGGCAAACGCACAGGCAGCACCACCCGTCCTTGGAGGCGACCAGGTCCAACACCTCCACGCAGTCGGCCAGAAGCGAGGACTCCTGGTGCTCTGCGTCGGACCATGACCTCTCCTCCGACGACGAGAGCGAGAAGAGTAATATCAGTATTAAGTAAGCGTGGACTGCGTCCTTTAATTTGCAGGCTTCGTAAATGTAGCTATGGTTGCCACCCGTACTTGAAAATAAAGCATCCTTAATTTAATAAACAACGAATTATTTACATATTTTATTATGCACGTTGAGTGCAATAATGCCATCGAGTTATTAAAAAAATGATAAAAAGGGGCTCGTTAATGCTAAATGCAATAAAAAAATATGTTTGCGAGAAATAAAAATTAATAAGATCAAAATGTACTTTTAGTTATTTCAAGCGTACTTGTTTTTTATATTCAACCGAATAAATTTGCGTTATTGTTCTGTAAAAAATGTGGCAACTCTAAATGTAGCGTACACAATGGGTAGCGTGAATTAATCAGTATACAACGTTTCCACTTGTTGCAGAAGTAATTACCAATTGAGGAACACGCTGCACAAGGCAAGGACGCTTTGCGACAAGTGGAGGTCGCAGAATATGCGAGTGAACAATGCCGACCCATTGGATTCACCCGGGAACCATGGAAGGCTGTCCAGATGGTTCAGCATCCGAAGAGGATCGACGCAACAGTACGACGTGGACTCGTCGGACACTGTGTCCCTTACGAGTCCTATCAAGGCGCCGCAGATGCCGCAGCTCTGCGAAGTAATTGCCTTTATGGATTGCTAGGGGCCAGTTACACCCTTCTATTTTAACCCTTGGACAGCTGGCAGCTTCACTGCACATTGGATTCATTGATTCGCTGGCCAGTTTAAACTGTAATCGCGTCGGGACACGCCTTAGAATAAGCTCTTGCGTTAGACCCTGATCTTGGTACTATTTAAAATCCTTATCCTCTTCAAGAAAGATTACTGATCGTATTTGAACTGAGATGAAGTCCCCAACGATAACTATGTAGTCGTTATTGTTTCCTGGGATAATGAAAATTGGGGACACTGCAGCAAGAAGGGTGCACCTCCATCTTTACCAACTTCGAGTAAATTGGAAAATTATTTTTATAAAATGATTGCTTTGATTTAATATTGAAAGGACAACAGTAATTGAAAAATATATTTTCACAGAATAAGTAGTAGTTTTGAGTTGATAAGTTTTTAGTTCTATTTTGGCGAAAAAAATTCTATAATAAAAATATTAATATTTCCAATATTAATATCTCTAAAATTAATATTTCCGATATTAATACCTCTAATATTAATACCTCTAATATTAATATTTCCAATATTACTACCTCTAATATTAATATTTCCAATATTAATACCTCTAATATTAATATTTCCAATATTAATACCTCTAATATTAATATTTCTGTTATTAATATTTCTGTTATTAATATTTCTAATATTAATATTTCTGTTATTAATATTTCTGTTATTAATATGTCTAATATTAATATTTCTGTTATTAATATTTCTAATATTAATATCTCTCATATTAATATTTGCAATATTAATATCTCTCATATTAATATTTGCAATATTAATATCTCTCATATTAATATTTTCAATATTAATATTTGCTATATTAATATTTCTAGTTATTAATTTTTTCTAATATTAATATTTCTGTTATTAATATTAACCCTAATATTAATATTTCTATCAATAATCTTAATTCTAATAATCCTAAATCGCTCATTTGTTAAAGTTCTTACTTAATATTTGCAATATTAATATTTGCTATATTAATATTTCTAGTTATTAATATTTTCTAATATTAATATTTCTGTTATTAATATTAACCCTAATATTAATATTTCTATCAATAATCTTAATTCTAATAATCCTAAATCGCTCATTTGTTATCGGATTTGCATCAACCGTGCACCAAACGGTATAGAAGTTTTTACATACATTACCCGTCATAATTCAAAACCTATAAAAAATGGAGTTGCACCCCTCCTGCTGCAAGGCCCTCGATTGTCGTTGTCCCTCCCCTTTTTATGCGCACGATATAAGGCAACATATACAATGGATTACGCAGAGTTTAACGAGACGCCTGCATTTGTTTTAGGTGGAAGAGGAGAACAGCGCAATGGTGCAGTTCCAGTGCATGCAGCAACGCCGGCAAACTCCTCCCGCTCTGCCGCCGACACCTCCGAATTTAACTCCTCAGCAGTTGAAACGTCGACACATAGTAGCCGCTATCGTACACTCCGAGAACAGTTACGTGTCGACGCTACAGAGGCTAGTGAACGTGCGTACCCAACCAGCTCGAACCGGCTCGCGCGTCCATCCTATTCATCCTACTGCGTCTCGGCGTGTCCGAGTGCCCGTTGAAAATACACTTTCCGTTTCAGGATTACAAGAAGCCTTTGGAGGAGTCCTCGCCGCCTATATTGAGTCAGGCGAAAATAGCGACGTTGTTCCATAGATTGCCCGAGATACTGCAATGCCATACGTTGTTCAGAATCGCACTAGCGGAATGCGTGCGCTCATGGGACAAAGACGAAAAGTTAGGCGACGTGTTTGTAGCAAGTTTCAGCAAAGCAATCGTTCTTGACATTTATAGTGGATTTATAAATAATTTTTCAGTAGCTATGGATTTGGCTAAACAGGAATCGAAAAGAAAGACCGCGCTCGCTGACTTTTTCAAGGTGCGTCACACCGCCGCTTGCCTTTCCAACACTTCTCTAACGATCTTACCCTACAATCGCTTCGATTATGCTTCAGGTCAAGCAGATAAGCGCGCACGACAGATTGTCCTTCTTCGGGCTGATGGTTAAACCGGTCCAGAGGTTTCCGCAGTTCATACTATTTTTACAAGTAAGTGTAAGCTCCTATATTAAATTCCCCTCGAGAATGATGCGCGGTGGATTGACCGTAAACTTTCGTCAGGACTTGTTGAAGCACACACCGCAAGGACACCACGATCGAATGTCGTTGCAATTAGCGCTGACACAGCTAGAGAGCTTGGCGGAAATGTTGAACGAGAGGAAACGGGAGGCGGAGCAATTCCAGGCGTTTAAAGAGATGCTGAGACACGTGTCTGGAAAACTGTCTCACCGGCCTCTGTCGTCCTCGTCTAGATACCTCATAAGGGAGGATAACGTCACGCAATTGGTAAGTGTGCAGTTCTCAAGAAAACAAGAAGAAAAGCAATGTACACGTAACATCTGTATTACCATTAATTTTCGCAGGAGTTTAATCAAAATGGTATGATAACGAAGTCGAAAAGGCGAAGGTTGCTCCTGCTGAATGACCTCGTAGTGTGCGTCTCTGTGACACCAAGATCCGCGGAGGATTTCAGTGGCAGCGAAAGGCTGACTTTAAAGTGGACGTATCCTGTGTCAGATATCGAGGTATGCTAAAGAAAACCTGGCGGTAAATCGTGGCAAGCTATAGCGAGGATAATAGAAGCAGCAAGAAATGAGAAACAGTCGTATAAAATTGCATATGTTCATTCAGATTCAGGACACAAGTACTTCGCCAACGTTGAGTCGCTTGCTGACCGCTGGTCTGAACAAAGGTGGCAGCCTGAAGTCTGACAAGAGCGGAGAATGCGGACAGGCGGGCGCGGATAACCTTTGCGTGGAGATGAACGATCTCATGCACGATTACGAGGTCATGTCTAGGATAAGTGATCTGGTAGCGCAGCTGAAGGGTAAATACGAGGTGAGATTAAAGTTTAATGCTTAGCAGTCGAAGGTGCCGTGGATAGTTGGATTTTATATAAATATACAAACGTGTCTGTATAATTTAAAGGGGATGACGTTGGAGAAGACCAAGCAAATTCTTCAGTCCATACAACTTTCGATACAACAGAAGGACGAGGACATGGTTTGGGCGGACAGCTGTTGCTTGCAATTGGTGACGAAGCAGGGTCAGATGTACACGTTCCAGACCGAGAATCCCCTGGTGAAGAAAGACTGGATAACCGAGCTCAGGCTAGCCCAGCTAGCCTTAGACCCGAATAATTCTCCTTCGTGGGAAGTACCTGAACAAGAGCAAAGACCATCCACGAAGATGCCGCTGTTCGTTAGCTCGCAACAGGTCTACCATTCGCAACATCAGACAGAAGTAAGACAGTTGATAGTAAATATTTGTATTAATATTTTCAGCTCTTCGCAAAGAATACCGTATTTCAGTGCTTCGCAACCTTTTCTCGCCCTCGACACACCCAAACCCTTCCCAGAATTAGGCACTTTCTGAATAAATTTTTTTTCAGATAAATTTTTATTCGAATAGTCTTCAAATAAATTTTGATTCAAATAATCTTCAAATGAAAAATATACCAAATATATAGAAGTTACAAAAATGTATACATACACAGAAATTACATTTATTTACGAATAACTTTGTTAAAAAAAAATCTTGTGCTTTTTCTCCTCTTGAAGGCAGACTGTGGTTCACTTAGCATCGTCTCGTGGCACATCGGTTGCGGAGCTCTGCTTTATTTCCTCCCCTAGCCTATTCTCCTTTCACCTTTATTATCTTTTATGCTTCCCTTCTATACCTCCGGTCTCCTCGAATTAAACACCTGAATGATTTGCAGGTACGTTGCGGCTGTTACTACACGACACAGAACCCACGGCCCACCAGGCGTCGCGGTAGAAGTCAGAGTTACCTGTGGATATGTACAGGTGACGGAATATCCAGTCACGTGACAGTGTTCGGCCAGTCAACGACAGCATCCGCAACTTCGTTGAAGCAGATCACGGCGTTCGACCTGGTAGAGACCCGAGTGGGTGCTATAGAGTTCGTGAAGGGCTCCTCCACCGATCCACTATCCCTCGCTGGCGATCTGGTGTGGATGGGCACCGATTCGCGGAAGATCGTCATCTACGCCGCCTCGGAGCCGGAGAAGCAGGAGGAGCTCGGCAACTATTCCGTGGCAGGCCCGGTGATACAGATCAAGCACCACTGCGACAACGTGTTCGTCGCGCTGGGCATCGGCCTGCTCCTCCTGTTCAGAAGGCAACTGGACGGCACTTGGAACCTCAGAGATCCGTTCATAATATCCCTGGGCACCGAGCCAGTCTCCTGTTTGATGCCGATCAACGCATCCGTGTACGCTGCCTGCGGCAAGAAGGTCTGGGTACTTAACGGCGTAACGGGCGACATCACCAAGAGCTTCAGCGCTCAGCACGAGCACGTCGGCAGCGTGAAGCTAATGGCGCACTCCGGTGTCGGGCTCTGGGTCGCCCTGAAGAACTCTAGCACCGTCTGCCTCTACCACACGGAGACGTTCAAGCACCTGCAGGACATCAACATAGCGTCGAACGTGCTGAGAGTAACCAGGTCCGGGAACGCCTCGAACTCGTGCGGCGACAACTTGAACAACAATCAAACCACCGTGACGGTGACGGCGCTTCTAGCCTGCAAGGGCCTCCTCTGGGTTGGCACGAACGTGGGCATCAGCCTGACCATTCCCCTCCCAAGACTAGAAGGAGTTCCCATCATCAGCGGTAGAGTGAACATCTCCTACCACGCTCACTTCGGGCCCATCACCTTCTTGCTAGCCATACAGAACTCGAAGAGCATGACGAACTGCGCTACGGAAGAGATCCACGACGAGGAGAGCGTGCAGTTGAGAGCCAAGGAGACCGAGAACAGTAGAAGCAGCAGGGACCGCGCGAGCTTGGACTCCTCCATGTCGAGCAGCATCATAAAGCTAAAGCAACAACTGGCCGGCAGCCCGGTGATGCTCAGACGTAAACGGAGCAAGGAGTACGAGTACAGAGGGTCCAAGACGCTGCCAAGGGGCCTCGGCTCCGGCGGCGGATTTCTCTCGAGCTCGATGTCCGGGTCGCAGAGCTCCGGCGAGAACTGCGACGTTTACGGCTTGTACGGGGAGCTGATGTACGTGAAGGACTACGAGAACGAGACCAGCTCCGGCGTCGATCCGATTTACGAGTCGCTGAGGAGGAGCGACCCGGAGCTGGCTGCCATACCAAATAAAGTTAGCACGTTAGACCGTAGGCTCAAGATGAAGATCACCCGGCCCAGGTCCCTGGACCTGTCGAATTGGTCGGTGGACTCTCACGCCAGCTCCCTGTACATGTCCTCCGGCTCCGAGGAGAATCTCTCGCTGAAAACCGGCAAGCTCTCCCGCAACAGCAGCACCGCCAGCAGAAACGGCCCCTACGACGCCTCGGCTGCCAACAGCAGCATAGCACAGTCGACCCCGGAGACGATCCCGACCTCCAAGAACCTGAAGCCTAACGGGAAAAAGATCAATAAGACTCTGCAACAGATAGAGCAGCCTAAACGAACTGTACTGACCCTGATGGGCGGCCGGGGTTACATAAACTGGCGGCAGCCGAACGCTCAGTCTGCCACCGAGAAGGCCTCCAAATCAGGTTACACGTTCAAAGACCCCAACAGCAACGATGCCCACATCGTGCTGTGGGAGATGAAATTATGATACTCAGTTACGCTAGGCACGCCGTTACGCCTGCGTCAGTATGGATAGAGATGTTAAATTACCTTGTTTTTCGGGCCGGCTACGGTAAACGTTTCTCGTAGCCTCGGCGAATAGGACCAAAAAGTAACCGTCGAACTGATATATATATAGATATATATGCATCCGTTTTAAGTATGTAAGGAAACTCGGATAAGGATTCGTTGGTTAATTAGCGCGGCGTCTTTCTTTCCGCGAGCGTTCGTTAATGAAATGTTATTATTGATCGCTGTGTTGGAACGCTGAGAGTCATCGTCTCGATTGTCCTTGACAGTGGACAGTGCGCCAAGACGTAGCTCCCGCGTAGCTCTCTGAAGACAGGCGTTCTCTTTATCTATTTTATAACACACGCTTTCAACTTTGTAGTGGACGATCTTATTTCCTTTCTCTGTGTGGACTGCGTTCCCCGTGTACGCTTGTATAAACCGTTCAGTCGCTTCTTCGGACGCGATCATCTTGCGCAAGTTTGTGGGTAAACGAGTCGGAATGAGTTGTCTCGGGTGCCTAGGATCGTAATAAGGGGGAAGTTGTTTAGGCGATTTGAGGAGCTGGTTGTGTTTCGAACGTGTATTTTAATAAATGTTGCATTTGAAGCTGCGCGAGGATAACTCGAAGGAGTGATATTCCGTTGGGATATCGCGTTTCCGGCGGACGCGCCTGCATAAATTCGAAGTTCCTCTTAAAAGAATTTGAAGTTACTCATCTCCGGTTGAACCGCAGGAAACGGAATGCGAATACCGCTGGTTCGAAGTGCGATTTTCCCGAGTTTTATTCGCTCGGTGGGGTTCCGCGTGTGTTAGGTACGAGTGCGAAACGTTATCTACGCTTTACACACGCAGGATTTTGCGCGCCGAGGTTCGGGAACGATGGAACTTTTAAGCGTCTCGCGCTTCTTTCACTTTTCGTCTCGAATTGTTGTTGCGAAAGTTTATAAGAGCCCCCCTTTTTATACGGGGAAACGAACAGAACGCAGAACAGCGCCTCTGATTTATTCATTTGATGCGTTAGCCTGAAGGCATTGCGAAGAATCTCTGACAATATCAAACATTATTATCTTTTCTTTTTCTTTTTTTTTTTTTTTAAATTTTCTCGCGTCGATGTAACGAAAGGGGGAGAGAAAAGACGGAGTAATAGGATCGAAACGCGTATGTATGTTCCGTTGAACGCACGTTTGGTTTTGCCTTTCATAGAATAAAGGAGAGAAGATGCGAATTAAAAGTTTGAAGTTTAGTTTTTGATGCTTTATGAAAAAGAAGAAATCTCATCGCTGCTGTACTTTAATGCCGGATGACGATGACGATCATGTTGGTGTTTAGCGGCATTCTCGTGACGGCGCGTAAGATATTTTATATCTTTTATAAGCGTTAGCACGTTGAAGAACATTTTTGATATATATGTATTTTACTGCCAAACGTGATATAAGGGTTTCTCCGGGGAAAGGGAGGCGGAAGGAAGAGAGGGAAAAGACGTGAACGAAGATTTGAGGCAGTGAGAACAAAAATGGAGTAACGCAATTGATAAAAAATCTTTTTTCCTAGTTTATATGATTAGTAGAGACAATTGGAATACATTATTACTAACTCAATTCCGAAAAAAATGTGGGTTAGTGCGTTTTTGCTCTCACTGCCTCATTTACGATCAATGTCGAATGTGTCTTTGCTCTTGAACGTTGTGATAGATGTGCGATCGAGGACGATGGGTTAAAAGTGGAGAATGAAGAGTTTATATCAGTTACCCAGTGAGAGAGGTATATATCGTAGTTTTCTGTCGCAAAATGTGCTGTTAAGTTTCCCGCTATTCGGCATGGACGAGCGAAAGTCTGCGTGTACATGTATATATTTTCCGAGGAAATTAATTTTTTATATCGACATGAATCCTGGATAGATTTATATTTTGTACACTACCAATTTTTTTTTGTTTAGATTTATATGAATATATATACATATGTAATCTTATTTTGTATTTATACCGAATGATACACGTCGTGGAATATAATATTGTTCAGCAATACCTTGTTTAGACGTACACGCACACAATGCACAGCGGCGCGCGCGCGCGCACATGTATTTATTACTTAAAAGTCGCGCGACGCCATTGGTGTCACTGTTATATATAAATATACGAGTCCGAGAATTTTGTTACGTTAACAGCATTCGGAAAGCCTCTTTAATATGAATAATTTTCACTCTTTGTATCGCTATATTGCTGAATATTAATAATTATTTAAAAGCGAACGAGAGGTCCTTCAATCTCCTCCACCGTTTATTTTTCAAGCGCAAGACTTTTCTTCTTCATTTTTTCCTCCACGATCTGTTGATCCTGCAATGGGGTTCGTACGGAGCGCAAGCTAGCTTCCATGTATACAGTTTATTCTTTGTACAATATTACGATATGTTTACACTTTAATATGGCGCATAAATAATTTTTTCTTCATACCATTTTCTACTGATATCACCTTTGCAACTTTTCTGATGAGGGAAACGAATTTACAGTTCCTTTGCTGTATATCTTTTATGACACCTACTACGATATGCATGAATAAGTACGATATGTGTACTATACAATATGAAATGTTTATAAGTTATCGAGTAAATTACGTTCCTCTACTTTGCAAGTGTAATCGAAGATGAATCTCGCCCGCATACAATGAATTCTCTACGCTGCAATTTCCTCCGTTGCAAATAATCGTCCAAGGTTCCCCTTCGAACCTTCCGGTATATAATGTTTTATTACAATGTACAAATTAGGGAGTAACCGTCGTAAAAACAGCTCTAGAAAAACTGAACAAATTCTCCATCATCCGGCGTCGGGCGACCATCCTTTTCTCTTCCCTTCGCTTTAAATTAGACGACAGAGAATTTGTTTCTTATTCCAGACTGCATACAGGTAACAAATAACTGTAATATTTTTTTACTCTGGTATGGTGCTCTATTAACTCTACATTATATCTATATTCGCTTAATTACACAATCGCCTTATCTGTTTCCTCGTAAATTCTTATTGTATATGATCTGTAATAATAGAGTAGAAAATGATGAACTGTTATCTACATTGCAACTCTAACACAGAAATACGAGCTTGTAACAATTACGTAACCGATCGGTACAGTACTATGCATCCCTGGATTGGAAATTATGCCCTTTAGCTTAAAAGCTGGATACTCCTCGCCGCGACCTAGCATTTTCGAATTTCAGTCTCAGCCTTATTCATTCCCCCAACGGGCGCCGTCGGCGTTCTAACAATGTTTACTACACACTGCTTCGCTATTTGTTCTCTTCTTAGTTTAAAACACTAAAGACGTGTGCGAACAGAATGCAAGTCGTACGCTCTGCAATCGAGATGCACTTTTCTATCATCGCATGGACACTTCCTGTATATTATAAACCTCTTAATTAACATATCAACGGTCTGCTTGTGTTCCTTCTTAACGTATCTCGATACTCGGTTACACTTAGTCTTAGGCAATACTCTATTTCGTTAAAAGTATCATATCAAAATCGAAAGGCGCAAATCGACAGTGTTCGACAATAAATCAAACAGACTGTAAAAACCTTAGATTTAACGTTAACCTCCCCCCCCCCCTTTCTTAGAAAGCATGATTGATCTGACCGCGTTACGCGAAGTACGATGTGTTGTCGGTGATTTCCTTTAGACTTCCCGTTAGAGTATCGCGATAACTGCCCGTGTATCGTTCTATTACATTGTATTTATAAAATACCTATATATACATATACGTACACGTATGTAATGCAGATAACATAATAGATAATACCTGCCCGAGCTGCCTCTATTCCGTAGCACACTTAAATATTCCGTGCTCTGTTCAACTTAAAATGTACTCGACTTATGGGGAAATCAGAAACTTCTCCCTACACACGATGGGTAGAAATCATAGACATCCATTTGATCCGAACGGAAAAGAAGATGGAAGAAACGGTTACCGATCAAGAGTCTCTATGGAATACGTAATACTGCTAGAATAATTGTATCTTTGTCCAGCTATGCTCAATGAATTTGCGGCGTCGCCTTCCTCGTTTGTTATGATATTCAAAGTATCGTTATAAACTTCTTAGCACGTACATAGGTATGTCGGCTCTCGCATCGCATGCATGTCTCATTGACTGTTAATTTGGTGAGATTGTTCTCGATGACCCGTGCCAAATTTTATTCTTCAAAGTGAAACGTATTGAAATTACTGGGAAACTATCAGACTCGTACCAGCCTCGCACACGGTTTAATTTGTACAATCGTTTTCGAACGTCAAGTTACATATCGACGAAGGATAAATAATGTTAGTAGCGTCAGTCGTTCGAGCTGCCTTAAAGAAACACGTTGCTGTTTATTACTAACGTAACTCGTAAAATAAATATCTCGCGCAACTGAACACTTGAAACCAGGGTTCGAAAGAGTTCTGGAACTTTTCAATAGCTTCTATTTAGAACATTAATCGTGGAAGCTTTTTAAAAATGTTCTCACACTGTAAGTTCCCATGAGAAGCGATAAAGTAACAGTTCTTCAAAATAAAAGTTTTAGTTGGACTGAAACTTATAAAATAAAAAAAATTTACAACAGGAACAGATATTTTGTTTATCGATATTAAAAAAAGTTCTCAATCGTTGTAATAAATACTGAATACTATTCGATGAATAGTGCAACAACAATAATAGATAATTATTACAGTTAAATTGATATTCTGAATGTGTTATCTAATTATAATATTTAGCTACAAAGATGTTATAGAATTTGTATGTATTTAGGTTAATATAAATTTAAAAAAGTGTTATTTACGTATTATTCTTGAAACTATTAATTACTTGTGTTGTGATTTTCATACCTTTTATTAAATAAACATGAAGAATATGATATTATATTATATAAAACTAGTAGTACTTAATAGTTTAGTACTTTTCTTTATCTTATGGAACCTTTTCTAATAAATGTTACTAATATCAATTGTTTCCGTGGTTCTGAAATATCTGTTCCACGATAACACATTTTAAAGTAGTTCCTAAGGGTAACATTTCGTCAACAAAAATTCCATAGGAACAAATATTTTCTTAAACGAAACATACGCGTTCTAACAGAATTGTTTTAAAAACGAGAATTCCAGAACTTTTCTGATCCGTGGTTAAAACATCTTAGTCTCACGATGTGAGGTGTGGAAGGGACGCAACTGAATTGGTCGCTTGTAAAACTATATCGAATCATATTTCATCGGTATGGAAGAATTACGGGAAATATAATTTCCCGTCGATTTCTATTCGTAACTCCGAACCGATCACACTCGAGAAAGCAAAATTGACTGGAGGTAGCATCTGCATGTTTCGTATATTAATAGAAGACACTTTAATTACCGTAAGAAAGGAAGACTTTCGAATTCGCACGTATAAATGTAAAAATATTATACTTGGTGTATCGCGAAGAACAATGATTTAGTCATTACTTTCTACTTACACGAAAAAATCAATTACTCGGCGTAACTCTGGGATTATCAGAATCGACAAAATGAAATGATTCTATCTCCAAAGATATAAAAAATCATCGAAACGATGGTGATTCGTAATGATCGACAAAGTGTGCCCGACCCACTTCTTTTTCTTTTCGACACCCAAGATTAGTTTTACTGGAACGTTCGCAGTTTCGTTTATATAATTCTGTGCGTGTATATAATCACACGATATGTCATTTACAAAGATTTTTGGCCAAGATTTGTTGCAAGATATGTGGAAGTGTAAGTTATATTACCCTCTCGTAAGGTTATACCGAAAAAAAAATACTGGTAAACGCTACAATATAAATCATCTCATTAAAGCAAATATCACTTTCGATAGAGAAACAAGAAACTAAATGAAAGCGAGCAATAAATTACTAACACCTAATATACATATGTATATGTACACGCTACGTATAGCTAATATACCAAAAAGCGTAATAAATAGTAACGAAATCGAAGCAGTGAGTCTTACGCAAAGAAATAAAGATAATAGTTGGCGATTTGTTATTTGACTAAAGAAGGCAGTGTTTTTGTCCTACGACACGAATTGCTCGTATATTATTTAGCTTCACTTTAGTGACATTTTTGTTAGAACTCCCAGGAGCAAAAGAATCGTCAAAACTGTGTTAATCAAACGCGTACAATTTTAGCCGTTTCGAAGCAGCAGAAATCATTCTAAACACTGAGAGATTAATTAATCAGAAATAAGTTAGTTCAATCGTGTCCTGTACCCAGATAGTAATAGTAAATGCGGCCTGGTTATCAATTGATTTTCCATAGACAAGAAACGCAGCGTCAATGCTACCATTTGCGATGGTATCGAAAGTTAATTGGTCAATTGAAAAATTAACGTAAATGTACAATATAAAAAATATTTGTAGTTGTATAATACACATAAATCATAGTAATTATGATAAACTAAAAGTAGCAATGGTCCCGAAATGTTGCTATGAGAAGCTGGAAATTGGTAACCAATGGATCAAGTCCCCCAAACACTTTTTCGTCAAACGTCCAGTGACGGATTGGGTCAGATGCTTCGTATCATCTTGTATCAAAGTGATAGTTAAGTCCAATACATGCTGGTGTAACAAGGTAGATTACATATAAAAACCATTCACTCTTACACGTGTGTACGTTTCTTTTGTTTACGAATGTATCAAACTGTGAGGACAGAAAAACAAGGAATTAATCACCTAGAGAACAACGTCGGGCAGGGAGCAATGCCACTAGGCTAATTGCGTCCCACTTCGTCCACCATGATGACCCATACCAATCATAGAGCCTCCGCCACCGATATCGTCGCGCACGATCTTTCTCTCTTTGTAATAGATCTCTTCGCTCTCCTTATCGCATAACAACAATACCGCTCCACCGAACAGGAATATAGCTGCGCCCCATCCGACCCCGTATGCCCAACCGAATTCCCACATGGGTCGATTCCCTGTGAAATAATTGCTTCCTATGGACAATGCTGTACCTTAAAATAACACTATTTGCCATCTAGAATTTAGATTCGTAGAACCGTGACTTACCAAGATTAAGCTCCGTGGTGAAGCACACGGGATATATCACTAATGCTATCAAAAGCGACACCACTGAAAAAGAAGAGAACGAATATGTAATAAGAGATTCGCTAATGCGCGTACGTCTACTTCAAGTTAGGGCTGGGACTATTTGTCGAATTTTTCGGTATTCGAATACTTCAGTTGCTCAATTAATTAGCGAATATAATTCGAATATCCAAGTGTTTGAATAGTATGGTGTGAATTATAAATTAATTTCTTTAGGTTCATTTTTTATAAGCTTTTATTTAGTTTCAGTTGTGAGTTCGTTAGTTTGTCGGGGTGAAATCTTGTAAGCTAATAATTTGATTTATAATTCACACCACACTATTCAGTACGAATACATCAGTATTCGAATAGTATGGTGTGAATTATAAATCACGAACTCACTCGAAATATTCGAGTAGTATTCGAATACTTAAATATTCGAGTAGTATTCGAATACTTAAATATTCGAATAGTATTGGAATACTTATATATTCGAAGTTTATTCGTAGCATTCGAATACTTGTAAAAATAAATTATTCGAATAGTCCCAGTCCTACTTCAAATTATCATACTCACGTGCGAATCCCATGCAGAAGACTGCGAATCTGTAATATTTATGCTTATCACGATTGTCCTGTGATCTCAGACCAAGGCCCGTGAGAATGGTTGCGGCGATGTCCGTTAATAAACAGACCACGCACAAAGCAGCGGCTGCTTTTATATAGGCTGTGGAGAGGACGGAGGTGAGTAAAAAATCATAGATTTAAGGGCGTATTCTCCTCTGCAGGGACGAGATTCCCTATTCTCTTTAGGGACGACACAAAAAAATACGTAATTTTTAGCGATAAGCATTATCCACACTTATTTACTAACACTTCAATAACTTGTAAAAATTAATGGAGATATCGGTTTTTCTCAAAACGGTGTTTTTCATTTTGGATCAGCAGAACAGCCGAAATCGTGTGTACCAAAGCAACTTTTTTGCACACGCTTTATGAGACGACCCATATCATTAATTATTATTATACATGGCCGAAATTTTTTACAGCTAAATGAAATATTAATAAGTACATGTGGATAATGCTGATCGGTGAAAACTATGTAGTTTTTTTATGCATCGCCCCTAAAGGAAGCCAAAGCATTGTCCTCCCAGACAAGGATACCCGCGTAAACAGATTATTGAAGATAGAAGTCTGTCGTACCAACGTCTCTGGCTTGGTAACACCCAGGTGGATCTGGCATATTGAACGGCAGAGGCGTCGGTGCCTCCTCGTCGATGCAATGCGCGAACAAGCCTTGCCTCCACCCCAACGCCATTAGCCAATCAGTGGAAGCTAAGCCCATTATCATCAACAATATTACTATCACCCCGCATATGAACGCTATCACCTGCAAATCAAGAATACAATAAATGTTAGCGAGAAGGTCAGTTTACAAATGAAAGTCTGTGAACATATAAATCCTAACATCGCCCATTTCGCTACTCCAAACTCAACTTCCTCTCATAACGCAAATAAAAAGAAGATCTACTTCGCTGCAAGTAAAACCTTTCACTGCATTCTAAAAAAGAGAGATCGTAACGGTGGGGTCGCCTTTCCAAGCTATCTACCTGTCCGGGGAATCTAGGACCTATCTTTCTAAATAATATCCACTCGCATAAGTGCAAAATTCTACTTCCACTGCTAAGCGCAAGAGCTTAGGACGCACACCCCTGCGTATTTACCATTCAATTTACCAAAAGAAGTTCAGTCGAAACTGACTACCCCGCTGCTACGAGCTTCCCTTACAGGCAAAAGTCGACGAAGGCGATATTAAAAAATCAGCGACACCTCGGAAGAAAATATAAAAATGATATTAAATAATCGCGATAAGGAAGCATCCCTGTCGCCACGAATTCTCTGAGCAGCGTGTCTCGGTTATACCTGTGCGATCTCGGTATCGCCCATGTGATCCTCCGCGACTGTATACATGATCATCGTAGATCCACGGTACACTTTCAAGATCAGTCCAAAAGGGCAGAACTGGGAACCTCTACTGTCCAGTTAAAACTCGAGCTTTTTCACGCTTGCTTCGGTCTCTTCGGCGAGCACCATTTACGGGACATCGTACACTTTTCCACGGATCACCCTCGATAGACGGCAAGGAAGCATTTAGAGATCGTCCGAGGACGCACGTTCTTTACGAGCGGCAAACACCTTCGGGGTAAACATGAATCAAGCTCGCGAGCTTTCTCCGCCCGCGGCTCGGAGGCGCGGATTCACATCCCCGATCGGAACTTTACGCGAACGAAATCGCTGGCGCCGAATATATTCCCGTTCCCCTGTCGATATCCGCCGAAAGTCTCGAAAGATTCGCGTCGCTCGGCGAGGTCAACCGGGGACAGAGTCCCTCTGTCCGAGGTTGGGGGAGTAATTGGGTTCCAGGGAGGCTGCGCCCATTAAAGGTCGTGGCGCAGTGCGCGTACATGGTAGAGGGTGCTTTTTAGCACAGACGAAACTTGAGACGGATGCGCTCCATTTATGGAAACTATGGCTCGCCTATCGCGACACCGATGGGGCTACCGTTTTTGTTGTTATTTTTTTTTTTTAATAATATTCCGGCACTTCTGTCGCGGGAGAAGTAATTGCGATTTATATTTCGATATCTTGATTTGATTCTCAAGCGGACTCGGTTGTATACAGTTAGGTTGCTTTACTATTTATATTCACTTCTAGAGCAGTTTTAATTTTTAGCTTGAAAGCAGAAGATGGAGTATTTAGCGATTTAAGCTTTGAAGGGTAGTGGTAAATACACTGCTTTCTTGGATTTATGATTCTGAAATTGAACACCTTTCTGTGTGATACTCACTGGTCTGTGAAAGAAATTTTAACACATTGGGGCTCAGTGGCGCATTCTCCAATGAAAAAGGAAAAAGGAGATTAATGTAATCACGACTGAAGTAATCTAAGAGCTTTGTGAAAAGAATAGAAAACTGGATTTTATTCTTTAAATAAATTCTCATAGCCACCAAATGAATTTCATTGAATTTGCATTATAAATATTTTTATCCCATCAACTCAGCTCCCTCAAAATTAAATCCTGAGTGCGCTACTGTCTTGTATCGCACATTCTTTCGTGAACAGCTGACTTTCAAGGAAACACATTCAATGTATAAATAAGTGGCGAATGTAACAGCAAAGTAGGTATGAATTTTCTGTGACTGGTCCGCAATGTGTTGGAATTCAGGAAGCAGAGTTTTCGAACATTGTTACCACAGAAAAATACAGTAAAGTAACATCACTTGAGCAAATTAAAGGGTCAGGTTTGAAAAATGAATCTATTTCTAAAGATTCTCTTATATTACACAAAAAATTAAAAGAATTTTTTTAATTTCTTTTAAAACTTTAAACGCGATTATCTCAAAACAACATTTATTCAACTGGTGCAGGTGATTGCAAAAAACTATTTGACCAACTTGTCTGAAATTTTTACACGTTATTTGGCACTTCAGTGGCAATGGCAGGGACCAGGATTATTTTTACTGATATAAAATTAACAAAATGCCGGAGGTTTGAACATTTTTTTTATGTAACACAAGAGTAGCTTAATAAATACCAAAAACATTTATTGCATTATATGTTGTATCTACGAAGAAAAGAATCCTTAAAAATAGCTTCATTTTTCAAACCGTCACAGTGGTCTGATCCCTTAAAAAGAAACGATTACTGGGCGCAAAGCGTTAAGCCAAAGATCAAAGCTTACCTTCAGTGGCCTAGTAATAGTGATTGTTTCAATGGTGGTGGTTTGTGGCATTGTTGTTCAGCTGTAATAAGAACAGAAACAAATTCATAACAACAAAACGAGAGAACGCAACAACATCAATAAACTAAATATATCGCTAGGGTAACTAAACAGAATAACTATCCAAAACCAACGAAGAAGCATAAAAAACGTGTCTATAGTTAGTTAAATTTGATGCCAGAATAAAAGGGTCATCGAGCTGCTGCTTCAGCTAACAATGTTTATTCCATATTTTCTACATGAGTCACAGAAATTCTTTGGTGTGTCGGAACAGAATCATACTGTACGTCCCTGTGTGAAACAATATCGTAGCATCAACAGCGAACAGTCGAGAAGTACTCCTAACGGGATGTACGAAATATTCTATCCTGTTACTTGTCACAGTTTGTCAATATCCAACGGAGGCTACGAATTCAGTAAAAGCACGGATCGCAGGTTCCGGAGTCGAGGAACAACTTGCGTGGCATCGCGAGAATTTTATTTCCCGTACGAGTCATCAACTGGGGATTAGTCACGGCCGATGCAACAAATGCGCTCGATCGTGCGAAGCGTATTTAATTTTCACCCTCGCAGTCGCGACATCGGCCGCGGGAACAACTCCCGAACAATTACTCTGAACGAAACAATGCACTTACGACGACCGATACGTTCGCTTCGGAACCTTATCCACCTGTACTCTAATATTCTATCGGTCTGACTACAACGCGAGCCTGGGGATACGTAAACAGCAGCGCGACTCGGCTCGAAGGGTTATGTCACTGGGAATGTCAACAACAGGTTTCAATAATATGCTCGCTATATACTCGCGTACTACTAGCCCGCATCATACAACAAGAAAATGCAGATCCGAGTCAATGAATAATCACTCGAAATGCTGGTAAATGACGAGCGCTCTCATTGGCTCCCGCCGCGGGGATACTTCTAACCTCGGCACTGATTGGTATTTCACGGGTTTGCCCATTCGACGAATAAAGCGCAACTACTCGCTGCGCTCCGCGAGCACGTTGCGCCCAATGGAAAGTGATCCCGGGATTGGAATCGCGAATCTTGCCACTATTTTATTTTATTAACAACGCGAGCATTGTTCTCCGCGGACTCTTATCTGCCATCGTTTATGCGCGTGACACGGGTCAACGAGACTTGAACTTATTTTTTTTAAGTCGCATGTTTGGGCAGCAATTTTCCACGGTTTAAGCTTTTAATACGGGGAACTTATAATCAGGGACCTGGAACGAAATGTTTTTCCGTTTCGGTTAATATCGTTCCTGCTGAAAAATACTTCGTTTCTATCAGAACGAAAAACAAATTTTGTTCCGAACCGGTTATTTCATTTATAAAAAAACTGGGATAAACTTATTTTAACAGTTTTATTGCCTTTGGTATTTATATTATAAAATATTATACGGTATAGTTATTTGTTATAGATTATTATATATTATGTCTTGTGAAAAAATTTAGAGTTTTGATGCTTTCGGTTGCAACGCCTCTCTCAGCACCGCGGTCAGCCCTATCAGGGATCTGAAAATAAGGGGCGCGCTCAATTTAAATTTTTTACCCTGAAGTGTACAGAACGTTATTAGCCAGAATTTTTATTTCGATTAGGGTAAACGCACCAATAAATGAACACTTAAGGCTAATGAATGAACACTTTTATAAAATTATGTTTGCAGCACGATTGATTCCACGTGTTGCAAAAATTGTTTGGATATGAAGCAAGAAATTAGAAGAGGTCTCTAATTAATTAGTTGCTTATTTTAATAACTTATTTTACTCGTTTTAGTAAAAAACGTCCATTCACTGGTACATCCCCCCTTAAAACGTTTTCACTCCTACAACAGGGTGAAGAATTTCGTTTCGTTTCTGTTCCGGAAAAATATTTCGTTCTTTTCGTTTATCGTTTTCGTTTCTCTTCCGTTCCGGGTCCCAGCTTATAACCCGCATTTGTAATCTATGAATTCCTGCGCATGGTAAATAAAGAAGCGTAGGTAAAAGTTTTATTCGAGTATTAGAAAAGGGATCGTTCTTTAAGCGATCGTAAGGGAAAGTGAGAATCACATACACGAAACTGTATTCTGCTGGGTTTCGAGAAGTTTTTGTGTGGGAAGAATTAGAGGGAATCGTTGAAGCAAGGGGATTGTGGGAAGGTTAGAAAGAAAATCTTGGAAAAAAATAGCGTAGAACATGAGCAACATATGTGTATGGATATAAATACGGCGGTGACGTCACTGAATGACGTGAACACCACGCAACGCTTCTCCAAGCGACCACATTACACGGTTCCACACCATAAATTTGAATTTCATGTATGCACGGCTCGGTTTTGCATATGTTTATTCGTATGCATAAGGTTTTCGAATTCATGCAAACGAAGGGCACATAAAAACCCACACTTCCGACAGAATGTTAATGACTTTTTCCCGCGCGTTCGATACACTTGCGATGGGTGTATAAATTTTGTCGGTATACATAACCGAAGCGCCGACTGCTAGTATCATAAAATTACGTAAGCGCGTTAATGTCAATGTTGATCCTATTTTTGTATATAAAATAACCTTCAGCGAAGTCCGTTAAAATATTAAACGCTTAGTGTAAAGTTGTTTCTCGCTGATTTATTAAAAAATCTCGCGAACCTTCTAGAAAACTGAAAAAAGTGTCGCAGCTTTGACGAGTGATAAGTAACGATAAGAATTATTTCACAACCACAAGTAACAGGATATCCGCACTACGGTTACTTAAATTTCGAACGATGTTAAAATTTACAGCGTCTCGAGGATCTACCAACGAAATACCCGACTGCTTCCCTTTAATTTAAACCTCGCATTCTTGTGAAACGCGTGTATCGAAATTAATTATACATTTTAATAATACCGTTAACCGCAAAGTTGCTTAAGTACCACCTAATTACTTTTAATTGCCAACGATTCTATTCTAAATTATAAAATTACCGCCCATAAAACTATAATTGCTCCGAAAGCTTTCTTTCACATTCACGGATCAAAAAACATCGATCAGGTATTTTCAACAACGAGTCATGTAGCCACAGGAAACTTGAAACTGACTTAAACCAACGCCAATTTGTAACTCATTACTAAACTACACGAAGCAGCATACAGTGCCCCGTTATCAAGGTAACGTAAATACATTTCCAAACAACTATATGGTAAAGAAGAGCAATCTTATCTTACATACATTATTCCCCAACGGTTACTACTTAACCTTCCTTTTACTACATTCGAGAGAAACTGTAGCGCACACCGCAGCGAGTAGATTAAAACAAAGGGGACGTGAGTCAGTGTAATGATTCAGTTACGAATGCGACTGTAATCATCCTAATACGACAACTAACTGCTCTTTACTCGTCCGGGATATCGTGACTGCCCGCGACCACGAGGCCGTCGCGGCTAATGAGAGGCTCGGGGCGTCTTGGTTATTAAGTTAAATCGGCTAACGATAGTTCCTCTGTATTTCAGCGAGTAGAATGAATTGAACGGAGAGAATCGGGGGATCGGTATTCGGTCGCGCACGAGGATATCGGGGTCCCGGTCCCATCACTGTCCGACGCACGATCAGCCAGCCAGCCGACCGAGGGGGTGGAGGGAAAAACCGTCGGCCATTTTGACGGTGACGCGCAGCGCGCAGGTCGTAGGCTCCACCAGTGACGAAGCCATTGGAGTTTTGACGTGGCTGCTACGTACCTACCCGTTTGCCCACTCCGATTGCAGCAAAGTTGGTGACGAGAAATACGTAACTGGTAAGTACCCAGCTGGAGAATAATAACAACCGGGCATGGACCACTGCACTTACGGTACATCCGAAATGCTGCCGAAACTACCAGCATTCCGTTTCGTGAGCCCCGGTACGGACAGTTTTACGTCTGCTATGGAATATGCCGTAAAATATGGCGCCTAAAGAAAGATGTACGGATTTCTCGAAAAGGGCAATGGGAGTTGCGTGATGATCCCTGACATCCCGTGCCGCCCGTCGATCCACGATCCACGATACCGATCGGCGGGACACTGGCCACGCTGGACCATGCCATTGTCCATTAATATCGCCACGGCTTTCTCGGCCCTTCAAGTGGAATACGCAAGGCATCTTAAGTGTTTATTGTTCTCCCGTATTATTTTTAGATCTGCTTATGTAAATGACGCAGTAGCACTGCCGATCGCCCCGACTGGCGGGAAATTTAAAAAATTTTGCACTTTAAACGGCGATAGGCCCGGGTCTCGAGCTCGATATACGCATTCGAATGCTCGGCCGCACTTGCTCCGATGATGTTTAGAAGTCGATTCGTGACGTTCCAAGTATGCATACACATTTCGTACAATTCAATTCAGAATCCGCGCGCTCTTTTCTCTCAAGCGTTTCCGTCGTCGGAAAGTGTAGATTTAAGCTCGCGATTGAATTTTGGGCGACGCTCTCTGAGACTTACTCTTTCTTTTCTATCTCTTCGATCTAGTAGTAAATTTGCAGCAGCGCGCGTAACGATAGACAAGCGCATTGAATGATAAAGGAATAAGCGGGGAAGTAAAATTACGGGGCATATCAGGATTCTTCGGCATCAATATGTGTGTTTGTAAAAGTGCCTCTCTCTTTTGTAGGGTTTGAGGTTCCCAGGCTATGGAAAGTATGGTCGAGGAAAATGGATCAGCCGTTGACCCATTGTCTGGAGGTTCTCAAAGTGGTGACGCAGCGCCAGCAATAGCTACTTCGGTACAGACTCTCAATAGAACACATCAGCAGCAAACTCATCATCTGGTAGCTTCTACCAGCATTGTGCAACTGACGCTACCTTCGTCAGGAACAACACAGGTATACAGGAGGATCTCCTGTGTATCTATGTCTGATAATTTATTTACCTCTTCCGTTCGAAAGCATGCATATATGATTTAGTTATGCTTTAATCATGATTGTCGATTAAATCGAAAATGCACCGTGTACACATTTAATCTTGCATAATGCTGGTTCGACTCTGAAGACGAGAACTGGACTCCAGTTTTCTCGGTCGATTTATTAGAATCTACTTCCTTTCCGAGCTGTTGGGACTGTGAATTTTATACGCCTTTGTATTACATAAATATTCGACGGTAACTCGCATATGCATGATGATGTCGATGAATGAGATCGGTTGTTCCTCTTGGGTTCAGATTTGAACAGTTTATAAATAGTCACATTCATATACTTAATAATATATTTGACGAACTTTCTTACTCGCTTAACGCTTTATAATATTTGTCTGTTAATGCAGGTACAGTCTGTTATACAACCTAATCAACAGTCAGTAATCCAGACTGCGACAAATATTCAGCCTGTTGCTATTTCGAAAGGAAACGTTATTCTTGTTAGTAAACCCAACTCAGTCATTCAAACGACTCAAGCAAGCTTACAGACGATTCAGGTAACTCTCACGCTTCAAAAGTATCGAGTAATAGATACTAGGTACGCCTAGAGGGGAGATTCTCGTGTAACAGCCCCAAAAATAAATAAATAAATAAAGAAGTAAGTGGTATTTAACAATTTTTTTGAAAATACTGTTGTTCATATTGGACTAAACTCTTTTGGAATATAAGGAGACATCTTTAAACTTGCAAGGAATATTTTTTTACGTTGATTCTTATTATATATTAATTACCGTGGAATCTTGTGCACCTCTTCAACAATGTAACTCCTGTTGGTGGAATGTGTAACACCTATCACAGTAATCTGATTGCAAAATAATAGAAGTTTTTTTAAGTTAGATAATTTACGCTGGGATTGGTCCAGTTTAAAGAAAGAAAATGAAAAATTGAAAAAGTTATAGCGTTTGAAAGAAAAAGTAAGTTTTTTCCTTAAACAAATTGACGAAAAAAGTATTATAAATAGAAACTAAAATTAAAATTTTAGGTGCAGTCCCAGTGTAAATTATTTAAATTTCCTTTTTTTTCGATTCCACAATAATTAATAAATAAGAAGGATCGACATAAAAAAAAATATTCTACAAGTTTAAAGATGCCTCCTTTTATCTTAAAAGAGTTTAATGCAATATTAACAACAGTTTCTTCACAAAAAATTCATAAATTTCGAGGGCAGTTACACGAGAATCCTCCCTCAAAATTAACAGTTGATCGTACAACGCTCGAGTAACTGTATTTCTCTAATAGGTAGTTGAAGCAGGTAGTGATGATAGCTTTTCGGACTCTGAAGAATGTCCAGAACAGAGAGGAGGTATTCTTACCAGACGACCATCCTATAAGAAAATTCTCAACGATTTAGGCGGCGGTGAAATTACAGGTACAGTAATCATTTCCTGTTTACGTAATCCAAAAAGCCAAACGATCGACAAACTTGCCATTGAAACGAAGAAAAGAAGATTGAGATTTATTGCAATTACCTATTCAGTTCGCACAGTCTGGAATGGAAACAGTTCTCCATAACTGCATACAGAATTATTCTAACTTTACCTATAACAATATGCCAGATCGTAGAAAATAATAAAGTGCATGTCAGTTCATACACTCTGCGTTATTATTGAATCGAGTTGCTGTTTTTCATCGATTCTAATTAATTTCAGGAATTGTTTTTATAGAGTTAACATTTTTATACATTTAATTTCTTTAGGGTTGTAAGAAAGAGTGTGATTGTGTCAACTTTATGCTTCTTAATATTTTATTTTATATAGATCGAAAGAGTGTTTACTTAGCTTTTGACGTATATTGTATACATCAAGAAAAGAATGCCATGCCAAGCGTAGGATGTAAGTTACTGTGGTAAAATGTAATTCATTAATACTGAAAATTTTCAAACAGTGGTTTCCCCTCTAACCGTTATTTATGCGTACGTAACATTGCGTTAAAAAATTGCATTTTCATGTCAGTGAAGTCCCGTTTGGAATTTGTTTTAATGAAATATTGCCTACCGGTTCTTGCGTTTGAGTAACAGACGAAATTGACTAAGCTGTGCCAGAAATTGTTTACTTGTCTTTTCCTTTGTGAATCTTTTTTTAAAATCGAAAGTCCAAAGTCAGATACTTAAGGCAGAAAAGCAATTGAGAGATCGTGAATAAATTAAATAACTATTCCTTGCTTTGATTTCATTTAAGCTTCATCTTTCCATTCGAATCGTACATTGCTTTACTAAACTAAATTATGATTACAACTCGCCTTTATTTTTCAAAAGACCTCGGTGTATCTCCTCTTTTGTATGAGCTGACTGCACAGTGTGTTCCGATTAAATATGAACAGCAGCCAGAAAGGAAATAGTGTGTAACAGCGTAATCTTATTTCTGTTCTGAATTTTCTCTAATTACAGTCAATATCATTTCACTTTACGGATATAGAACTCTCTTCATAGACGAAAATACATGGTCATGCGATCAGGAAAGTTATTTTAGAAGAAATAGCAATTGCGTTCTCCTATCTTCGTTGTTTCTATAAAATACTATCAAAAGAGTTCATTGATTACGATACTTTATGAGTTCTATATTACTTCGCGGGGATTCTCAAGTTCATTTAGACTAATCGACACCGCTAGAATCTCTATTTTAACGGGGGGTTGTGTTGATTCGGTGTTACAGACGGTCGATTGCCCCCCCTAGAATCATCTTCTGAGTGTGATTCTAATGTGGACAGTGAAGTGTCTTCCCACTCTCTCCATTATCAGACAGGTTGGTTATTTTCTCTTCTACGTATCTTTCCTGGCTGTCCTTCGTATCATTCGATTCTGTGCACCTCCCGACCTCTGTTCCTCTATCTTCGAAGGAATACAATGTTAGAGGAGTATGTTAGACTCGTTAGACTAAAGCAACTTCCCTTTATCCCTGTACGTATCGCCTAACACAACATTCTGTATTATATACGCTTGGTGTGGCATCCTTGCTTATGGGGTTCTTAGCTCTCTGTCTCGGGTAGGCACACGCACATACACCGAATAGTATGTATCGCAAATACCTCTGTACTTACACAAACGTTACGCAGCCCGAGTATGGTTGTCAGAGCATCGTGTCCAGCGTATTCAGCACGGAATGAAACGTGGAACGACACTTTAACCGAATGCACAATTTTGTTTACTAATGCTGCTTGCCCGAGCTATGTGTATTGTTCAGTACCCCCAATGTTATTATATTTCACAGTGATCCCCGCCGGTACCATTCAGATCGCGACCCAAGGAGAGGGTGTCCCGGGGCTCCATACGTTAACTATGAGCAACGCAACAACGGCCGGCGGAACTATAGTACAGTATGCGCAAGGCCAAGATACCCAGTTTTTCGTTCCAGGTGCTCGCTTTTTTCATATCTCTTAAACATTCTATTTTTCAGCCAAACGTGCTCTCGTTTGTCGACGCGTACTTATGCGTAATCGTAACTGTATTTATAATACTCAATTCTCATTTCTAAGTTCTAAGTTTCATAATAGTTAAACGCTATTTTAACGACCGACTTGCAAAACGATCGGAACTTCAAAAGCTCAAGTATTAATTATGAAAAAAAATGATACAAATTTAGAGAATACAGTCTCTGGCAATGTTCCAGCTTATACAGGACATGGTGTTGTAGTAGAAGATGCAGCTAGAAAAAGAGAATTAAGGTTGTTTAAGAACAGGTAAGATTGAAACGGGATAAGAACGTTTTCAATTTCCAGTTTAAAAAAAAAAAATAAATAAAACATTTTTGTAAGAGTTTCTTGTTTCAGCGTTTTATAGTTTACTCTAAGGAAGGTATTTAAAAGTATGTAAACACTTTTCTTTTATAGAGAAGCGGCCCGCGAGTGCAGAAGGAAAAAGAAAGAGTACATAAAGTGTTTAGAGAACCGTGTTGCGATACTGGAGAATAGAAATCAGACGTTGATAGAGGAACTGAAATCGTTGAAGCAACTATGCGAGCCGAAAACCGACTGAGGTTGGTGTTTAACGTTGAGACATTGTATCAGAGCTATTAACCAGCTAAAGAAACTTGTACATGTCTTCTTTATGTACATTATCCTAAACGTTGTTAGGTAAGCAGTGGTGATGTACATGCATTCTTATAAATAAGTATTTCTGTAACATACTGTATTTAAGTGCGGATATGAAAGGCTTGTGAGACTTGCTATTACTGAAGCGAGAAGCCAAAGGTGTATGAAATACAATGGCAGCAAACTTATAGGCAATATTCAGGAAGTCAATCTATATTTTGGATAAACCAAACTATCGAATAAATTCAGATTAACGTTCGCATGTGTTGGCAACGGAACGATAACATCAATGCTCGAAGAAATGTTCATTTAAATCGCGGTGACCTGTTCTAACGTATACACGAACGTTATAAAACAAGAGAGTACGTTGATTAGTAGTCAATTTGTAACAGTTAATCGGTCACTGATATAAATAATTCAGAGAAACGCCTTATACACAATATTTGCTAATGTAATTGTAGAAATTACTAGATACAGTTACGATTTAGAATCACATAGTTTCTGGGTAAGAAAACTCTGTATTTCTTAGACCGCGATGTCTGTAATTTCTTTAGCCTTTCCTTTTATTTCGGACTCGAATCAGACGAGATCATTGGTGAAACGAATCGCGAGTCTTTGAAACTGTGGCGTCGGATCGAGGAGAGATCGAAGATACTTGTAAATAGATGGAAATTCCGCTGATTTGATCATTGCTGCTGTAATATGTATATGTATAAAGCGTCGCCTGGGTATAATTTTTTACCTTAAATACGAGTTTCAGGATGTATTATGGAGAGAAATTGTAATTTATACTGTAGGGAAACGTGCTATAGGGAAAGCACTCGTTGAAATGCTCTCATCTGATTTTACTTTCTATCTTAAGATGCCTCAAGTGCGAAAAACTGGAGAACAGAATTTGTAAAATATGAATGTAATATACAGGGTGCCTTATAATATGCGGGGTCCATTTCAGAGATGGATTCGATGCTTGAAAATAATCGAAGAAGCTCACACGAGCATATGTCCCAGTTGACACTGCTTGCGAGACGCAACTTTTCTGTTTCGCGTTTGATTGCAGATTACTTCCATAGGAGACGCTTAAAATTATTACCTTTCTTTTTAACACGGCCTCTAAAAACTTTATCATTGATCTTAGTATACTTTCGATACTTCTAGGTGTTGCGCGAATTCGACGGAAGCCTTGCTCAATTCTGTAACGAAATATTTCAACATTTTTCGCAGGGCTTCCGTAAAGAAAAGATTTAAATGTCGCAAGTTAAAAATCGAACGGATTTAAATGTGAGGGAGTAAACAAGTCGCGCAATAGGACGTATACTCTTGCCGAGAGAACAGCTTACGAAATTGACAAATGGATTTATGTAAGATACCGATTATTACTTGTAAACAGTTGAATAGGAACAGTAGTGATAACTTCGTTTATCGATAGAGTTATTGCAATACAAAATTCTCTATAACTTTCTAACAAGTACAAATAGGACATATGTTTATATGGACCTTTTTTTAATGATTTTCAAGTGCCGAATTCCATCCCTAAAGTGGGTCCCACACATTATGGGACAACCAGTATATCTGGAGTGCCTTGAAGATTTCTGTATACTTATCGTATACAAATCACACACACACGCGTACACACACACTTACACACTGTATGTATGAAGTTACGTTTTAGGTAAATATGGGTACATACAATATTTTTAAACTATGTAATACATTATAGTTTTATGCCCTGCATAAAGATCATAGAATTGCGTTATTACTTGAACTTTTATTCTCGTACATTCACTAACTTTCTAAAATTCAATCGAATCCTCGGATTGTCGTTGTAGCGTACGCAGCGTTTTGTAAATTACACACAGATGTGATCGAGTGAATTTTGTGTCGAAGTATAGGAAAAGAGAACTTATCGAAGTTGAACGGTGATAGATAAATTATGACGTTACAAAAGCTTCCTTTCTCTTTCAAGTATCCTACACATATTTACCATTTTATAGAAAAGAAAAGAGTAATTCTCGGATGCATTTTTTTTCTCTAATAGAAACGATATTCTGTGACCTATGTATACAAGATATTCGATATATGTTTATAGAGAACATAGTTTCGAATATCGAGAGCCCAGTTTGATCATTCAACGATTTGCTGCACATTGTTTGATGCTTTTAGTAGTATATATGTTACTGATCGTAGGACAGAAACGGATAATTTAGTTTTGTTATTTATGTTACGATATGAAAAGATTTATTGTACGCGCAATCATTTATGCAGAGGGGACGTCGCTCTTCTTTTATAAAAGTGGTATATATTTTTTTACGAGACAGATGTTACGGCACGACTGATCAGACTGGAAAGATTTTTCGAAGCGGATCTTCTTTTTGTTAATCATCGCGTCAACGAACAATTTTTTGACTGTATATTGTTTTTTATAACATGCTCGATGTGTAATTTACAATTATGAATATGTTTACTGAGTCGAGAACTAAATCATGTCCAAATCATTCTCTATAAGGTGAAAGTACAACGTGCTTATAGGGATCGTGTTGCGAGATAAACACGATTCACTGTAAGCCCCTCTTTTCTTATAGACAAAAATCTTATTTGGGAGGAATGATACTCCGCACATCTGCATCTGTGTTCTAATGTTAAATTATATGTATGATATATGTATATCTTGATTGCTGCACCAATAATATTATGAAACGTTGTATATAGATAATATATGTATTTTTACATATCATATGCCTTTAAAAAATACAGTTCATAGACCTCCTTTTTGAATGTAGCACAATTCCTAAAAAAATATATATAGTGCAATGGAAGAAAATATCGTTGGCTAATTAAATGAAACAAATGAAACATGCTGAATGTCTTCGTAATGTCTCTATTTTTAATGACAAATACTTAAAACTGAACGAAATACGCATAAATGTATATTATATTACAGGGTTGGTACCTAAAAGAAGTGAATTGAGAACTTTTACAAATAATTGATTTTATTACTTCGATCTTACAGTACATCTTTATAATAATTATAATTTTTTCGGCAATGGCTAAAGTTGTCGGGATTTAATAGGAACTTGAACGATACGAATACAGTGTTCGAACCGTAGAGGTTCGAGCCAAAACAAACGATGACGCGATCTACCGTTGTTTGATTTGAAAGAAAGAGTCGCGGATTTTGATTTTGCGGCAAGTATCAGCTTACAATTCTACTCAATGATACATTTATTACAATTTTATTATTATCATTTATTCACGGGTAAGGAAAAACCCTTTATCAAAGTACAAGTAAACGCATGTAAGGGATAAAATAACAGGACAGTAAGTAAATAAAGCACATTACGGTCGAGAGTGAGAATGCAGAGTTTGCATAACCGATCTCTTAAATTATTCCGTCCAACAAAGTATAAATTAGGAGTCATCTGTGTTGAATACTCGTCACCTAAAACACAAAAATACGAGTAATTAAATACAGGTTCTAGAAACTTTACTATTTCCTACGTAGATTTTTACAATTCAGTTGGTAGTGCATGTAAATATAATCACGAACTCATAATTATCGGTTAAAGTATCATCCTGTTACATTTCAGTACTACGATAACTTATATATAAACAATAATACTAACCGTAACTTAAATTTTGTTGAGTTCTGGCAGTACTTCATAGTTCTGTTACGAGGCCTGCAATGAAGGAAATTAAATTAAACCTTGATTAACAATTCTAATAATGTATAATTCTCAAAGGGAGAAGATTCAGTTGGAGGTGCATGTATTGTATAATCACGAATATCATATATGTAAGTGGTTGAAATATCATCATATAGTTTTCCATGCTGTAATTTACAAAATACATATTCAAGAACTCATATATACCTTTTTATTCTTTTTTTTAAGAGGGGTAAAATGCATACCCGGCAGGTTTGCCGGAGTTATGCGGGACTTGCCGCCAAATAGGCGGGATACCCACTAAAAACCCCCTCTTTATGGCCTCCTATGGACTTGATGCCCTTAGAAGAGGTAGGTACTTCTATATACTACTTCTTCCAACTCATATATACTTGGTGGTAGTCAACAACCTGGTCCAGGTATGGTTGGTTCCGCCAAACTCCACCCATTTGTACGTTCTAAAATGGGAATAATGTAATACATACGCGAGACATATTAAAGGTGGGCTCTCACTACACCACGTCTTGCTTCGCCTCAGCTCATTTTATTCTTCCTATGCTTTTCTTATTTATTTTGACAATTTGATTCACACTGTGCCTGGCCCCGGTGCAACTCCGAGCTGCAGATTCTTCCTCGAGAATATTTTGAGGAAGAGAGGCGAGGCGTAGTGTGAAGAGATTCTCTGAGCAACTGACCAAACACAAGAACAGAAGCAAGCTCAGGTAACTTCTGGTACAGAAAATCTGAGGCGATGCGAGCCTAGGTGTCAAGGTGAGTCAAGGTGAGTCAAGGTGAGGTGTAGTGAGAGCCTACCTTAAGAACACAAATATTTAAAGGACAATGGATTATATACCGAATCGTTGGTGGTGAAGAAATGGTTGAAATATTATCTCAGCCATGAATACTCTAGTTGGCACTTGTAGTTACTTCTTTTTTGTATGCATGGTGACTTCTTTGTTACCGAGTACTACATTTTGAACTGGGGATATTTTATTATCTGTTTCTAAACACATGTAACCCCATTTTGAGGCCGAAAGGAAAACAATAAACCTATTTAGTACTATTATCTGTTTCTACATTTATAGGGCTTCCGTCTTATATGCTGTTTAACCCACATTTGTGGGCGAAAGTCTTCAGACATACAGGGGACTGATTTTGCCGCATCCTGCCAGATCTGGAATCAGAGATGGGTAAAATATTTATTTAGTATAAATGGATAGTATATTAGATATTCTATTATTCCATATATTTTTCTTTCAATCAAGAGTAAAGTGTTGAATAACTTATTCTGTCTTCTTGAAGATAAATAAGTGAAATAGATATGAAATAAGAAAATATTTTAGTATTAAATTCGTTATCCTTATTCTTACTAATATATAAAAGTGAAACGTTGTATGTTTCTCCTTCTTTCACGCCTACACGGCTGAACGGATTTCAATGAAATTTTGAATATACATTACATACGCCCTAGATTAGATTATAGGCTATTTATTTTATGCTTTTTTATTTTGGAAATATTATAAATAATTCCCGGGTGAAACCGGTTAACGGGTCATTAACTACGGAAGAATGAAATAGTTATTGTATGTAATAATCATTATACAATGCAAATGGTTAAAAAATATATACTCAAAATGTTAAGAAAGAAGAGGAATAAATCAGCTATAATAATATTGTAGAATTATTACAATTAATTATTAAAGATGTCTTTGGATTAGAAATACACTATCACGTTGCGAATTCGAGAAAAATTAATCACTCCATTTCATACTTACTCGTGATTGATATTTTTCATCCATTTTCGAAAGACCGATCGATGGAATGAATCTCAGCGTACAATTTTCATGTTAGAACGTTGTATTCAAGTTACATAAATTCTTTTTACCAGCCTCTCCATGCTCGACACAAAATTTTCGCAGCACGTTCCTCGCATTATCGCCACCATTTTCCAAATGATCGATGTGAGTAGAAGCGAGCAGAGGCGAAGTGTCCGATTTTTTGAAAATGGGCCTTATTATTTCTGGTATATTTTCAGGCAAATATTTCCTCAATTTTGGACGCGTTCCAATGTGCGCGATACCTACATCACCTAATTTTATAAAGTCCGCAAAACGTAATTAAATAATATATCGAATTAATATCGAGAAACAGTATTGCAAGATGCTAATCATATATTTATTTCAACAGTTTTTTCATCCCCATTAGTCCCATTTAATTTTGACTATGGCGACCGCTAGGGGCGAATTCTACTTACGCCCAAATCGCCCGTGATTTTCTTTAGGGTAGGTTTCTTTGACGCATCGTTAAGAATTTCAAAGTCAATTTTCTCCAAAATGCGGCGCAATATCAAAAAATTGTATTCCTTTTTCTCGACTTACTTACTTGTTATAAGTAGAAAAGAAAAAGTAACTTTTTCTGATATCGCGCTTAATTTTCGAGAAAATCGACTTTAAAATTCTTGACGTTGCGCCCAGTCGCATATAGAAAAATCTACCTTAATGAAAATCGCGGGCGATTTGAGCGCATGCACTTCGATAAGCAAATGCGCCTTAAAGCTGCAAGCCCAGAGATAAGTTAAAATAAATTTCCTTTTTTATTACCGTATTGTTAACAAAGTGCTGCTAAACTGAAGCTAAACATTAGCTTCTGCGGAATAATTCTCTGTTTCCGAAATGGGCAATACTATTCCCTAGCCAGTGAAAAGACACCAGATTCTTTGCATGACTATACCCAACTATATCCAACTATATTTACCACAGATACAGCTATCTATGTACAACGTATTCAATCGCAGTAGTTACAAGTGTCAGATTCGCGAGTGAGAATCGAGTGCTGTTCGAGGAAGTCATGGAGGTAATTAAGAGGTGTTCCAGCATGAATGCGAATAAGTTTAAGCTCTCTTGACTGTCATCGGTTGATAAGAAAGTGGGCGTTGCTAAAATCCAGGGATTCAACCTCGGGGCATTGAGATCGCGCATGACAGTGATGTTCAGAAATGTTAGCGTTAATCCACGTTATCACAGTAGCCGACCGTAAACCGCTTGATAACCGAATCCCAATTACTTTCTTATAAATTCGATAGCAAACCTTGACGTACATCAATACGCCGTCGATGGATGATTTGTAGGAATCGTTCTCTCGGTAGTTGATCATCTCTGAAGTCAGTGGTAATGATTGTCAAAGTGTTAGATGACTTATTTTCGATGCCGAAATTTCTGATCAGCGAGATCCTGATTTATTCACGCAGGTGAGGGCAAAGTAAAGATGACGGAGAGCTTGATAAACGAATGGCTGGCGGACTGCGCAGATGTCTCACCGTCGAGGCGCCACACTTTCGCCACCACCTTGTTGCAGGACAATGAGATAGTTAGAGCGCTTTACGTACTCTTGGAAGAGCGTAGTAAACACAGCCAGGTAACGCATCGTTCGCAGGATTATTCTGTTCTGCGGACAGTCTGTTTCCTTTCGCGATGAATGGTTAAGCTATGCATGTTATTCTCGAGCTTTACTTTCATTTAATTTGAAAGATTTATTGTCTTCGATGGAAGTTAGATAAAGAATATTCTTCTTTCTACGTTCTCTTCTACTTAGTCTTGTTAATGGGATTACATAATTTCGAAATTGTGCTCCGTTTCTATTTATTAATAACTTCTTATTTGTTACAGTTAGTGGACACTGTATGCGATCAGTTATACAATTTCTGCCGCTTCCGAGAAACGGAATTGCAAAGGTTCACCTTGCAGTTTCTGCCAACGTTGGTGTACATTTATTTGAATTCTGCAGCTCACGGTGACATTAAGGTAAGCATATGTAATTAAAGGGGAAGAGATGATTACACGTAGACCTTGTTAATGAAGTTTTACGAGGTCACGATGCTTGAAACATGTGGAAAGTAATGTTATGTAACACAGATAAGGTGCAATTTAACTTAGAATTGCATGGAAGAACAGTTGTATCATTACGTTAATTATAGAACGAATGTGTGAAGTCCGTTCTATCTAATTTTGGCTTAAGGAATATTGTAGTAGTAATTTGAAAATGAAATATTGAAATGATTATAAAGGAAATTTATACTGGAATGGTTTAACCTTAGTCTCGGTTAATATTAATATAACATATACTTTGAATAATTAATATTTCTCTGTATAGATCTCATTTTACAGCTTTGAGTTCATATCTGGTTTGTGATTTACTTTTTTACAGAACTGTCGATCTGTAGAAACATTGTTAATTGGATTGTACAATCTGGAAATAATGGATAAATCCGGGCAGCAGAAAGTAATTTCCTTTAGATTACCATCGCTCGCCATGCTTTCTATATTTCACGAGGTACGCACTGTATTATCATGGATCTCGGTACACGAGTTTGCGATTACGCTTCTGTAACGTTGATTACTTGTTGTGTACAGCCTGCGAGTTTAGCGCCTGCTTCTTTAACAGAGAGCGCAGTGCGTAGGTTCGAGGAATGCAATACGAAGTTAGTTAGTTGGGGACCGTTGCAGCAGGTAGAAACACTGAACGCTCAGAACAGATTGAAAGTTATGACCGCCCTCCTGTTCATCTACAATCAACAGCTCGGCTACATGAGCAAGTTCGCTTTAGAACAATTGTGCAAAGTTGCTACCAAGTAAGAGGGATTTTACTGCTGCTTAAACTCAACCGAAACGCGACGACTTACTCGAGAATCTATTACAGACTGGTCACGCAAGGATTCATGAAACCGGGGCATCATCAGCGATCCTCGTACGGAAGCGAGTCCAGCTTTGTCCCAAGGCTCCTACCTCGTATACCTGTGTCCAGTCAATTTCTTCTCGAATTCTTGCATGCTGTATATTTTGCTATGTGTGTAATATACCAATCTTTTAATACTAACGTACCAAATGAATGATATTCCGAAGAAAATAAGAAGTAACACACATTGGCAGGTATAATGACTGCTGGAATTTAGGAACCCAAGCGGTGGAAGATATTCATAATCGGGCATGTTACGAGACATATCCAGATGTTATGCTAGTCACAAATGCTATACGCAATTCGGCCACTAGCGGGCCGTCAGGTAAGCGAAACAGAGATCGAGGCATCGTCTCGCTAATGCGATTAATACCGTAAAAACATTTCATTGCTTCAGGTCAACCCAGCGACGGACCAATTGGCGTGAGCGTTGCGTTATCACCCGCAACCGCGACCGCGACGATATCTAAATCAATGATCACGAACGCTTCCTTCCGAACCAAAAAGTTGCCAGGTACGCATCCAAGAATAAAAACATCATCTTCTACTGCTAATTGTATGAATAATCGGAGAATAGTTCACCGTATTAATAGCCCCGATGATTTATCAATGCCCAGTTTTTTTGGTATCATACGTACAGTATAAAGTCCAGTTTTTTTGTTAGACTTTTTACAAACCACCCAGCATGTCGTCGAGCGTTGTACAGCTAGTGCCAGTTAATGTGCACCGAAATATCACGCGAATAAGAGTCTCGTGTTGGGACGTTTTGTTTTTTAAATAGAGGTTCAGGATAAACGTACACCGTTTATGTGTATTATAAACTTGCAGAGCCGAGAATTGCATGAACACGATGTATATGTATCGCAGGAATCATCTCGCATGCAGAATTGCCCTTGTAAATATATTTTAGTTTATGTCTAGGAATTAGTGTTGATGTAAATAGGGATTGAATAGCCTTGAGCCGAGTACGCATTAGAGTTCGCGCTTCGTAAAGCGAGCGCGCACGAAACGGGATCACACTCCGAGCACGCATTTAACGAATTATTGGACTCAGGAAATGTGCATTGGTTTGCAAACATGTGTCACCAGACGATCTGGATGAGCAGTTATTCGCGGCCGAGCTGAGCGAGGCTCAGCTCGAGAAGCAACAGCAGCCGGCAGTGGCCAGCAGCGGGAAGCGGTTCCCTTGGCATTGGAAGCATTCACTTCCGATCTCAAGCGATGAGGACCCGGGGATGAGAAAGGTCAGCTCCTCTTCCTCGTTGGAGAATTCCCGGCGAGGGAGCGCGTGCAGCGGTCAGAGTTCGCCCGCCAAGTCCTCCCCTAAAAGGGGCAAAGAGCACTCTAAGAGAACTAAGTCCGAGAGCAACGAGGATCACGGCGGTTCTAAAGGGAACGCCAGGGCGAGGAAAGAGAGCTCTGATTCGGCTTACGGCGAGAACAGAATTAGCTCCGGCTCGCATCTCTATAGCGTGTTAGAGGAGCAAGCTCTAGGGGAGATGGTGCACGAGTCGGCGGAGAATGTGTATTCGGAGGGGAATAAGTCGGTCGGTTTTCGCACGAGTGCTGCTCTGTCAACGAATACATGGTACTAGTGGTTCAAGTTACAGCACTTTAGGATCACCAGATTTTTTACTCTATCTAATCCCTCTCTTCGGCAACGCACGCGGCAGATTAGCTGCCGCGCCACGTAACGTTAAGCAGTTTTCTGATTGGTAGCGATTTTGTGCATTTACTCATGAAATTCGTTTCAGAGATGCCATCATTCTTAGCGAAGAGAGAACACAGGCATAACGTATTTTGTATATTCAAGTGCACATGATGGGAAACTGCATGCAGTTTTATGGCACGTTTCTTTGCACTGGAGATAGCGAATTTGTTATAACGCAGGTCCTACTCCCTTCACGTTTGTTTCCCCCGTTACTCTAAGCTTATATTGTTTTGTGCTCGTTCTAAGACATAAATCAGTATACGGCATCACAGTGTTAGAATTAGTGTTCCTGATTTCTCGATACTTTTCGCATCTCGAGAAATTAGAAATCAGATTATATTTCTCGAGAATTCTCAAGAATTTAAAAAAATATTGCAAAATTTATATTTTTGGAATAACGTTGACGATATTTATCTAAATTTTTATTCGTATCTAACTTAGACAAAACTTGTGTCAATGAAAAAAAAACAGATATTAAACATAATTGATAAATTTATTTATTTAATACAAAATGTAAGCTAGGCGAAACATTACTTTTTTGTTTTAAAATAGTTTTTTAAAAAGCAGAATGCGTCTATTGACGCGTCAGCCAATCTACTTCCTTTTTTTAGTGACAAAATCTGCGGCTGTAGTAAAATTTCTGTCATTTTTAGTGGATGTTGGTTTAATTGTACGATTTTCACGATTAACTAGTAATACACCATTTTGAACTAACTGAAAATTCATTTCTGAAAACAATAATTTTCCTATACTTAAGTTTCTCGAGAAATGAGAAATAAGAAATTACAAAATTTCTCGAGAAGGAACACTAGTTAGAATTGAATGTTAACTTTTCTCTGTTTATTAATCACTCATGTAACTGTTATCGCTGTTCAATCGTCGTATCAAACGAGCTCCGCTGTGTAAAATAGAATTTCTAATCGTGTTTACGTTCAATTCTGCAAGCTTAACATTGTGAAATTTATGCTCTTTTCTGCTTTACACGATTCGCTTCAGTTTCACAGTGTTTACATACGTATATGTACTTTGATATACATTTACTAACCCACGACAGTAACGCGATTCTAATCCGGCCTCTCCGTTTTTGTTTAGATGATATACCAATTCAAGTAACAAAGGAAGATCCCACAGGGGAAAGTAAGGGTAACCTTGTGTCGATCACAGAAGAGGAATCCACGGAGGCGAGCAGGGTTGGTTCAATGTGACAATCGAAAGATCAAAAGACTGCCTTGAAACTCACGAATTTCTCAGTGCTCGGAAAGAAGTCCCGGGAGAAGGACGCTAAGGTAACGAAGAATGCTCATGTTAACGCGTCCGATAAAGAGAAGAAGCTTGGATCTCAGACAACCGCGAAGGAGAGTATTAAAGGTAGTTCCTCGGTGTTGAATAACGAGTCGACGGAGATCGATGGGAATATTACCGGGTGTTCGATCAGGAAAAGGAATAGTAGTATAGAGATTAAATCGGTGGCAGTAGACGCTAATGTTCCGTTGATCGACGGGGAACGTCTTGCATTGGGTGGCGATATAGATAATACCAATGTGGAGGGTCCTATTAATCTAAGATCGCATAATGAAACAGAGCCGATGACCTCGTCCATTCGGGTCAGTTCTGTTTGAACGATTAATGAAATAGATTTATATAAAGCGAAAACAATAAATTAGTAGTGGGCTGTACTGATCGACTATGATATTTATTTTTTAAGTCTGTTGTACATAGCCTTTGCTTTCCTTACAATTAACGACACGTTCGACGTAATTTTATTTATAATCTCATTGAACCGCCAACGTAACGGGTCCGCGGGCAACTATCGAGGTAGCATTTAAACCGGCAATGTGATTGGAAGCGGAGGATACTGTACGCAGAGTTGTTTCAGGAGTGGCTCATTACTATAACGATCTCTGTAATCGATTTACAAGATTAAGCAAAAATATAATGGGGAAGGGAACAAGAAGCTAACAGTGTACGTTTGTTTTTATCGGAGGATAAACAGTGTATATTAAAAGTCTCTGTTCGTTGCCTTCGTAACGTGTCTTCTAATATATCGGATTATGCTTTTAAAGGCGATTTTATTTATGGTATTTTTTATTTAAAAGTAAGGAAGAATTGATCAACATTTGAACGCTGAATTTAAAACACGAAAACATTTTTGAACAGAAGAGAATGTACTTATTTATACTTTCCCCTGAATTGCGTGTTTGTCGTCGAACTAAATATCGCTCCCGATGTTTAAAGCAGTCGCTTGTATCGCGCTTCTGTCAGAACTTTTGCGCGAGATGCAAGGTATTACGAAACGGATGCACAGCTGATACTTGTACGAGGGCCAATAATTTAACTCCGTGTCCTGCGACAGAAACTGATGGAAGGTGTTCCATATGTTCGCGAGAGGTATGGCTTGTTGTAACTTCAAATTTCAAGTACTCTGCGGATAGGGCGCAGCACGACTGACTTGTCCTTTTCAAACGGCGTAAAAGCGAATCTAGAGAGACCTTGTAATTTTCCTAACAATCATATTTTCTATAATGTATCTTTACGCCTATCTACATCCGTAAAGTTGCCTGTAAGTTGTGTTTAGACGGAGATGTGTTTTTGTATAAATTTCTAAAAGATGTTCTTAAATAATGCCATGTCTGTCTAGTAGCGGATACAGAATGATTTCTACTAATGTTTTCCTCATAACTGTAATACTAATAGACCTAAGGTCTTTCAATCAATAGATTTTTTTATTTTACGTATGATTGTAATTGACGTTTATTTAACTGTAATTATACAAGCCACATTGGATTACATACGAAGGGTATACTTAAGAACTGAACTCCTGATACAGTATTGCATCGTTCGTAGCGGAAGAAAGTGCAAGGCAAAATATCTGAAGATAAGTCCTGAGTAATTCGTACAGTATTCGCACTTGTAAATACGTGCTGTGATAGCAAATACTTCTTTAAGAGAACTTCCTTTCGAACGTATTCGTTGGTTACTTGTCGTTTCGTTTGAAGCAATGAAAGCACATCGGGAATGATTAATGAACATTGAATAATACGAGCAGGATTTTAAGACACCTAAATTCTGTTGAAGAGATTAAAGCTTGGAATTTACATAAAAAAGACTGTACATCGCATCACATTGTTAACTAGTCAATGTAAAACTGTATTGCTATGAGTTTCTTCAACAAAACGTTATACGCGTATCAATATCAAAAAAAGGAAAATATGTGTATAAGACATTTGCATAGATATGTGTTTAAAATGACCGTTTAACTCTTGCAGCGCTTCTAAAACTTTCGAATGAACATGTAATTCAGTCCAGAGTTGGGCATTATTCGAATAATGTCGAATAAGAATTGCGATGAAAACGAAGTTATCTGAGAATAAAAATTTATTCGTTGTTCTCGAATAATTTCATTTTGTCCGAAATTGCTATTCGAGATCATTCAAATAATGCCCAACTCTGATTCAGTCTATCAAATAATGAAAGAAGGCTGACTCGTATCGTATCTTTAAATAAGATATAACTTTGCGAAGTATCATTAAAAGAAACCGTTAAATACCTTCTATAAAAATTTATCGACATAAAGATTTCAATTTCTTACGCGTTATCAGAACATTAAAATTGTTCCCTATTCCTGTGTATCTCTATAACTATCCATGGTATACTATAAATTTTGTATAAAAAACAAAATTGAATCTTCACATTTATTTCTGTTTTATCATTGGAATAATGAATAATCTGTAAAATAGGCTGTACATTATCATTCTATCTCGTTGTTTGCATTACACATTCTTTCGAATAATAGAAATAATCGTCGAGCAAGTACTTTCTAATCGATAAGACTTGGAAAAGATAAAGAAACTCTTTCTAATACTTACACTCGGTATACTATATGTATAGAACAATGACAAATCTGGAACGAGCTGTTATTCGTGTCACTTAAGAATCCAATATCGACAATTCACTATAAATAATCTCCCAAGCTACAAAAGTGACGAGCAAGTTAATAGATTAATTTAATAAGACACAAGGACACTTTCAGTATTTAGTTTTCTGTATCACTGCCATATAGTGTAATTTAAATGAATTGTATCGATGACTTAAGTTTACAAATTTAGTTGGATGTACATTGTATTGTATTCACGCGCGCGCAGGCCAGCCTGCGGAGCTGTGCATTGAAATTAAACGAGCATGGGGTAATGGAAATTGCAAGGAGTATCGACGAATTGCAGAGGGGAGGGGAAATTCCGGCAGTATTGTGAAAGTAATGAGTTGTAATGTTTGTTAAATTTCTTGGGACAGACTTGTACAAAATGCAGAAGAAGGGGGAATTGGTAAATATGTAAGAAATGTAAACATTTGATGTACATTTTGGAGCTGTTCACTGTTTAGCAAGGAATCGCGCTCCACTGTATAAATATGCGAGAAATTCTCTTGCGCACTTAGCTCTTTCACGTATAGATACCCCAGTTTGCATACAAGAGCATTGTACGCGAATTGCAATTTCACGAAATGTGTTAGCGTGTTCATAGGATGCGAACTAACTACCACAGCATCTTCTGTGTCTGTACAGATCAAACGAAATTGTGACAATTCATGTATATGCGGCTATAAATACTGTACATTGTTTTAGTTTGTAACCATACTGTTAAAGCTTGTTACATTGTTAAAGGTGTCAATATGTATATAATATATAAACTATTGCACAGGAGACTTCATTCAGTTTATCAACGCGGTATATTAATTTCAATTACACGATTGCAGTAAACGAGCGTTTTAAAAAATTGGGCGAACTTCATTGAACCATAGCAAAACTGATACGGCACTTTAAGGGGGGAGCCTGGTGTAACTAGCTGAAAATCGAGGCATTTTTTTTTAATGAAAGTATTTAATCGATCTTTCTGAAAGTTTCAGGATATTGTATTGTCAGATTAAGGTAGATAAAAAAAATTATTACAAAAGAGCGGCAAATAACAGAGTTATATATTAATAGAGTTGGCGACGGAAGTGTTCCGCGGCGGGCAACATAGCGTCTACTCACTATTCATCTAAATCAAAAATTCAACAATTTTTGTTTAGTTTATGAGTGCACGCACAAAAACTTAACAGATACAAAATTATACAAATGGCGGCGTCTTGAAAAAAGTTCACTTTTCCCAACGAAATTTTGCCTTAAATGTGTAAAAAAAGTTATTTATTTAAACAATATCGTTATACCAATAGCTAAGCTCTGTGACGAAAATGTTCACAAATATCCGTGCACAAAGCCAAGCCGATCGATTGAATATTTTTGGAGATACATTGCCCGCCAATTGTAAAACTGTCGTTTCGGAAAAAACATATTAAAGTTGTCTGGTAATCTGGTGCTCCGTAGCAAAACCGACTATATCGGTTCAACTATTAATTTATGCAAAAAAATCTGTTTCTTCGCCTCGCTACACCAAGCTCCTCCCTTAATCTGTTATACAAAGTGTATAATTTCTCCATAACACCGTGATTAACACATTAACAATTGGAAATGATTAAATATTATATTCCAAAAATGCGTTTTTCTTAAATACTTCCTGAAATAAACACCCGCATTTTGATTAAATCGTTATCGCGATAATAGAATTTAAAAGTAAAATACATTCTTAACGAGTAATGATAACTTAATCATATTTAATTCGCGAAATTTGAAGTTTTAAATTTTCGATCGTTAATGTGTTACGAAGATGTTCAAAACATTTTAAAATTGTGAAATAAAACCCGTTTTGTACGTAAGGCCTCGAGAATTGATATTTTCATCGAACGATAAAATTTCATGAATATAACATTTTGTACATTGAATTTAAATCGGGTATACGACTTATTTAAAGTTAATTTTAATACAGACAAATAGTTGGAAGGGAGAGGGAACTCTGAAAGACATTTTCTCCAATCAATATCGCGCACTGCAGAAAATGTTTGACTACTGAAACATTCGTTGGAAGTCGTAAATATCGAAACTATTTGGCAATACATGTAATAAGTACTTTTGAATACGGTAATAACGAAAACGAAGTACTTATACTATATCTTGTATAAAGGATATATAGATATATATATATTGTTACTATCTTGTGTATTTATTATCATTCCAAATATTAATGTTTCACGGTTATTGAATGATACAATAAAGATAATATTTAGATAAATAGATCCAGTTAAATATATATATATATATACAATTGATTATGTAAAAAATGCTGTTAATATATGTAATTAAACAGAATATGGGAGACTAACTCTATCTGAACTTTATTCCCCATATGTTCATATTATATTTTATTATTTACACAATTTCTGTTAAATAAAAATATATTAGAGAACCCTGTATATAAAAGTACCAATATAATTTCAACTTTAAAATAGGAGGTGTGACTTTATGAGCAGTACAGACGTTCACGGTATACAAGTCGATAAATATGATATAAAAGTTATTCATTTCGCCACAGTAAAACAATGTTTTTAGCAGTAAAAAGTAATCTTACCTTATGGAAGACAAATGTGTATTCATTTCATTCATTCACCGAGGTTTTCCACAAAGCTTTCTCCTATTAATATAAAGAAAATTAGCATGGCATTAATCTCCTCAATTTTCTGTTAATTAAATAGATTCAAGCATCTGTACATAATTTTAATTGAACCTACAGTCAAGACTTGGTTGTCGTAAAGCTCCTGATAATTCTTAATAAGTACCATAGTTTCTTCTTCCAATTTCTTTACGTCACCTTGCATTTTCTTCAACTTTATCCTGTCCTCATTGTGCTGAACTTGCACTGCTTCAAAGTTCTTTTTACTTATCATTTTGTTACTGCAATTGACAGGAAGTTATAATTCTAAACGAATGCATCAACGCTACATTTACTGTAACGTGTAATACCTTAATAATTGGGCAGTTAAATTACGCAGAGGAGATAGACGCCCCTCGTATTGTACTTGAAGCTCGTCCACTTCGGTTTCTTTGTGCTGATACTTTTGAGCTTCTAATTTCTGTTCGAATTCCTTGATATCATTCCTAAGCATTTCAACCTGCTTCCTAATGCTGTCTTCTTGTACACTTATCTTCCTGAAAAGTAACAACACGACGGAGTAACATACTAAAGTCTCAATTACTCGTACATTAAAAATAGAATTGCGTAAGTACTTTAGCTCCTCCTTTACATCTCGCACTTCAGAAAACTTGTTCAACTGCTCCTCGATGAACGTCAAAATATTTTTTTGCTGTTCGATCGAATGCTTTTTATCTCGACACGCCTCTTGCATCATATCACGCTCCTTGCCCTTGAAAGTCAGTTCCTTTTCCAATCCGCTTAAACGCATTTTATAGTCTTCAGGAGACTTCACAATCTCCGACTCCAGTTCCGCTATTGTTTTGCTTAGCTGCAATTGTACACTACTTACTAAGTTCGATATACACAAGCGTGCATATTATTCAGAATTCTTTCTTCATCTCCTTTGTTACCTTTAAAGCCTGCGCTCTGTCGGATATACAAAGTTGCGTTGCTTCTTGTTTCTTCTCTTCCGCCGCAGTCATTATCGTAATTAATTCAACCACTCTTTTCTTATTCTTCTCGAGCCTAAATTGAATAGCTTGGGTCTCTGCGGTATACTGAAACACAAACAAAGTATAAGAATTGGTAATACAGTTTTAGAAGTCAGGTTCGTTACGAGTAATACCTTTTCCTTCAGCGACAACTGTTTCGCTGTATGCAACGCTTTGCCGTTTATATCTTTCAATAATTCATTTTTTCTGTCTAAGGTATCCTGTAACATTTTTGCCTTCTGCTGGATCTCAAAGATCTTATCGTTCATCTCCGACTCCTTGTTGGTCGCGTATAATATAAAGTTCGCGAGGAACTTTGCCTGTTTGCGAATCCTTTTCGAACCTGAGCAAGCGTTATTTTAAAGTCGATATTCAAGATTCTCGATACGAGCGAACGCTCACAGATACACACCTGGACTGACGATATCCGTGATGCACAGATCTTTTATATATATTCGATTGCATATCTCTACCATAGCGCTGTGCAAATTTATAAGCCCAACTACATCAGTGTCTTCGCAGTTTAACATTACATCCTGCTGTTCAATCGTTGGCTGCGTCAGAATTTATGATATGAATTGTGTAAAGCAAGAACATGTTTAGGGGAACGATTTTGTGAATCTTACTTTATCCAGTGCGTTAATATCGATCCAAAATCTCTTCAGGAATGTGTTGAAGAGGTTGACGACAAATTCCTCCGACGGATTTTTCAAATCGTTTATACTCGACGGAAGATTGGCTTCGAGTAAAATGTTGTGAATTTGCTCTATATCTGAATCCATCGTTTACAAAAATAATACTTGCGTTCTTTTATGCTGCTGGAAATCTGTGAAGATCGTAACAAGTCAGCCACTGTAAACAGTTTCCTTTCCTTTCTTTCGAACTAATTCAAATTTGCAACGCATGCGCAAACGGCGCGGCAGATAATACTCAGGGTGCATTCTCAATTTTTCGAGGAAAAGAAATGTAAGGTTTTTGGGCTGGTATGTTGTCTGCCTGCAAGATTGAATGAATGAAATGGGTTATTAAGGTTTTTATAATTAGTTTTTGTTTAATAAAGATTTTGTTTAATTTTTGTAAAGCAGTTATTTTGTTATTTCTCAAACAGTTAAGACGTGTTTTTCTCTTTCGCCCTAAAATAACGATCATTCCTATTTAATTGAATATTCCCTACAGAATTTTTCTTGAAGCACCATCTTTTGGAAGCAACAGAAAATATAAAAACCGAAAAAAAGAATATACCTGTGACGGTATTCAAACTGTTTAAATATCCTATTTTGATCGAATTTCATTTACGCCCAAATCGCCCGTGATTTTCGTTAAAATAGTCAAGAATTTCAAAATCGATTTTCTTGCAAATTAAGCACGACATCAAAAAAAGTTATTCTTTCTTTTCTACTTATAACAAGTAAATAAGTCGAGAAAAAGAAATACAATTTTTTGATATTGCGCTTCATTTTCGAGAAAATCGACTTTTATAGCGAATTCGGGAGAGCTGCACTGGGCGCACTGAGTGCGAATTTTAACCAATCGGAACCGAAAAAGTTCACACTCCTCGCTTCCGATTGGCTAAAATTCGCACTTAGTGCGCCCGGTGCGGGTCTCCCGAATTCGCTATTAAATTCTTGACGATGTGTCCACTGTCCAGTCGCGTACAGAGAAACCTACCATAATGAAAATCACGGGCGATTTGGGCGTAAGTGGAATTCGCGCTTTATTATCGAGCGTAGAAATTCAAATAGTAAACAGCGAATCGAAATATCTGTATTTTAAATAAAGGTTTCATGCAAAGTAAGTATCGAATACCTATTTTACATTATTGAGAATACTTCTGAGACTTAAAAATACAGATTTGATATATAATGTAAGAAACAACGCTCAATAAAAATGAATGCTTCCCTCAGTTTCCCGAAAATATAGCTATTAAAATGTTTAAAAGAAACAAGATTGGTCCCACTAGTAAATTTAATATAATTACTTATCTCAGAATTAATATACATAATTTTAGACTAAAACTACTCGATTCCGCACTAAAATTATTATCAAGTACGTCAAAAATTCAATTAACTATAATTGCAGATCAATCTTCAAATGTAGATACTTTTATCTTTATTAAAAAAGGACACTACATTGGTAACACTGAATGAACGTAGCGTATACCGAATTTCTACATATGATAGGCAACGTCACCAACCAATTTGTCTAAAACCTTTGCGCTACATATTTTTCTATTCGATTATCAATTCCGGAGCAACGATTATTTTGATGTTTTTTATTTGTACAGATCAAGTGACTTAAGAAACTTTCTTATCAGAAATGGGATCTTCCCACAGTGTTGAGATACCTGGAGGTGGCACAGAAGGTTACCACGTATTGAGGGTAAGGCAACTTGTCAGAATAATTCATTTTGCCAGCATAGATTCCTTCTTTTAATCGTAAATGTTTTAGTATAACTCCGAACAGCAAATTTGTTTTCATGTACTGTACATAAAGGAGATTAAATTTTAATACGCTCGCATGAATGTGGGTGTTCACCTAACATATATTTAGCATATTTGATTGCATTTTCGTAATTGAAACAGGTACAGGATGGGTCTCCTGGACAGAAAGCTGGCCTCGAAGCATTCTTTGACTTCATTGTGGCGATCGGAAATACCCGCTTGGTGTGTTTTCATTTTCACTTTCTATTATTTATGGATTACTTCCAATTGAATGTATCGTTTAACGATGGTAATCGTTCTCTTTCCTTAGGACCAAGATAACGATACGTTGAAGGAGCTTCTTAAAGGTGGCGTGGACAAGAAATTGTCACTTACAGTGTACAGTAGCAAAACACAATCTATAAGGCAAACTGTTATAGTACCTAGTCTGACGTGGGGTGGACAAGGTCTTCTAGGAGTTAGCGTGAGGTTTTGTTCCTTCGAAGGCTCCAACGAGAATGTTTGGCATGTTCTTGTAAGTGTGTATTGAAGAAGGGAATACGTTTATATTTTAACTTTGTGGTCCATCTGAATTGGATGATAAATTGCTAGTTATTGAGTTTAGTTAGACCACAAAAGTACTTTCGATAATAAGTTACAAGCATACATATGTGTTGTGCAGGAAGTGCATCCATCTTCCCCTGCGGAATTAGCAGGATTACGACCATTTACAGATTATATTATTGGTGCCGATTCAGTTTTACATGAATCCGAGGACTTATTTACTTTAATAGAGGCACACGAGTCTCGACTTCTGAAATTATACGTGTATAACACGGAAGATGATTCTTGTAGAGAAGTCACAATCACACCCAATCATACTTGGGGCGGAGAAGGAAGGTAATCGCATTAGTTCTTCGAAGATATACACGTTCTGTGCTTTTATATATGTGTAAACATTTCTTTAAACATTACGTTCCACATCTTTGCAGCTTGGGTTGTGGAATTGGATATGGTTACCTTCACAGAATACCCATTAGAAGCGTCCAAGAACATAAACCGAACAACTCATATCCGGTACATAACGTTTCAAAAATCGCATTCGATATGATCAAATTCCGTTTAATAGTTTTGATTCCCTTCGTTTCAGAGTAACATCAAGACTACGATTCCAAGTCAGGTGACTACAACGAGCACTACTCACAGCGGAGGGAGTAACGTGGTGACAAGTATACCTCCAGGATTTTCTATTCCACCTAATTATATCTCGCCGCCAGAGAGCACTACGAAGTCTGAGCTGGAAATCACCATGCCGGTGCAATCTGTCTATACTCAGAATGTACAAACGTATACTACTTCCCAATTAAATCCTGCCACTGTTGGAGGATCTACTACCACTAATTCCGTGCCTCATGTTGTTCCTACTCAAGGCGCAACGACTATTACGTTTGGTAAGTATTCATAAATGATTGTACAGTAGAGCGTCAATTATCCGAACCAGCGCTGCATCGCTGCCCCTACCACTTCCTCGAACCAGTGTAGCAGTACTGATTGATTCGTTGACTTTTGCGTAATATAAATTAAAGGGAGGTTCCGGTCTAGAGTCAAATCGGTGGGACCCGTATCTCGAAAAGTTATTATCCGATTCGACTGAAACTTTTTTTAGTTTGAAGAACATACTTCTGGCTAGGGGGGAAACCAGAAAAAATTACAAAATTGACATTTTTTAGAAAATAACTACACTTGAAGTTGGAAATCACTTTTTCCCTATTTTTTTACGTCATTTAAATGCCTTAAAAATGACAAATTAATCGAATTGTTCGATTATCCGAACAATTCGAATTTCCGAGCCACCTCGGTCCCAAGCAGTTCGGACAATTCACGCTCTACTATACCAAAGTCCTGTAGTTAAATGGAGTTAGTAGCCTCGGAGGGGAGAAACGTTACTTTCCGCAAGCTAATTTCTCGTCGTTATATTCAGGTAACAATTTTTCGTCTTATCAAAACGCAATGCCGAATATACCTGGTATGCCGACCACTCCGCCCTTGCCAGCTTTTACTCCTAATATTACGGTTCTGAACGAAGCGGCTGGCACCGTCGCAACGTCGAAAGACTTCACCACCGTGCAAGGTCTATCGTCGCCCGGTGTACAGTTCAATGTGCCTCAATCTCACGTAGTAACGACACCGATCTCATTGCCCGGCATGCCACCGATCACCGTCAGCGCAAGTTTACCGCAGAACACGTCCTTTTACACGTCTGTTCTCCAACAAAATCAGCTGCCCAGTGGCAACGCAGTACCCGCGTCCGCGGTAACATCAACGCAGTAACGATCATTTGCTTTCCAACCAGGACGAATTTTCTGTTTTCTAACGAGACACACATCGGAGGATGAAGGTAAAATAGAGGCGCAATACATATATTACAAATATACTGTGTCATTCTACTTCGCGCGTTTATACTTTATTACTCGTCTAAACGCAATGTATACAAGCTCTGGTATGCAATGAGAATACCGTAATTCTGTACATAGGTAAACAATTATTCGGATAATTACCTGCATTAGGATTGAATTAAAAGCATTTAAAAGAAAGAATAGTATTACATTCTTATATAACTACTCTGCTTTTCGTATTTCTTGCGCGTCCCCGCGATTGTACGATTTTTACTTTCTCGATTATGACACGCCTGTAGAACTTACGTGTAACGATGTATATATTAAGTTTATATTACTTAGCTTGTCTTTATCGTGTAAGATTATAAATTCTAATTTGTTAACAGATAGGGAAATAAAATATTTGTGTATCATTCGAATGGCAGATATTAATAAATTTTGACATTAACGTTAAACCCGATCGCAAGGAACCATTGCTACTCGACAATTTCTTGTTACATAATCAGTATAAAGGTACGAATGGCTCCATTTCTCTTTCAACAATTGCATCTCATCTTCGCTAAGCTCTGATGTTTGAGAATTCGTCGGAATAAAAGAACATTTGTAACGAAAACCATTTTATTATATATTACAAATACTATTTCCTAGTCGAAGCACTATCGGACAAATATGTGTGGAACGATTAACCCTTCTTATTTGTATTTAAGGATGGTAGGTTTCTTTTCTCCTTTATGTACATGGTGTCCTAGTAGCCGTTTAAATAATAATCTCGACATCCTTTATTTCCTCCTCGCTGGGAAGAGTGAACTTCGACGGGTCTATGAGATTCGGGTCGATTAGAGGCAAGCCGTTCTCTTCTCTGTGACGAAGCTGCAGATACGCTTCCCGCTGGGCCCAGTCTCTTAACGTTGGGTCTGGCATATAAGCCATGACGAATGCTCCGCCTACTAACAGAATGGAGATGCCGACGAAGAATGATTGGTGCATGAAATGACGGTCTAGGTACTCGTCCTGCTCGTCGAATCCATAAGAGACCCATGTGTTTTTGTTCACTGCGTGTGGTAGGTCCGTAGCGGTTTCGTCCTTCTTCGGTGTTGACGATACGGCTCGTCGCGCTACATCGTACAGTTTAACGTCTTTTGATCCCAAGATGGTCAGGCCTTTCCTGACTCCTTGGGAATGAAGGAGTCGGAGCAACGTCGTCATGATTCCCGATGAACGCTCGTACTCTCCTCTCAGATATATGTGGCAGGATATTCGATCGTTATATACGTTCGGTCGTTTTTGCAGATTGTCAAATGATCTTAACAATTCCGTGCACCGAAATTGGACACTTGTGTATATGTAATCGTGCACGGAACATGCAAGTAACCACGTAGGTTAGAAACTGCGAGTAGACATTTCTCCGAAGCATGAAGTAATGTTTAGATGAGAGTGCACCCGGTCGGACTTATTTAAAGTATGCAGTATTTAGTTTTATTTATTTATTTGGCTTTGTTAGTGAGTGAATATACAAAGAAGAGAACCAGTAATATGTTAAAGTAGATCGGGCTTTAACATTTTGGGAACTGATATGCCCTTTTTTTGAGAAATTGAAGGGGCCATAACTGTGAAGGTAACTGTTTAAGGGTTCGATTTGAAATTTGAATATAAAATAATCGAAATGGTTACCGAAATCTGTTTCCACTTTGTTATTATGAATATTTGGAATCGTGAGAGTAGTGTCATGTGGACTTTACCTCGGAGAAACCTTTTTTTTGGTGTTGAAACTTATATTTTTTGGAAGTACTTTTTTGTACGGGCTTTCGAACAAAATAAATTTCCCGCGTAATAAAAGGTTTCCTCGAGGAAAGGTTTACCCGTGGTGCCTATTTTCGAAGCAGTGGCACACTTAGGATTTAATCTTGGGGGAGTCGAGTTGAACGGATAAAAATATTTCTAATGCGAATTTAATAGAATTCATTAGGCAATTATAAAGTATTATTTAAAGAATGAAATCCTGTTTTCTTTTCTTTTTGCAAGGCCCCTTCCTTGGGGTTGCCTGGGCCCCTCTGTGAGTGCGCCACTGTTTCGAAGAGTAACTTATGATAAATAAACCAACGGATGATACATAGTTGAGAATACAATAAACTCTCGGTATGGACTCAGTCAACTATGCGGTAAGCGTTCGTCGCTATCTTCGCCACTTTCTGGAATCCGTCGGCCGAGAGCGAGCGAGAATGGACGAAAGATTCGACGCGACTGTTCTGATTTCGCTTCGTCTTTCACGTGCCTACGTTCTATGCGGCCACCCCCGAGCGCGAGCCCAGAGCGAAAGATTATTGTATAGCATTGGTAGGATTCAGGTAGACATCTCATAGAAGTTTGTATTCCACGAACTAAAATAATCGACTTCATGAAACTTCAATGGTGTTGTTGCATACTCCACATTAATTTTTCAACAACTTTGCAAATGAAATTACAATGTTCGAGAAATGAAATTCTGGTTGGGAGGAGCCTATACTTGGCGTAGGAACTGTGCAGGAAATTTCTTCCCTGTAATATAAAGTGAAAGCAATCAGACATACTCTAAGCATCAGAATTTATATATGTGTGATTGAGTACGTGCTGTGCCTATTTATTTTCTATTATATTTTCCTTGTTAGATACATCTTTACTTTCTGTAGGAACAGTAGATCGATATATTTCTTGCCACAGGAGATCAGTCAAATCATTCTTGTCACTTTTATAACAGAAGTGATGTATATAATCCCTTTTATTTGTCACATCTGGCACAAATGTTAAGGATATATTTTGTGTACGTGATCGCAAAGTCATGAGATGTCAAATACTAATAACAGGTAATAGTTAAAAGGATACATCCTTCTACATTTTTATCAATCCTGTCGTAATCCCACCGCACCCTAGTCACTTCTTTGTATAAATTAAATTTCTTTCTATAATGCATAATTACAAAGTATTAAAACATTTATACCGTTTATGAATGCAATATAATACAATACAAACCTTCCTAGATCCAGCAACCTTTGATCGGTCAAATTTTGTTTGCAGCGTTTAAGTTCATTTCTCTTCAGCTCTAGCGACTGGCTTTCTTCTAAAAACTTGTTCTTCTCTGCTTCCAACTCTGCCTAAAAACATATTGTATCATACTTTTTCCTGTATGTATAATAAACATGCCCATGACAAAAACAATTACTATATAATTCAAATGCTTGGCCAAGTCCTGATCCTTGTATTCCAATATTTGCTTCTCAGACTGAAGACCCTCTTTCATAGAGGTTAATTGCGATGTTAATTCAGTGATTTTCATTTCATCTTCTAAAAAGGAGGAACATAGTTTTGTTTACGCATAAAAGCTAATAACACGAGTAAACACAGTAGTTACCACCACACTGCTGTTTCTGTTTATTTTTAACTTGATCTATTAACTTGATTTTCTTCTCTAATAATTCCTTTATTTGAGAATCTGTATTAATCATATGCTTATTCTTGAGACTCATTATATCATCCATTATGCTCGTGCTTATATTTTTCAGGGATTTAATAAGAAAACAATTTAAACACAAATTCTACTGTCAGTTACATGTTATTGTTCGCAGAAATTCAAGGGTGCGTTCCGATTCGCGCATGAAATTGGTAGCATCGTACGATTCTCTAGAATTTCTCCCATTTGCGGTGCAAGAGGCCAATGAGGCGCGCAGGAACTGCGGCAATTCGGATTAGAGGCAGCTGCAAATCCCGCCTGGCGGCGTGTGCAAGATCAGCGCAATATTTTTAAACGCTTGCTATTTCAAAAAATCAATAACCGAAAGGGAAATGCATCGACGAATAGGAATTTAGCTAAATTATAAATAAATTTGCGATTGGCTTTTAATTAACAAAAGGTGTAAAACCATGGACCTAATAGTACATTCGGCAACCCGCACTAGTGCGCACTGAGTGCGAACTTTTTGAGTGCGATACCATGCCGCACATTCGGGTGAAACTAGAGCTGGCTCAGCTCTGTTCTGGTGGATTCTGGTTAATCTCAAAACCATCTCAAGATTATGACCCTATTGGTAAATTCTGTGAGAGCGCCATCTACGGTTTGAAGCTCTGCAATCGGGTCAATCGCGTTACAGAACTGGTCTCACACAAGTATTGAAATAGTGCAATAATGTTATTGACATTAAATAGTCTGTTAAATATTACAAAATCGATTATCAAACAGTCGAAATTCACAATATTGCCAAATACATGTGACAGGTAACCTGATTTGAGTGCTTTAATTTTCGCCACCAGATTGCGTAGCGGAAATAAGAAAATGCCAATCTATCCACAGACAGTGTTCACCTGAGATTTTATGCCCAACATTCCAAAAAGAATTTTATTTACGAATGTGACTTTCGAGGATAATGGTAAAACGGAAGTTTACCTCCGAAAAGATAGTCCCTCATTTTAGAGTACCTATATATAAACGATACATAAATCGGTTATGTATCGTTTGTACATCATTGTTCATTAATTTATATTATTTGTTCATCAATTGACGATTTATAATAAATTAAACAAATTTGACTGATTTTTTCACCCAGCCCCTCAGTTATATTTTTTTTTTCATTATTTATGAATAATTTCATGTGGAATCGATCGTTCGTCGTTTGCACAACTTTGTTCGCTCATTTTTATTACTTGTTCACAAGCAATTGTCCTATCGTATTTTCTATAATACACAAGTCAGGTTCTTAAAATATTTTTCTTCATGTTATAGATAAAACTTGGGAATATTTCTCCGTGGACAGGAACTTGCAGTGGGACAAATGATGGAAAGCTGTTAACTTCAACAATGAACATAAGAAGACAATGATTTTATATATACAGTGAAGTGATTATATAGACTAAGAGTGAAAATATATTTATTATTTATATACTTACATAAATAATCACTTGTACATGATTGAATCACTTTTTTGTAATATTTTGAACATGCTTTAATGAAAATAAAGAGAAAAATACTATACAAAACTGTGTTATCATTGAAAAAACCTTCTTCCCGCGAAAAATGCACAAAGTTGCAAAACTTGACTTCTAACGAGAACGCACAAAGTTGCAAATGAAATTGGGTGTTCGAGAAATAAATTCCAGGTTTGCAACTTTGTGCGTTTTCGCGGGGAGCTCAACAAAGTTGCTAACCGAAATTTGACTCCCCGCGAAAATGCAACAAAGTTGCAAAGGACAAAATTTTTGCAACAATGTTGGAAATGAAAATGGCCTGTTCGCAAGAAAAAAACCCGGTTTGCAACTTTGTTGAGATTTCGTGGGGAGTCAGAATCCGGTTAGCAACTTTGTTGAACGCCAAAATCTTCGAATATCATCTTCAGACTATTCCGATTTCAACGGATTTGAACGTCCCGCGAAAATGTAACAAAGTTGCAAGGGTCAAAATTTTTGCAACAATGTTGGAAATGAAAATCGCCTGTTCGCAAGAAAAAAACTCGGTTTGCAACTTTGTTGAGATTTCGTGGGGAGTCAGAATCCGGTTAGCAACTTTGTTGAACGCCAAAATCTTCGAATATCATCTTCAGACTATTCCGATTTCAACGGATTTGAACGTCCCGCGAAAATGTAACAAAGTTGCAAGGGTCAAAATTTTTGCAACAATGTTGGAAATGAAAATGGCCTGTTCGCAAGAAAAAAACCCGGTTTGCAACTTTGTTGAGATTTCGTGGGGAGTCAGAATCCGGTTAGCAACTTTGTTGAACGCCAAAATCTTCGAATATCATCTTCAGACTATTCCGATTTCAACGGATTTGGACGCCCCGCGAAAATGTAACAAAGTTGCAAGGGTCAAAATTTTTGCAACAATGTTGGAAATGAAAATGGCCTGTTCGCAAGAAAAAAACCCGGTTTGCAACTTTGTTGAGATTTCGTGGGGAGTCAGAATCCGGTTAGCAACTTTGTTGAACGCCAAAATCTTCGAATATCATCTTCAGACTATTCCGATTTCAACGGATTTGAACGTCCCGCGAAAATGTAACAAAGTTGCAAGGGTCAAAATTTTTGCAACAATGTTGGAAATGAAAATCGCCTGTTCGCAAGAAAAAAACTCGGTTTGCAACTTTGTTGAGATTTCGTGGGGAGTCAGAATCCGGTTAGCAACTTTGTTGAACGCCAAAATCTTCGAATATCATCTTCAGACTATTCCGATTTCAACGGATTTGGACGCCCCGCGAAAATGTAACAAAGTTGCAAGGGTCAAAATTTTTGCAACAATGTTGGAAATGAAAATGGCCTGTTCGCAAGAAAAAAACCCGGTTTGCAACTTTGTTGAGATTTCGTGGGGAGTCAGAATCCGTTGAAATCGGAATAGTCTGAAGATGATATTCGAAGATTTTGGCGTTCAACAAAGTTGCTAACCGGATTCTGACTCCCCACGAAATCTCAACAAAGTTGCAAACCGAGTTTTTTTTCTTGCGAACAGGCGATTTTCATTTCCAACATTGTTGCAAAAATTTTGACCCTTGCAACTTTGTTACATTTTCGCGGGACGTTCAAATCCGTTGAAATCGGAATAGTCTGAAGATGATATTCGAAGATTTTGGCGTTCAACAAAGTTGCTAACCGGATTCTGACTCTCCACGAAATCTCAACAAAGTTGCAAACCGGGTTTTTTTCTTGCGAACAGGCCATTTTCATTTCCAACATTGTTGCAAAAATTTTGACCCTTGCAACTTTGTTACATTTTCGCGGGGCGTCCAAATCCGTTGAAATCGGAATAGTCTGAAGATGATATTCGAAGATTTTGGCGTTCAACAAAGTTGCTAACCGGATTCTGACTCCCCACGAAATCTCAACAAAGTTGCAAACCGAGTTTTTTTCTTGCGAACAGGCGATTTTCATTTCCAACATTGTTGCAAAAATTTTGACCCTTGCAACTTTGTTACATTTTCGCGGGACGTTCAAATCCGTTGAAATCGGAATAGTCTGAAGATGATATTCGAAGATTTTGGCGTTCAACAAAGTTGCTAACCGGATTCTGACTCCCCACGAAATCTCAACAAAGTTGCAAACCGAGTTTTTTTCTTGCGAACAGGCCATTTTCGTTTCCAACATTGTTGCAAAAATTTTGACCCTTGCAACTTTGTTACATTTTCGCGGGACGTTCAAATCCGTTGAAATCGGAATAGTCTGAAGATGATATTCGAAGATTTTGGCGTTCAACAAAGTTGCTAACCGGATTCTGACTCCCCACGAAATCTCAACAAAGTTGCAAACCGGGTTTTTTTTTTTGAACAGGCGATTTTCATTTCCAACATTGTTGCAAAAATTTTGACCCTTGCAACTTTGTTACATTTTCGCGGGAAGCTCAAAACCAGTATGTAAACTTATCAACTATTATGTGTGTTGTGTGTTGAGTGCTGTGTTGCAAGTGTGATAGTGTTGTAAGACTGCTAGTATTGTGTGGGTGGCAGCGTAGTAAGTGTGATAGTGTCGTAAGTGTGAAAGGGAATTTCGTGAAAGTGAAGGTGTGAAAAATATGTAGGAAAAATGTAGGAATTGTTTGAAATGATAAATAAAATTGAAGTTATACATTATATACGGCTTTATTTTTTTTTATACACCCTACATGTTTCCACTATTCCTGTATTATCCTATATTACAGTTTCACAGCGTTTCCTCACAATTGCTGTGTTACCACGCTACATCACTTCATAGTTCTCAATTTACATTCCACACTTCACATTCTACACTGCACATTCCATACTGCACATTCCACACTTCACATTCCATACTTCAAACATGAAATTAGCCTTCCCGTGATATCTCAACAAAGTTGCAAACCGAGTTTTTCTCTTGCGAACAGGCCATTTTCATTTCCAACATTGTTGCAAAAATTTTGACCCTTGCAACTTTGTTACATTTTCGCGGGGCGCTCAATAGCTTACCTGAATACTTACCATATTTTGCGTGATCATGAGGCGATTGGTTCTTAACACTAGAGCAATGTAGAAGTAGTGTGACGTGATGTGTTGAAATCAATAAAGTTTGAAAGTAGGGAATGGTATGTTTAAAACAGTGCGTTAATGTAAAGATTTTTAAAAACAGCTCAGTGTGGAAGGATCATTTTAGATGTTCTTTTTATCATGTCTTTTATATATAACTTGGAATCGGAAGGAGCAAGTAGTGGAAGGAAGGCTCGTTAAATAATAATAGTCTTTTATTCCTTAACTGCATTTTATTGAAATAAGTGAAATGCGATACAATCAAATCTTACAAATGCGTTCGTAATATAGTAGATGTAGTCTTATTCCAACCGACTCGCGGGTCACACGTAGTGCCAGAGCACTGTGACTTATTTTCAATAGCAAAAACAGTATTTTATATTTGTTCTTAACTTTCCTGAAGATGATCTAAACCAAGATCGAAACGTCGAAAGCTTATATAATTATAATTGCAAAATAGCTTGTTTTTATTGTTTTAAATTGACCGATCCTGTGCACCGAAATCATATATAATAGTAGATGTATGTACTTCATAATTTAGGTAGATCCGAAATGCAGCAAGTGATCGCTTTTAACGCCTTTTATTCCCCCAAACCCATGTTTCAGGCCAGATTGTGTCGGTATACAGCGCGCGGCATTACTCGTGTCTACTCCTGTAACATTTTTTCGACATCGATTTTACGCATTATGGTAAAGAAGAATGTAAACTATTGTAAATGAAAAAGGGAGGGAAGTTGTACGAAATGTTTGTACGGGAAGTTGTACGGGATGTTTGATCGAAATCCCACGAGAGAGAAAGAAATACACACCATTTCACTCTTGACAGCTCTGTTCTGGTGGATTCTGGTTAAGAATGGAGATAGTGATTTTTTATCTTGAGTGAATTTGCTTTTCGTGATCATAATTCTTAACATTGATTGAATAATTTTTTATAAACTACATCAATATAGCTTGTGTTAGAGTCAAAGCGTTACTTGAGCGCAATTCAGCGAATTTATACATCCTCTACTAGTCAATGTATGCACACATTGATTTGATTGGCTAAAGTATACACATATTTTTTAACTAAAGTGAAGAAATATTCGTTATATATAATATACATCTGAACTTGTATAAGAACATTTGGGAATGTTTTAAGAGAAATTGGGGTTATGTGACGCCTGTAAAAAAACAGTTATGCTCTCCACCCATCAGAAGCGATCACGAAAAATCGGTTCGCATAGTCTCCCATCTTGGCGTTGATTGGTTTGGCGTCACGGCGTCATCACGCGCATGCTCAGATCGCCATCTTGAGCACATTCTCATTGGTGTGAAGTAGTGTGAAGATCATTTCACGCGCATAGTTTTCTATAAGTTGGCTACACTGGAGGCTGCTCTGACTGCACTACCAAAAATCGCAGTGCGAGAAAGGTTGCACTAGTGCGGTGTATTCTGTTCATCCGAATACGAAGTTTGCACTACACCAGGGCAGTTCTTGGCGCCGAATACGATACAAGATTGCTCGTATGTAAAATCCTTTGTAATCGTGCCAGAAAACCCTAGAAAACATGCTGCACTGGCACGGTGCTGAGGCAGCACCGGCATAGCGCGAAACTGCGCCAGTGCAGTGCCAGTGCGTGTCTGCCGAATCCGCTATAAGAATAGAGAGGACGGAGCACAAAGTCTCACTATGGGTGAGAGGGACGAGCCAGTCAATCGGTACGGGGGAAGCTGTGGTGGGACACTTGTGATTGGTGGAGTAGTACGCGTGCTTCCCGCTTTATTTGAAATAGAAAGCTGAATATCACTTTCACAAAATAAAACTTAAATGGAATAACATAACATTACATCATACTTGTTTTATTTAGTAACTACATTAATAAATAAATGAGTAATTAAGATAAAAGTCTATTTATTCCGAATAGGAAATAATACAACTATTCACCGTACATAAAACTAACTTAAAGAACATACAACTAATGTAATTAAAATTTGTATAGAATTGTCTACACGTAGACATATTGCTTGTTGCTGACTTTGAAATGTAAAACAGTCTTGCTTTGACATATTTTTGTATAATGCATCTCATCAAATGAATGCGGTGATTTTCAAGTGCGTCCTGATTGTGGGCATGTTCAATAATGTTCTGAAAAATTACTTCGCAACCTAGAAATTGAGTAAGTACCATTGCGGCAAGATGCATTTCGGAATATTTTCTTTTAAGTATTTCCCCACTACTTTCTTTTAATGCAAATCGAATCGCTTTTTCAGATTTGTGGCAAACTGTATAAACATCGTCCGACGGATAACATAAACCACCTCGATTTTTAAATTTAATTAAATTGTACTTATCAGTAGAGTTCGAAACTGTCAACACATCGATATATGTTTCTCAATAAAGTTTGGAATGTAAGTATCTTACAATAAAACCTGCCATGTACGCAATAACACGTTCTGAAAACTCTGAAATACTTAAAATATCTGGTACATAATCGTGGATTTCAATAGCTTCAGAAGCCGCAGTCCAAGTCGATCAACAGTGTCGCATAATCTGTAGATTTCGGAAGACGAATTAATAATATTTAATGATGAGACAGTTCTTGATGAAACATGCAATAAACATGAGACATGTTCAATAGATATACTATTACCAGTCACATTTGCTCTTAATTCATTGTGTAATAACAATTTTTTAAATGCCACCGAGAACTGACGTCCTGTCGGATTATTGTTGTATCCTCCGTGGGACCGGATACAACTGAAAAATGTCTCAATATGGGCCTGACTCACTTTATATGTGGGTATGTATTTGAGGAGAGAGCTACTGCTACTTTCGCAAAGTTTGGTATACATGTTTTACAAACTTTCGATGCAAATTAAAAATTCAATTAAAATTCCTGTAATTTGAGGTCGTCTTTACGAACCTTTAAAGCAGTTGCAACCGACGTACTGAATAACTGAGCAGCTTAATATAATTAATGTTGCTCTTTTGCTTAATATAATTAATGTGCGCACTGCGTAACTTGTTCCCCAAATGCATACCCTCATGAACTTGAATATCATGCAATATTTTAAACAATTTCCATGCTATTAATCCACCATTCCCATCGCGAAACGTACCTGCACTTCCCAGAGTGTTTCAAATTAATTTTAGCGTTCTTCAGACGTAACTGGATGCTTAAACCACCACTTAACTATTAAGATTCTTCTCCAACGCTTTCTTTTCAGTTTCAAAGTTATTAATGCTATTTTCTTTATCAATGTTTGGGGTATCATTATTAGTAATGACCAGTGATTTTACAGCAGCGATATTTGTAGCTGTAATTGATTTTCCGTTATATATTGTTTTTCCTTAATTCGGCCATTACTTTTTCCATGGAAGCTATTTTCATGTGGGCTGTACGCAGCTTATTACATATTCGTTTCTTTTCCTTTCTCTCCATCCTTATTTTTTCTTGCAAGTTTTCGCGTATCCACTTTTTGGTCGGAGAATTAAATATTCTTTCAGGTGAAACAGATGTTGCTCTATCCGTACACCTCACACTTGCTGAAACTGTGAAAATGGTTTCATTTAATGATTTGTGCATTCCTTTACATTACATAATTTTTACATACTAATACTAAAAACTTACCACATTCCATTGTTAGAGAATTATGAATTCTTTCAGGAGAAACAGATGTTGCTCTATCCACACACCTGTTACTCGTTGAAGCTGTGAAATTTGTTTCATTTAATGATTTGTGCTTTCCTCTACATAATCTTTATATAGTTATAATAAAAACTCACCACATTCCTGTTCTTCTATTTCAACTTTTACTAAATTCTCTTCTTCTGTTTTCACACGTTTGTATTCACATTCCTTTGGACTGGGTGGTGGAGATCTTTTCAAACTGCATTCTAGAATTACCCTTACCGGATACTCGCTTATTCTTTCTGCAGAGAAGTGGCTTGCCTCTAACTTACAATTAGTGCTATCCATTACATTATCATTTTCTGATTTCACTTGGTTACAATTCTGGTAAACAGTCTGGTCAAATTCGCGGATTATTTTATGTAATGTTTATTTCATACAACGTTAAGATAATTTACCAATCTCCAAAACATTATAAAAGAATGTACTTACAAATGGAACAGCACTTTCTCGCAATTTGACTTTTTGTGGTATGCTTCTATCAAAAGCATTTTCAAGAAAATGGTTAGAGCAAACCCGATGATTATTGGTAATGTTTTTTGCTTGCAATTGTAAGGCTTGAACCCATTTCTGTCTTCTAACCAGATCTTTTGGAAAACTAAAACAACATAATGTTTCCAATTATGTATCAATGCTTCAGACTTGAACACAAACTTTACCTCAAAATATCTATACATAAAAACCAATGCCTCTTACCGATGATACGTCACTCTTTGAGTACATTCTGCTTCTTCACCACGTTCTTTTCTTTGTTTCTTTGCATTTTCGCAGTTTTTCACGACACACTTTCCTATCACAGTACGCATTTCTGTTATATGTCTTTGATCAACGTTCCGTTTCTGAGCGAATTTGGTTGCCGTCAGTAACGTGATAATAAGCAGTGAAGCCGGGAAAGGGCCTGATAGCTAGTAGCTACCTTCTATTGCGCATGCCCGCGAAGAGCTGTGACGTCAAGCCAATCAACGCCAAGCTGGTAAACGAACCGAATCGACGCCAGCGCCAAGGGAAATGAAACGGCTTGAACTCATCATGCATGCAGTAGCTATCCCGATTTCTTCACCTTCAGTAATAAATGAGGCAGTCAGAGCAACAACGGACCAACCCACATTAAAAAAAAATTATTTTTCTATTTTATATGATTTTTAGAGCCTATTTGAACACGTTATTGCTACTAATTCAATTTCGAAAAAAAATGTGGGTTAGTCCATTGTTGCTCTGACTGCCTCAAATAACTCATCTAAATGCTCTAAGCTTCGCTAACTGAAAGATTACTGAAGGTGAAGAAATCGGCCGTAAATCGAACGAGGGTGTAGCCAATGCACATAATGCGCGCATGCGTAGTTGTCCCTTTACGCGCCCTTCTGTATTTTGAATTCAAATTCAAATTCAAAGTCGAATTCGAAGCATGTGTACTATCGCAAGTATTTTTTGCGTAAGAAACCTTTCAGTATTATTTTCGAGATCATACAAGTTGCTATAATTTGTTCTTCGTCTGTTACAGGATTTGTGGATCATTCTTCGTTGACAACAACCTCAACTGCATCAAATAAGGGAAAACTATCAATCTAAGCAGCCGGGGCCCTGGCCCGCCCCTCCAAACGAAAAGAGAAACAAGGGAAAAGAAACGAAGTTGTATCAAGCGCCTGAAAGACGGAGCGAGACAAAGTATCAACGAGTCGCGCGTCGTCTGTCTCCCCCCCCCCCCCCCCCCCAAATAGAATTCAGAGTGCCCACTGAATCTACGAAGTTGAAACTTTGAACCCAAGTGAAAACATACTTATTACTTATTTAATATTCATTTGTACATACTTGTATCGCTCCATTGCAATGCACTAAATGTGTTTAAAGACAATAAAGTAGAAAAACTCTAAAAAAAAACCGTATTATTATTGTAAAGATCCTCTAGAACATTCCTATCCAAATTCCAAACCTACCATCGCCCAAAAACCTTTGTAGTTAGCAACTTTGTTGAACGCCAAAATCTTCCAATATCATCTTCAGACTATTCCGATTTCACCGGATTTGGACGCCCCGCGAAAATGTAACAAAGTTGCAAGGGTCAAAATTTTTGCAACAATGTTGGAAATGAAAATGGCCTGTTCGCAAGAAAAAAACTCGGTTTGCAACTTTGTTGAGATTTCGCGGGGAGTCAGATTCCGGTTAGCAACTTTGTTGAACGCCAAAATCTTCCATCATCTTCAGACTATTCCGATTTCACCGGATTTGGACGCCCCGCGAAAATGTAACAAAGTTGCAAGGGTCAAAATTTTTGCAACAATGTTGGAAATGAAAATGGCCTGTTCGCAAGAAAAAAACTTGGTTTGCAACTTTGTTGAGATTTCGCGGGGAGTCAGATTCCGGTTAGCAACTTTGTTGAACGACAAAATCTTCCAACATCATCTTCATCATCACCGACGTTCCACCACCGACTTCCCCCCTTACTTACGCGAGCTTAGACCCCGCAGCTTAGTGCTCCGTCCATTTAATTCTTAGGTCTATGATACATCTCTATGCAACTTCCTGCGCAGCATGCACTTCATGCGCGAATCGGAACGCACCCCAAATTTTCAACAGCATTGCTGCCAATAGAAACATAAAAAGTTACTTTCGGGCGATGGCGGGCCAACGTTGGAGAATCATATATCCCTAGAACTGTAACGGAAATTGGAACTAGGGGTACATGGACTTCCGGAGGGGGGTGCAAAAGGGGCAGTTGTCCCCCCTGGCTTTTGAGAAAAAATCGCTTAGTTTTAAAAATTGGGCTTTATTAAGTTTATACTAAAAAAGTGAATAATTCTAAATTTCTGAATTAAAATTTTAATTAAATTGACACTACAAAATGATTTCAAAAAAGCAAGCAAGCCACTCGTTTTTCATTACTATATTTTTCATCACCGTCACCCCAAAGTTGCCCCCTCCTAGAAAAAAGTCTACGGACGCTCTTGTAGGAGTGCGTTCGAAGCTATTTTTAAATTCTCCAAATTCGAACCCGAAATTTTGAAAGGCTTCGACTCTCAAAAATTTCGACACTCGAAACTAGATGTGCTGATTCTGTTTTGAAAGTGGAATAGCTTGATTTAAGAACTGAAGTTAACAAAATTTTTGCATAAATCTCTATTGACCATAGTTAATGAAAACAAACAAAAATATAACAATATACAAATTCTTACAGATTTTATACTTTATCTCAGCTAAGTTTCGAAAGTTTCGAATGACGAAAAACGTGCAAAGATTCCAATTCTCGAAACACGAAATTTTGGAACCCATATCCAAGTCTCTACTCGTTTTGCTATAGAGATCTTAGAATCATTAAATATTGGGGATTAATAATAGTCATTGCATGATAAAAGATTATGTTTAATTATTATATATACGGTGGAATATATAACATCTTTGTATCATAACAAAGTATATAAAATATTAGAGATCATATTTATATTTAACATGCACTTTGTGTGTGATATGACATTCGAAATTACGATACGTAAGTATAAAACATGATAAATATGTGTTATCTTATGCGGATACAATATGTATGTGTAATGTACTAATTGTAGAACCTCACGAATAAATAATGAGTAACATTCTCTACAGTTAGACGTACAAAATGTATAATGTTCTTAAAACATAATACGTCAACAAAGTCTTTAATGTTACATTTTTAATTTACGGTCTATATCAGCGCTGTCCAACGATGGGGCCTCTCACGCGCCTGTTTCCCTTTGGGCCGTCCTTAAATTGCGCGAGAGTAATTTTCGCGGTATCTTACCCCTTCCCTTGCCTAGTATAAAAGTTCGTAAAATTTTACGCACGGAATCGTGACAACGTGGGTAATTGTGAAAGAACCCCACAGAGTACACGTACTCTGGCTTGGACCGCGCTGATTTAAATTCTATATCTATTAATATATTACTTACTCGAATAATAATTTACTGCAACATTTTGCAATGTGCGGTGTTATATGCAAATATTCGAGAACCAACAAAAATTGATATGTACAATTATCACACTCTTGCCTAACGTTTGCAAGGACTATGCGATACAAAATATTGAGCACTTCATATTTATAATATCAGAATACTTTAACGTTAAGGTAGATACTATATTTGGGTCGTAAATGATAAGAGCATCCCTTACGATGCAGAATACAATATACTTGCGTAGTAGGATAAACTAATAACAACGAGATGTCGTTTAAAACTTAAAACATACGGAAATCCTTTAACCATCCATTAACATCGAAATATATCATTAATAGTGGTAGACAATGTTTATGTTTCTACTGTAATTTATATTTGTGTTCATCAAATTTCGAAACTTTACTCATCCCATTAAAAATTGTTCATCATTAAAAACAAAACTGCAAAGAGAAAACAGAAATGAATAAAATGCAATGGCCATACTACATTGGTAAGTGTTTTATTAATTGATATGTAGGAGCTCATCAAAGAGGGAAATGAGAAGAATTTAAAATCATGCTGGGAACGTACCTATTGAAAATATTTCACGAATAAGAGCAAAGTTAGTATCGTGCATTCTAATGAAATTGTTAGGTAGAGTGTCGATAAATCATTTCGTTCATAATATTTCTTGACTATATATATCTTTCCGGCTGACAACCTTGCAATCTGAAGACTTACTTTCCTCTTTGAATACGTGTTCAAATATTATGATCGAACCGATAAACGAGATGATACGTTTAACTATATTGTATGACATATCCGACTGGAGGTTCCTCCTCAATCTTTTTAACCCTCATCCAAATAAAATCATTAAATCTAAATAAAAGTCTTTACCAAATGAATTTGATGACACCTCCTTCGAGTCCGCCACTCCCATCACTCGACATTACATCGTGAAATTTCTATCCATCATGATCAACAATCGCCATTGAGCACATTTACATTCATGGATATCTTTTGCGTGATCAAAATATTCGAAGATCGGACACGCTCTCGATTGTCTTCAGCGTTATTTTCTGATGAACGACTGTTATTACCGTTGTTATTACGATTCTCGTTAGAATTTTCCCCGCCGTCGTCCTCATCATCATTATGTTCTTCCGTTATGATTAACGGAGATCGATTGTTTCCATGGAGTAAAACTATATTGGCACTGTTGTCCATTTCTTCTTCATTTCCTGTTACGTTTCCCCTCACTTGAAGCGCTAATTGCCTGTAAGCACACAATCCAAACGATTATACAGGTAATTACATAAGGATAGATCGAATATTCAATAGTACTATTTACATACTCCGGGCCCCAAATATGTGAAGGACCAGCAGCCGGTGGCAATTCGGATCGAAAATGCAGATGCCCCGATGCAGCCACATTGTCATTGACGTTGCCGTCGTAATTCGGATTCGCACGGACCCAATGCGGTGGCGTAAAACCAGACGCGCCAACTAGTCCATTCTTGTCCTTTGAATTGTTGTTATTATTAAATATGTTAAGTGGCACTTGTGGTTGCTTGTCTCCGCAATCAATGAAAGGACCTGCAAAACGCGTCGGCAGGTCAGTAAAGCATTAGTCGGAGGATCGTGTAAGCGCTGTCAACGTCACATACATAATCGTATGCAAATTGTTACCATGTATTGAACAGCTTGTAGTTTAATTCAGCGTTCAAGAAGGTAGGTATACTGTAATGAAATAATCGTGGTCTCCGTAAAACAAAATTAACCGTTCCTACTAACGGTTAGTAATTTTACCATATACAGCATGTTAAGTAGTGAACAGTTAAGACAGAGAAGCAAGCTGGTGCTGATACATATCACAATTTACGCTTCGCCATCAATTTGTTGGAAATTCTTTTCGTTGCAACATATTAATCGACAGAGACACAGAAGAAATGTTGAAGGAAGGATCTCGAAGAGGAATCTACCTTCGAAGAGGAATCTACCTTCGAAGAGGAATTTACCTTCAAACAGACAGCAAGCTTTCGTCTAATCTAAATAATCGCCAATAGCAAATGCGATGATTGCTGTTTGTTACTTAGAAAGGTGTCCTTTGAATAGTGCTACACTAAGTAGTGTGAATTGTGCGCTTTGTCAGTGCTCATATTTAAGAGAATCTTTGAATAATACTTACTACATTCCGCTTGAGGAGCACTCGGTTTTACTGCAACAAGATCGGTGCACTGTTCGGAATCACTAACGGGTCGTTTGGTGGCTCCTATAAAGCAAAATTTGATTTTCATTTTTATTAGTAGAACCACACTTATGCGAAGCTGTGTATTGTATTTTCTCCGAGGATTCCCGATACTTCTACTTACTTCGTGCACGATACTTGAGGAATATGGCAGTGGCTACAATTATTAGAATACAGATCAGCGATACGCCAAGTACTGCGTAGATCAATACATTGCTATTCAGTCTTCTTTCAACTTCTATAGAGAACAAAATGGAGAAGCGAAGTTCAGTACCAGTTTAATTGAATCGCATATTTGTTTTATCATATTTTCTACTTACCAGGAACATTTTCCTGCGTGTTTGCTTTCTTACATATATCAGCCATTTTACCTGTGGCGAGTGTTTCGGTACTGTAACTGGAAATAATCACATTGTTTTCGGTAAGCGTATAAAAGATAACCTTCTCGTTGCCTTAAGTAAGATATAACAACAAGAAATAGCAAAGTAGTTACCCTGGAAGGCATTTTCCGCATTGCGAAGGTTGACGAGATCGTTCCTCATTTTCTCGTCGATTATATCTGCTACAATCTGTATAATCAACGCATCGATTGGACACGTTATAACAATATTGTTCCCGGGAACAATCAATGTCGTCACGACAGGACCCTTCCCCGGTCGTAGCCTGTAAAAATAATTTCGGTTCAGGAAGATATTCGTCGATCCCATGGTTCGTGGGAAAGTTGAAACGTTTGAAATTTCGATGACAACAAACCCCCCACTCAGGGTTGCCAGGAAAGTGTCTGTCGTAGTGGAGGGGAAACAAAACTCGATGTCGATTGGTTTTGAGCCAACACCTACATTGGCGTCGATTGGGTTGACGTTACGGCATCGTCATGCGAGAGACACCTTTCCTGCCAACCCTGCCCCCAACTACTGGCAAATCCCACTTACAAATCGCCCGCAACGCCCGTGACTTATTACGGTAAGTTTTCCTATACGCGACTGAATGCAAGGTCAAGAATTTCAAAGTCGAATATTTCGAAAACGAAGCGCGATATCAAAAAAAATTACTGTATCTTTTCGGCTTATAGCGAGTAAATAAGTCGAGAAAAAGGAATAAATTTTTTGGATTTAGTGCTTAATTTTCGAGAAAATCGACTTTGAAATTCTAGACGTTGCGTCCAGTCGCGTATAGGAAAACCTACCTTAATAAAAATCACGGGCGTTGCGGGCTATTTGGGGCTAAGTGGAATTTGTCCTACATAACAGCGAAATTTGAACAAATATAATTATGAATATAATTGCACGAAATAAAATTTCATGCGAGTTAATAAAATCTATTTAGTATCAATAACTGATTTTGATAAAATTATCGCGACTGAAACTTTTATTCTCGGAAAATTAAATCTAGTATAATTGTTTCAAGTTAAATATATATCAATGAAGGGCATTAATACGTCGTACGATTTAAAATTTCACCACCAAGTTTTAGTAGAATTCGATAAGAAGATACATATTTATTCAGTGGCTCAGTGACGATTTATTCTTGGGAGAGCCGATTTGAACGGATAAAAATATTTTTAATACAAATTCAATAAAATTCATTAGGTGATTATAAAAATTTATTTATAACAATAAAATCCTGTTTTCTTTTATTTTTACAAAGCCCCTTCTTTGGATGTGCCACTGTATATATTACGATAAATAAAATCAAGGAAATCAGACATTTTGAGCTTGCTATATAACTATATTATAAATATAGAAATAATTCCAATATTAATATTTAATTTCGTGTTTTGTTATGTTAATGCCGAACGAAATCAGTTGTTCTGTTATCGATGTAGGTCATTGATAAATCATGAAATTATATATCGTTTATGAAGAACATATGCACAATGCGAACTTTTAATGATATGTCAAAAAGTGGTTACTGATTCTGATTTTATTGGGATTTAGAAGAAAGGGCAGAGCTTTGGCACGCGAGGCACTTCCGGTTCGAAGCTCAAGGACTTCGAATGGTCGTTTGAGACCTACATACGATGGAAACTCCAGCCCAATAATCTTCTTCTTTGAATAAAGTGACCTAAAACGTTTTGCAACGAGATATTGTGGTAATTCAGATTTTTCTAGCTGGAAATTCTATGAGAAGTAAAAAATTACATTCACTGTCGATCAGTTTTAAAAATATCGCGGTTTCTTTCGCGTTACAAAAATACTAATTATTGAACATTCATATTTTTGTAAGTTACGTGTTAAGTATTCAATAGTTTTCGTAAAATTATTGCACAGCACGTTTCGAAAAACAGTAGGCAGAGGCTGAATAAAACATAAAATACTTTCAATCTATCGAGTTTTTGAATAATTTCATAAAACAATGGAAAAGAAAAACGTAGAATGGGTTAAACATTTCAAGTTTAATATTATGTTTATCAAATTTTACCATTCGAAAAGTAAGATCGCATTCAATTTCAAATTATTACTATACGGAAAAGTGCATCATTGTAAGATATTCAAAAATGGGAAGAAAGTGTGAAATTTATTGTAAACATACAACTTTCTGCATTTGCATAACAATTTAATTAGTGCAAACATTGTTCTTCATATATGAACATAATGTAGAGTTAAAGACTGTAGTAGATCGAAATATGTTGAAAGGACAGTCTGTTTAAACTTCTATGACCGCAAAGTTATCGTAAAATTGCATTTTATTGCTGTTATTCTGGAGATTAGTGAAAGTACAAGTGCGTGATTCTGCAGGTTTTGAGACGCCATAGGCGGCCATTTTGTTCACGATCACTGCCGCCATCTGAAGAAGCGTGCGTTCACCGTGCTGCTTAATATAGATATTATGGGGTTAAACCCGAACAAATCGGTTTCACAAGTGAAACACGTAATCGTTTCAAAATTATTACCAGGAGAGTGAACCCTCGCGGTTCCCGCTACTGCTTATTCAGTAACACCATAATTTCTGACCGTTTTCCGAAACCCAGCATCTTCATAAAAATCTGCAATCTCAGCGCAATAGTGACAAAATCAAAGATTTAATATGCACAAAAGCATTAAAATTTCTAAATTTCAGGAAAGAAAATCCACACTGCTCAGCTAATTACCATAATAAACAATTCGAAATCATTGGGCATTTTTTACGCGAATCGATGAAGTCGATAAATCGATAAACAAATCGGATACTAAATTAAAAATATAATTCGTAAACAATCACGTATTATATTCACGTAAATATGTATCAATACAAGTAAATGAATAAGCTGTATATTTTGTAATGACATAATGACACTTGCCGGTCGGAAAATCACGACATGCACGTGCCACAATATCACATAACAAAGCAACAAGTACGGCGAGCTGTTATCAAACGCACGGCGTGTCACCCTATTCGCTTGAAAACTGTACGTATTTACAGTGTTTGCAATCGTACCAAGTATTCTTTCCCGATAACAGGCTGGTTCTCGAAAATTTAATATTTCCACCAAATCCCGCTTTCTTTTGGTATCTCGTTCCTATGATGGCTGCGGAGATTCCCGGACGAAAACGAGAAAAAACACCGCTCGACTGGTCGCATGACTCATCGTCGCTCGGACGATGTGGTGGTACTGAGAATTGTGGAGCAAATATTCCGGTTCTAGTACCACCATTAGGATTCGATTTTTACGAAATACTGTCCACTGAATCACACCAACGTATGCTCTTCTATTTCCAGCTTCGTTTCGATGAAAAATTTTAGACAAAACCACTGATCATTATCAACAACTACGTCTTTCCTGACGGTAACACTTCCCTCGTGGGTTCACAGAACCGAACATTAAAACTAACCGACCACGATGCATTACTCTCTCGAGAAACGGGACACTGTAAACTCTTCTCGACAAGATGACGTAATCTCGGTGAGAAATTACGAAGATAATTATTCTAAACACCATAGAGGACCACCGAAGTAGAAAGAATTACCGACAAAGCTTTAATCGATTCAATCTGAACACACCGATTTCATTATCTACTGTAACTGGTAGCCCTTGTGCGCATGTAATCGCACGCGCGCTGCTGCTGACATGTAGGTATCTCGAGCCCCTCAATTTAATCATTGTTTTAACACCACCGACGCAATTGCGAGTCGACCTTCCTTTTTCTACCGGCGAAGATTCGCGACCGCACCGTGAAATCTGATCTTCGAACTTTATCGCAGCTAAGAGTTGACAGTTGCTATACGGGGGGGGGACGAAGGGGACGTTGCACACGCGGAGCGCGGAATAACTTTTAAATCTTGTTCTACTTACCATTGGAAGACGCGATGTGCACGCAGAGGGGCCCGAAATGCTTCTTACTCTTGTAGTTGTGGTCGCATGCGCGCAATAGCCGTCCAAACGTCTCTGACAGTTTCATTCGCGCGCACAGTTTAGCACGTGAAAGGCACTTGCTCCGCTCGGAATGGAATCCACCTGCGGTATGACGCTGCGCTCGGTCTTCGATGCCAAGGCACACTGAACGTGTCCAGACCTGCTCGCGACTGGTTACGTGGTGGGGGCGGCGGCAGTGGTGGACCTGCGTTGCTCCGGGCCTCGATTTACCGCGAACAATGCGACAACTCTGGTTCAAGTGGCAGTGACTCGAGGGGAAGGGCCAGTGCACGGAACGGGCAACGGAGACAAGTGGAAAAAATCGATATTGGTGTTTGGTCCTTGAATTCGAGTTTGAATTGTATTTTCGTATGGTGGACCAATATCAGCCAGTGAGTATGAATTAGAGGCGACGGAACAACGGCAACGCTCCTGGCCTGGTCCATGCTCTCGAACAATCTCGAAGGATTACTCATATTGGTAGATTATCTAGAGTTCGGAAGCTGTTTGGACATTGAGATAAGCTTGTAGCAGGTGCGGGTGAAAATAATTGAGACGATACTTGCGGATCGATTGGTATTAATTAACCTAGCTTATATGAAATAGAAAATATATTGTTTAGTAAACTTGCTTTACTAAATTGTAAGTCCTACAGCTGGTTTCTGTTTGAACTATTTCTTTTTTTGAATTTATTAAGGGAGAAGCCACTGTGGCGGTCGAAAATAAAGGCTACTTTCAATTTCAAGGCATTCTTTTTTATTGAAATGTAACTTTCTACGAAGAATCTTTATTACCATTTGAAAACTGTGAGCATGTGTGTATACCATACCTGGAGGAAACATGCAATGGGCGAAAATGTAAGTAGACGGCGGTAGAAAGGGAAAGATATAGTTTGGGTACTCTCTTTTCTTTTTCCAGCGTCAGGGGCGAGTAGCGCGTGAGCAGTTCGCCAACCAACCCCGAGCCTGCGAGAGAGAGAAGGAGAGTATACAAAATATATCTTTCCCTTTCTACCGCCGTCTACAGTTTCCCGCCATTGCATGCTTCCTCGAGGTCAGAGATGGGCAAAATTTTTATTTAATAAAGTCCCGAATACGGAATAAAAGTTAAAAATATTATTCGCCATGTGTCGAATAAAGTTAACTCGGGTTTACGAACGAGTGACGAATAATTGTTTTAACTTTTATATTGATTATACGAAATTTTATTTAATTAAAAATTTTGTCCATCTCTTCTTCAGGTATACTTATATGCTCTAAGCCTGGAAATACATATATTTAACTAATATTCACTGAAAATTTCAAGCGAATCCAATAAAACTTGACTCAGTTATTAATCCGCTCTGTTTCAAAAATGCCGTTTCGAGATAATAGTGTTTAAGGAGGAAACCACTGTACTGCTCCGAAAAGTAAGGGTGTCTTCGGGAATTTTTTTCAACCAAACAATGCAAGTAAATCAATGGATCGCATAGTATAGTTAATGTGTACATATTGAAGGGTAAAAAAATTTTCCGTCAAAATGTGCGTTGCGGCAAAATCGTTCCTGTGCCGTACCCATATGATTAATCTGAATTCAAAAAGGCAACGATATTGAAAAACTAAGTAGAAGCCGACGTCTATTATGCGACGTTAGAGCAAAGTCAATATCGCAAAACATAGTAAAATGGCGGACTAGTGAAAAAATTCATTTTTTGGGGGTAAAAATGTTGATAAGAAAATAAAAAAACTTGAACTTTATGGGGGAGAGTCGTGCAGTACCGACCAAAGCTAGGGTAGATGCACCGTTTGTGGCCACTTTAAGGTATTGTACCAGTTTTGGGCACTTCTTAAAAAATATAATATTTTTCCGTGCAAGCAATAAATGTAACCTTATATTTCTGACGGTATACTAAATAAAATATTTATGATGTGAAATTCTCCACATAATAATGATCTGAAAGCAATTTAAAAATCAGATAATTATGCACATGGGCACAAACAGTGCAATGGCCACAAACGGTACATCTACCCTAGTTCTCGCTTCTTCGACCAGATATTAGCACTTTATTTGAATTAACAAATGAAAACGATATGAAAGCTGAATTGTTTACACCATTGTTCTTGATGTTTTGAGGCATTCAACGTATACGTTGATATTCAGTGGGTTAAACTTGTTAAAAGTTCTTTTTTAAAACTGATCTTTTGTCGTACAATACCGACCAACAGACTGTCAACCAGTAGAGACCAAATCTTTCTTATCTGTAGGATCAATCTGTTAGCAGCGCAGATTAATTTATAAGATGTTCATTTAGCCTTCCTTCTACCTTTTCCCGCAGAAAAATAAAGTAAATAAGGATAGGTACGATAACCTAACAAACAGGAAGCTAGGATTAAATGAAAACTAAATAAAAAATTATGTAAATAAGGATCAAATAGAAGTTACTTTAACTTTAGATTATTCGACGAATAAAGTTAATTTTTTTTATACATTATTCGAAATTTTATTTAATTTCGACGTTAAATTAATCTCTGTTCACAACGAATCATTTGACAAAGATTGAGTTCAGTGTACCGAATGTGACGGTTGGGCACACGTCGAATGCACAAATCAGGAGAATATTAATTATTTTACTTGCGAGTTTGTACAAATAAAATTTGAAAAAATCTTTTATTGTACCAATTAAATGTTTTTTTTATTAACATTGTTAATCATTTAGATCTAAAAATCTACTAATTGAATAGTTTCCTAGAAATTACGTTTTCACTTTTGTGAATTATCAATTTTTATTATTAAATTTCACAAAAATAATTTCCCTCCTCTTATTAAGTCCCATCTATACTACAAACACGTTTTTGAATTTCTGATTTATATCGACTCTACCCCAAGGTATAACAAAAAAACTTAGAGCGGTTGGTACTGCACGACTTTCCCCTAATGAGTAAGAATACACAAGGAGTTTCTTCAAAAACACCAATGCACCATCCCAAACTGCCGCGTCGTCACGCAGGATTCGTCACCTTCAGTCATGTCAAAACGCCAGAATCGCACTTACGTACCTATCTATCTCTACAATATAATATAAGCTTGTCTCTGGTGATCGAGGCTTACAAGGAAACATTCCGAACCCGGAAATTTAAATAATTCTGAAACTTTGTGAATATGTAGGGAATTTCTTTCTGATTACAACGCAATTTTTGTTTGCTGCCCAAATTCACTCTAAGGGGGTGTAATTGACCCCTGAAAATCCGGTATTTTTTCGAGTTTGTGTTATAACTCCTGAACTGTAAAATAAGATTTTTACCAAATGATAGATCTAATTAAAAGAAGGGAACTTCTGTATTGAAACTTTTTTTCTATCTCTTACAGATAGCGAGTTATAACATAAAATCGGAAAATAGCCGAATTTTCAGGGGTTAATTTCAACCCCTTCAAGTGAACTTGGGCTGCAAACAAAAATTGCGTTGTAATGAGAAGGGAATCCCCTACATTGTGTCTGAACATTCATATAAATATATTAACGATTGAAGTTAGTGAACATATTAGTTATCTTTTATCCTCACCCAACTCCTTCATAACAAATTGCTGATAACGAATTGCTGAGGCAACTCCGAATCTGCGACAGGAAGAACGATCGAGGAAGGAAATCAACGCTCTAAATGAAGAATTGCATATTGTGAGTGCAAGAGAACTTCAGATGTCTCACAATCAGTTGCATCAGAGTTCGAAACTAGAGATTATCAACGCCGATAGCTCCGAGGAGTCACAGGCAAATATGGAGGTTTCGAATACCAAGGCATTAGCTGTTACGTTAGATTCACTTAAAACCGCTATCGAGGAAATTCGTAAAAAAGTATTCGGATATAATACTATGAGTTCCTAAGAAGTATAAGTTTCTTCTTAGAAACCGTCCACATCAGAATCTACAGATGATCATGTCAATTGGATGTATAGTTTTCTCTGTATACTGTCAGCGCAGTTGAAAACTGTCATTCTGAGAAAAGCGCGTCGAAAATCGCAAAGTGTCGCTCGCTGCGGTCGCGCACATGACACCGCTTCACGGAAAATAGTATATCACCGTCAATTTTACGAATTTCTTCATAAAATTTGGAGAGAGCATTCTTGAAACGCATGTCTTTTAAAAAATGTAAACAAGAAACAACCGATTTTTCCTATTTCTTACAGTGTCCCCCCCTTCCCCCTTAAAGTTTTGATAGATGTTATTTTCTGCAACTTGAAGATCGCTGATTTATACGGTCTCGTCGTGGCCAGTGATTCTCTGCCTAGTACTAAACAAAATATCTGTGGTTGTAAGGAAAAACACCGCATGTCCACAATTTAAAAAATTTGAGTTTATACATTATTTCAGCTGTAAAATAGAGGGTTTATGTATTTATCAGAAAAAATGCACGAAAACAAATTTTATATGTTCAAAAAAATAATGTAATTGAACCGAAGTCCAATATTCAATTCATACGCATTTGGCAAAACAATGTAAGTCCACAAGAATTGGAGAATACGAAGATCACTCGTATCTTTCTTTTATGATCATTTTTTATTTTCTATTTTTCTTAATCGATATGTTGATACTTGTCTAAATTTTCTCGCCAAAATCGTTTTTCCCGATGATGTATTGTATGATACACCAGAATTTCTGTTTTATTTCCTGGTAGCTCATCGTTAAAAATAAGGCTACAGTAAATCCTCGTATTAATCTCGACGAAAGGGGTTGCGCGGGGTGTACCACGCGATGCGGACGATATTCCGTGCGGCGAGTGAGGGATTCTGACCGAAGGATTCGAAGAAATGGCGGTCATAGTCACCGGGCGTACTACACATGGTAAAAACTCACGTGACTTATTGTTCGCATTAAACATTTCCTAAACAACACTTTGAAAAAAACAATATGTGCATTACTTTATTCTCTATCTTATACGATTATACCGTAATTCTATAAACATTTTATTCTTTCTTTGCAGATAAAATACGTATATTTAACAGATTTAAGATTACGTGCGATATAAAGATATATTATTTGGTTTCGTGGGCATAGTTATAACGTACCTACTAACTATCTTCCGAAAATTGATCCGCATCCGTCAGATCGGTATTTGAAGAATACTGTGCAAACAGATCCTCTTTACGTATATATACACATAATATAGTTGAATTTTGATGTAGGTGTTTCTTAAACTTTACTAAATTGATTTAAGACGCAAGATCACATTGACTGAATGAGAACACACTAACACTTTATTTAGACGCGTACGATGCTCGCGTCTTACGTACAACGTTTATATTTCGCTTTGGAAAAACTATTTAACTGTGACACGATCGAGCAGAATAACACAAATCCAGTGGACTTGGGTCGTTCTGCCTGAACTGTCCGTAAATTGTTAATTGTAATTACGTTAATTATGCGAATATTGAACATTGTGCAAAATGAAGGAAATATACGTTTATATCGTAAAAATAAAACAAGCAAACATTGCTAATAAGAAGAATTGGTGTTTAGAACTTTAAACGCCAATATCTCGAAAGTGAAAAGATGTGACACATTTCACCCCTTTTCACCATCCTCTTAGGGGTTGATCAGGGCAAAATCCTGAAATTAGTTTTTAGACATTTGCGTGGAGAATCTTTGTGAGTAAGAACCAAGTTGATATCTAATCGGGCCTAAGAGATACTAAGGAGTCCGAGAAAATACAATTTACCCTTCTTCACCCCCTTGGGGACGGAATATCCAAAAATCCTTCCTTCGTGGATGCCTACGTCATGAAAACAATGTAGCTTCCAAATTTCACGTTCCTAGGTTAAACGATTTGAGCTGGGCGTTGATGAGTCACTCAGTCAGTCAGTCAGGACTTCTTTTATATATATAGATAACATTTAGATACATTTATTAGATACATTTAGATTGTTGGACGTAATCTTTTCGGGCGCTTGGCACCAAGTTACCTGGCAATTCTGATCGCTGCGCTACCTACACAAAATCTCCCGTAGCTCCCAGAATTTTTCGAGCTCCACTTTGAAACTATGCAGCTATATTTTTGAGACCTCAAACATTATGCAAATCGACAAAAGAAAATCAGAAAAAAATTTCACAGTGGCTTCTCCCTTAAATCGTCAGTGGTATAATTGGATTAAGAAACTGATCTAAGGTGTGACGTATATGCATACTGTAACTGAACACGCAGCTGATGTTACGTGTAAAAAAAATACTATATGCGCAGATAAGCTTCGTTTGACGGCAGCCGCCGAACAGTGGCCGAAACTGAGAATGTGTTAGTAAACCACTGACCGCACGCACAACGGTTTCACGAACTGATATCAACAAACACACGTTTAAATTACCAGGGGCACGAAAGAACATATCTTACCCCACACATCGACATTCGTGTTATCTTATATTATACTCCCGTCATTCCGTTGCGCATTGCTTTTTACCACCTTCGTATTCTTATTATAATTATTTCACGTCACACGGGTGATCTATAAACATTTATAGTGTACACAGTAAATCAGGGGAGGTGAAACATTTAGAAGCAATATTTAATGAAGTAAAAAACATAATGTATATTTCTCATTTTAGTATATATGTACATACACTGATAAAATGGGAACAGCCTTATATCTATTAATTTCGAGTAGAATAATTAGCCATAATACATAATACTTAAAGTATTAAAAACACAAGGTTCCAAACGTTTCTAGAATATCATTAATACAATCGTTTTTAAATTACAACTACCGAGACTTAACGTTCAATCAAATATTTCTTTAATAACAACCCTGGAATCAAAAGTCTTCAGCTCGAAGTATATAACTGTGTACTTTGTGGTTAGAAGGCTTCTGTTACAGGATACATCTTACTCAGCTTAGAATTTGTTATAGCTACCAAGTAATTATAGTTTCCATACTCAAACAAATTATCTCTTTTGTAGTGATTCATATAAGCAATCGTTGGTTTTCAAGCAGAGACGGGCAACTTTTTATTTAACAATTGCGAATAACGAATAAACATTAAAAAAAAAATCATCATTCGTTTGTTAACCCGAGTCAACTTTATTCGAGACAAACAATGAATAATTTTCTTAATCTTTATTCATTATTCAAAATTTCATTTAAATAAACATTTTGCACGTCTCTGTTTTCAAGTAAGTATCCATACATACTCAGTGGTAAACATTCCCACACAAATTTCAAATCACCGTCTCAACCAACATGCAAAACTCTCTATCAACTCGAGTTTCTTTTTTAACAAAGGAAAATCAATAAACGTATTCCGTACAAAAGGCTATCGTTTCTCTTAACGCTTCTCCATTGAGGTATCCAAATATATGAACCATTTCAATCTTCTTCCCAGGTACTACTTCATTCCTCGAACTGCCATCTCCGCTAACTTACATATTATTGCCAAACTGACATTCACATCACTTCCATACTGTTGTGCGTGCTCTCTGTGAAGCCCAACGTGGACGTTGGCGCATCTTGCGACGTCTCTTCCAGGGACTGAGCATCCATACCGTCTGGCACATTGCTCGTCGTCGAGCTCGATCCGTCGTCCCAGTTTATTTTAAATCTAGTGACGCGTGGCTTATCCCCTAAGATATTTCGCTGTACTTTGTCGAACTGAGGCTGCGTCGGTGGATTCTCCCTGAGCTCGGGATCCGTGTATTCATTATTTATGAAGTATCCGACGCGGACAAATTCGTGCCCCCTGTAGGAGCAAGTGAGTAACACAACTGTAACTCCCAGAGCATCGTTGACCGGTATTCTACTGACGTCTGGGGGGTCGGCCTGAAAGTAAACACACAGCATTCGCGAGACGCAAATTTAAACGCAGGCTCCAGGCCCTCGGTCAACGTTCAAGAGGATTTTCTTCAATTTACCTGAAATATGAACATGTGTCTTCCCTCAGGAATTGGGCCGACATAAATTGTGTCCAGCACCTGGTCGAATTCCTCGGACTCGGCGCTGCCAACGTAGATCATCTTCCATTCTAAATCTGAAATTCCATTGTCATTAATAAAACGCTTGATAACGCGTGTCTTCGATAACGCAACAATCGGCATGGAAAAAGCACGCATTCGAATCGACTGCTACCGAAAGCCTGCTTATCGATAAGATCCTAAAATAAAAATTGTTGCACCGATTCGTCCTTGGAAAACAAACTGTTTGACTCTTGAAGCTAACCTAGCAAACTGCTAGAGGCATTCGAAAATGTACTTTTTCCAACCACCGTTGACGTGAATTCACAGTAGCGGTCGGTGATACGGATAGAGAATCGAAGGAGCCTACCTTCTTTCAGTTCCTCGATACACTCGAAAGTGACTTCGAACTGGAATGGATTTAGAAACGGCGAAGGATTGTCGAGCACGGCTACATTCGCCAGCTGAACTTTGGCCATCGTCGAGTTTGTTAAACGTTAAATTTTCACTGGAGGATGCGATCTTCACAACGATGGCTCGGGGGGATCAGTTACTGGGATCCTGTCCTTTCCACGGTGTTCCGGTATTAATCTGATAGCAGAGGCGACGGATCACGAATCAAAGGATAAACAATTTCATCGCAACACACTGCTGGCTTTGGCGGCAAACGAACCAAAGGACTGCAAAGGACGTTTCCGGTGTTTCGGGAACTACCAAAGTTTATTGCGGTGTCGTACGCATCGTGCGTGCGTACGAATTTTGAAAATCGCTCTCCTTAATTGCGCGCGGATTTTCAAGAGCCGAGTGAGAAATCGGATCGCCGATCTTACGGGAATTTTCAGGAATTGTTCGGTTTCTTGAGGCAGTTATTCCTTGGTTTGAAAACACTTGTCGAGTACCAGGAGCGGTTTTATTGAAAAGGCTGGCGTGGTGCAATTCGATTCCTTATTTTGTGATAGATTTGAAATGATAAAATGTATGGTTTCTGTGAATAAAGAAGATAATGGGATTGAATATACCGGGGGATTGAGAAGAATGTTTTCGACGAGTTAAATGTGTGTATTTTAAAAGCATGCGACTGGAACTACTGGAAGCAACTGTCCTTAAGGGCTGTTTACAATGCAGAGGGGTGCACTTGGCGCCATTGTCAGTTCTTCATGCCCAATCGTGGAAGGTGATAATGTTATTGGATAAATTTTTGGACAAGTGCGAACAAGACACTTGGGTTTGTTAAGTAATATGTTGCAAATTTAAAACAGTGATATACTGTTCGTCAGGCTTGGCAGAATTTGTAATTGACTGCACTTTCCACTACTTACGTATTACCAAAAATTTGAAGAACTGGATTAAGTCGATAACGTTGGGTGTGACTCGAAAATGTTAAAGGGGCTCGCGACCCTCCCGAGCGTGTGCCACAAAATAACAATTGCGTGATAGGTCTATCTTATACTTCGTCGATTTTACTCATGTATCGGTACTGAATTTTTCTACTATGTTCACTTTGTTGCATATCTGCCTTCGCATTTAAAGCATTTCACCGGTAGATGGCGTACGCTGTTACATTTTTCAAAAGCACCCCCCGAAAAATTGTTACTTATTAAAAGTAATTGAAGAAAATATCCCCATTGGTTTCTTTATTATTTCCTTCTTCTTCGGACTTGTTTTATTTAGATTTAATAATTTTAAGGAATGTTTCAACTGTTTCAAAGATTTTCGCTGTCGCATTCGATAGAAGCCCATTTGTACATATAAGTTTTATTAAATATTACTTTTTTTTATTTACATTGTTCCTGACGTATTTGAGGCGTCTATACAAGATTGCTTCTTTTACAGCGCGACGTCGGCCGACAGAGAACAACCTCCATCGAGTATACTCGTTTCTTCCGTTCCACCTAATTAAACGTTACGAATTCAACAAAGGGGCAAAACTAAATAAACGCCCGCGACTGCACTTTTCTCCGTTGCGAGCAGCGTCGTTTGACGTGTAATCAGGTCACGACCGTTGAAGCCAATTTTCCAGTAGGAATTAAGGGAATTAAAAGTTTATGCCTGACGAGCACTGTACAATACAGATCCAAGTCGGACGCGATAATAATGCAAACTCCTCGAGACGCGGAAGAACAAGGCGAAAACGAGCTGTAAATTTAATTCTTTCTCTTCACAGAGCAGTTCTTAAATACTCTTCATTATCCAACGAATCCAGTCACGATAGAAATATATATACATATATTATATGCAATGAATAAAGTGCTCAACTACTCGGCTGCTGTAAGTACAAAACCGTTTCAACGTCTCGTTCTACGTACCGATCGCTGGTATTATTACGCGACACATTCGCTTCCATATGCAACGCGATCGTTAGAACTCGGCTGCTTCTCTACTTTTTTTTCCATTTTCTCTTCTATAACGAGGGGGATAAAGCAGCGGAATATAAAACATTCCGATGTGCGTAACGAGATTCGACAGTGCCGCGGGAGACAGGATGCAAACGATAAGGGTGTTTCGCAAAAAAGCTTTTTATTTACATTTGTTCCTCTTTCTTTCAGCGCTATGTTAATCTAAAATTGCAATAAAATCCCACAAATGAAGTATCGATCGCAGTCACACACTGATCACCATTGCCGTGGAATGTTTCACATAATAAATTACAGTTTCATCGACATAAATTAAAAACGAGTCCTTGCATTTACAACTGAGAGTGGCGGTTCCGGTAGATACCATGACCTGTAACGTGTATGCAATGACAACTGCCCGTGTACATTTGCGCGCGCTCGCGCGCTTGGAGGGGGGGGGGGGGGGGGGAAACACACAAGCGTGTAACATTGTGAGATGTCGGGTGCGCGTCGGGATAGAATCTGCGCGGATTCTATCGCAACGATAAATCTACTCACGATGAGCCCGTATACCTTATTTACAATGATCCATAGAAACATATACATTGCGCTGATCGCTTACAACCTATCGATATACGAACGTGAAGAAGGTAGAAAGTACCATTTTGTACCTTAGGTTCTGCGACGAGAAATAAAATATTTAATATTATAAAAACAGAGAGGCTGGAGGGGGGGGGGGAGGGGAGGCGTGCAGGGAGCGGGGACAAGGGCGGAGGGTGGGGACGGGAGGTAGGTGGAGGAACGAAATTATGCTGGCCTGTGTGCGAAGTGAAATCCTTCGTGTGTACGCGTGTTGTCTCCGACGCGGAGAGGAAACATCGTTACGTGCTGCTGCTCGCTCGACATTGACTTTGTTAAACAGAAATCGCTGATATCCGTTGTCCCTACGAGCGCGAAGTAGCCCCTATACTCGGGCTACATCGTATCGACGTAACTTAATATACGTATATGAACAGGGAATTCTTAATCCAATCCTTAACTGCTAAATAAATCTTACAATTGGACTGAGTGTTAAATTATCATCGACTGTACAATACGCCGTTAGTCTTTTCTCTTCTTCGTTTACTGTTCCTTCGTTTAGCTCGACAGAGAATCACAATCCTGCGAAGTGCACCGACGCGAGAGGGTCCGCCGCTTATCCGTTTTATCCTCCTCCCTTTTTTTTTCCTTGGACCACGTGAATAAGTTTCCATTTTTATCGCGTTTTTTTTTTTGTTTCATTAGAAAATATACTTCCTGTCGAATCGCGAGGAGGAAGGAGGGCGCGTGTATCGGTCGAGCAGGTGATGCATCAACGCCAGTAACCGTTTGAAACTTTTACCTGGTGGTTTAGAACAACTCAACGAGCGTGATAAAGAAAAAGAAGAGAGAGCTTGGGAGGGAAACCTGCCATACTCGTTCCATCGTTCGAGTGTCCCCGGTGTCGTTAAATCATTCTAAACTCTAAAGCTCACCGAAATCGCGAGACTTTCTGCCACCGAACAATAAGAGGGAGCACGCAAGACGGTATTGGTGAAAGTAAGCTGTACAACAGTTCCAAGGTCACGTTACAAAAAAAACCGGAGAGGGGACCTTGCATTTGCCAAGAGTCACGTGTTGCACCGATACGGGCTCCACAGCCGAGCGTCTTCCTACCCGATGAAGGAGAAACGAGGGAAAAGCTTCGCCTCTTCCGTCCCTACACGTTCTTCGTTCTCGTCTCTTGTTCCTTTCCTTCTCATTCTCCGTGAGATACAACGTTCGTTTAATCACATGAATCTTAATAAGTACCAAGTGCCTAGTAATAAGGTCAAGATTCCAGATACCCTGCAACTACCCACGGTAAAACAGGTAGAAGAGCTCCCTTCCGTCGCGGTAGAGGGAGCCCGCCGTATACTTCATTTCTTCCTCCGCTCAATCGTGAACCTTCAAATAATAAATATTCGATACCATAACGGCCACAATGGTTCGCCGGCTCGGACGTAGATGCGAAGCAGGAGAATGCGAATGGCAAGTAGAGGTGTCTATACACAGGACATATCTTACATAGAATACGATAAAATTAGTTCGTCGTGTTTAGAGCATAGCCGCGGCAGCCCTGGGAACCATGTATCCTATATTTCGCTGACGACCCGTGACTGCATCTGCAACAATGAAAAATGACGATCAGATAACATGCCAGATCAGGGACAAGGATCAGCTCTTCCTCTACAATCGTTACTTCAACAAGTTCAGAGTCCCTACTAAATGCAGCCCCACTCACACCGGATAATCCCCTCAAACTCGTCCTGACCTACATACGACTCAGAAGAGGCTACGGTTCGTATTAAATCAGAAAGAAACCCGCTTATCCCTCCCATTACCCTTAAACTGTTACACAAACACCCCAGCCACAAAGTATCCCCCATATCTTCCGCAAAGCCTTTCCTCGCTAATTCATAGTTCCCATTAAATTACGCTCAACGCGCGTGCAGCAAGGAGAACTTCAACCGCCCTGCTCCCTATTACATGAACTTTTTTTATCAACTTCTTAGGCGAGGTATAACGACCTCAGGAATCTTAACTTTCAACGCCTCCAGCCGGTTCCCTCTGCCCGAGTATTTCATTTTAGAATCAAATTACGGCTTCTTCCTTAGATTAGCTATCTTAAGATCGTTATAGCAGCTGGAAACGGTATAGCGAGGTTGTGAAATCGGTGGAACGTTGAAGCAAACATGAGGAGCTATAAGAAGAGTACCTAGAAATATGAGAAGATAATGAGCAGAAGCTTCAATCACCTAGACACTCTAACCTACAATATTCGCTATACCGTTTGCAGCTAAGGTGTTTCCTGCTTTGCCGGCAGAGCCGTCGGCGAACTCACCCGAAGTCGAACGGGAACAAATTTCTATCTAGCTGGTACGCAGCGTGCACAACTTTTACGTGTTGTTGTACAGCTGGTGGTGAGCCGGATGCTGGCTCGGATGGGGATGCTGAAGCGAGTGTTGATGCTGGTGCTGATGGGGATGCGGATGCTGGTGCTGGAGCGGCGGGTGTCGCGCGTTGAATCGCACGCTGCCAGCCAGTGAGCTTCCTCTGCCGTGGGTGCCGACCACGCTGGGCGTGTCGGACAGCTCGTCGTCCTCCGCGCCCAGGCTCCGGAATCTGACGAACCCGTCCTCGGCGACCAGCATCGTCGAGCCCGTGGTGGGCGTCTGCTGCTCGTGCAGGCCCTGCACGGGCGTGTGCCTACCCCGGCTCTCGGAGCTCCTCAGGGTCTGTATGCCATTACCGTGGCGGTTTAACGAGCCGCGACCCTCGTGCGGGAAATGGCCCATGGTGCCCGACTTGCGAATGGAATGTCTCTCAAAGGTACCTGCGACAATGACACCGCGATATTTAGCATGCCGTCTCCTCCCATTGTACGCGATGAAAGGAATGGTGGTTTTCTCTCTTTTTCCTGCCATCCGACTCGCCTTGTATCTCGTTAGGCGGACGCGGCGACCATTCGAGCTTCTAGGGAATAATTACGCGGGGTGGTCGAAGGGGGATACATCGCCGAGGACAAAGTTGTGGGGTCATCGCGACGCGATAAAAATGTATCGCCGAGACACTTTATTTGTCAGTGGGCGGAAAGTAGCGGGGCAAGTTCTTTGGTAAGTTGTACAATGCTGCGAGAGTGAATTTACGGGGAGATTCTATGTGACGAAATGAGACGAAAATAGTAGATGTCCTTGAGACTTAACACTGTACTTCAGTTTCTTTAGACCGTAGTAACTTTGTTCTCAAAGGATTTTGAGAGTCACTGGACCAGTGGGTTATGCAGCTTTTCAAATACAGAGGGATTTTCAAATCGAAGGTCCATTGCCAAACGAGATACATTAGACACCGCGAATACTCGAGCCGTTCCCGGTGACCGTTCTAATTTCGAAACTCGGGATCGTGGCCCAGGAGCGGTTCGAAAATTCTCGGGAGCCGATGGAGCGGCGACTAACGGTCGGCGATTTAGATCGTAACGCGCGGTCACACCGCGATGCACCGATACCTGATATGTTCAAATGCTCCGGCAGCGTGTTCAACGGGAAGCTATCGTCGTAAACCTGTTTCCCCGTTCTCATCGTGTAGTTCTGGATGGCCTGGTTGGTGCTGCAGATAGCGGGGTAGAGGACGTCGTCCATGTTCTCGGTGGAGGTGGAGCTGCCGCAAGGAAACAGAGCGAATCCCGAGTGCACGGTGTGCTGTTGCAGCTGTTTCTCCCTCAGCGGGAACTGCGAGAGGCTAGCCACCCAGGCCAGTAGGCCGCAGACGGCGAGCTCCAGCAGCCTGACGGCGAACTGCCAGCCCCACCATAGCCAGGGATAAGACAGCGGTCGTTCCTGTACGTTGCCGAAGATCCCGTACAGCTGTATGAACCCCATCAGGATGAAGAACAGAGCGGTGGCGATGCTGGTGGTGATGGCGGTGCTCAGGGCCATCGTGGTAGGATCAGCGGCCACTATGTGATTAGCGCCGGCTGCTTTATTAGTGGCCAGGTGGATCTGCGAGCGCACCACTCGGTAGACGTACATGTAGCCCAGGCCCAAAGTGACGCAGATGATGATGTAGATGCACTGGCAGATGAGCGGCAGTATCTTCGCCTCGTCCCGGTAGCCCAGCACGTGGGTGGAGACGTGCAGGGAGACGCAGAGGACTATGTGCACCGTGGAGGACAGTACCAGCGCGGCTGGCGATAGGAACCTGTTGTTCAGCGAGGGCGCCTCGGAGCAGCGGGCCAGGTAGAGCACCAGGGTGGCGAACGCCGTGGAGAGCAGCGGGGCGGGTAGGTACATGAGGACGCGCGACAAAGACTCGGGCAGCGAGTGGCCGAGATTATAAGCGTCGTAGAACAGGTGAAAGCACCGTAGGGTGCAGACGGTGGTTAGCAAGAGGTGGACAGCGAGGAAGTAGGACTGGGTTAGGAGGTTCGTTGCCTCGTTGAAACGGACGATCTTGTAGATGGAGTATAGGGCCATCAGGGTGAACATGATCGCCGCGACGTAGACGTGAAGGGACCAGGCGATCCGCCACGTGGACTCCAGCGGGTGCGTGTCGACCTGCGGCACAACGCGATCGCCGTCATCGCTGGGCCTTTTTGGGACAGGCGCTGGGGGCTGCGGCTGTGGGTACGGCAGCCTCTCGGTGTCCACAATCTCTATGTTCTCCGTCTTGAAGCCGTTCTCGTTCCTCAGCCCGTGGTAGACGTCGTCGTCGTGCCGCCTGGTGTTGGGCAGGTTGAAGATGGTCGGCTGCGTGACGGACCTCGAGGAGTCTACGGTGCTGGGGTTCCTGGGAGTCGTGCTGGACGGGGTGGTCATCTTCTCCGTAGTAGGCACTACGGGCGCGTTCTGCAGCGGGGTTTTCGTGGCCAGGGGCTTGAGAAGTATCTCCGGAATATCCTGCTTCCTGCCGTTGCTGCCCGAGAGTATCCTCGAGATGCTGGGATAGTGGAGGGTAGGCACGAACTCGTTGGTACTGTTCCTCCTGTCCAGCTCGCCCGGCTCCACCACGTTCTGCTCCTTGCTGGGGGCACTGGGTGGCTTGTTTCTGGAATGCGAGTGCCTCTCCGGGACCTGCGAGGGGCCCTGCAGATCGGGGGGCCTGATCGGTATCCTCTCGTGCGCGGGAGTACCGCTAGGCGGCGGCACCGGTCGCTTAAGGCCCTGATGAACGTCCGAGTTGGTTCCCCGGAGGGTAGGCTTGTTCGCGAACGGGTGGAGGTACTCCGGGGGCAGGGGCGGCGTGAAGAGGGCGCGAGAGGGTGGCGCGTAAGAGGGCATCTCGCGGAATGCGGGCGACACGGTCGCCCTGGGCACGGGGTTCCTGACGTACGGAACCGACGAGCTGGTAGTCGTGGTGGTGGTGGTAGTAGTAGTGGTGGTCAAGGGCGACGGCACCGTCGACAGGGTCGTGCTGGCCGACACCTGGGCATCGTAGGCGGGCACGCTGCGCTTCGTGGTCGCCGAGCTGTGCGCCACCTTGTTGAATATCGCCGCCAAATTCTTCTCGAGCGCGGTGTTGTCCAGGTTGAATATCGGGTTGTTCGGCCCGCTGTTGGGCCCGCCGTCGCCGCTAGCGGCGTAAACGGTCGCGCAGGACAGTACCAGCAGCAGCGTCGACGGTAGCAGACGCATCATCGGGGTCATGATGTCGGCGACGCTGCTCGAGCGCGGTAGAACCCGGACCAGCGCGAATGACAGCGGCCGGCGAGTCTAGCCGGGCATCGGTTCATTCCATAACCCAAGGAGGGGGGAAGGGTAGAGGTAGCTGGCGCGTGACGCGACGACCAGTGCACTAGATTTTAAGGACACTTGTGAAGACGCGCGTATATTATATATACATATAATATATAACCTCTCTAACGAGTCCCAAAATCCTCCGGTCCTTCTCGGTGCCTTGCGCTCAATTATCCGCCTGCAGTCAAGATTGACGAGGTAGTTCCCTGAGTCAACAGCTTCACATCCCTAAATATCACTCGCGTTGGCGAACGTGCCCCACGAATCCCTGTGTCGTAGCGGTCACGCTGATCGTCGGCATCTGTTGCATTTCCCCTTCCGGCGTCTGCAAACACCGTCTATCACTGGCCTGATCTTTGGGAGCTGTTACGCGATCGATTCCCCTACGCCCTCGGACCAAACTACCGAGCTCTCCTGTCTGAACTTGCGACCGGATGTGCCCGTCTGTTTCCACTACCCAAGGTCCCGGTTGGCTGGTCTCTACATCTTCGGCGGGTGGCGTTGAGCGAGCTTCCACGGACTCGCTGGCGAAAACCACGGGCGAACGGACGTTGGATGCTTGAGGGGGTGCTAGAGAGGTCGCCGTTCCAGCGCGCGCTGACCCCTAGGTCCGGTGACTTTTGTCCGAACCGGCGCTATTATCGCCTCGCCTCGTGCACTTCCATTATATCATCGGGATTCAATAAGCCTCGTATTATTTCGCCAGCGGTAACGGCGTTACGCTGCCTTCTCCCGGGCGCAGACTCGATTTAAAACCTATCTCTACTTTCACGGACGATAGGACGCCGTCGTCGTCGGGGCGAGCTTGTTAGCCGGGCTTAATCCAATATCATCATTGCTCGAAGCCATCCCAGATTCGCGAGAGCCTCGGGCGAAACCTGCATTCCTGCGGGTACATTTAATGCCTGGAATCAGTCGGTGCTCCTCCTGGATGGGATGCTTCCGCAGTTACCCGGAGTCCATTCATTTCCTCCCATCCTCCTGAACCCACCCACCCCCCCTTCCCCCTCCGCTGGTTACGTGCGCGCTGTGCTGAGCCTTCGCCGCTGGTCGCCCTCTGCCCTCGCGGCGCGAGTGTGGCTGCGGACACCTGTGAAAAACGGTCCTTGTTAATTCCTTGGTCGGTTCCCGGCGGCGATTGGTCGCTGAGCTACGACCTGGGTGGTAAATCGAGGGTACATGGGGGTAGTTCTGCACGACAAGAGGAAAAGGATTTAGTTCGTGGAGTTAGCAAGACCAGATTTCAAGTTTAATGCCTGTACTGAGTATTCGGCAACAAGTAGAGGATGAGATGGTTGACTCTATGTGACAAAATAAGAGGATAATCAAGAGTAACGAAATTGCAATGAAGGCTTCGTTTTTTAGTTATTCATGTTTAAGGAGCGAGGTTACACGCGCCTGAAGCATGGAAATCTGGTGAGCAGCGCCGCGTGGTGCGTAGGTCAGTAAGGCCGCGTACAGTCGTCCAGAAACAACGCGTTTATCGTTGCTTCTACGAGGTACGGGGTCATCCTCAAATTACGGAAAGGTAATTTGGGCGATTTTGTACCGCCTCTTCCCCAGTATAAGTATTCGTAAGATTTTATATTCCGATTTAATATTCATTATATTGCAATTTTTCTGTTATTAAAATTCTTTTAGAGATTTATATAATTCATTTAACTCGGTTTCGGGAAAACTAGAAAAATTACTTTTCTGAAACATTGATGATTGAGTTTATATTTATTGAAAACTAGGTTAAAAAATATTACGTAAGACGCTAGATGACTCCCTCCCCCCTCCGTAAGCAAACGTAAAAAATTCGCGACTCCTCCCCAAGAACCTTACGTAATTTAAGGGGCGGTTCTGGTCTAAAAATCAATTTTTTTTATTTCATTTTGCGAATGTTCAACCTTTGATAAATACGTGTTTAAAGGGATTTTTGAAATTCGTAAAATTCCCGAAGTTATAGGCATTTGATTTTTAATTTAAACGCGTGATTTTGATTTGAAATTTAAACGCGTTTTTCTCGAAACAGTGTTCTTAAAATCGGTGGAACCTGTATCTCAAAAAGTTATTATACAATTCGACTGCAACTTTTTTATTTTGACGAATATACTTCTGGCTCGTGGACAAAACAAGTAAAATTTAAAAAAAAAGAAGAAAATTAGTCATTTTTAAGGCATTTAAATGACGTAAAAAAGTAGGGAAAAAGTGATTTCCAACTTCAAGTGTAGTTATTTTCTCGAAAAATGTAATTTTTAGTAATTTTTACTGATTAGTCCACGAGCGAGTTTCATGCCCTTTAATAATCTGGCATTGTTTTTTATTTCAGATTAATGGTTTGGGTGCTAGGGTAAACCAACCAGTAATTGACCACATACCAGTGAATGACCATTAAGCAAAGAAATGTCAATTATAAATTTAAAAATTATTGTATGTTTATAAATTGAGCGTAGTTGCACTTTTAATATCCCATATTTTTAGTTCCGCGTATTAAACAAACATTAATAAGTACAATTCTTATTAAAAGTATGCGGCCATTTACTCAGCTTCATATATAACAATTCGGTCATTCACTGGTTGGTTTACCCTACAAGTTCCACCGATTTGGATGAATTTTTTGACGCCTCGACTTTAACAACTCCCCAGTGACCCCAGTGCCGTCTGCAATGATTAATTATAAAACAAAAAATTTATTTCCATAGTTTAAGACATCCTTAATGCAATGCAAAAAGTCCCATTAAATTATATGTAGTAGTTTTCCTTTAATTAATTCCGAAAGATCACCTATTTTTACAGGCTCTAGACCCGAACAGCCCCTTAACGACGACTCCTAAGTTGCAACTCAAGCTTCTTTGCTTTTTTAAAGCGACGGTACGCAACCTTACTGACCTACGCATCGTCGCACGCTGTTGATCGCAAGATTGCCATGCATCAGGCGCTCCAACCTGCATCCTTAAACACTAATACCGAAGAAGCGAAGCCTCCACTCTAATTCCGTTACATTCATTTTCGCCTTATTTTGTAACGCGGAATTATCCGTTTCATCATACACCGATAAGGGAAATCCGATTTTCAGAAGCGATCGAGATTCACCTCGGCATCTTCCAAGGAAATCTAACGTTCGGTAATTCCAGCGTAATAGAAACTGAAAAGGAGAAGCGGAGCTTCCTCCACAGCACGTAACGTCGTGGCACGCTCGTTTTCGAGTCATTGACCAATACCAAAGAACGTGGACGAGCGGGTGATATCGTCGGCGCGATTAAACGGGTCACAGAGCAAAGAAATTAAAGATCCCCCTGTGGAGGTGGGGCTCTCAATAGGCCGCGGAAAATGTAGGTCCCATTGAAATACCGCCTCCACAGAGTACAGGGGTCGCAAGATAAGACACGTAAACCCAATACGAGGCGAAGAAAGAGCGAAGTCGGCGGAGTTCCACTTAGGAGGGGAATCACCGCGCAGTGTCTGGCGACACAATGGCCCCCTTTTTCAAGAATGTAATTTCATGTCAACAATCGATCGTAAATCGAGCCTCGCCAGCCTAGAACGGCGAGAGGGGAGGTGGGGGGGGGGGGGTATTAAATTTCGGATATCCAGTTGCACGGAAGCCCGCCGAATGTGGACGAGTCATGGGGCGGGGGTGGGTTACAAGGATGCACCGTAACAGGAAATTGCTCGACCAGGTAAAAGGGGATAAATACAAGCATGAGGTGGTGGGAGAAGAGGAGGGGGGGGGGGAGGCAGGCGGGGGTTGAGTCGGTTTTGACGATGATTGGTAGTGAACCACCCCGTCCATCTCTCCGCCAATTACGGCAAGCCCTGTTCCACGAAACAACTCTAATGAAGATGCGATTTTCATTTCCCAGAATCAGCGAGGCAGAGGCCCCATTCCCCATCCGCGTTCCCAATAGCCGCGATGATATTACGCGGCGGATGAAAATTCCCCGGGAGCCGCGCACGGAACAGTGCATAATGCGGGATTTAAGCTGATAATCGATAATGAATGCGCCGCATGGATTATGCTCGATGGCGTGTAAACGCGGAAAATCACTATCACAATAAACAATGGGGGCTAGGGGGGAGTCCATCGATAAAGCAGATTCCTATGTGGGCGGGTATCGAACCAGTAATTCCCGGTGACAGGCGACTTTGAACTTGTTAATGTTTAATAAACCGATGTGTCCAATCAAGGATTTTATAAAAGTATCAGTATATTTTGGTTCCGTTGGAAATCCACCTTTAGCCTCTGCGGAGGATGATGCGTAGCGTTTGTTTATATTTGAATGTTCCGGGGCTCGCATTGCTTACGCGTTCGGGGTGTAATTTCGAAGGAGAATTCGCGCGGAACGTTTAATGGAGTTTCACGTCGGTGAAATCGAAGCAACGGCGCCCGACGCTGAAACATCGACTTATCAGCCTGTCAGCCGTGACGCGGGGAAACAATAGAAATACGAGAAACTACCCTGTTCCGTGTAAAACAAAACTCTGACGTTGTCAACGAGTGGGGCGTTTCGCGAACTCAATACTGCCACGTTTTCGTGAAATTTGGGGCGAGACGTTCCTCTTGAAAACAGAGCCTAAGGTTAGGAAAAGTTCCCTAGATCGTTAATTACAGGCTCCATTGGTAACAAAACGCGTGAAGTATATCGCTCGCGATATAAAACACCAGTCTTAAGGCTGATTCTAATGAAAGCTTCCGACTTAAGGCTCGCTCAGTGCACGCGAACTATACGGAAGCGTAAAAATCTTCGACGCCCATAATGGTGGAATGCAAACCCGACGATACGGTTATTTGACTTGGTAATGGCTCGGTTAAAAACTGGACACAAAGAACAATGAATCCCCATAACGCGAATGCGCCGCGATCGTTACTTCTGCAACGTTTCGGCGCGTTCGCAACGGTGGAAGGAGATCTAGTGAAATTTTTACGGTCCCTTGGTTAACGGCGAGTATTATGAACCTACACTGAAATAAAATTGCCCGTGAACCTTCGAGATTCAACGTCCTACACTAAATCACCAAAGCAAACTCCATCCACGTGGAATATACCTCCTAATCGCTTTCGAAAATTTAACGCTCCTGCCCGGGGTATTCCCACTATTTTTCGCCTTTGATCTGTGCGAATGCGCTCGCACGATCCACTGCAACGGCCGACGATATTTGTAGAAATAACAAATTTCAGCGCCCTCGCCTGACTGGACTATATTCAAAGGAGAACTTATAACAGTCGAATTTTTCACACAATGCGCACGATGATCCGATTTCCACATCGGATCGGGCTTTATAGTCGTGAACCCGGAGTTTCCAGTAAAAATACTCTCAAAGTTCGTGCTCGCCCGGCTAGCTCTGTAAAAAAAAATAATTTTGTTTGGGGCCGTGCGACAGACAAATTAAGTTCCACGCGGTTGGCGTTAAAAACTTCGCGACTCATCCGAAACACGACCAGGAAGCATGCGAACAAAAAAAAATAGTTGCAACTGTATTTATAAGCGGAGTTTTTCACGTTTGAATATTTTCGGCAGAGTTTAGGAATAATGGTGCAGTGGAGCGTTGAAAAAAAAAAACGTTTTTTTAGGCAGCAAGAAAAAACCTTTAAATCAAACGCATAGATTCGATTGGGAAGAATTTACTCTGGAATTTATCCAATGCTGGATCTCTACGCATGCGCGAGAAACGCGCCCCTGGAGCCTAAAAAACGATCAAAATGAACCAGCGCTTTCGAGCCTTGGAATGTTTAATTCGCCTCGGAATTAATCGTACTATGTTGATCGTTGACCTCAAGGTAACTCAATTCCGTTGAAGTTACGGCTTCACAGCGAAGTTGCAATCGAAGTTACAGTTTCGGCGGGTATTCCAAAATTTCGAAGTCTCGAGCTGCGAATACGCCGCTCGAGGATACTCGATATATTGGAATTCGATGTAACGCTGTTTCGTGGAACGGTTTCAGTGATAGAGTTAAGTGGCGCTACGATTCATTCTTTGTTGTTAAATTACTTATCGACTCTGCCGAACGTAAATAAATTGCGCATTAAACTATCCTATTTTAGAACTGAATAGTGATTTATTCGTTCAGAATGATTTTCACCAGAATTAAATTCTTGCGGCATTAATAGTTTAGACTGATTAATTGCAAAGTCTGTTGTACGATATTTAAATTGCTATGCGGTAAGTTCGGACACCAGGTATAATATTGTAATTGCACGGGCGAAGTGAAATAACTGACCCAGGCGAACACGCACGAAGTTACGCTCCAATCGCGTTACGTGACCCCGTGCGCCACACATTCGGAAAGCTGTTACACTTATAATACTTATTTCGCCGGAAGGACGAGTGACGTCACCGCTTCGACGCAACGGGAAATTCGTTAAACTTTCACAATTACTTTTGCCGGGCGCTTCGGGTTTAAATAAATTCCGAATTCGCCGGTACGTTGTGCGTGGATTCGTTGAGGCGGTAAAAATTTAATTAAAATCCACCCGGGAGGCGGAAATGAAGTTTCACGAATTAACTCGAACCTCCCGTGCCTTAAACGCGGGAATAAAAATGAAGTTTCCGTTGCATTCGGATGGTATTTCAACGAGACATGTTACCAGTCTTCGCTTGGGGAAAACATTTTTCTATTAAAATTTCCGACTTCCGGATGAAATTTCGAATTCGTGGAAATGCAAATTGGCCTTAAAATGCACGAAAAATTAACTTCACTAGGGCTACTAGAATAATATTACCGGTGGTAGGAAAAAAATAGTTTCATTACAAAAAGTTATAGTTATAAAATATAAAGAAACTTAAAATTAATTACTAGATCAATGATACCGAGATACTACTTCCTAGTACTAACTTAATTACGTAGACATGTAAAAACACGAGTTTCACATTTTTTTTCAACCACCGATATAAGAACTTTTCTATCTTAACTAAAATAAATCAAAATTGTGAATGCTCATAAGCTCCAGTTTTCCTCTCGGCAGAGAGATTCCAAGAATTAGCCGAAATGTCGGTCACCGTAACGACGCGCCGAATACAGGTCGATTTTTTCAAAGGGCCTGCTGGCAGTTCGCTTTGAAGCGGGACGCAGTTCATCGATCGTGATTTAGCGACTACGTATATAGTTGGGTTCGTTTGGCAAGCACACGCAGCGTTCGTTAGTCGCGCATCTGCGCCTCCAGCCCGGCGATTGGCCGCCCCATCTCTCTCTTCGGCTCGGCAGTGTCGATCGGTTCGGATCGCGTGACCGAAGTTGTCGGTGGCTGCTACACACGTAGAGTCCGGCGGCGAAAACTGCGCGGAAACGACGAGATCTAGCCCCCCGATTAATTTCAAGTCGATATAGGTAATAATAGGTGGCTTAATGGTGGCTGCACCGCCACGGTCCCACGTATAATGAGAATCGTTTTACAGCCAAGTACCTGAAGGAAAGTGGACCGTGTCAATTAAAGACTCCGAATATTCTTTAGCCACGAAGAAAAATGTGTGAAAAGATTCCTCTTCGCCTGGACGAAGGAGTCGAGCAAACCGCCGAGCCACAAATTGACATCGGTTAAAACTAGTCGCCGGTGGCCAGAATTATTTCAGTCACGGCCAAGCTGAATTTATGATTCACGGGTAAATATTCAACCCCGCATGTTTTGCGTTCAGTTTCACAGATCGCGCTGCGATCAAACAAAGGACAAAACCACCAGGCGGCGGACGTAACGAACCGATTAATTTGTGTAACCCAATACCAGAGTTTTTACGCCCGGTGGACCGGTTGTTTAGCGTATTGAGCACGCCCTCCTCTCCCCCTAACCGAAGAACGGCGACGAGAACCACATCCTGGAAGAACGTCGGAACACAAATAGAGTTTGCGCGGTGCAAAAAAACAGGCTTATCCTCTGCGGCGGAGATACGTCGGCGCGCCTCGTAACCAGTCGCCCCGGACGATTACTATAACGAAGTTCCCAGGAGGTGGTTCCACGTCTATCGAAAAATTATAGGTTCGTGGCGAAATAACGACGCAACGGTAGTCGGGGGCCATTCAACACAAAGTTTCAAAGATAGTAGATGGCGCGCTGCTAACAGACCCGAAATTTCTCATAGGAGACTAATTCCCAGTTCGCATGAAAAACCGCCCCGACGGTTTGTTCGATATGAAAAAAAAAACAGGGGGTGGCCAAAGGGGGGAAAAAAAGAGAGCACACGCTAGGTAGCAGATGCGCGGGAAGACGGATTCCCGTTAAAACACGGCCGATATGGTCGAAAATAATGGCCTGGAAGGAACGCGTTTTGGCACGACGTGTGGCCAGATACCGTGCAATGGATTTGAGCCAGGGAGAATGATATCTCTTAAACAAATTTTACGCCCGCTGTTATCTATGTAGCTGTGTACGGCTCGAGGGCCACGGGACGCTGGGCTTTTTCTCCCATTATTATCCGCGGCACCCGAGGCACGAGGCTCGTAACATCTTTATTCGCAATTATCGCGTTAATCCTGGAGTCTTTCAATAGGTGGCGCCTTTTACACGTTTATCGCGTGTCTGATCACGAGGGCGCGTTTACAATGCCGCGACAAAACCGCCAGGCGCAGCGTTTACGGAGGGTTACGGGGCTGTCCCCGCCTACAATGTGTGTCAAGCAGTGGGGAGTGACCTTGAGCGGCCGAAACGATCGGCTCGACTATAGCGCGACTAGTCCTCGCAGAAGTAACGCGTTGCATATCGTAATACACGCAAGATGGCTGCTTTCAGGCGCTACAGCCCATTAGAAGCGACCCCTTTCAAGGGCTTGAACCAGTACCTGCGGAAAAATGCCCAACAACCGTGTAAACGTGCACGGGCGTGCACGTGCTGCGAGTCGCAGAACCAGCTGGCTGCTTCGGGCCGAGCGGACGAGCAGTCGAGTCACGCGAGGAATTCAGCCCCGCCGCTGCGTGTGCGCGCGCGCTCGCCGGATTCACCCGCGGGGATTAGCAGCGTTCACTTTCACGTGCAATTATCTGCCTTTACGAGCTTGTCTCCCGGGAAGCATTATCGCGGGGAGGGAGGAACGACGAGTCCTCCCGCTGCTCCTCCTCAAAGAGGGCCAACAGAGACGAACGCATGCGGCCTGCAGGCTACCACCGCGAGCGAGAAATTTTCCCAATCGTACTTTGTTAGTCGTAACAGGTTGTTCTCTCGTGATATCGAAACGTTTACACGCGATCCGTTGCTTCATGCCGGCACGACACGAGGCCCCCTCGGGAATTTCGTTTGACGTAGCGGAGCCTCGGAGCGTGCAGTCGGTGCGCGTGAAACGATTGTGCCCGGTGAATAATATCTGGGCCATTTCGGCGGCGCTCGAATTCCTAGGGAGTTTCCTGCACTGCGTATCTCCGCGCGCGTCGCCCGATAAGGTAATTAGAAATATTACTGGGATGAAGTTCCCGCGGCGCATCAAAGGTTCGCTATCCTGTTTCACGGCAAGGCAAGACCACATCCGGTAATACAGACCCCTAAAAACTTGCACTAATTAGCCCACGAACTTCTCCTGGCTCGCCATATTCGCCAGACCACTCTCGCGCAGATTACCATCTATTTACAAGTCGGAACAACTTTCCGGAAGAAAAAGTAACCAGAGGTAACCAAGAAAGCGTGTTGTTTGAAACCGGGCAGTTACGAAAAAGTCATTCATTAAAGAAATGGTATAGGAGCTAATGGAGCGTAGTCTGAACAGCGGGCAAAGTTTTCAGCATTAAGTATGGTGTTTTAGTTGGACAATTTGAAATCAACGAGAATTTCCGAAGCTGCCAGTAATTGGTATTAGTAACTTAAGATTCTAGTGTATTTTTTTTTTATGGCGGTACGAAAACTGTATGCATATTAGTATAGGGATATTAGATTGACATTCCCTAGGAAGAATTTCACTTTACGGAATCCCACAATGTTTATGGAGATATAACCATTTTCATTCTCGTCTCATCTCGGCTTGCTTTTATCTTCATTGCCGTGTCTCGTATATAATAGTTAACCGTCCGATTAACGTTCTTTCTTTTAACTGTCTCTCATCTTTGTCCCCATTTGCAATGCATACCGGCCTTGCTGTCCGTGGAGGATTATCCCCGGGGCGTATTAAAAATTTTTCTTTCCAGATGCTACCGCACCAAATTTCCTTCCTAATGGAAGTCACTCTATTATCTTACCTCGGTTAATTAGGTCGAACGCTCTAGGTATTTTCTTTTCTTTTCTCTTTTACGCGGACGCACTGCAGCGGGGATAAATTCAGATGTGAATTAATGTGAGCGGAAGCCTTAATGGAGGTGGCTCAGGTGGATCGAAGGAGGATTACTTTCGCGGGAAATATAAAATAACGGGGGAATTCGTTTAACGTCTTGTTTTATCAAACAATGATCTCTAATTTAATTCTGGCCAGACCGCCGGTATTAACGTAAGTGGAATTATTTGAGAGTCCGCCTTAAACTTCGCTTCGCGAAACCGCAGAATTATTTTTAAATATTATGCAATATAAACCGCGCTCGAAATCGCCACGAGCAGGCTAAATAATTTTAACGAATTTCATTGATTATGTATGATCATTTTTCCAGGAATAAAGTCGAGCCGCGATGTTATTCGATGCTTTCAATTTACCCACGTGTGCTGCGATGCATGTAAAACGTTTGACTCTCACGCTTTGTATACGCTTCTGAACGATAGCCACCACGTTCAAAATATTTTTCCACCCGTTTAATAAATAATCTGGCCTTTGCTAGGGTCAAGAATAATGCACAAACTGTAAAGCCTCCATTTGCAGGACGAATAATTCCTGTTCGCATTTTATATTTAAAACGTGTCCATATTTCTAGTTATTTCTGAATTCAATTCCCAAACATTATTGTTGGCTATAACTATTATTTGTGCGTCACTCGTGATTCGATTACATTCGTTCCAATCACAGTGATTTTCCACAGTGATTCGTGATTTTTCGTGATCCGCTTCTGATTGGTGGAGAGCATAACTGTTCTTTTCACGCGTCACATAACCCCAATTTCTAATTTCTCTGGAAATTAGTGTGCGCATACATCGACTATTTATGAATGTAGATACTATATATTCGCAGAGTTAACACGCTTTGATCGTAACACAAGCTATATTGAAGCATTTTATAAAACATAATTCAATTAAGATCAAGAATTACGATCACAGTAAACAATTCATTCAAGTTAAAAAAAAATCACGACCGTTATTGTGATTCCGCGATCACTGTGATAAATCACTGTTAGTGATTTAGCACGCCATCCCTATCCAGTTAAAAAGGGCACATACAATAAAGTCCCTATATCAATTCTTCATCGAAAAGTATCTTTACCTAGAGACTAAAAGCAGAAATTCGCTAACTCGACATTTAAACGATAAAGTATAATTACTCTCCTATAAAGAGAGAAAAACCACGTTCAGGGTGCGGAATGTAATTTCCAGGTCACTACGCCAATGCGTTCGCCTCAGCCCGCGATTTCAAATTGTCCCCAGCCGATGCAAACGAATTGTCTCTCATCCCCTCGAAGCCCGTTTGATTTATTCGTGAAAAAGATTGTCGCGCGGGAGGAGATTAATGACAAAGCGGCAGAATCTAATTATTCGAGGCGCGGACGGACAAGATGTCGGAAACGTTCAGTGGAGCAATTTCGCGATCCAGTTTCAGGGCGTTGTGGGTAAACGCGTTTCGCACTAGAACCGGATTAAAGCGTGCGCCTAGAAAAGAACCGAAAGATAACCTCGCCGTGCTCGGCGCTCGGTGCCTTCGCAGAACTTCATTCTATCTGGTGCCACGCCCAGTTTCACGCGTAGACAGCGGGGGGGGGGGGGAGAAAAAGAAAAACGGGGGCAGGGGAAGCACGAAGCTCCCCGGGGACGAAAAAAGGTAGCGTCGCGAATGTGCCATCCTTTGTCGGAGGGACACTGAGCGAATTAGGTTAGAAATTGCGCACGGGGCCGGTTCGATCGGTAACGGTGCATCGGCAGCTCGCAGTGCCATCTACACGCGTGGACGATTAATTAGGTAAGACGGATTAGAGGGTGGCTTCGATTCGCCGAGCCGTGGAGAGTGCACGAAATTGCATCTGGCAGCGAGCGACGCGCGCGATAAAAAAGAGAGCGTACGAAAGAGGAGGAAAGGGAACTAATACCGCGCGGAGGTAGAACAAACAAACCGGGGATACGGATGGAAATTGCACGTCGGCGAGATCACTTGCTAGATGGGATTATTAAATCAACCGGCAAAGTGACGTTGTGGGAACGATGAAATGACTCGCACTACTTAACGATACCGTTTATCAGCGCCACCGGCAGGTATAAAATCCCTTAGTATTAAAGAAATCGCGCGAGCACGTGCCGCGGAAAAGGGTGGTTCGCATTGAAGAGCGCCTGCTAAAATTCCGTCTTCACCCAACCAGCAGAGTGCGATTACGTAAGATACGTTTGAACCCGCGCGATGTCATTTTCGTACGTTTATTTACTTTGCCAGTTATACGCGGCTCTGCGCGGCAGAAGCCTGCTCGGAATTGCGACGCCGAGGGTGTTTACCTATGATGAATCTTCGTTTATTTTGTTTGTCGAGCGCGATGTTGCTTTAAATGTCAAGCCGCTTTTTGTGAAAAGCGGCGAAAAAACGAAGTCACGAAATAGTAACCGCGTTTCGTGTAAAACAGCGCAGCATTTAATTTGACCCCGCGTGCTTTATCGAGCTCAAGGGCGATCCAATAATTTACGAGTTACGAACGATGGCAGCAGATTTATTTGCTCTTATCCGCGTTTCAATATTACGTTACATTAAATGTCACGCGGACTTCACACGGCCGGCGGTCTACAGCGTTTAAGCGGAATCGTTCCTCAGTGCACTTAAAAAATGGTTGATCCCTAACGAAGCAGACGTGGCCGTCGCGAACGGCAGGCAATATTAAAAGCGTCGTTGATAATTTCGTTCGCGCGTCGGGCGCGATACACCGGGTGGAGATAATTAATTACACCTGGAAATAATCAACTGCCCCATTGCAACTGTACTCTAATGAATTCACGGTACATTTACCTTCGCAGCGAGTTATTTCCCTTTTAGAGGACGCCGCGGGGGTGGGGGGTGGGGGAGGGGTGAGAGTCGGAGGGGCGGAGTCCGCGGGCAGAAGGCGTTGCTTCTTTTGAAAAACAAAGGCGCCGCAGCGGGCGCGCCTTAACGCGCACAATAGCGCGAGAAGCTCGCCCGAGTGTAATAGAATTAAACTCCCTTCAATTTACACCCCCTTTTGTAAACTTTCGCGGGATGATTTTAAATCGCCGCAGGAATCATCGTAACGTCGCCTCGAGAATGCAATGTGCCCTCCCCTGGCTTACCCCCACCCCTGCATATGGTTCGTTCTTCCCTCGAAGCTATTTCAATGGGAAACAAGAGTCGGTGAACAAGGTATGAACAGATTTCGTTACAGCGAATTCGTTAGAAATTCTAAAGCGGCAGATGCGCCAGGAGCGGAACGCGCATTCGTTATCAGCCCCGGTATATAACGCCACACACGGCTGTACGTTACCTCCTTCCGACTTATAAACCGTCCGCAGCGCGCGGTAACGTGTCCGAGGGTGTTTCTATGAATTTTTTCGCGACGATCAGCACGCCAGCTGGCGGGACGCGCGACACCTAGCCGTAAGAAAGTTTCCTCGGAACTGGGAAATGCACATGCGCCTCCCCTCTGTCTTATTGCGTACGCGTACCTGCCTTTAAGGCAGCGAGAGCGTCGTAATCGCTCGTCCCCTAGCGGAGGAGCTCGCCACTGATTGGACAGAGATGGCCGTTCGAGAGCCTTTTACGCGCGAGGTCAAACTCGCCCGACGGATTCGGTATTTCGCCTGTTTATAGCCTGTCGAGAAATTGATCGCGAAGTCGGTCGAACATTTCCTGCATGATTCAATATCCTCGAACCGAGCGCCGCGTGATTACGTCTCTGTCTCCTAGCGGAGCTCGGACGGGCTAACCTGAAATCGTAACGCGTCGATAATAACGATCGACTGAATTCTTAACCTCCGCGACAGCTGCGGCGGTGAATTCAGCGGAGGAAACGCCGGGGAAGCCGATACGACAATTTTCCGCAGGAAGAAACCGATAAAAGGGTAACGTCGGAGGGCGGGTAGCTCGCACTGCGCGAGTTTACTTCGCGAAGTTTTATCGCCGTGAAGTTGGCCGCGCCGAGGGCTTCGAAATTCGATATTCCCTCGACTCGGGGGGGGGTCTTACCATCGAGAAGCGGATGATTGTTTGACACGTTTGCCAACCGACCGTAGAATTGTGGAACTTGAGCGAGTTACGGGTAACGGGCAACAAAGGTCTGTGGGAAGTGTACATCGAACGAGGCGCGATTTAGAGGGGGTGGGGGGGGGGGGGGGGAGGACGAAACTTGTGCCCACGAGGGGATCGATGAGAAATGTTTATCATTTAGCGACCCAGATTCCAGCTAGTGGGAATGCCGGTGTGCTTCATTGAAAGCTGATACGGTTTAACCGGTTTCCGAGCCGTAGCACGCGCCAATAAAGTATACACGTTTTCTTGTACGTAACAGTACCATCCAATCAGCGCGTAAAGAGAGCAACGTATATTCAATTTTACCGCGGAACAGGTTCTTAGAGCACGCGTTTACATAATTTTTTCCTTTCTCTATGCGTGTAATCGTGTCGTTCGGAGATAAGCGGAACCAGATACAGCAGGAGTCTCTTAATAGGTCCGCTGATGTGGGTCGCGTGCGAACCTTTTCAAAGGGATCTAAAAAATACCGCAGTTTGCGGTATCGGCGTCAAGTTGGTGCTCGAATAAACCATGATTGTACGAAAAGTTGAAAGAATTTTTCGGAACGAAAGCCACAAGTCACTCAGCAAAATACTGTAAATAATTAACTAACAAATAATCCAAGTATAATCGTGTCTGATGATCACGGCGATCTATTTTAACAGTATTTAAAGGAAAAATAAATTTCAAGTATAGATATTTCATTTTTGTAGGAAATAAATTTTGTAGTAATAAAATTTTCTGGAAAGCGTTGGAACTGTTGTTCTAGTATCCCCGAACGTCAGGGCCCCAATAGCGGTGGGGATAACTTTTATTGAGCGCTCAAGACGAACCTGTAGGGGAATCCTACTGTATTTAAAATCTAGTGTTTCTGGGAAATGCTGGTGATACTGCATTATTGTATAAATGTAACAGCCTGTGCCTTTGAGGTGGTACTCGAAAGCTAGTGGTTATCAAGCAGATCGTGAATCTTCGCGGGAACCCGAGGGCCATTTCGCTGGCGACACATTTTACGAGGTGCACAATCCTCGCGGAAGGCGCGACATACCATTTGCGGGTCGTTTCACATCGATTCGTCGCCGGGGGTTAGTCGTCTCCGCTGGATCAAGCGAGCAGGAACGTAAACGTTTGCTTACAGTCGCTCGTGTCTTCTTGTACTCGTACGCGCGCTGTTATTACAGACGTCTGTTTATGCAGCGAGAGGTTTCGCAAAACGGGAATGGCAAAAAATTCTTGTGAAACGCATATTCTAGTTCGTACGAATTAGCATTTACATTTCCCTCCATGTATGTGACTGTACAAACTGTATATTGCGAGATAATAACTCGATCTTGCCAAGCCGAAACAACTATCTTGAATAAGAACGAGTTCAAATTACAATAGGCGACACTTACGAGAAGTAATTCAAGAGCTTTGTGAAGAAAAAATTGAATTTTATTTAATAAATAAATCTCCATAGTCACCTAATTTTATTGACTTTACATTAAAAATATTTCTATCCGTTCAGCTCGGCTCCCCTCAAGATTAACTCCCGAGTGCGCCACTGGCGAGAGCTAACTACGATATAGGCAACCGCGAATCCCAAATGAAACGCCCCCTATATGCACAGCAGTTGCATTCCGATGCGACAGTTTCTTCTATGTACATCCCCGCCATTTAGAAATGAGACACCCCCTGTATAGGCAACAGTCATTTCGGAATGGCAAGCTTTGCATACAGGCATCGGTCACTTAAAAATAGGACATCCAGTATATACACTATCATCTTTGAATATTCAGCTGGGAAGGATATGCAAACCGGCCGAATAGCAGAGCTGCCGGAGCCCGGGCGACTGGCAAACAAAAGGATTCGCGTTCGAATTCTGGACCAGCCAATCGTTTTTCATCTCTGTGTACAGGGAGGCAGTCCGTACACTGTTTCGTTTATCGCCCCTAAAAACTGCGGACAAGGGGGCCGGAAAAAATCAAGCGCACATTGTGCGGCGAGCGAAAAAAAAAAAAAAAAAAAACTTCTCGCCGTGCCTTATTCAAGCGGTGTTTTTTCACCGTGGAAACCCGTCATTAGGGTACAGTGCGCGTCCACCGCCCGGCGAATACAGCGTGTCGGCAGCGTTTGTCGCGTAATCCTCGCGCAACTACCGCCCGGAATTATTTAGGCGACTCGAGAGAGCGTCGATTCCAGGCCCCATTACACGGGGCGCTTAAACCCCGCGGGCGAAACTAGCCGACGGTTTATAAAACCACGCACGGGTAAAGAGAGCGAGCTGCACTGTCGATATTACTCGGCATAAAGGCAGTCGCGCGTTTCACTTAGGTTCCCAGACACAGCGCGCCGCTCGGTTTTATTAAACCGTCCTGCGCGTTTATACCGCAGGAATACGGAGGGCAACGAATGGACCCTTTTCGCGCGGCATTATGCGTCCCAGCCTCGATTTACCAGCTGCCCTCCCCCCGTCTCCCCCCCCCCCTTCCTCGCTCCTTCCGCCGGAGTTAGGCGAAACTTGAACAGGAGAATCAACCTCCCCGAGGCGATATAGAAGCAGCGCATATTATGTGGCGCTGGCGTCGCGTCTCGACCGAAAACGTCGTTTCCCCCAGAATTACCTTCTCCTTACTAGCGTGCCCCGCCATTCAGCGTGGCTGCGCGCACGCGGGATTTCAAAGAACGTAAACGGCGGAAAAGTGTGTTTAACCGAGATGAAAATCCCTGTACCACGCTTTTCACCGTTCACACCTCGCGCTCGCTTTTAGCGCAGAAACGCGAAGCCTGGAGCAGAATGTGCTCCCGCTAAGAGACTGTCAGTGTGAAATGGATTCTAATTATTGATTGAAAGGCGAGACCGATACGTGCAGGGCGGGTGGCAGGGGCACCACCCAGCCTTAAGGCGAGTTTTCAAGCCGAGCAGACAGCGATCCTTGCCTGTAACTCGATCGGGGCGCGCAACTTCGGGGAAAAGGGATATAATTTTCAGGAAATATTTCGTTACGGTGCGTCGGGTAATTGAGTTAACTGGCCGAGAAGCGGCGCGCGCTAGCAAAGGTAAGCCGAAGCCCGGACGCGCGCGAGGGTCGCGGAGCGAGAGATAGAGAGAGGAGGGAGAGGTTCGGGCCAACTTCGGATCAGGTTCGGGTCAGAAACCTGGCCGAAGACGCGGCACAGACGGCGACGGGGATAGAAACGGGACTCTTCTCTGCCCTCCCCTCCAACACACCCCCCCCCCCCGCCCCTCTATCCCCCTATCGTTCCCCCCTCACCCCATATTATAAAATTACGCTCCAAGACATTCTCGAGGACGCGGCCGCCGCACGAGCACGAAATTTTCACCGCATGCATCCCACCACCCCTCGGCTCCTCGCCATAATTTAGCATAAACTTTCCGACATATACACGCGTATACAAGCGCCTGCATATGTACAGGCCTTTAGGTATAATGGCGGTTTTACGTTGACTTTAATCACGAAAATTTAAATCAAGCTAAGCCTAATTTACGACGCCTTAAATTAAAGGCACCTGACGGCGACGGGGGCCACTGTAAATTGGGCTTAAGCCGCGCGGCTCGAATTTTTCCAACGGCCGCCGTTGACGCGCGGGGCCGTCCCGGATCGTTGATAACATTAACTTGCAATGTTATCGCCGATAATGAAACCGAGCCGCGCTCGCCCGAATGGCGTTCGCAACGTACGGGGTGTCGCTTTTAAACCTGTGCGTTTGACAGGCCGCATTGTATACCGGTGCAAACGTCGGGCAGGATGCTCAGAATTGTTTTTAAAAATTCAGCAGGGGAGGATAATGATCGCGCGTAATTCGATACATTTCTGGCAACCGGTATCACGCGGAATGGAATGAAACGGTAACTGATATTTCTCTGCGTGCACGTAAAATGCAGAAATGATAATTGATATCTCATATCGCCCGCGGACAGGGATTTTCTCCCCGATAAATTGCACGAGCGCGTAAGTTACCCATCGCCCGCAAGGAAATCATTAATTACACCGATCAGTCTAACTGGCGATGCCGTCCGCCTGCGTAATCGATGACACGCTCTAACTGGCCGGATCGACGGTAATTTATGGCCGCTTAATGTAACTAGATAATTTTCTTATCGAGCACCTAAGTACAGGACCTCCTCGGCCGAGCGCAGGAAGTTACACCTCCCTCCCCCGATCTTTTCTACCTCACTTGGCCTTAATATCCCGACGCCGAGGGCCTATCTTTCCTAAAAAGTTCCGGTATCGTGGTACTAAGAACGAAGCGAGCACGCTGACGGGCGGCTGAAGGATGGGTGGCCGGCGAGGGAGAAAGAAAATATAGGGGCCACGCGGAGCTATAGGAGAGCGCGGGACGAGAAGTGAAAACGAGGGAAAAAAAAAACGAAGCACGGAGCGGAGGAAGAAAAAAAGGTACAGGAGAGGAGGAGGAGGCGAGTAAAAACGGTGCGGACAGGGGCCGAGGAAGTAACTGGAGAAAGAGGGAGCGGGAAGCAGGAACACAGGCTAGCAGCAGTGGGGTCTCCGAGAGAGAGCAACAGAGTCGCGAGCAAGTGGAAAGGAGAGGCGGCAGAGTTTCGAGGCAAGAAGGCTAGAGCAAAAAGGAGCAGCTACGGTCTGGAGAAGAGGGGCAACGCGAGAGAGCAGGGTGAGAGGAGAGAACAGAGCGAGAATGAGGAGGGTACAGGTGCAAGAGGGAGAAGTGATAAAGGGCCAAACGAAAGCGAATGCGGAGAGCAAAGGCAGACGCGCAAAAAGAGAAAAGAGGCTGCTTGGGGAAGATAAACAAGAAGGATCGGCGGGGAATGACAAAACGCAATAAGGGGGAACGAAGAGAGAAGTGGGGGGGTTTGGTCAACGAGAGGGAGGGAGGCGAAGAGGCTGCCGATACGCAACTTGTCCTCTCCGCAAGTATACCGGGCATAGGACTACGTTTACTTTGGATCTGCAGTGTATACAGAGTGCAGACAGGTTTTATTAACCCCCTCGACCACTCCGCGGACGTGTACCCCGGATATACGCGCTTTCCCTACGAGTTGCTTCCCCGATGTTCAAACCCAAAGCCACACGCTGCTTGGTATACCCTCCGCAATCGATCGTTGGCACGACGCCACCGCTGTGTTTCCTCCTCTTCCCTTCCTCTCCCTCTCCTCCGCCCTCTCTCTCGCCTTTTTCGTTTTCTTCCCTATCCTTTCTCCAGCCCGCCTCCTACCCCGCCCGTCTTATTCCCCCGTCTTCGCGGGATCCGACGCATTCCTTTCCCACGAGCTATGAATTTGCTTTCGATGATATTGTTCTAGCGTCGCTCGCGCGCTCCCCGATAAAAATCTAGGATCGTTCTCAGGAACACCCAAGCATTATGGGTAACCGTTCTGATACCGGGGTTGGAGACTGAATCTTAACGAGCCGTTTCGGACGATTCCACGAAGTCCCTGGCGTTGGGGGACCTCGGGTGCCGACCCGTCCACCATTTAAATGTACAGGGTGTGAAAGAAGTAATGGCCGCTGGAGCTGACAGGGACGAAACCAGAGATGCTTTTTTGCATCGCTGGAGATCTGGCGTGATCCTGAACTGTATTTGTACACGCGCGTGAAATCTTTAATCGCGAAGTTCGTACTCCTAACCTACAACAGCTGCCGCGTCCTTTCATAAGTAAAATCTTGTCCGCCGTTCTCCCCGTCCCCCCAAAGCAGTTCCGCGACAATTGTATTCGTTCGCCGGCGTTTGATAGGGACGTTATACCGGTTACGTTCAAAAGGACAAGCGTTCTTTTCCAATTATCTTTGAGAAAACAATCGCTGTCGCCGGATAGCGAGCGGGCGCGGGACAAACGGCACCGCGCTAATGAAAGCAGGCCCCGGCGCAAAGGGAGCCCGGTAAGGTGAATAAATATTTATTCGACGAGTGTATGCAGATACGTTCTAAGTGCATTAAAAAATTATTTAAACGCGCACCGTAGGAAGCATTGTCCGGGGGAGCGCACTTGATACGTAGGAGCCGGGGTTTAATTGCCCCATGTAAATCGCCCGCGGGGCCAACGGCAAACGTTTTCTGCGAGGCTCGTTTCCGCTTTCATCGGCGCGACGTCGACAGGCGACCGCCGCCGCGCGCAAGCGGTTACTATGACGACTTTTGATTAAAACGCCGTCTCAAATTGGCTTTGTGCGTTTGCACTCGACAAAGCCTTCACAATATTCCCTTTGCTACCGAGAGTTTAATATAATAGGTATTAGCGATGTTCTGAGAGAGCCACTCGAAGGGGTTGGGAATAACCCGGCGGGAGGCACTCTCGCGAGGGGCGCACCAACTGTTCGGACCCGTGAGGGGTTGCCGCGCCGAGAGATCATGCGAGAGGAGATAGTTTGGAAAAGAGGCAATGGGGGAAAAAATAGGTGGAAGCGTCGCGGGGGTAGTGAAGAGGGGGAGACAGTGGCTGCAGGGTGTGCTAGACGAAGAGAGGTCGACGAGGGAGAGATAAAGAAGGACGCGTGGAGCGTGAAACAGGCGGAACGCTAAGAAATGTAAACAGCGCCGAGAGAATTATGGTTTGTGAAAGGGATGAAAGATGCAGGCGCCGATGGGTAGAGGCGAGAGAGGAGAGAACAGTGGAGGGTGAAAAAAGGATATTAGGGAAGATACAGGTTTCCCTTTCTGGGGTAAAAACGAAGGAGTGGATCCAGAGGGAATCGAAGTTTGAAATGAACCGTGAGAAAGCGAAATGTAAGAGACAGAATGGAGTTTCAAGAAGAAATGAAAATTGAAAGGAGAGGGAAGGGAAGCACGGGCCTCCTCTCCCCCCTCCACTGGTTTCTATTTCTGAATTATCACTTTGATCCCACATAACACCTGACACTCACTTCCTCCGAAGCGCTCAAACAAAAATACTCGCGAGTCACTCAAGCCCATCACTACTGCCATTGAATAATGCCCAGTTCCAAGTGGTTACCTCATCAGGCAAGGAAATGGGCGGAGGAAAGGTTGCCCCTCGTCAGGACTACCGGCGGTAGGTTTCCAAAGCCGATTCTTTCTTCGACCCAAGCGCAAGGTCTATTTCTCAACCTGTTGAATTTCCCACCTACATGACGCACGATTTGTTTCCTCGCAACGCTACCGCCGGAATGCTCGCCGGTGTTCCTCTCTGTTCGCGGGCGAACGAGCGTAAAACCGGGGGGGGGGGGAGGGGGGGAACGGGCGAGAGATGGATTAACGGGGGCGTAAACGCTTGTACAACGCTCATCGAGTACAAATCGCGATGACGATTCCAATGAATGTTAACCGCTAGTACTTTACATATTTTCGACCGGGGGAAACCCCTCCTCCCCAATTATAACAGGCCGGTGGGGCCGAGCCGAACCGTGCGCAGCGCCGACGGGTGCGCCCGTGCGGGAAATACGAGAGCTACGAATTGGAACGGGCGACTGGAGGAGCCCCGATCCTTATTTCGGCGATTTGTTGCGCGGAGACAATTCCAGATGGCGCGAAACAGAGTGTTAAACGGGCCCGGCACTCGACTTCGTCTTGTTCCACGCCCTCCCCATGTATCCGTCGCTGCTCCTCGCCCGTCTGTGTATATATTTATCGTTAAATTACCTTTACACAAACGCCCCGGGGCGAGATAGATCGGCGGCGCGCATGCACAGCCCCTCGTAGGTATCGCCGAGACGCGCTCTTTGACTCTGTGTGCAGTAATACTCGCTGTTCCGGAGCGTAACGACCCGCCGGGCGTATCTGTAGCCCCGCGCAATGATACCGACTCCCCCCGTAAATGGAGTTGGCAGCTTTCCTTGGCCGTTTTCACGATAAAGACGCGAAGTTGCTCCCCGGGTCTACCCTAGCAGACGGGGAATTTCATTAAACCGGGCGATACCCGGCCGAGTTCGAGAAGTTAACGCTAGCCTTTATTCTAACCAGCCGTCGCGCGCGCGCGAACGCGACGGCTCCCGGGCCCGTGGAATTTCTTTTACGCCGGCGGTGGCCAGCTCGCGGACCCGTCGACAAACACCCGGCAGTTCTTCGCGCCACTTAACCACGCGACAAAATACCGAAAACCCCGGGACTCCGGAAACTTTCTTTATTAAACTCCCCGCCGGTTGAAAATTTTCAGTCCCTGCCCGGCGATCGGGGCGCCACCCATCCCCACAGCGGCGGAAAATCGTCCAACTTCTTGTTCCCCCCGCGGAAGAATCATTCTCGAGGGGCGCATTCCGACGGCCGTTCCCCGCGACGAAACTTCCGCCGCACGACGGGAAAAACAATTATTTTCTGTTCCACTTGGCGGCCCGGTGTCTTAAAACTTCCCGGCGAATCGTAAAGGCGAGTGTCGCGAGCTGGGTGTGTACGCGCCAGAGTCACCGTTGTGCTAACTCCTGGCCCACGGGCGACGGGACAATCGCATCAGTACACTGTTGACCGATAACGATCGATGAATACGTTGCGTGCTCCACCGTTCGGTAGCCGACTCGCGATGGAATTATTAATACCCCGCTATGATTTACGTATGAGGGACAACGGTGGTCAAATGGCATTTTGCGACGATATCTTTGGGCACATGGAAACAGATGAATTTTGCTAGAAGGGTTTACTTATTGCGTTGGTAGCACTGGGCTATTTATGTCTAGGGGAATATTCTGGTTCAGATTTTTCTATTGAAATGATTCAACCACTGCTACCACCACGTTCGTTCTTAGATCAAATTGTCGCTAGATCACAGAACTTACTTCCACCGTTCTCCCTCGATTGATTAAATATTTTTCTTCTCCTAATATCCGAAGAACGGTCTCGTTCGAAGTCGAGAGACGGTATTTCAGATTAAACGACAGTCGCGGGGAAACGACCAGCGGAGATCGAGGCGGGCCAATAAAAGGAATCGTTTGGGCGGGTTTTAAAGCAAACACAGGAGGGTCTGTCGATAAACGGATCGAACTCTCCTCTCGGGAATTAGGTGAAATACAAACTCCGGGGCACGGCGACCCGCCGCAGTCATTGGGAGCTCGTGAAATTTCGAGGAGTGCCGATAAAAAAAAGATTTCAATTCCCTTTAGGTTGCCGGTCGGCGAGGTGGATCGTGACGCGCGCGGAGATATTCCCACTCCCCCCCCCCCCCCCCCCCCCCGCGCCCGTTTTTCGAGGGCGAGCATCGGCGGAATCCGATGGAGGGCGCAGCTCATGGGGGCATGTCTTCTTATCAGGCGGAGGCTGCTGAAAATCCTCCAGGGCGCTCTTAAACGACACCTCAGCGTCACGGCCTGGAATCCTAACCTCCTTTAACCTTATTCCACATATTTGAATAAATAATGACTTTTCTGCCAAATAGGCCACGCCCGTTCGAGGGAGGCTAGAAAGAAAGCCGAAATGAGGACTCGCTAAAGACGATCTACCAGCGAAGTAATACGAAAAATGGCTCCGCTGGGGACTCGGCGAGATTGGTGGGAGGTTTATGCGGCCCTATTACAAAGAAAAATAAGGGCACCCTTATTCGTTTTCTTTTCTCCCACTTTACCCGTTACGTCCGGACAGGTCTGTGTAAATCCCTCTGAGGGGCAGTGCTGGATTAACCAATAAGCGAAATAAGCACGAGCTTAGGGCATCAGGAGAAACGGGGGCACTATAGAAATCTTCTGAATTTTAAAATCTGAATTCTGCTAGAAATACTTCACTCTGTATAACGGGGCCTCAAAATCTGTTAAGTGCTTAGGGCCTCTAAATGTCTTAATTCGGCCCTGCTGGGCAATTAGAGTTAGAGAGATTCGCATTGTTCTTGCTCGAGCTTCTCACACCTCGACTAGGGTAATTGTGGGAGTGCTGCCGCACGTTACGCAAAATTGTCACCGTGTCTAAATTTTGCAATGAAAATGTTTTCCAAGGATACATATTATTAGTTCAACATCTTGTGTTTCTACTAGCATTAAGAAAAATAAAAATTTAATATTTGTCACCCTTAAAAAATTGAAACTAAAAACATCTCTTTAGTAGGAGAGACATGAGGGTGTGGTGCCGCATTTCGAAAAACGTTTAATTTTCGATTTAAACTTGTAAATTCTAACTTTTTATATAACAAAAGTAGTAAAAACAAAGAAAAACGAAACATTTTTATTGTATACAATTATGAAATTGGAGAATTAAATGGGTACAGTAGGTACATATATTATTTTTGCTTTTCTAAATTTAACATTCTTTTTTTCTTCCTCCCACATTCATTACACATAGTGTTATACAGGGTGCATGTTTCATGAAGCCACTTTCTACATTCTGGACAAATAATCCAGTCAGCCTTGGATTTTGTGGTATAATAATTCTCCGAACACTCTACACAATTGTTCGTATCTCTCTCTTCGGCTGGCGATGAGATGGGTTGAACTTCAACCACCTTCGATCAAACTTTCTTCACTCCACTGAGCTTTAAGCTTAGCGTTAGATTTTCTTTTATATTCAGTTGGCATCTTGAAATCAAAATAAAAAAATGTGGAAAGAGTAAATAGTCCACAAATATATGTGGATTATAAGATTATTCATTTAGAAATAAATAATTTGCCTAGAGATACCACGTTAGCTATTTTAAAAAACTTTTTTGGTATTTTAAACATTAAATACATCATTTAAATCGACTTAGTTTCCGAAACAGTACGTTATCAATGTGCGGCATCTATCCTAAGAAAAAATGCGGCGTCTATCCGAAATGGCCGGGAGAGGTGCCGCACTTTCGTATTTCCACATGCTATGTCGAAGGTAACCTATTCAACCAAGGAAATATTCTACAAGGTCCCTTTAACGTATTACAAAAGTTGTATTAAGAAAAACTATGAACTTTAGCTACTATGATAGTAAAAATAAAAGTGACGTATAACTATTCCGGCGAAGCGCGCTAGGCTTACCTCGAAAAACAGCAAAATATTTAATAATAATACAGGAAACACGCTCGTGCTTGGTAAACTGGTCTAGATCAACAGTCGCAAACAAATGAAATCGACGATGGTGTGTTTTATCGACGACATCCCTGAAATACCGATAGTGCGGCATCTCTCCCTCAATTACCCTATGCCTTCATTACTGGAGAAAAGGGTTGACCCAGGTTTATATTCAACAAACATAAGAATATATTCAATAACAATATGAAGAGGATAAAAACGAAACATACCCTCGACGTCATTCTTAATCTATAAAATGGAAATGAAGGCGGGTAGTGCCTGACCCAGTCGCGCGGTCCCTTCTCGGGATGCTGCCGGCACGGTGGTCCAAGAACAATGCGAAGTCATTCCCGACGCGTTACCCTGTACAGACGATCTAAACTATATTTTTTTATTTGCACATGTCGATCCCTGCTAGGTCGAGCGCGTAGCCTTAATGGTTGACTTTATCCTGGACGTGGGAGAAGGAACTCTCGCACGTACCAAAAGAAATTTAAAAGAACTGAGCGCCGTGGCTCTTCTCCACGAGTTTTTATCGACAGAAGGGAACACGTGCAATCGGTTCAGGCAGTCAGTCACCGTTACGGAATCTGCCAAGTCGCCAACGCTGCACTTGCAGCAGAACGTTGCGTTACCGAAACCATTCGCGGATTCCGCGCCTTGTTATGAAACGCGATTTCCCATTGTGAAGCGATTCCGCTGAATCGCTCCTCGAAGTGGAGCGAGCAGGCGAGGAATATTGAGCAATGGATTTAATGGGGCTGTACGTCACATACCCATCCGTAACGCGCGCGCCCCCCCCCCCCCCATCCTCCCTCCTCAGCCCCACCAATTTCCGATTTTATTGCAAACGTCTCATTTTCGCCCCGGGAAAAAATTATTTTCTTTAAAAATACAAGGGTAATCGTCGTTGCAACGGTGTTTATAATTATCGCGGGCCAGAGTAGTCTGGTTTTTAATTACAGACCGCACGGCCGAAAAGAGCGGACCGCTTTTGTGATGTTTCAATTAAATTCGCATCGTGTGTCAACAGCATCGAGGTCACGCTCCCGGAAACAGCGGCACTTTTATTCAATTACGTGCATCAGATTGTTCCGCTTTGTTTATCGAACGTTCTGAACGCGCGGGCCCGCTGTTCATAGAAATACTTCAATTGTACGTATACGGGGGTGGATGGTAATGGGGTTGGCACGCATGCGCGTGCACGGGTATCGGTGTTTTCTTTCTCTCCTTTTCGCGCCGTGCTAATAAGGCGAGGTAATAGTGGTTAATTCGATGTTTGTGCTCCCTGGGCCGGGCCGGCAGGCAAATTGACCACGATCATCGGCGCAAAAGCATTCGAAGCCCATCGGCCATCGACTGACGCTGTTTACAATGTCGCGGGCAAACCCTGCTGATTGAATGCATTCCGTAATGGACCGGGCGGATGAATATATCGCTTTGAGCGCAACGTCGCGCGACAAATCTCCTCCGAGCGCGTATACATTTCGTCCGACTTGACGCGATTGCGCGCGATAAAAAACGATTTCATCGCGGAACGGTGGAAGCGCCGTCGCTTTGGCCATTTCGATACTCTACGGCCATCGCCATGTTCGACAAAGCCTGACGCTTCCACTGGCGTGGGCGCGTTCTCGCGCTGAGCAATGTCCACCGAGGAATGTGCATTTTACTAAGCATTCAAATTAATTTCCATGATATTCAAACCATCCATCATCAGGGGCAGATTTATGGAGATTTGGCGCCTGTAGAGTAAGACCCGCCTGCCTCCCTTACCGTGAAATATCATGAAATATTTTAATTTAAACGAGTTGAAACAATTTTAGAATTAATTCAGTATGTCAACTCAGTTATGAGTTATTGCTAATTTGGTAGATGAAAGAAAAGTGAATTGTTTTTAAAGCTGTTTCAGCCGCTGTGTCTAACAAGGGTTCAGGTTTGACAATTTCAGAAAATTTTGATACTTAATGCACGTGAAGGTCTTGGAAATTAATTTCTCAAAGCAGTAAGACGCACTCGTTCAGCGAAATTTGAGAAAATCGACTTTGAAAAATTCAGAGTTCTCTTATATACAGGGTGTTCCCGTACCTGTGGTCAATACTCTAGGGGGTGATTGTACAGGCAAAAATAAGACGATAATGAAGAGTGACGAAATTGCGGTAAAGGCTTCGTTTTCGAGAAAATTGACTTTGAATGTCCACTAAATACGCGTGCATCGTAGGCGCTTGAGGGTGGAACCTTTTTCAATTTCAGCCTACTTAGCCCATACCTATGCAAATCCACCTCTGCCAATCACGTACATATTTACTCTTCAATGTTTGAAGATTTATTGTCGTATGCACACCAGCAACTGACACGTTGACTATCATATCTGCGACGCCAGTGATATCAATTTCTCTGTTCCCATAAATCCTGACGAAGCGAGCATACAAGCCACCCCAAGTGTCAAACGAAAGGAACAAGTACGCTAGCTGAGGTTAGGTTAGGTGTAGCCGAAGCTCGCCGTATAGACGTGTCGCGGAGGTCTGACGAGACGGTACGGTTTCCAAGCCAGACGTCTGCCTTTTTTTTTCTCTTCGTGGAATCGTTCCTCATCGTTTCTCATCGTTTCCCGTCGCTTCTCATCGCTCTCACGGCCCGGCGTCCTCTCCTTTTCCTTTCGCTTTTTCGCTCCCGCAAGAACACCTAGCGCCCGAAACGGGGGCCGGGTGGTCTAATTGTAGGAGCGCGTTCGAGGCACGCACAAAGCGGCGCCGTTTCATCTTGTACCTACACAGTTTTCTACCCCTCGGACTGCGACGCCAATGGAAGACGATATACTTGTGTCCGACGCTACGTGCACGGCACTCGCACGATTGCACGGCTTTCAGGCTGCCACCGTCGCGGTGCACGGTAGTCTGGCTGTGTTTTCTTTTTTTCTCCCAATCCACCGGGGACCAATGATCACTGTTTTCGAGAGATTTCGTCTCTCTTCGGACGGTATTTTTCATTCGGCGCTCAGAGACCACTGGATCGATGTTTGTGGAATAGACAAAGGAAGAATTATTATTCTTTCAATCACACGTACGGTGACTCGTATTTTTCAGTCCATTTACGAGACTCGGACTAATATATTTCAGTTCATGCTTCACCGACGATGGATAATATTCCGATGTTTTTGGAAAGCCTGTCCAGGGGCCAATGAATACACGCCTTTCATTAAGGTACGTTTCTATGTCTATGTGAAAAATATTGAAAAGATTGACTAGAATTCGCTGCGTAATATAAGAAGTTTCTTGAAACGCTAACTTTGGGTACTTATATGTGAGAAATCGAAAAAGAAAAAATAAACCTAACCATAAATATTGAAAATACATAAGTAGAGTTCTTTGGGCAATATAAGAACCTTCTTGAAACGCCATCTTTGGGAATATAAGGAAGTGCACCAAAGAGAATAAACCTAACCTAAATATTGAAAATAGTATTCGATTCATTTTAAATCTAGCGTGGCTTTTTCTTCAGGAGTAGGGAGTGCGACGAAACGAAAGGAAGCACAGTATCAGCGTGCTTTATCGATGAGAACGAAGGTTCTATGAAATTCCGTGCGTTAACCTTAAGGTCGTCACGCGCTATTGTCTCCGTACGGTGCTATTTTCGTTGTCCTCGTCACGATCCGACGTACGAAAAAATCGTTCTGTTCCCCTCTCGAATTACCGACCACGTGAGACCGGAGCGCTGCGCGACCGACGCTGATTAAAAGAGAACAAAAATGATGCATTGAAAATAGCTCTGCGCGTCTGCCGGTCCCCCCTTTTTAATCCATGCCGGGGCTCCGATGTTAAAAAAAGAAAATCTAATATCACGCGCATCGATTCCCCATTCTGCCCCGACGCTCTGTTTAAGATAAACCATCATAAGCTAAGATAAACTGTCGCGCGGGTCGAATAATTCTAAATTCTAATATCGAGTATCGCGGCGGGGTCGTTAAACGGAGGGGGAGCCTGCTGCGCGAAGATTACGGCGAATAAGCATGTCGGGACGATTAAATAAACGAAGTCTTCCACTCGCGGATGAAATTCTATATAACGGTAATTACAGCGATGCTTTAAGCGTGCAGATATGAGTGTAAGCCCAGTGAAGTGGTGCTCACTCAATTACAGCTGAGTAATACGGCGCAACATGGAAACAGCACTTAAGTTGGCGGATAAACCGACCCGGCAACGGCGCCTGTGTTCGTGAATCTACTCGTCCGCGTCCCAGCTATTTTCGCGGTCGAAAAACTACCCCGCGCGGCGTTGATCTCCGAGAATGGTGCGGCAACAACAATGTCACTGAAACGATAAAAGTTTCCTTTACCGACGGCGAAGTTCAACGACTGGGAAGACCACCTCGTGGACGATACTTTGCGGGGAAGTCTTTAAGCGAAGCACGGAAGGTGCGCGCCTTAAAGGGACAACGCGTTTATTGTGACTTTTCGACTGGAAGTTTTTTTTTTATGGTATTGCGTGCTTGGGAGGATTGAAACGGGGCTTCTGTTTAACAAGTACTAGCCTTTGCGAAGATTTATGAAACAATTGCAAAGCTGAATGAGCTTAACTGGTACGGAATGTGGGCGGTACTCTGGGGTGGCGGATGATTCAAATGCTCGGGTCTGTTTCGACACATTTTCAGATCACGACTTTCTCAGTTAAAATATTGCAATATTTTATTAATGATGTAACACCCACTTTTCCTAAATAGAAGGAAGGAAATATTTACCTTACCTTATATGGGAGGGGGAGTTGCAGATTATTTGAATATTATAAAAGGGGATCATGGCTCAAAAAAGGTTGGGAAACACTGTGTTAAAGATAGCTATTCTGTCGCATGGTTCTGATATAGGTACTTAAAAAAAAAGTACATGAAGTAGTATCACAGTCAATTTAAGGGGTCAGAAATCATCGAGCGCGCTGCTCGCGTTAAAAAATGAATTAACGTTCAGAATTCAAAGCGTGCTTTATGCGTACAATAACTCCCGGTTAAATCCTCCAACCAATTTCTATTTGTAGCGAGAACTCGTAAATTCGACGAAAAAAGAGGGCAACCGTCTACAGAGGGAACTAATTGTAAGAGCAAAAAGCTTTGGATACGTATAAAACAAACGTTCTACATTACTGTCAACTATGGTATTATTCTTTCATTGGAATTAAAATCATGTTACCGTGCTCCTACAGCAAACAATCTATCTACTTCTGATGAGAGGTTAATCAGTACTTGACCTCGACAAGTCGAAGAAATTATCGTTCCGGGCGGAAAGAGCGGTTTCTCGTTAAGGACGAAGCGAAGAAGAGTCGTATTACACTGGGTAAACAATCTGCCTCGAACTCGACCGAAAAACAGGATTCCCCGCGATGCCCGCGCTCCTCGCGCCTGCGCGCGCATCCGATCACCGTCCCTCGGTATACGCTCGACACGTGGCGCGTGCGCAGGCGCTCGAACGAGGTAACACTGGTGCGAAAGCTTAAATACCCTAGGACCGTCAGTTCTCGTTCTTGTGGGGATAAAACGCCCACGATGCATGCCCCAAGGCCCAGCAGTTACAGATACGTGCGTGTAGGAGATAAAACCATTTTATTAACACTTGGGACAAAGGAGGTAAAACGGGAGATATGTAGAGTGTATAGAGAAGCACATACGCGATATCAATAGAGCTTTACCGATCACCAACATGAATCAAATTCTCCCCCAAGTGATCCTCTTGCCGAGTGCCATTAACGAACTCGATGACGTTCGGATGAGATTGTGAAATAGAGTAGAATCGTGGGAAACTGCTGCGAGGTATGGGAATAATATCGAGGAGTAAGATTTCAAGGTGATTATAAACACAGAGTGGTCGGTTGGAATGGGCTTGCGTATCCATTTCGCGATAGATTGGATATATTTAATATCGCATTAATGGGATCCTGGGGATCGAGGTACATTACCACGCAGACGCTTGAAAGCTTCCCGTGCATCTCTCTTATCGTTCCTCTGATTTTATTACAAATACGAGTAGAAGTTCAACTATACCGCGGCACGACGAGGGACCTAAGTGTTAATTAGAAGCCACGCTTCTAGGCGAGATACCCCAAGTGAAATTGGACACCGGGCCACAATTACATACCGATTAACCACCGCGCTGAGCCCGCGGAAGGAAGCAGGATGAAAGGAGGGAGGATACGTGACGAGGGGCGGCCACGGGCACGTTGGGGACGTTAGAACAGGGCGGGCGGGGCGCGTAGAATTTTTCTCGTTTCGAGCGCAATTTTCCGCGTTAATAGCCACGGGTAATCGTGGCTTAATCTAATAGGGGTAGGACGATTTCTCTCCATTAACATATCCCGGGGCTGGGATTATAATAGGTCACGTCATCGTCCCCACCTATTACGTGTTACACGCGTTTGCCAGAGCGAGCGCGCTCGCGTGGCGATGCCGCTGATAAATGGACAACCACGCTCCCCGTAATAGCGCAAAGAGTCGGTGACATAAGTGTATCTTGACTCGGGCCGGCGTGAGAAAAGAGGGGGGGAAAAAAAAAGGAGGAAGTAAATTGCCGGCTACTGTACTACCGCGGCGTATTCCTTCTGTACGTCAACCGTCGTCTGGCTTTCGCGCGCTAACGATCTCGTGTGCCCGCACTTTCTACTCGCTTAAATGGTCGCGTTAACTTCCGTCGGGATAGCTGTAAACAGTTCAGCCGCGCGTTATTGTTACGTTACAACGGTCGCGGCGCAACTTTCTTACGCGCGGCACAGGCAGTAATGTAATTGAGAACTCACGGAGTGCTACGTTTTCATGAAAATCGGGTGTAACGCGATACTGTGTGACTTGCGAATTGCGCGTTGCCGGAAAAAAGGATACCGGGGGGGGTTGGGACTCGGACCCAAGATCCGCGGGTCCTCTGTGTGCTGGCCAGGTGCGTTACCTTAGAACATATAAACATGGAGGAAGCATGCAATAGGGAAAAATGTAGACGGCGATAGAAAGAGAAAGATATACAGGAGGGACATCCCCTCTCCCTCTCTAACGCCAGGGGCGGCAGTGTTTTTTCTTTGATGTTAGAAAGACAGGGGGTGTCCCTCCTGTATATCTTTCTCTTTCTATCGCCGTCTACATTTTTGTGTATTGCATGCTCCCTTCATGTTTATATGCTCTAAGTGCGTTACCGATAGTACGAAAAATATCGATACGTATCGACAGCCCTAATATCGATACCTAAACTTAAAATATCGGAATAAAAATATCGATACATTTCGATGCATGAAATTAAAAAAAAATAACACGAAATTTTATTAGTAGCAACGTGCCGAGCAATTAACCTTACCAATGGAAGGGGGAAAACACCTACAGAGTGGTGGTAATGGTGTGCGTGAACTGCCGCTGTTCAACTCTGATGATTCCTCTGAAGGTGTTTTCCCCCCTCCATTCTTAAGCTTAATTGCTCCGCACGCTGATTAGTAGTTCTCTTTTACAATATGGATCGTTTGTTTTGAAAGTAGCGTATGACCATTTTTTTAAAAAATTTGTATGTATTTTAATTTGAACTGTTTATTTATTTAAATAATTTATAATTGAAATTTTAAAATATTCGTTTGTTCTAATCAATTGAAATGTCGTAAATGGAATTGGTAGGTTATGTATGGATACATACAAATATTTAACACCATTAAATATCGCTACAGGGGTGTATCCACAATGTATCGCCTATTCCTAACGTCAAGTAGGTACCTAACAGTTTATCCCGCGTGAGGCACGGGCAGAAGATTTAGAAAATAGGGAAAAGAGACAAAAAGCATCACTTGCAAAACATGCTTTTCTGCACTTTTTACCACAAACGGAAATATGTTAGAACATAAGAAAATATACATTTTTCGAAACGGAATTGAAAATATTATTAGACTCTCAAAGGGTTAACGCCGACTCTCCAGTGCTACTCTTTTCCAAACTCTACAATTAATAGCCGAACAAACGGGGCGGCGCCACGTAGGTATGTGCAAATCGCACCATAAAGCCAGAGTTGGGCAAAATGTAATCTAATTAGAAATTCCAAATTGCGATTAAAATGTAATTGTGTAATTGATTACACATTATTTTCTGTAATCATTCATTTAGGCAAGTGCCCACAATTTTGTCAACTACCTAAATTAACGATTACAGAAAATAATGTACAAACAATTACACAATTACATTTTAATCGTAATTTGCAATTAGATAAGATTTTGCCTAACTCTGCGTAGACCTAACCCAAACGCCGAGTGCCTACATGCAGGCGCTAGTTTTATTCAAATCTAGAAAAATTCTCAATCCCGCAGTGTTTCTGAAAACCACCAGCAATGTTGTTCGCCCCGCGATTCTTTAATCCAGTGCCTAAGTGTCACTATTACATTTCCCTGCCGATATTTCAAATCACGTGCCACTTTTTCCCCAATACACGCATCACGTAGCGCTACGTGTTTACGAAACCCCGCGAGTTTCCTTGAACCGCGGGTGTACTATCCATTCCCTAACTAAACCTCCAATCACGTATTGCCCCGTTCTTTGCATCCGCGACGAATCGCGCTCTATTGTACTATAAACCGTTTCTTCGTCGCCTCGCGGCTCACCGCGAACCACGTAGCTCTACGCTTTTTGCCTCGCTCTCATAAAGCGCAAATCGCGTAGCACTGCGCTTTTTGCTCGCCGAAGTAGAGTTACACGGTGTCGAGAGCACATTCGACTGGCCAATACTTTCATTACTCGAGCGCGACGCTTAACAACAAATGAATGCGGTGGTTGGGTATCATTTTCATTTCACAGCCCGTTTATTACCGAATTTCTAGTGGCACGCTGCTTCTCCCCCAGCACTGTGCGTAATGGCTGTAAGTGGAGCGTTAATGCTCGCGGAGAAGCATCGTTGTTTCGCGTTCTCTGTGCGGTAAGCAAACCTTTCAGTCGCGCCGACAAAGCGCATTAGAACGAACCCCGGCGACGGGGAAACCGGTCGAACGCCCCGCGAGGTACGCCAATGGAGACTCGCCCCGCCGAACCAGGAAATACTATTTTCAGGCGGCTGGGGGTTTCAGATGCGAACTTAATAATTCATCGGCCCGTCGCCCGCAGTGGATCCCGTCAAGCCCAATTTGTCAGAATTACCACGTGTCGCTTCCACTAGCAATTTCGATTGGCTCCCGTAGGCGTCCATAAAAATTTGAGATCGGCAACGGTGAGAATCGAGAAGTCAGGCGGCTGTCGCGAGGGCATCCCAGAAACAAAAGCGATAAATCTTCGACTAGAAAAAGGGAGGAAGAAAGCCAGCGGTGAAACAGGAAGTTCCCCGGCCTGCATTGCGATCCGAGAATATTCTCAGAGCTTTCGCTATTCGGGCGCAGCGTTCCGCCGCATTTCAATTTAAACGAACGCGAAAACACTTCCACCGCGCTGCGTTTGTTTCTTTTTTTATTTTTTATTTTCATTTCGTTTCATTTAAACGCCACGCTTCTCGCTTCGACGAGTTTTCCAGCTCCTCTGGCCGCCTCCGCAAACGCGCGGAAGCAACTCGATACTGCGAGCACCGATATAGTCGCTCGTCACTTCCCCGCGCCATCTCTGATTCCCCGTGCAAAAGAAAGCCCGCGCTAATCACCATTACATCGAACTTTATCACGTGTCTAACTAAGAAACATTATCCAAACACCCCTCCCCCCCCCCCCGGGTGTGTTTCAGCGCGAAGAAGTTTCTCCATAAATTTCCGAAACGGGAAGGAGAATTCATCGGCCGTCACGCGATAAGCCTGCGCGTAATTAATTATACTTCTCCACTTTCGCTGCTTTATTTTTTCCCTCCTCGCAAGCCGCCCGTAAAAAAGAACTGTATCAATCATTCCGCTCGGCCGGCCGTCCCCCAGCGACCCGCTCTCTTCCTCTCCCTTCTATCTAGCCGCCTGTTTTTCTCCCTGCCGCCCCCCCCTGCCCCTGTCGCCGAACCAGGAGGCGCGCGGTTCGCCGGACGGAATCAAACGAAAGGAGGCACTCGGAGAGGTCCGCCGGGGCCGGTCATTATCTAAAACGTTCCGAGGTAAGCTATTAAATGCCATCGGTGGTATCTTTCTCGGTGGCCCCCCCGGCTCTCTCGTCGTGCCTGTCGCTCCCCCCCCCGTTCTCCTTTAGGCCGAGGCCTGGCGCTCCGCTCGGCGGCTTTCGCGGTCCCGGGGCCTAGACATGGGTGGCCTTTTTCCGTCCTCCGTTCCCGTGTTATAAAGAACGGAATCGAAGGAGAGGGGACGTGTATGGGCAGCGAAGAAAAAGGACAGAGGGAGGAGGACAGATATCTCTCACTACCGAGAACTGACATTCCAGCCGCCTATTTCGAGAATGACTGGACCCGTTTTGTGTCGCGACATGTACCTTCTATTTCTCCCTTTTCTCCCATCTCTGTTCATTGGAATCACGCCAGTTTCGCCGGCAGCAGACTCGCCCAGTATTTCCGTCCCGCTCCCTCCGTCCATCGGCTACGCGTATCCTCCTCAACCCCTTTTCCTTGCCCGTCCTTCTTCCTTTCCCACTCTCTCTCTCTCTCTCTCTCTCTCCCTCGCTCGTTCTCTCCGTGCTGCGACGTTTTCGTTCGATACTCGGGGCGCGTGCGACTACACCACCAAGTCCACGCTGCATGTCCTACCTCGTCCCCACTCTCTTTCACTCGCGCCAAGACAGCTCTTCGCTCCTTCCTCCTCTTCGCGCCGTTTTGTTTCTTCCAGCCTCGCGTTTCGCGGCACGCAACGGGGGTAGTAATTATTGCCAGTGGGGATGAATCGGCTACCTTGTTGGGATATGTAAAAAGAATGGTGACCGGCAGTGGACCGAACGGGGGAGCTGCGCTTCACGGGTTGGCCATTTTTCTTTCAACGGGGCTTCGGAAGCGTTGCCTGTTATCCGTTAAAAGGACTGGCGTGTTTTCTTCCGGATACGCCGCGCGATATGTTTCAATTTCCCACCCCCGTGGAGCGGGGGGAGGAACGGGACGGCCGGCATCCTAGAAATTCGCAGACGCTCAATTCGGTATTATGGTCGTGAAATGGATTCTAGGGTGACGCCAAGTCTAATAATACCGAGATTAAAGTGAAATACGTGTGGCGACGCTGGTCTACCGCGGACGGGTCGCCGACGGGGTTCACACGGGCTCGATCACGGGAAACAATACGATGGACGTATCCACCGGGGTGGTAGATAAATACCAAACGTTTTTAACCGCTCAAGCCGACCATTGCCGGCGGCGAACACTGTTTCCGTTTATGAAAACGTGTTTGCTCTCTTCTTGATACTAAACGCGATAAAGAAAAGGAGCGTGCAAATCTTTGTAATAGCGTGCAGTGGCGGATTTAAGGGGGGATCCTGGTGTAAAAATCGATTTTTTTTATTTTGATTTAATCTATAGTACTACTTCCATAGAGTATATTCCCAAAATTACAATTGGAAATTCGAGTTTTAAGGGCCCCACAGCCTATTTCCTACGCGCAGGTATACGTCGGTTTTGTGTCGGGACCCTTTGCTCGGCCTGCGCTGTAACAATAGCTACTTTTGAACTATTATGCGAGTCATTGCATACCTGCTAAAAGGTATGTTTCTAGTTTAGGTAACACAAATGTATTTACTATTAGTTGTACGGTGACAAATTACTGGGGTTCGTTCATGATTCCAACGCGTTATCAAAACTTTAACTTTAAACGTGTTTTTCTCGAAACTACTTTCTTACGATTGGCGGGTCAAATAATTCAAAAACTACTTGATTAATCGGGTTGCAATTTTACACACATATAGTTTATTGCGCGTACTAGTCGATGAACCTATAAAATAAATACATTAATTAATTTAAAGCATATTTATTGCATGAACAAAAATGAATTTTCCAGCGAAAAATCGCGTTTTATTTTCAAAGTGCCGCCATTTTGTCAATTTTCAACTTTTTTTCACTTTTCAAGGTCCATCGACAATCTGTGTTCATAAAGAGTAAGAAATATTTCTGTATTTTTATTTCGGACGAGTACAAAAGGAACAAGGACAACCGCCAATTTAGACGTTCGACGCCGAGACACAGTACATATGCCGTTCTACTTCTGCTATATAATATTTTTAAAACTAAAAAAAAATATTTTTACATAGTTTAATCAACAACCATTAAAACCGCATAGCCCCGAATGCGATTTAATAAATATTTTCTTTAAAATAAATTCCCAAAAATTCCTTTATTTTCGGTGATCTACACCAGGACCCCCTTAAAGGGCGAGCCATGAGCGGTTGTGGCTTGGGCCCCTGCCCATGACCCCCAGGGCCCAATTCTAAAAAAATTATGATTTTATCCAAACATCATATTTTCTCTGTGTACTTGTTGCCAATATCGTACCACTTAAGACATTTTACGTTATATTTCATATTTGGTACTCATATGAACGCAAAGAATATTGGATATTGTAGCTTGATCTTTTAGGCACCTACTATTATATGCTTAGCCTTTTGTTCAGAACAAATTAATTTGTTATTAATCTTTTTATCACATACTATCAAAGGTACGATTCGGACAACCGGTCTCCTAAATCGTACCCCTCGGTTTCCAAAATCGTACCTCCAGTAAAAAATAGTATAAATAACAAATAGAGAAGAAAATATTCAACATAAAGTAATGATTATTATATAGTTACATATACAAATGTATATGGATCACACACAGGCCGCAATAACCTATGTAAATGATATGTGTACATAACCTATAAACATACGAGTTGTCAAATCCTACTGGTAGGATTGTAGTGGTACGATTTAGGAAACATGATCAATTTATTTATAAATATCAATTTAAACTTTATAATGAATGTAATATGCACTTAAAATGAATGTCAAATATTCTACATTAAACCTGCTTTTAGAAAAATACAAAAATACGGGACAAAATTGTATTGTTTGATTATTATCAGGTACGATAAACTGGTAAAAAGTTAAATCACTCATACCTGATTTTTTTAAATGTTTATAGCACGCACAAAATAGGGTGTAAGCTAAAAATGTTTTGTTTCTATTTCGTATTTCGCATTTACTTGATATTTTTATTATCAAATGTCGTTTACATTCATTAATTACTTAGAAATTTATGAGGTACGATTTAGGTGACCAGTACGATATTGGCAACTCTCCCCTACTTAGCCCGTTTTTAGTAAACTTCATTTTCTCGAAAAGGGCCCCTACTTAGCACGTTACAGTCGAGTTGTTTTTTCTCTGTCCTTCTCGGTTCCCGGGTATTTTTTAAGAGAATTAAAAAATACGAAATTTTAATATGCATAAAAATGAAAAACTAACGCAGCGTAATAAAAATTCAAGCACAAACGTAAATCTACGTGGCCCGCCTTAGGAAATCCGAATTGCAAAACGTAAATTTACGTGACCCATCCGTTAAGTGCTAGAAGGCTCCCTAGGGTCCTATCTTCAAAAAAATTATGATTTTATTCAAACCCTATATTTTTTTTCTGTACACTTGGCTCGATTTCAGAAAGCGTCATTTTTTCCGAAAAATGGGCCTCTCAGATCGTTTTCCACCTGGGCCTTTTTCCTAAAATCCGCCACTGCCAGCGTGCCATCGTAGCAATCAATGGATCCACAATTCGCTAGAATATCATACTTCTTCCTACCGATCAGACTACCCCTAACGCAGCAGCAGATAGTACAATAAAATCTGTGGAGCGGCGGTAGATACGCAACAAATTCGTTACGCGCGAATTATCTGCTCCTCGGCGGCGTTCAATTCACGCCCGGGAACAGCTTTTCCACGGCAACAAGGCAACGAGAGCACTTTCGGGGAGGGAATAGTTATCGCGCTCCTCGTCCCGTCCGTCCGGCCGCCCCGCTTTGACCCACTGCTGTCGGCCCTCTCCGTTCCACCCGCAACGGTGAGCGGGGCCGCTCGCCTATCGCCCCCTGTGCGCGGGGATTCCCGATGAAAAGCACGACGAGCTCGGCGGAGCACGGGCAACGGCCGGGAGCCATTCAAAAAGCGTATTGCAAAATTTCTGCGCCCGGCCTAGAGAATAAAGTTCCCTTTCTCTCGATGCATAGGCAAATCTGGTCGGGACGAAGTGACTCGGAAACGTAATTTCGACGGAGAGCCGAAAGAGGAGTGGCGCGGAAACGAGCCGGGGAATAGTTAACCCTGATATTCTCTCCCCCCCGGGGGTGGGGGGGGGGATCACACACCGCCACTCTTCGACTTTCCCCGACTTCTCTGCCTCGCCGTGTCGTTATTGGCTGCTCACCGCCACCCCTTCCCGCCGCTGGTCCCTTTGCCGTAACTGTCCGCCCGCTATTCTCATCGATACTAGACTCTTCTGGCACCTGCGGTTCGGTAGCGCGATCGGCCGCGGCTAAACGCTGACACCGCTCGTTCGTCGTCGTTTCCCCTGCCATTCCGGACGCGACTGCTTCACATTCCGCACGGGCGCGTAACGTGCGTGAGACCACGGGTCCGTGGAAGTGGACCCCGTCCCCGACCGTTCGCCATTAGGACGAGAGCCAGGGAGGGGCGACGGGGGGGGGGGGGCGCGAGCAAGTGTTGCAGGGCGAAAGAGAGTTATGAATAAAGCATTTAATTACATTCTTTTTTCGAGTATTCTCCTTTGTGCGATCGAGCGTAACCCTTCATCCGCGGGAATTGGCTAAGTGGTTCCAGCAGCTGCCCCCTTCTACCTAGCATGCGCAATGAACAAAGGGGGTGGGGAGGGGACGGCGGCGGTGGTTATAATTTATCCTGCACTTGCTTATTTACTACGCCCATTATCGTCGTAACGCAGTTTGCACGCTCTCGCGAATTTCAACGCTTGCGGGCTGGGATATGGGGGAGGGGTTGGAGAATAGGGGTGCGGCGAGCAGATTGAAAACGAGAGATGCGGAACACGCGAATGATAGGCGAAAGGAGATCGGGAGAACGAGAAAATGAAAACGGGGGCGAAATTGGGGCGAGCATGCTAGAGCGGGGCCGATGGCTATGAAAGCAAATTACTTATTAACGAATTTCGGGAAACTTAGCCCCTTGCTGCGCGAGCTCGTTCTGGCTGTGTTCGATACATTATTGGATGTGAAATGACGGAAAAATTGCAGGAAGAACGTGGCATTGCGTGCTCAGCTTTTCGCGAAGATTTCTCTATCGCGCTTCAAATTTAATAACGACTTACGATTAGAATATGATAATGAAACCTACTACGCAGACTTTTTCCCAGAGGGAGGGCAACTTTGGAAAACAGTCAAGTTGACAGGCGACGAGTGGTTGCTTGTTTAAAATTTAAATCCAATTTGAAGCGCCAATTTAATTAAAAATTTAAAAATATTCACTTTTTTTAGTATAAACTTAATAAAGATTAGTTTTTAAAAATAAGCGTCTTTTTTCAAGCCAGAGGCTGCACGCGTAAAATACCACGTGTCAAAAAGTTTTATTAACGGAGCCACTACATGAATACTAATTAGCTCGATGTACCCAAATAAACCTATTACATTTTCCTGACAAATTAGTATGTTTCCACCAATGGTAGAGATATTTTGAAAGGACGAGTTAACTCGTCCCCGCCGGGTGGCAGGTTAAGCTAGCAAGCGGGCTGCCGACTATCCGGTGCCAAGACCAGAGGAAGCATTCTTTCCAGAAAATTAGAACGCGCCGCGTTTAACGGTATTAATATCTGTCTAAACAATTTACGGGCCAGCGAGCCGGTGGCCCGTGTTAATAATTCCCAGGAACCGAGAGCAGAGAGAACAGGATGAAGCTGGGATATTTTTTCTCCGGCGCTCATTATTCCGAGCTAGCGCAGAAATAGAGGAATTCGTCAAGAATATTTCACTGTCGAATAACGGCGCGTGCGCGCGCACATGCAGCGCGTCCCACTGGGGCTTCGGCTAGCGAGATGGGATGGGGCAAGTGGACGACGCTGGACGGCGTGAAAGGTACACACGAAGTGCATGCAGAAAAAACCTCGACAAGAAGGAAACAAAGGATGGAAAGGAACTATGAGAAGAGAGAAAGAAACCTGCATTTATGTGTGTTTATAAATATATCCCGTTTCGTATTTTTTTTTTTTGTAATTTCTATTGCGGAGGTAGGGGAGACCGGGGCTGGTAGGCCAATTTTTTAGTTTTTGATTTTTAATAAATTATATGAGCGAAATATCATTAAACCCGTTACTATATTTGATAAGGCATACATTTGGCTATCTGATTAAATTATGAACGTTGACTCAATGTGACAACATTTAAGGCATTGTAATGTTTGTCTAACACCTTACATGCTGGTCAACCAGCCCCGTGGTCGGGGTTGGTAGACTAACAGTATGGGGTAGGTTGACTATAGGTGGAATCAGTTAAGAAAATTTTGTTAGCAACTTATCTGAGTGGAAATACAATAGCACAATGTCACTAGACTTGTTTCATTATAAAATATTTATTATTTTTTAATAAGTTCGTAATAAACTAATATTACTGAGGTTGCTTGACCAGCTTCAAAGGGTATACCGCGAACTCGGACTCACCGATTGTGAAAGCAACTTTGTAGGTTTTTAGAGTGACTCAAAACAAGAATAATGGTGTATTTCATTTGGGCCCTATCGCCCATTAAGGGGGTGAAAACTAACCTCAAAGTCAAATTGACAATTCCACTTTTTCGCGTATAACTCTCAAAGTACAATAGACAGAAAAAAATATTTCAAACAAAAATTTAATGATACAATAAGTGCCGCCAACTTACGTTAACAAAATTTTGAAAAGAGTTTTAAAAAAAATACCTGAACGAAATTTTTTTTTCAAAATTTTGTTAACGCAAGTTTGCAGCGCTTAATGCAGCATTAAACTTTTGTTTGAAACAATTTTATCTGTCTGTTGTACTTCGAGTGTTATACGTGAAAAAAGGGAAGTGCCAATTTGACTTTGAGATTAGTTTCACCCCCTTAAAGAGCGATAGGGCCTAAATGAAACACATCGTTGTTCTAGTTTTGAGTCACTCTAAAACCCATAAAGTTGCGTTCCAATCGGTGAGTCCGGGTTCTCGGTGTTCCCTTGTTAGTCATGTAACCCCGGACGTTATTAGTCAACCAGCCCCGAACGATCATTTTGACTTCAATACTCTATATAACCTTTAATTATGTATGTAAAATCAAAAACGCAGTCTCAATAGGTCGTTTAATAAACAAACTTTAAAATAGTCCCTTCACTTTTATTCTACTGTAACTACATAGAGCGTGGAAACATAAAATCTTTAAGAAAACATATTTACTTACATAGCCAATTTTTCGATAAACGCTGGTAACTGCCAAACAACGTGTAATGGCAGTGTCGCACACATATGAATGACATAGTAGAAGCGACTTGTTTCTACAGAAAATCGCGCAGCGGTAGAGCACACGTCGGTGGGAAGTTATTAACAATTAGTCAACCTACCCCTGTGGCCAACCAGCCCCGGTCTCCCCTACTTGAAAATACTTTATATTACATTTTTTTTTTTCAAGTTCTTTGTATGTTAGTACTTCTGGATACACTATATTGGGTGTTGTCTTACCAGGTAGTAATATAAATTGCGCATCTTTTCTCCCCACGCGTGATAAGGCAACATACAATTGCCCATGTACAAAACAATCATTCCGTAAATCTACACCGATGCAACTGAAGGATTGCCCTTGCGCTTTATGAATAGTAATAGCAAAACAAAGTTTTATATATGATGCATCCATTGAAGTGATTGGTATATCGGCAGTTTCATTGGCGCCAGGGCCTGTTAAAATTGTAGTCCGTATTGTATTATTTTCAAAACCTGTTACTCGCAACCTTGTCCCTTTGCAAAGTCTCGGAGGCTCCAAGTTGCATAATAACACAATTGGGACACCAATTTTTATAATTAATAGGTGTTCTGGTGGGCCATTTGGATATAAAATGTTTAATTGTTCTGGTGAATGGCGTCTGGTATTATGAGAACCATCGAAGATTATGTTTTCGGATTGGTACCTTTTCAGAACTTCCCAATTTATTTTGTTAACATCTGATTTTCTAGATGATATTATCATTCTTTCACGCAACCACTGAGAACTCTTCGTAGGTAACTTGTCAATATCCGGATAAACATTCTTTATGAGTTCGTCCAATGTGAAGACTTGAACACCGATTAATTTGATACGCGGTACGTTACCATTACGTACATCCAGTAAGAGAGACGCAAAGTCATCAGCTCTGGGGTCCAATGATAGCCTAACTCGCATATTTGTGTCTAAGTTTAATATTTGAACCTCAGGCCAAATCGTGGAGTTCGTCAAACATGCACTTACAACATCCTTTTGCGTGCCTTCATATATAACAGGCAAAATCTGGTGGAAATCGCCGGACAGCACAAATGTCAACCCCCCCATGATTTTCGAAGATAATCTTAGATCTTTTAACATTCTATTCACTGTTTCTAAATGAACTTTGCGAGTCATATTACATATATCCCAAAACACGATCACCGCCTTTTTAAGTAGTATTACTCGAGCCTCATTGTTACGAATAGAAGCAATAGCCTCTTCATGTTCTTGAGGATCGGCAGTAAGAGGTAACATGAAGGTCGAATGAGCTGTTCCTCCATGAAGTAGAAGTGTAGCAGCCATTCCCGTGGACGCGACAGCTATAGCTTCTTGGCCGTAGGAACGGACTCTTGCAAACAATAGATTAATCAGAAAAGTCTTTCCTGTGCCAGCGGGACCATCAATGAAAAAGATTTTGCCTTCATTTCCATCGACACTATCTAATATTGCTCTGTAAGCTACATTTTGATCTGGAATTAATTGCGGTTCATTTTCTTCCACGTAGCTTAGCCAATTGTTCATGTTATGATGGTGTCTTCTAAAAAATGTACATATACTTCGTCTTCCGGATTATGTATTTCGCAAAGGCTCCGATTAACCGAAGTCTTTGTAACGCTTATCACCTAAAGAGATAATTTTATCTTCAAGAATAAGTAACGATTCGTTGAAAATTTCATTTAAATATTGCAAATCAGCATTAGCGTGTTGTTGTCGTTCTCCATCTTTACGAATATATAAAGACAGAAAGATTGTTTGTACTTACGTTCCCGGTAATCTCGAAATCTACTGGACTGATTTTGATCGGATTTTTATAGATACTTATGTTTCTTACAATCTTGCGAGGGACATGCATATGTTTTCTTCTATTACTCAATCACCTCAGTATGCTTATTGACAAACAATAAGCTTATTGGCGAACAAAAATGTCAATAAGCTTCCTGAGGTGATAGAGTAATAGAACAAAGCCTATATCCCTCGCAAGATTGTAAGGAACATATCTACAAAAATTCGAACAAATTCGGTCCAGTAGATTTCGAGATTACCGGGAACATACAAACAAACAAGTTTCCTGTCTTTATATATTAGAATATATATATATATGTACACGTGTATATACTTACTTGCTTCTTTTTCTCGAAAGGTCGACAGTGCCGCTGCTTATTGCGGTCGTCTGGTATTCCACGGCAGCCTAATAATAGAAAGCTGTTTTCGTGGAAGGAAGCGAGGGAAGTCGTTGCTCCGAATTATTCCGCGCCTCGGATCTGCAACAAGGCGCATAAAACGAAATTAATGCGGCAATAATCGTTTCGGGCGTAGCGTAATTCGCTAAGCCGGCCTTCTCCCTTGAGGCTAGTTTAATTCCGCAATAATTGTTCTACACGGCAACTAATCACTGTGATATTACATTTCTTCGCACTAGACTGCAAACGCCACTGGTCCTCGCGACAGTGTACGTCTGCTCACCTTACCCGCCTAATATCAATTTCCGCGCAAGGACACACCGATGACGATCTCCTTATCTCAGATATCGAAGCAACGTATCTCAGATACCGAAGACACCATATCTCGCCTGCTGCGCCACACATACGTGGTGCATTTAACTCTCGCGTGAATCCATAGTATTATACTTATTACAAATATTATTATTAGTATTGTTGTCATTACCATTCTGATTACCACTAATGCAGCGTTGCTACCTCTGCCACTGTTACCGTTATTCCTCTCGGTGATATTATTATTACTGTTACATTAGAATAAAAAAATAACGCACCACTGCCGATCGCGGCAGGACGTTCGTCGGAGAGCGTGCAGTAAATTCGCTGCTTTTCCATGACGCACTTCCCACTGCCGCGAAGTGGGGAAATTTTGCGTTTTTAATGGCCAAAACTACAAAAATTAATTTTTGAATTCGACAAAATAAATGCAAATGTCAATTGAAGAACTAATATGGGCATCAAAATGCCTCCAATTTTACGTGTTAAATGTTTTAATACAAAGCTCGTATATGTACACTCGCAAATGTTTATGTTCATGTGAGGTAATCCAGATTTTTAAGTTGCTTCAAACACTTATATTGTGTTATCCAAAGTTCCGAAAATAATTTGATGGCATGGATTAAATTCCTGGGGCGCGTAAGATATCTTCTTGTCCTCAAAATAATTATATTTCGGTTTCTAATACGTAATTTATACAACTTTTAAAGTTGTGTTTTAGAAATAACCTTTTCATATAAGAATCAATTATCAATAGGGCAAGGTGGGGCAAGACGGGGTACCTCCCGTATCTCATGATTCAAACGCACGGACCAACATTGCGCATGCGCGTTAGATGTGCTATTACCACTCCTGTCACTGCACTGCGGGACAATGAAACAAGTGAACGCGTGACGAAATTACATCAACATTTGTAATTTCTTGAAAATTCTTCCTGATTTCCTTCTTTGTTGCACCCGTCACAATGACATAATAATATAAAAGATCATCGGTGCACCTATATGCTTTTGAAGCACAATTTAACTGAGTATAAGGTACGTATGTTGTTTTATACTTTTCACCCGTGGGGCAAGATGGGGAGAAAGCGCTTTTTCTGATTTTTTTCAATTATTCTATTAAAACCAGTAAAGAATCGGTTGATCGATAGTCAAACTGAAATACATATTACCAAAGAATAGCTCCAGGCCCAATAATGATTAGTTGATTAAGAAAATCTGTGCTTTATTCATCATCAAACCTTAACTACCCCGTCTTGCCCCACCTTCCCCTAGTTTTATTACCTTTAGGCTTTTAGCATTGCCAGATTAAGTAATTAGTAATCTAAGAAAAACAAGTTTATCGTCAGAAGCGATAACCCTTCTTCTCCCCTGCTTCATTGTACCAGAGGCATGCTCTGACAAAGAAAAAAGCGATTCCGACTGGGAGTACTTACTACTTATTGTTAGTTTTATGGGCATATACATTAATTCGTCGTCATTGTCCTGTTTTTACCATGCGTAATAGTCCCGCTCACTATCCCCACCATTTCTTGGAAACCTTCGGTAGAGAGTGAGAGAACGAAAGAGACGACGGCAACTGCGTGTCAACTGTTTCGTTCCCTCTTGCTCTAAGCTTTTGGGTTGTCTCATTCGTGGCATCGGCCGCACGGAATAGTCTTCGAGCATACTATATTACTCTAAAGGCGGGATCTCCTACCTGCGACCAGTCGCAGCGACCGGCAGCGACCCCACTAGTGGAAGAGAGAAACAGGTGCATACTTCTCCCTTGCACTATAGTGAGGTCGCTGCTGGTCGCTGCGACCGGTCGCAGGTAGGAGATCCCGCCTTTAGGAAATAGTGTACGCATCGCGTTGCTGTGCCGCCGCCAGCCCCGTTCGTCGGGACTATTACGACGAATTACTGTAATTTCATAGGTTTAAGTGTACAAATGTAAATAATAAAATACTTTTTGCTGCTATACTCTTTTCAACACCAGGATGAAAGGTGTGTCTGTGAAAGTGTGCTGAGCGATTCGCAAAAAATATGCATGTTCGTATTGTCTGAAGTCTGATTTAAAAATTGCTGAATTACACCGCATGTTAAGGCTTTCGATTTTTTTGATTTGTAGCGCTCAGAATTTACTATATTTGCTAATGTCAACTGGGTTATGAATTATCAAAGTAGCCCTCAGCATGGAATAATGTGCCTAAAGTATTGATGGCTTAAAATCTTTCTTTTTTCGTTGAAATAAGCTAAAAAAACTGCTTCCGATAATGATTCCAATTTGTGGTGATCTCGCCACCACTCCATAAATTTGATGTACATCGTCTCGTACTTTTCTTTTCGACGGCGGCAAATTTTACACAATCGCTTTTGTCGCTTCTGCTACTTCGGGCGGCGTGAGGTATCCCGTATCTGGTATTACTCAATTTATCTATCTTTTCATAAAAATGGGTGCTGTAACAGTTGCAATATCAAGAAAAAAACACACATGATCGATAACGATTAGTCGAACAATTCCTTCATCATACCACAGGGTAACTCCATACTCCAGTGCCCTTGGGAGCAAAGTAAAAAATTGGCAATACGCATGCGCGTAAAGTCTTTTTCCCTCAGGGAAAAGTAGAAAACGCGAATACGTCTGAAATTTGCCATTTCGCTCCCGCTCAGCAGGTGTAAAAAAAAACACCCAATTTCATGCAGGTGTTGAAAAAAAAAACTTTATTGTTCGTAATTTTTGTAATTGCCGTTTTTCGGATAATTTAGTTTCTCGTATATCAGAAAGTAAAAGTGCCGAATTTTATATATTAAAAATAAGTTTTGAGGTTTTGACGACGAAAATGGATATAGTTCTGCCATTGACATTTGTATCAAATGTGAAAAATTCAAAAATTTAATTTCTGTGGTTTTGGCCATAATATCGCAAAATGTCCCCACTGTGTGCCGCCTGACATTGTTAAGATGGAATCTGACGGCACGTGAATCGGCGATCTTTGCTCGCGAATCACCGAACCCACGTGCCGTGAGAACACTCACGAGTCACCGAGTCGCGCTCGTCAAGCCGACTCGCCGAACCTGGGCGAGCGGAGAAAGCATCGCCGATTCACGTGCCGACAGATTCCACCTTAACTCTCGGGAATTGTTATTTTAACGGGTCTCGGCGAGCCGGTCGGCTCTTCGCGCTGGATATTAAAGTCGACGGTACAATGACGCGAATCCTCGGTACTTGGCCGGCGCGTATCAAACGGGGCATAAAACGCGGGATAAAGTGCCGGGGCGTGTGTAAAAGCGAAACACTTGTCTGTTTACCGGGAACGGAGGTCCCGAGAAGCGCTCGGCAAACATCCGCGCGCCGGGCGGACGGGGAGACCGGCGGGAGGCATATCGATACGGAGCAACCTATTCCCCGTGCATCCTCGAATCTGGGATAACTGTAGGTGTCGCTCCACTTCCGTTAGAGCCGCGGGCAAATATGGCCGACGTAGGGGCGATAAAATTTTATTCCGCGATACTCGTCGCGAACGAACTGCGCTCTTCGAATGCGACAGACCTCGATCATGACCCCCGCGTAGACGCGATCCATATACAGGGTGATCAGAAAGAAACGTGTCGCTTCCAATATTCTTTGCTGCGTTCGGGCCATCGAAGTGTAGTGAAAAAAAAGGGTTCTTCGAAGGGGGCAATGTGGCCTCGCAGAGGGTAATTTCGAGATGAATTTTCTTCGAGATGAATTTTCTTCGAGATTATTATTACCGAGGTTACCTTTAATAAATTAGTATCAGATGCTCGGAATGGCATAATTGGTGGGAAGCTTGCGAGTGAAAGATGTTTGAAGTGGCTTTTCAGATATTAAGGGCGAAGGGATCTTAATATTGTTAGACAGTTTACATGATGTACTTTCCCTGTACTGTTTCCATAGCACCAGCTTAATTTCCGGATATTAAGGCGATTCATATTTAATGAATTGCCAGCTTGGAGCGTCAGGATGGACGCAGAGGGCTGAATTGCCCGAAACAAGGGAACCGGTGTTCCTCTGCGTAACGCTGACGTGGAAACTTGACGATTAATAAAATTAGTCGCAGGCATTGTTAACGTCTAGCGTACGGGGATGAATTATATCCGGCGGTCCGCGTCCAATTACATTACACGGGGGGGGGTCATTATTGCCGTAGAGGGCCGCGACGCTTCCCCGGAGAACCGGAAGCCCGTCCCACCCGCCTCCAGGAATGGCGGATAATCGGCCTCCCTATTAAACTTTTATCCGGATTTCGCGGAAGATGCATCCAGAGAGGAGGCTCGGAGCGTTCTTAACGATTGGCGAACGGACACGCAACAGCTACATTATGCATTCACCGGGGAACGATCAAAGAAATCTCGTCCAGCTGGGGCGCTCGCATTCCTCGGTTCCTGTATTTCTGCCTGCACGAAATCGAATGTTGCTCTACTTCCCTGATGCTCCACGCGTAGGTGGATGGTATTGTTACGTGGGGGCTCGCCGGGTTTTCAGGCTCGTTGCACAACGGTCTCCAAGGGATATCCCGAGAGGCTAGAATGCCTCTTTTCTGATAGGTCCTTGCTCCTTTAAGGGGGTACTGGACTATTTCAGCTTCAGAAATTCGAATTACTTTTCTTTTACTGATTTTGAAAGTCTTATCTTTTACGAAAATTTTAAACAAAATTTCGTGTAGAAATTCAAATAATTGTCGAAGTTATAGCAGCGAACGTAATTGAGTGCACCGTCGAGTAGCGGCCTCGCAGAGCGGTATTGGCATAGGGCACTTAACTTTTGAAGCCTGTTTTCTCGAAACACGATTTTCAGAAACGGTGTACATCATAACTCTTGAACCAATGAATATTTTTCACTTAAAATTTTAAGTGGAGCTGTAGAATTCCATTCTCTATCGTGTGGAAGTTCCGCATCAACATTGGATGTTTATAAAACATTTTATAAATGATTAAAGACGATTTTTCCCCGTAAAAATATGGGGGAAAAATTGATTCGTGGGTAACTTGTAAAATTTTTGTTCAAATTCATCGACGAATTTCCACACTGTAGATATTTGTGTATAGAATAATCACCTTACAGCATTTTGCTTTCAGATGATTAGTTCACCTGAATTGATGTACGCCACCTGCCGCAGCGCGCCGTACAGGACTATCTTCAACGATTAATAACTTCGACAATTTTATACATTCCGACGATTTTTTTTGTAAATACTCGCAATTTTGACCACAATAGATTGTCAAAAGCACGACTATAAGGATTGTTTGGTATCAAAGTAATTTAGCGTCAAAGAAACTAACCATTTCACGTAGGTATCGAATAGTCCACTACCCGGTATAAAAATCGATTTTTCTTTTATTTCATTTTTCGAATATTCAACCGTTTAAGAATAGGTACGTGCTTAAAAGGATTTTTTGAAATTCGTAAAATTCTCGAAGTTACAAGCATTTTAGTAGCGGAAAACGCATGGGTAACACCCGGCCACTCGGTGCTCACATAAAACTTTAAAAGCGCTTTTCTCGAAACAGTGTTGTTAAAATCGGTGGAACTTATAGCTCGAAAAGTTATTATCCAATTCGACTGAAACTTTTTTATTTTGAAGAATATACTTCTGGCTCGAGGAAAAACCAGTAAAATTTAAAAAAAGAAAAAAATTTATTATTTTAAAATGCGTTGAAAGGGCGAAAAATATAGGGAACAAGTGATTACAAATTTCAAGTGTCGTTATTTTCTAAAAAAAACATGTAATTTCTTGTACTTTTTACTGCTAAGCCCACGAGCGAATTTCATGCCCTTTAATAATCTGGCATTGTTTTTTATTTCAAACAAATGGTTTACGTGCTACGGGTTCCACCGTTTTGGATGAATTTTTTGACGCCTCGACTTTAACGACTCCCCGATGCCGTTTGCAATGATCAATTAAAAGCAAAAAATTATTTCTATAGTTTAAGCCATCCTTAATACAATGCAAAAAGTCCCCTTAAATTATATGTATTAGTTTTCCTTTAATTAATTCCTAAAGATCACCTATTTTTACCGTCGCTAGTGTGAGGTTTCGTGTTAATAGTTCCTAAAGTTGTTTCCCTTGGCTATATTTTTCTTAAGCAACGTTACTCTTTTTATAAAACAATAGTTGTCAAGGAGTTTTTCAAACTAAGCGCAATTTCAGTTAGTTCACGATTTCGTAACGGGTCCTTATTTAACGAATAACGTTAATTTAAAATATAGTAATTGAGTTCATTTCAACTAAACAAATATTATAAAATGGCACTACAATCACAAAACCCGTGAGCGACAGTGGTAAAAGAAATATCGTTCCCTGTCAGTTACTCACACTGACGGCACTAAACCGTCACGGACGTGATAGGTATGTGTAAATCCGCCTTTAAGGTGTTAGCTCACGTCACTCGCCAGACAGTTTCTTTCGCGCAACGGAGTATACTTGCTGCGGAAAATGTGGGGCGCTATGTAACATACGAAAGAGGTGACAAGAAACGTTTACAATAGGAGATTCGGTACCCTAAATTAGCAAAATGGATTAAATAAAGATTTCACAGTTTAAATGAGGCAGTCAGAGCAACAATGGACTAACCCACATTTTTTCGAAATTGAAGTAGTAGCAATAATGTGTTCTAATAGGTTCTACTAACCATATAAAATAGGAAAAAAAAAATTTTAATTTGGGTTGGTACGTTGTTGCTCTGACTGCCTTAAATCGATGATAGATGGGCAAAAAAAGGGACAATATAAAGCACATTCAGCAGTATTTGTCCCCTGCTGTTTGGCTTATTGCAAAAATACCTTGCCTGCATTAATTGAACGCCCTCCAGCTGAAATCACCAACACGCCTCCCAAACAAGGGACAGTAGAAAGCCCCTATCGCGGTATACGCCATCAGATCCGATCGAAATCAAATCCACGCGTATTTGCCTAATTAAAACCCTCCGAAACGTCGAACATGAGATCACGGAGGGAATGAAGTAGGTATACTAACCATTCATAAATACACCCACAACACGATGATATAGTTTCATGATACCACCGAAATTGCTAATTAAATGCAGATACCACTGACTACCCTTCCTCTACTATACACCACCATCAAGCTCCATTACATCACCCTTCGGGCTACTACAAACGGTAAAACGTTTTAACCTAAACATCATTCTGTGTCGAATGACCAGCTCTCAGCTAATATGTCCAAAAGCCTTGCTAATTAGCCCAGTGGCGGATTTAACAGGCGGCCGGTGAGCAGTGGCTGTCTGGGCCCCTACGCAAAAGGCCCCCCAAGGGCCCCTTCTTCCAAGAAAAATTATTATTTGAGTTTTCATCTACTTTATTCATTGACAAAGTTCATAATTGCGTCTTGCCCAGAAAACTCCCCAGGGTCCCATCTTCCAAAAAAAATTATGATTCTTTACAAACATTATATTTTTTTTGTTTCCCATAATTTTCATATTCATTTGTAATTCTGTTATGTATACAGGGTGTCCCAGAATGTTTACTATCCCGGCCTTTGGCCTTTTTCCTTAAATCCGCCACTGCTAATTTCACTTTATGGTTACTCATAATAAGGGCAATGGTCATTCATTCCCCACCAAGCAGCTAATATATTTTACCCCTAGGACAGCATTCGCACTGACCATTTTCCAGACATCCATTCCATTCTTGCAGAGTGCTCACTCTTGTGCTCCACTTATGCTTAGATAATCCACGCCTCGCCAGATTGATTTAGCCGAATATTCAATTACAACCGGTGTTGTTTCAGCATCACCAAAATATATTATATTATTAAAGTACAATCGGTATACAACGTTCCACAGCCAGATTTCCCACACCACGAGCCCCCCTCCTACGATTAAAACACCCGCCGACGTCGACCCTGCAATTATAAAGCAGTAAAAACAGCGAAGTGAAAAGTGGGGTGGAAAAAACGAGGGGAGGCTGGATAATGGTATCCGTTGACGGGAGTCGAATTTTAATCGCGAACGGAATTGCTGCTCTCGATCCGCCAGACTACCGCGGATCACCATAAACTATCCAATTACCAGACCCACCGACACGCGTTCCCATCTCCGGAAACCGTAGGAACCCGTCCGCCCCTCCGTTCAGCCTGACACCCCCCCAACCCCCCTTCGATTTAATCCTCGTCTACAAAACCGCACTACCTGGAAAGCTAGCTTCGATCGCGCCTATCCGCATCGATCGGTGGCTTCTGATTAAAATGGTTCGCAGAAACGATGAGGGTGGGGGCCGGGGTGAAGGGGGTCGGAGGTTTCTGGATTCGGGTGCAGCCCGTCGGGCGAACTATATCTCGCCAATGAGATAAGGGCTCCACGATGGATTGAAGGCGCAGATACGGTTGATGGAGAGAGGGTGGGGAGACAGTGGGAGATGACGATATAGCGAGGTTGAGAGACAGCGCCGGGCGAGAAAGACGACGATGCGCGAGGTATCGGAGCTAGCGAATACGTTTATCTTGATCCATCGAGGTCGCGTTACATGCTCGCCGCCGCGAAACGTTTCATCAACGTCGTTCTCTCCTCGCGCCGTTCCTTCATCGACGGCGGATTCCGTTGCCCCTCTTCTCTGCTCCTTCGTTTTTTCCGTCCACCCTTCGGCTGCTAGACGGCTGTAGGCTTACCGGCCCGGCCGGGGGAGGGTGAAAGATCGCCGGGCGCTTAAGTCATTTTTCTCTCACCTGAGAATTACGGCCGGGCGTGATCCCTCGATTTGCGGATCTCGAGAAGGGGGTCTCTGGTCGCTGGTATATAGTGTGGTGTGATTCGTGTGTGATCGAGTCGGCTTGAGTTTTTGGGAGCGTCCGGGAAAGGGTGGTGGTGAAGGTTGAAGGGAAGGAGACTTTGGGGACCTGTGAGTTTCCGGTCTTACAATTAGGGTCAGAGATATCATGGTGTTAAATTTCCATATTTTCAATTCGTGGGGTGCGAGGTTCTCAAAATTGCAATATGGTAAAATTTGTAGGAATCAAGTTTCGGAAGACCCAAGATCTCAAGATTCCAAGATCCTCGGAAAACTAATAGGGTAGACCAGGGCGAATCGGGTCAAAATAAGAATTTAGTCCATATTTCTTACATCGCGATAAAAATGATCATTCCGATCGTTCGTAGTACCTCGTCCCTGTCTCCCGTACCTACTGCAATAGCTCGTCAATTGATTTAAGTCATTGTTTAGAGCCGGCATAAGTTTTCAGTGAGATGGTTGCGTGGAAACGTCACAATTTTGGTCGAATCTAACCTTCGTAATCTGCAATTTCGTATTTAAAATAAAAAGCAAGCTTGAAAATTCAAATGTGCTTATTGTTATTAGTTTACGCGGTGTCCAAGTTTAGTATTTGATGTATTTTAGGCTATTATATCATATGTTTATGTAATCTACAATCTTTGAAATTTTTATATATGGGGCTAATCGGATCACGTTATTTGGGGCGAATCGGATCACTCTTTTTTTTTCATTTGAGTATTTTTATGATTATAAGTATGATAATTGTTTATATACAGATGGTTCGTAGGTACATAAAAAAGAGTAGCCAGGGATCATGGTGCCCAAAAAAAATAAAGAAAGCTGTGATAAAAATTAAATCTAAAAAAATGACGAAAAAATAAATAAATTAGTGGTTTTAAGAAAATGGCATTGTATTTACTGCGGTGAAAAATTAATTCGTCCATTTTCAGAAGATTGTCTGAGAAGAGTGGTGTCACGAGAATTGTGCTGATAGAGACGGCAAAAAACGGCAATATCCTTCCGATCTGTGTGCTAAGTAGTATCACTTGACTTCACTGTCATTAAATTAGATTTGTTTAAGTTGATTCTAAAGACTTTGTTATGAAAATTTCAGTTTTTTTTTCAGAAATTTCTGGGTAGTCCGATTCGCCCCGAAATTTGGGGCGAATCGAGTATTTCTCATTTTTTCGTTTTTTGTTTATAAATGAAAGATTTGTAGGTTTAATTTCAATTTATATATATGCATCTTCAAGCCAAACGTTTACTGGTCACGAATATATAATAAAAATTTAGTTTTTTAATGTTTGACTATTATTTTTTACCGTCAAACTCAAAGTGATCCGATTCGCCCTGGTCTATCCTACCCCAAGATTCCAAGGACCCAAAGTCCCAATATCGTAATGCGTCATGATTCCAGGGGTTCAAAGATTCAATAACCAAAGACCCAAGCATCGAATTACCTAACGCCAGAAGTCCAAGAGCTGAATGACCCAGTATTCCAAGCTACCAAGTTTCCACCCTCCAGAGTAGATCTCCAACATAAAAACCTGTTCACATCCAGTAACCCAAATGTACAAAAAATCCCCTATCCCAATTACTAAACGGACACTCACAATCTTCTTCCCAATCAACCATCCTCCATCGATCATCCTCCAATCTCTTTACAGCGTAAGAAGTCAGACGTCAATCATCGATTCCAACCATCTAAATAGTTGTTCCCAATGAAATGCGGATCACGCGCGAATCGGCGCATCGATTCACTCTCCGCCGACGATGAAGACGCGTTCCATCCATCCATCTCGGTTTTGTAAACAGAGCTGCGGCTCACTCGTGCTTATAATCATCGGTGCACACCATAGAGTATCACGCCGTCGGGCGTTGTTCAATAATTAACATATTCTATCACAGCCTTCTTGCACCTCCATGCTTCCGTTGGTAAGCCTGAATTTCAACTTCGACGGAGGCAAAATCCACTGGCGACAGGGGCGTTGCGACTGAATTAACATCCCTTAGTAATTGAACTACTAAGATACACCTAATAATTCCAAGTAACATAAAGGGGCTATACATCGTCGCTCAGCCCTTCCTAGAAATTTCCATCATAAAGCTCAAGATCACCAAAGACAATTACCACCAGTGCCCCGAGTAAAGCGCCGCCACCTGGAACGAATTCCGAAAGCGCGCGAGGGATTACCAAAAGAAACATCCCGCCGCGCGGCCGCGAACGACAGAAACGCTCCCGACGATATTTCACATCGAGCGCTAATGAAAATTTAAAATGGAACTCCTACGATGGGTTTAATGAAATCTATAAATCCGTACGGGGCCAACGGTTTAATCGAAGCCCGGCCGCGGTTCGATCCGTGCCGGCGGACGTATAAGCGAACGGGGTTTGATTGCCGGGGACGCAGCGGCGCAAATTGAGGGAGCATCTCAATCTATTTTACGGAGGGTACACACAGTCGCGGGCGGATACATATCGGCGATTGGGGGCCGTTATTGTGCCGTATAGGGGAGGGAGGGATCGTAAAAGGAAATGTCGAGATCATCAACCACCGTTGCGGTTATTAGCCGCTGCTCTGCGCCTCTCTCCTCCGCCCCGGTAATCCCGGCGATCCATTCCGTCGCGAATGCCCGTCTAAACACCGCCGAGCTAACGATCCGTATTTTTGCCCCGATTCAGGGCGATCTCTCCTCCGGCCCCTGTTACGCGGGGGAGACGTATCGACAGGTACCAAATTGTGACTGCCGAGCGCGGAGAGGCAGGGCTCGCCGATCGAGCCCCGACGTCCGCGAGAAATAATTGTCTCGGTCAGGGAGTCGATGAACGGAATAATTACAATAATATCGGGTTTCGATGGTAAAAGGTAGGAAGCAATATCCTGTTCTTGGCCGGGGGATCTGTGCCCCAACCCGACGGCAGGCGAGTTATATAGGCTGCGGGGTCTGTAGTTGGAACGGAATCAAAAGAGGCTGTGGAAACTAGTTGTTCGTGAATCGAGCCGGACACGAGGCCTACTTTTCTGCCATTTATTCGATCGCGATCTGGCGAATCTGTTGAGTAAGTATTCTGGGAGTCCATTCAGCCCTGCGTGTATATACATGTGCGGACAACGCCTATGGGCGTTCCAGAGTATGGTTAACTGGTGGGATTGAAGGATTTCCGCACACGGTTTTTGCACATACGTGAAGCGATCAGGTTGGGTTGAGGTTAAATTGATTTTTATTATTAATGTGTGGCTGGCTATATTCGCTGCTGTTTCGTGAATGGTTTGGCAAACATTACAGTGAACTCGTTTCGCTGGAATAATGGAGTGTATGTTGTAGAGAGGGCGAACGTGAGGGCGGGAAAAATGGGAGTGGTGGAAGTGACGAAGAAGGTCGAAAGCAGAAATGTCGTCTCGATGGAAGGTAAAGATAACTCCTCGGGCGGCTCGTCATCGAAACTTTTGTCTACCATCTCTCACGAGATGAGACGGAGGGTTCATTTCCAGGGAGATCCGCTTAATGAGTAAAGCGAATAAGTGGCGCGGCACTTGCTAACAGCGATAACGACGACTCGGCTCCGACAATCGGTAAACGCGATCGAGTCAAGTGCGCGGGCGACTTTCACGGAGCTACCGGCGCTAGAATGCACCCCCGAGGATAGGGGTGGGTGCTTTTTTCCCGGCGTCCTCTCTACGGAAAGCTGACTCCCCCAAGGTTTTCGAACAAGCGACAACTTTGGCGGCTGTATCCTGCTTCGTGTAATTGTGGTGTGGCCTTTAGGAGGTTTCTACGCAGGCGTATGAGGAACGGTAAATCTGGGTTCATGGGTGACGGGGGTATTTGGGCCATAGACACAATTCTTCGACTTCCGATTTTCCAGTTTCTAATTTACTGCTATAAAATTTCTCAATTAGTAAATTCCCAATTATGAATTCCCAGTTTCGCATTTATTAGGGTAAACGGCTCAAATTTCGTCCTCCATTTGTATTTGACCCTGTAGAGGGTGTATAAAATGTTAGAAAGGGCTGGCATGAATTTTCTTTGAACGCGAATCGCAAAATGTAATCATGTCGTGTCAACACGGGATAATAAACAAAAAGTGAAAACGTGCAAAACGTGTGATCTCAAAAAAAAGTGTTTCTCTTCTAAAAGATTTATACAACGGCCCTCCAATTACTTAAAACCGAAGCTGAAAATCTAAGCACAGAATTGATTTGTGGCCTGACAGCGGCAAACATTTTCACACATTTCGATTCGAAATTCCCGAATTTCTAATTCCCGAACTCCGAATTTCTGAATTTCCAATTTCCTAATTCCCCAGTCCCCAGCCAGTAATAACAGCCCGACAAATGAGCGCAGCCGACCCGCTTACCTATTCCATCGCCATCGCCGCAGCGAGATTCGCTGAATCTAGCTAAGAGCGACACGCAGAAACAACGCGAACAGAATTACCTAAAACTCTTGAAAGTATCGCTGCGGCACAAATCTCGTTCCAACTCGGCGCGAAGACGAACTGAAGACTGAAAAGCACCCTCTCAAGTGGGTCCTATGTATTGCTCTATGTACACGCTGCGACACTTGCCAACGAAAGTGCCTGCGCCCCGTGCAAAAAGCTGCCCGCGCAGCGCCACTCTTCCGGCAGAATATATTGCCCAACTTGAGATTTCACGGTTCATGTTGTCGCGGCTGTTGTTTCGCGTGCCGCTTGTACACCAGCGACGTACACGAGCGGGGCGGGGCAGACGAATCGCGCGAGACTAAACAAATCCGTCGCGATCCAGCTTAGCGACTGCACTTAACCCATTTTCGGCCGGAAATTGCATCGCGAGTGCGTGTTATTACTATGCGAGTGGTTTTACAGAAATTGAAAAATTGAATTTCCGCCGGCGGAAAAGCGGATTTCTTCGCCCTCCCCCGTTCCCCGGCCAACTCTCTTCTCATAGTTCGTTAACTGTACAAAAATTAAGGCCAACGCACGCGCGAGAGTACCACGAACGAAATGTTCTATCCAGCTACAGTATCACCGAATCGGCAATAACGTTTATGTAATTCAAGCCGTCGGAAGTTTGCCCGTGATATCGAAATTCTATCCGCGACGTTGAATAAAATGAACACGCCCGTACCTACATAGGTAGATATATTTGCAAATTCGCATCGCCAATATACATATTTTCCCCGTCGTAACAGGAAAATCAAATACTCGGCTGAATCTGTTTATCTTTGCTGCCTAACGCCAGCATATTTGTAGCGTCTGTGTACGGGGTGTCCGGTAATTCTGGGTGGAAGAGTGACGAGGAATAATAAAGCGTGTAAGGGGGGTAAGAAATGAGAGATCTTTGACGGTCAGCTTTCTTAACCCTCGGTTGTCACACCTACTTTTTCGAACGGGGTCAATTTGACCCTGTCAATTTTCAATCAGTTGTTATTTAAAAACTATTTGTTAAATTAAGTCTGAAAAATTCTGAGATAATGTGTGAACATTGTAGAATATATGCCCACCGTTGAAAGTTGACGTTTAAAGTGTCATCATGCATAAAAAAAATTTTGAAGCAATAAGAGTTTCGACAAAAAGTTTTTTTTGCTTAAAAAACGCTGGGTCAATTTGACCCAGTGTGGCAACCGAGGGTTAATAATAGTGCCTCCATACTAGATCATCCGACAAACCCCGAATCTAGTTCATCGCTATCCCCTAGTCCCTATTTCTATCTTCCACTAGAAACTCCCACTAATCCATTACCAATACGCCACTGAGAAATATAAAACACAGTTTCCTATCGAGTTCTTACAAAAGAAAATCCAAAATCGAACCACCCCTCACACATACAATTTACAAATTCGACCTCGTTCCAGGTCACCCCAGTATTTTCCAATTTACATGTTCCTCGCACTCTCCCGATCGCGGAACTTCTTCGACGCGACAGCGAATTAATCGGGCGACACCTTCGGCGCCCGGCAATCGCTGTGGATCGCCCGGGGCGCAAGGAATCGTTCGTAATTTCCAATGCGTATCGAGAGAAGCGGCGCCGGTGGAGTCGCTGCCACAAGCGCGCGCGCGCGCGCGCCACCACTGCAACAGAAACTGTAATGGAACGCGCGAAACGGATTTCCAGTGGAGCGTACGGCGAGCAGTTAAAACAGCGACGACAGCTTTTAATTGAGGCTAGGATACCAAGTGAAATATTGGAATTAATCGCGAAGCCTGCGTCGGCTAACGAATGGAGAGAGCCATCGATTTACATCGGTCAACGGAATAATGGGGGGAATCGATACAATGCCCCTCTCCATCCCCCCACCTCCTCCTCCATTGGCGTCGGCAGCCGTCGTTTTTGTCCTCTCCCGTCTGTCCCGATATACGCGCGCGTATATAACGCGTGCATATACATGTATATATTGTTTTCAAGCGCGCACGGTACCAGAATATTATCAATTCGATCTCTTGCCCTGATGAAAATTCGCCGAATTCGCGGCTCGCAGGCGACGCCGGGTAATTCCCTCGTGAAACGGTCACGTGACCGTCGGATTTAAAAGCTGCGGAACGAGACCATCACTATTCCAACGAAATGCATTGTCGCGCGGGGCCGCACAATAGTTGCCAGCGATGGAGCGGCGAGTTCCGTCAATTTCAAGGGTGGCGACGTGATGGCAGATTTTCGTTATTCACACTCCAACGTCCGTCTACGCAATTTGCCGGCGTTAGCCCGAAACGCGGCGTTTTCAAACGTTAATCGAATCTGTCGCGCCCCTCCCCGCCGCCCGGCTAAATACTTTACGCCGGGCTGGCCGTCTCCGGGACGCAAATATTTTATTGCCTCGGTTTTGCGCGAACCGACTGGGAGGGGGGAATGAATTATTCCTGCAAATGAAGCGGATTGCGCGGGGCACATTCATTACGATACATTATGCCGACGTGTAATTAGTAAAATCGTTAAATATGTCGATGCCGGGTCTGAGGAATTCTGTGCGGCACTGTTTTCGCTCACGTAGCAGCGGGGGCTTAGATTCGTAGCGGAGTAAAGCGCCTCCCCTGTGTCTCGAGGGGCCTCTAATAATCACGCCCTATCGGTTCAAGTCAGATCTAAGTCAGTGGGATCACGTTATCGCCCGGCCGAAAGAGAAATGGCCCTCGCACTCCGCCCTCGGTGTTAACTTCCGTAGGATCCTCAACTGTAACACAGTTATATACTTCGGCTCCTAAGTTGTAACGGTGCGCGCCGAACGCGACCGATAGTCGCCTGCAACGTCTCGAACCCGCGTCTATGCGGAAGGAGGAAAAAAAAGGTTGCTTCGACGCGCAGACACTCATGCCCCTGGTCACCGTTCCCCTTGTCAGTCTCTCGAGCCGCACGAACCACCGTGCCGAGAGCCCGCTCCCGTTTCGCCGAAGCGATCTCAAAGGGCGTAGCAACGAAACCCCAAACGGAGTTTATTTCCTATGCAAAGGACCGGCGCGTAGTTTTAAACGTGCCGTAATAATACCTTACGAGAAGCAATTAAGTGCAAATACAACCGATTGGGATGAACGGCGGAAGCATTCGCGAGAGTGGGGGGGGGGGAGGGGTTAGACGCTCGGAGATAGGATGGACAGTGGAGGATGCGGCGATGGGGAGAGGAGAGAAGCGGGCGGGGAGGATAGAGCGAGGAAGGCGGATCGGAAATTGCTTCGAACATGCTCGCTCACAATAATGCCAGGACTGCCTGTGTACGAGCGGCACAGAGGCTGGCTACGTACGCGCGCGCGCACGCATGGGCACACCGACACGCGAGGGGGGTTAAGAACAAAGCCGACGGCAAATGACAGCAGTAATTTTCGCAAACTGTTGTGGGATACGCGCCGAGGCGTTCGGGGTATACTGCGGCTCGCTGCCTCAGCTCGAAACGGCGTTTCTGTCTTTCCACACCCGTTGGTGTTCTTTCGTCGGCATCTCCTTCTTCTTGTCCGTGAAGTTTCACTCCCATCGTCCCTCTCGCGCCTTTTGAAGAATCTGTTTTCTTTTCTTCCACGCGAATCTTTATCTTAATCCTTTCCCCTCGCTCTATTTGCTTTTATTTCGCTGCCCCGTTGTTATTCTTCGCCCGTTACCGTCTCTCGGCCCCCACCCCCCCCCCCCCCACCCCACTGCGACGACGGCGTACGCGGTCCGTCTCTATCGCGCCGATCCCCTCTCTCCTTTTCCATTCCCCGTTTCTCGGCCCGCGGCACCTCGCTCCGTCCCTCTCACTCGTCTATCACCACTGCCACCGTTGGGCTCCGCGGGTTAAAGCTGGATTTAACGCTTGGAAAGGATCGGAATCGGTGGCAAACCGAGGATCCAATTGACCGGCCAACTGTTGGACCGCCCCTGATTCCCCGGCTGGATACCCGACTCGCGCTCAAAGCCCGAAAGCCCTGCAACGGACGGCCGCGTGAAAGAAAGGCCCCTAGAAATTTCGCGGTGTCGCGGTCGCGACTCACCGGAACGTCCCATTTGCCCCCCTTTTCCCACGTGATTGTTCGCCCGTCCGCGGTCTCCCTAAGAGCATGGAAATGCGGGGCACAGTGAAAAACGTGGGCGATAAATTTCCCGGACAGAGGGAGGGAGAGGGAGAGAGAAAGAAAAGGGAGAAGAACGAACGGGCGCCCTATGTCCACCCGTAAGTCGACATTTTTCTTCGACTACGCTGCGCGACAAAAAGCAATGAAAAATACATGCTTCCGGATGATAAAACTGACGCGCGCGATCTTCGACGGATTCGGACAAGAAAGCAGCACTCGCAGCCTTCATTCATACACCGAGAGTGTCAATAACCGTCTCCTAGCAATAACTATTACAGTGCCTGGGACGGAAAATAAAGTCCTGACCCACATCCGAGTCATGCTCCTGACCCTTATGTGCGTCATGCCGCCAAGCCAAAAACCTTTCCAGCCTCACATTTACGCGCCCAGGGGCCGCTGACGCGAAAATCGCCCTGACCCATATACGGGTCAGGGGGGCACAATCGACGTGATAACACCGTCGCCGCGAAAAGCAGGCGACAGCGTCGTAAGCGATAAGCCGTGTTCTCAAGCAGACGCGATCCATCATTCACTCGGCAGCCCCCGACGCGCGCGGGCGGCTTATACCGCAATAATGCTGTGCACTCTCGGGCGCGCGAGCAACGGTCGAGCTTTTCCAAGCTCGGCGCGAGGAGAATGCACCGAATGCACGGCGGCATTGAGTCGTAGACGGGGAGGCCCCGGTATCTTGCCCGTGCAGAGCCGCCGCCGCCGCGCGCGTACCACCTGGGTGCACTCGCGTGCCGCCACGTAGCCGATCACGTGGCCCCGGGGCCCCTGGCAATACGCCGCGTCTGGGAATAATGCCCAATTTTACACGAGGCCGGATTGACGGCCGTGCACGTCCTTACGGGTGGCGAGACGAAATCCGCTTAAAAGTTTCAAAACCCGCCCGGGGCGGCGCGAGGGGAGGCGAGCGCCCGAGCCTCGGACTTGCCGAGTAATTGGAGAGAGACGGTCGGGCAGACGGGCGCAACAACGGGCCACGAGAGAGGGGATGCGTCAAGAGAGAGCAAGGAGAGAGAGAGAGAGAAAAAAAAAGGGAAAGCTTATTTACTTTGCGTTATATAGAGAGACAGGTATACGTATGGCCGCGTACACGCACAAGTACCTCGCCCCTTCCGCGCCGCTATGGCTTCATCCATGCGTTAAATTCCTCCAGGGGATTCTTCCTTCCCCCTATCCCCTCCCCACTTCATTCTTCTTCCCGCTGTTTCCCGTCGCGGCGTCCTCCACCGGTGTCTTCTTCTCCTCGCGAGAACAGAGCCCACTACCGCCGTATCTCCTCGGGCAGAGTGCGCCTCTTCTTCTTTCCCTCTTTCTCGCTCCTCCTCTTGTACCCTCTTTGCTTTTAGCGCAACAACTTTGACGACGCGGGCAACTGCTGGGTCTGTTTCCGATGTATCGTCTATACGGGGGGGGAGCAGCGGAAAGAGAGTTTTAATTTCTTCAGGGGATCGCGGTCTGACGTCCGTTCCCTCAGTCTCACGGAGAGAGATGTATAGGCGGTGCACGCCGCTGGAAAGTGTAGCACGAGGCAGCAATCCAGGTCCTCCGATCCAGCAATGAATTATTTTCGCTGGCTGCGAGGTATTACCGTGGACGCTCCCGGCCCCCGTCGATATCGGTTCCGGTTGTAAGCGATAAATGTCGCCTTCGCGGCGATTACTTTGCCCGAGGAATACGGATGTAGGCAGTGTGTCGTTGCCCGGCGACGAACCGCGCGTTAAATCTTCTTATTTCCTGTCCTCTGCGTTTGTCTGTTCCCTGAATTCTGCGTGACCGGCGAGATTGGGGAAAATAGCGTACAGGGTTCGTGAAAGAATAGTGTAGAGTTTAGAATTTTAATAGGGAGGAATGTAATATAATTGGGAAGGAGGAATTATGTTACACATTGTGTGAGAGGCTTTGTTCGGGGCACGGGTGGGCAACATGGCACGTTGAGTTTACTACTAGATTTTAGTTTCAAAGTTTTAAGTTTAATGTTTCCCGGAGTATCCTAACATGAGAACGCTACGTCATCCCGTTGAATCTTTGCGCTATGCCGTGCCCTGTAGCGCGATGGTTACATGGTTACGTTCGTTTTTTCTTGGAGGCAAAAGCTGACAGAAGAAAGGGGCCACGAGACGTGCAACCGAGAAAGGGTCAGCTCGTGGCGAAGGAGATAAAACGCGAGAGACGCACGACGGACGAACGAATGATGCTTCTCTGTATTAAACCTTTCAAGGGAGCGCTTAAGTCGGTGTATAGACTGACGGAGCACCTGCCTTCGCGCGACTGAATACACGAGAAGGGATGCTGAATTTATTCTGTAGTTAATTCTTTTCCCATTCAGACAGTCCATGACCTGTAGCATTCGCGTACAGTCCAAGGCAGTGCATGATGTCTGAGTCACCGAGTTTCGTCGAACTTTGCGTAGATATAGAGAGGGTGCCTACACCACACACAATGATATATGTACATATTCTAAGATTTCAAAAGAATTCAAATTTTTTTAAAGATTCTATGGTTCCAAAAGAATTTATAGTTTTTGGAAGATTGTAAGATTCCAGAGGAATTCAATTTTTTTTTTAAGATTCTAAGGTTCCATAACAATTTATAATTTTGGAAAGATTCGAAGAGTACAGAAGAAATCAAAATTTTTAGGAGATTCTAAGATTCCAGAAGAAATCAAATTTTAATTTTTTACAAGATTCTAAGATTCCAAACGAGATCAAATTTTAATTTTTTAAAAGATCTGAGATTCCAGAAGAGATCAAATTCTTTAGAAGATTCTAACGTTGCACAAGAATTGATAATTTTTAGAAGATTCTAATATTCCAGAAGAATTCCAAATTTTTAGAAGATTCAAAGGTTCCAAAAGAATTAAAAATTTTCAGAAGATTCTAAGATCCCCCTTTTCCACATTTCAGAACTTCGAGTTTCCAACAATATGCCTGCGTCTACTCATCCGTAACCAGCTGGTTTGATATTTTTGTGACATTCTGAGCAGTATAGCGCACGGTTTTGATAGATTGCCGTATCCACTGTGCACTAACAATGAAAGTAATCTGAAAGGAATCGATGACCAGAGCATCGTGCATTTTCCTCGCGGTGAAGGACGTAACGTTTTTCTGTCGTGTGCCCGACGACTGCTTGGAATACCGCCATCGACTGGAACGAATTTTTGTTGTGACCTGTTACGTTCACCGCGATGACAGCTCCCATACACATGCGACAGGCAACGAGGGATGGCGTTTCGAACTTTTTCTCGCTACTCTGAGCCGTTCCATAAATTTATCGGGCGCGTGCTGTACATACACGCAGTTGTTTACCGTACGCGACAATGTGTCCCGGCTAAGCGTGCCACGCGTAGGTGGCAACAGTACTAGCACTCACAATTTCCGTATCAACAACATGTCCATATGTAAACCGATTGGCACTTGTAAGTCAAAATGTTTTTTCACAGGCACAGAAAAGCAGAAAAATGCTTCAAGGGGTATAGTCGATGCAAATGAGAAAATTCTCTCCCAAAACTTTTTCAAAACCTTGGTTCACTTAAGTCATGCAGAGTTTTCTACTAGACTATACCTATAATCTTTTCTCAAACTTGTCACTAATTATACCTCGTTAGCACTAGTCAAGTTATATTTTATGTAAAGTTGAAAGAATCTCTGCTTCACTTGAAACTTGACAGAATATTTCAAGTCAAATAAAAAGTAGCTTCAAGTTACTTGAAATCAAGTACCTTGACTAATTTGAACGAGGCCTAAGCAACGCCAACCGGAGGTAAAGTGGGGGAAAGTTGATAATCCTTTTATGAGAAATCAGTACATCTGAGCTGCATGTTTCTTTTTGAATCCTTTATCTTCTCATCGCGAGGAGTACTTAGAAGTAAAAATTCAAGAGCAAAACCGATTCTGCGACGCCCGTTTGGACACGTGAACTCATTCACTATTCTTTTACACCCCGTATTCCTCTTCAAATATTACACGAATCCCTTTCAACCCCCATTTCGCTATTTTATTCCATGGCTCAGCAGACTTTGAAGAATTAAAAAAGCTGCAACAAATTTCTCCCATCTGCCTTTTTCCAGGCAGCAGCGAACAAAACTATTGCAGGTTCAATCGCGACGCATCAAACACTGTTTGATCAACGAGCATCGGCTACCCGCCGTTCGCGTTTAATTCCCCGCTTCCGGCGGGCACAAACTGCCTGGCAAACAAAATACCGCGAATCATCTCGTTCGCGCCCCGCCTTTGCGCCAACTTTAATGCAATTTAATTGAAAAACGGTAGTTTTCTGTCGGGATTATATCCTTGCTCTTTGTTCCCCCGTTTCCTTTACGAAGCTTATTCAATCCGAGATGGGATGGGGCGAAAACAAAATGAGTGCCCTTTGCTCTCGTGCGCGAGAAGGCGTCCGAGCATTCTGTTTATTCGAATTGAAATTGGGAAAACAAAAATTGAAAAGCGCCGGCGAAAGTTTCCCTCATACGTAAGCGCGCGTAACTATGAATCTTTCATGCAATTTCCTTCCGCATGCATAAACAAGGACGCGTAATAACGGCCGTCCATGTTGGCACCGTTACGTGGAGCGTCGTATAAGCGTACCCTTAGAGTCGCGGAATCGAAAGTTGATTTCGCTCAGGAGGATCATTTTTCCAATTCCCACGTTAGCTGGAGAAACGACGGATGGTCTTCGGTAATTGCGGGAGAAAACGCGCGCGCGCACGGTGGGCGACCTCATCTACGGGGTGTCCGAACGGACAGGCGACAAAGTTTATTCGCATCTTTCCATGGGTCGTTCTTCAATATTATTGGGGGTGGAGATAGTACTCAGCAGTGGCGCACTCAGGATTTAATGTTGGGTGGAGCCGAGTTAAACGGATAAAATTATTTTTAATGCAAATTTAATAAAATTCATAGGGTGATTATAAAAATTTATCATAGAACAAAATCTAGTTTTATTTTATTTTTACAAAACCTTCAATTTGGGGGTGCCACTGATACTCAGAAATATAGCTTCCAGCGGCAAGAAAATTGAGATTTATATTCACTCTTAAGTTCGGCGATAGAAATGCGGAGGAATAAGTAATCGTGAAAATTAACGCGTTCTTTCTGTGCTACATTCTACGCCACCTTATATTTTTATATCTAAATGACATCTTTATAATTTCTCCACTTTCGATATAAATAATAAAATTACTTCTACGCTCCAAATGCGAATAATTTTCAATCCCTGTAATCGCATGAAATATAGGAACAGAGGACATTTCTGTCTTCAATTCGTGTATGCACATTAGAGACCTCAGTTCCGCGCAGTACCTAACACCCGCACCTATTCCCCGACAGGTACCAAGCTCGACACGAAGTTTAACAACGCTGCTCTCGATGGCGAGCGTCGGTAAACCCACCGTGTATACACTCTTTTCCATTGAAAGCGACGTGCTAAACACGTGGAAAGGACAATTCATAGGTGGCCTTTGTGAGACACCCCGTATATAACGCGCGATTCCATTTACGGTGTAACGCGACTCGTTAGCGCGCGCACACCGGGACCGTGCACGAATGATAATTAGCTGGCCGTACAAAACCGTAGGAGCGTACGGCTACGTCCCCTGAATCTCTCAATGCGTTCTTGTAATAAGGGGAGCGAGAGAAGAGAGGGGGACGCGGGGAGGGGGAGGGTGGGAGAGAGAGAGAGAGAGAGAGAAGCAGGGTTCCTTTTGGTGTCGAGGCCGGCCCATTCTTCTACCCGTGGAAATCGGAACGGTGTTTGGTGCTTCGAATTCATTTGTTTTGCCTCCGTAACTCGTTAACCCTTTTTCGCTGGCACGGTTTCTCGGGCACGATGTACTGACCTGCCAATGTTCCCTCGCATCCGCGTCTGCTAACCCTACGAACTCTTTACACGCCACCCTACTTGAAACCGGCTCCATGTGGACCACTATATATCCAACCTATTATTAATACGAATTCTTCAGGGAAATAAGAATTTTAAGATGGTAGGTAATTCAATGACAATGGTGACAGCTTCCAAGGGAAGTTCAGTTACCTGAACATTTCGATTATTTTGAAACTGTGTAGGCTTTTGGAGAACCTCGATAGAAGTATCAGGCTACTACTAGCTTTAGTAAAAGAACCCCTAAAGGGGAATGAGTGTTTTCCTGTTTTCCAGTGTAGCTTGAAAAGAATAGACGATATAAAAAAATTATTGCAATGAAAACTTACGGGCTTTTATGCTCTATAAGATTATGCAATCGAATTGTTTAACATTTGTAATGAGGAACAGCTGTTTTATTTTAACTACAAATGTTAAAAAATCGATTACGTAGTTTCATGGGGCATACAAAGCCGTTAGGTTATCATTGTAATAATTCTTTTTTATCTACTATATTTCTCGAGATATACAGGAAAGTAGGAAAGTTATATATTATCCGGTATCCGGAGTTGAAGGGTGAAAATGATGGCTGTAGGGTTACGTTGCTTATATATCGGCGATAGGGTTATTTATGTACATCTTTAATACAGGATATTTAGAGCGAATGTAGCACCGAGGAATCGATAAAAAGAATATAGCACTAGTAGTATCAAAGTGCCTATAGCGGCACTACAATCGTAGAGCAGTGTCCCTCGCAAATCGAAAAATTCGGGTACAAGCGCGGACAATTGGACGGATTTCGAAAGTAGAGCAAAGCTGAGCGTGAGTAATCCGAAGTGTACACTATAGAGGTACTATATATGTAGTCCTCTAAAACCGATCTATTGATCCGAGTAATTATCTTACATGATAATAATTAAAATCCCCAAAAATCGAAATCCAAATGGGAAGTTAATACCAATAACACATCTGTATTATACTAGCAATATTTGACATTTAACAATTTAATACCAAGTCACGATCAAGCATATCGAGAGCTACGTGCGCAAATATTATATGCACACCTTTTGTGAAATTTGAGTTGAAATATATATATTTACTCTCGTAAACAAAAATCAGATGGTTTATAGCCGCATAAGTACCTACACCCAAAGCAGAGATGGACGAGATTTTTATTTAGACTGGCGAATAAAACGTCACGTGCCGAATAAAATAGACTCGGTTTAACGAACTAAAGACGAATATTGTTTTTAACTTTCTATCGTTATTCGAAATTTGATTTAAATAAAACTTTTGCCCACCTCAGACCCAAAGTGACCCAACAATCCTGAACTAACAATTCACGTTCAGATGCCATGCAATTATACTACCAGCCCCTAAAAATGCTTCCCACCGCAAGGATCACAACCAAACTAGCCATTACCCCAAGAATTACAAGCAAAGAAAAATGACCGCGGCGCATCGCTGCAGCCTCTACGCCTACACGCTAACGGGCCAGCGCGCCTCTCGCAACGGAACATGCGACTGGATCGTAATTCCAATCATTATCGAGGAACAGATACGCAGTGGCTGAGCCTCCACGCGGAAGTTCTTTCAGCTGAAATTCAATCATCAGAACTCGCTTTTTCCCCGACGATCGTTGAAAAGGTATCGTATCCCGAAGAGGATGATCCGCCGCTTTGGCGGTGGAAAGATTAATATATAACGGGCGGGGAGGTTGCGCGAGGGGGCGGGGGAGTGGGACAGCGCGTCGCCAGTGGAAAAAGGGGGTGAAGCAACCTAAGCGTCCGATGCATTCGATAGGGAGGGGGGAGGGGGGGGGGGAAATTGACGTAGTAATCCGTTGAAGCACGCCAACGATCGGGTCGAAATTAATTTTCAGAGCGCGCTGGGAACGAAACGTCTCTGGGACCCGCTATCGCGACACAGGGGTCTTTTAATCCGACGACTTCTGGCGTCCCTGTTGGCACCATACATTTCAATATTGCTTATATGTAACCCGCCTCCGCTAGCTGCGATTATTAACTGGCTACTCGGATGTTGCGCTGAGAATTGTAATAACGAATGTAAATACCTGAATGTGGTACTTAACGAGTCAGTAATTTTTAGAAAAATTTGAAAATCTTTTAAAAGAAAATACCTGACGAAAAAAAAAACTTGATAACCCAAGTTTACTGCGCTTAGTGCACCACTGAATCATAAATATTCTAAACTAGCTTTACTACTCGGCTTCGCCCGAAATTTAGATTCTGATTTTACAAGAAAACATTTCTTCTAATGGTAACATTAGAGGCACATTTCGTGATCCCAGAGTTTATCGTTCAAAAGTTTTTCGGCGACGGACAAACACACAAACATATAAAAGCTTTATATAATAAGATATCCGAGTGATGCAATAAATATTTGCATACATCAAACTTCCACTACGTTCCAAGTTCAAACCTATTCCTTTAGATTCATTTACGTCCACACATATATTTTTCCTCGTCAGTTGGTTGCGCCCCTGCACGCTTGTACCTCAAGCGTAGAGCGAGGCATTAATTAGCGTGCCAGGGGCAGAGGTAATCGCGAGCAATGGCAGGGAGAGGAGCATTAACGTTGGTTGTTTAAGATCCGCCTGGGTGGTGTAATGTCGCTGGTTTTACAGTCTCGTCTACCCCGGTCCCCCCGAAAACCCGTTAAAAAGACGTTGTCCCGTGTCACCGTGAGTATCGTGGAAAGGCTGTCGGGCCTCGTGAAATGATCGTGTAAAGGTTGGGTGCACGGCAGCCGCGGCTGGTGTTTCTGGCGTTAAAAAACACGGAACGCCTACGGGCGACTGATAGGACGTGGCACGCAGACGAGAGAGGCCTGGGCAGGTGAACGTCGGGACGGAAATCGAGAGATGCGCGAGCGATGCTACTGCACGGCGATACGGGTAGGCGGATAAAGATGCAGATAAGGAGGAAGGGGGCTGCAGGTGGAGGTGAGGTTGGGTTGGTCTAGGAGGGGAGAAAAATTGAATAGTGATGGGGCGTGGGGTGCATACGGAAAGTCACAGGCAGAGAAACTTAAGTGGCGACGGAGAATGGTGGTGCATATGTGGGTAGAGAAATGGAAAAGTGGGGAATAGATTTGTGGTAGGTAGATACGTGTAAAAATAGAAATTGATAAATGGTTAGGTAATTCCCGGAGAGATGGCCAAAGACAATTTTTTTTCATTCGCGATATTTGTCTATTGAATAATAATTTTTCGTTTATTTTCATTAGATATGTAGACTAAAGTTTAAAGTTCTGTTCTACGCTCGTTGCTTTATTTTAAATAAGGTAAAACACCCAATTACTGTTACCTTAAGCTATTTTATTTAAAATAACGAATAAATAAACGTTGTAAAGACGTACACAAAAAGAATTATGTAATTCAACCTATAGTATATACGATAGATTATATACTATAATTTATTTATTCTTTAGTTTAAGTAAAATAACTTAAGGTGACAGTGATTGGTTAGGTGTCAGTACTTGTGTCTTGTACCCTATGTTGGCTATAGGAGGCTCCCAATAAAACTATGACCATCTCTCCCGGAATATTACCCTACATAAAGGAATAGAGCAATAGATTTCTCCAGTGGTTTTCACCAAAAAATCAAGATGGCTGATAAATCTGGCACACCACTTTACAGAAGAAGCCACCACTATACTCGTCCATAAATACAAACCTAATCTTAACATTCCACAACGCGGGAATCCGTTGCCAATTAAAATTATTGATAAGTTTACCAAAAGAAGGAGAATTCATGAGAGTAACGGAGATAAAGGAGAAGGTACGGGGAAGCCAGAGCCAGAGAATACGCGAGAGGTGATGGAGGGCGAGGGGACGATTCGAGGATCCCGATTATTCAGCATCGGCGACATTTGCAATCGACATTCTCTTCCTTTCGCCGCTCGTTACCGTGCGCCAGGTTCTATCCACGCGGATCTACTCCCGCTCTCTCGTCCTCTGGTTGCTCCTCTCCAAAAGAGGGGAAACGAGAGAAGGCACGGCGAAGAATGGAAAAGGGCGCATCTCCAAGACCTCGAACCACCCCCCCCCCCCTCCCCCCCACCACCACCAATTAACCGTTCCCCTCCTCGCAACAGTGGGAAGCTGCTGAAGGTAAATGTGCGTTTACATTTACCTGACTCTGGTAAATAAATCGTTTCGATCGAATATTATCTGTCAACTGTCTGATTACTATCAGTGATTTTGAGTGGTCAGAAAATGGACGACGAAGCATTAAAACTGCTACTGCAGCAATTTCGTAATCTGAGGTGGTAATTTTAAGAATGGGAGGATTGGATTAAAAGTGATCGTTCTACGTGGATTTGACTTTATAATCTACATCTTTTAGATCTCACAGATAAAATTATAAAGTCAAATCCACGAAGACCGATCTCTTCCTCCTATATTTCTTTCACTTAAAATTTTCATTTCAGTGTCACTAAACCACTCAATTTAACCATTAACAATTATCCAAATCTTCCGTGCAATTATCCCCTCCGTTGTACTCTAAAAATTCTTCAAATCTCGCTTCAAAGTCTCCATCCCTTCGTGCAATGTAAACGCGCCTTAAGACGCGCGCCTCGGGTACGAAGAAGATTCGCGGGTTCTTCGTTCCGCAAACGTGGAACTCCGCGGGTTTGAGACAAATCCGTGTAATTGGTATTAAACAAAGGAACCGGGGGGCAAAAGAAAGGCGAGACCGAGAGAGGGAGAAAGGGAGGGTTCAAGTGGAAGGGGGTCGTTACGTTTTGTACAAACGTCGGCCCTTCTGAAGAGCCGTCTTCCCCATCCGATTTCAAAGACTGAAAACGGTTTTTATGCATTGAACGGGCCAGGCGGCGGCCGAAACGGCGGGAAGTACCGATAAATGCTCGATAGCAAATTAATTTCTCTTTATTAGACAGAGGGGGCCGGTATAATCCCCTCCCCCAGCGGCAGCTACACCCCACAAAGCAGAACGGGATATCGATACTTCAATAACGCTCTGCTCCTCGTTCCGGGTTCAATTGCCTTTTCCTTTTTTTCCTCGTCATTAAATCGTCGTTTCAGCGATAGTGTTCGGTGAGAGCTTTTCAAAGCCCTCGAAGCGAGCGCGCACTCGGGGAATCGACAGAGGACAAAAGTCAGGATTCCCCGTTTGACTCGCGTCACCCGCGCCGTCGTTTCCACCGCCCGATCGCTGGAGGAGCGTTCCTGTCCCCGTTGTTTCGACGTGCACAGGCGAAACAGGCTCCTCCTCCCCACTCCTCGCGTCTATTCACCGCGTGGACCGTTGATCCGTTTATGTAAATGCGCGGCAATCCTTTTAGCACGCGTTTGCACGGCTCGATTTTACTTTCTAAAGCGTTTAATCCCGCAATCGCGTCGAAAAATGAACGAGAGAGAGAGAGAGAGAGAGCTGGGAGGGGTTCTTGAACCGGTCAGGATCGCTGCCGAGACGCGCTCAAGTGTACAGCGAGGCCGATGCTTTCAGAATCTTCTTCCGAGGTGGGGAATTACAGTGTTACCTCTTTATGTGCGCGCCGATCGGCGGTGATCGCGGGCTTATAGAGATTACTGGACTTGTTGAAACACTGTTCGAGATGGGAAGGAGTTTGAAGCTTAAATTTATATGGACTTTGTTCGTTTTATTAATCCACCACTGTATTTTCCATGTATAATATTAGGAAGCCACAAGCGAAATGAAAAAAGAGTAAGGTAGCACCGAGTGTGTAATAATAATTGACGGTGAACTGACGATTTTCACTCTTTTTAGTGTTTTACGATAATTTCAAAACATTTGATTTTTGTTTACTATGACTTGATTTTTGTTACTATAATTTCACATTTGAATTTTTCCGTGATATTTTCAAACCATTTAATTTTTTTACGATAATTTCAAAACACTTGAATTCTTTAGCTATAATTTCAAAGCATTTAAATTTCATTACTATAATTTTAAAGCATTTCAATTTTTTAACTTTAATTTCAAAGCATTTGATTTTTCTTACCATGATTTCAAAACATTGGAATTATTTAAAATTTAACTATATAAATATGATTACACGCGAGTTCCTACGTGCCCTCATGTCACTTTTAAAAAAAAAAAAAAAAAAACACAAACTCCCCTATTGGCAAGCTTTTGAAATCAGATGTTCCATATTACACACATTTACCCCAAACCCAATAAGATACAATTCCCATATCCCCAAATATATATTTCTACATTATTCCCCATCACATCCAGCCCCTTAAATCGTTAATCACTCGCAATTGCTGCGTACACTTCATTCCGCTGGCAGAAGCAGAAAGGGAAAGCCGTCGGGCGATTTGAAGCGCGAGCCGCTGCGCAAACAAACCTAAACAAAGGGCATGGCCACGCAGCATCGGTAGCCGCAGACCTCTTTTTGTCCCCCGCCAACGATTTCGCGCGGTTAAAAAGTTTGAAGTTCGCTTTGTAACGAGCTTAAGGCCCCGCGCGGTTAACGAGCGATGATTTACCACGTTCCCTGCCATATGGCGAGCACAGACGGGCCAGGCCACTGTGTATAAATCACAGCCGGCGTACGAGCCTAATATAATCGCGCCTAATAAAGTTGGCAGCCAGTAAATTTTCTTAACTGGGGGCCCCCCCTGGCACGGTGATTCAACAATGTAATTCGGGGGCCGTCGGTCGGGCTGGAGAAGCCTGACGATGAAAAAGCGTGGAACAGGTGAAAATTAAGTCGCCAAGAAGCGAAGGCTGCGGATAAGTCGACCCGGGCAAACAGAAGAAATGGCACTCTCCTTTCAACTCTTTCACAGCATCTCTGAATGACGTATATACGTACTTGGTAAATACGCGGTCGTAGGGATCGCGAGAATAATTCTGTTGAACGAAGGGAATGTCAGAGGTCATTGTATTCATTACAGTGGGACTTAGTTTTTTTATTTGAAAGAGCATTGCGAGGATAATGAACATTCTTGTGGATGGTGTCGAGCTTTATCAAGTAGTTGAGAATCTTGGGAAAATCACGGAAGAAGACCTGCAACCACCTGTTTGACTGTGAAGGTTTACTGTTACAAGTAGTCGTTCGAGGACGGAGCCGACAGATTATCGATAGGGAAAGTGTACGATAGATACACTTCGAATGCAAGGAACAATACCGGGATTAGAAGTAGCGTCTTAACCCTTTCGATCATGTGATTCAAACGCCGAGCACACTTCGGTGTGCGGGAGCACTGCATTTCTATCTGGTAACTATACCCTCTGAACGCCTATGTGCGTTTCCCGTATTGGTCCAACGCAGAGTTAATCATATAATCCTTTTCTGTAGTACCTAAAAACAGTCTTCCTTAACAAATTACCCGTGATTTTATTCAAGCACAGTCACCCCTGAGGAACCCCATCCTTCATATCCAGCACGAAAATTAAGCAATTAAGAAATTCAGGCGTAGATCCGGGGGATCGTCCAGGATTAATAAAGAGAGCCAGGAGCGAAATGAAAAAAGAGGCTTTGCGGCCGAAGAATAAGTGCCATAAATAAATCGTTACCAAGACAAGAGCCGCTTTTCGAGGGACGGCTTAGTTAAGGAACTGGACTCGTGTTCGGCCCCCGAGACGCTAGCCCAGCCGCGTATTTACATGGAAGATTTACGGTACACCGCTACCGATCCCTACACCATGTATATTCCCGGTGCATTAACGCTGCAGCGGCCGTAGAACGTCGCCAGCAGAAGCGACTAGCTTGACCTTTCGGACCCCAGGCTGTTCCTTTCCCTGGGAGCTGCATCAGCGAGAAGCCCCCCGAGGCCGCGCGATTACGTTTTCTTTCGTTTCCCATCGATTCCACGACCACTGGCCTCCGTCCATGATTCCTGTCGATTCTATACTCGGCCTGGCTTCGTCCTCAACCTCGCCTTATCGTGGAACGGTTTTTGGAGGAGAAGCGTGGAACCTATTCAGTGGTGGCTTTTTTTCTGTTACTGATGAGATTGGTGTTGTTGGTTGGAGGGTACCGATGCTGAAGCTGGTATGAGAGTCTTGGGAAAGTGATTGGAGCTGCGAGCGCTTTGCTACTGGGAACAGGAAGGGGCTAGAGGTGTTTTGGGTTCCTAGGGCCTAGTAGGCGGTGGAAAACATTTCGTTTTTAAAGTAATCACTTTAGTAAATTAACTCTCGGAAGACGAATGGTAGATATGGTCGCGTGAGACGAATGCAGGGTCATTTTGACCCATAGCAACATTTCTATGGTACACCAGTTTCGCGAAAAAATTGAATATAAAACGAATTAAGAAATTAAAATTTCTGACATTAACTAAACTTTATTAATAAAGAAATACATAAAAAAAATTATTTATGAACATTTGGTACATAAAATAGGTGTATCTCCTGTATGATTTTTACAAATAATGTTCCTGCAATTTAGGCATCATATACTATATTTTACCATTGCCAACACAAATATAACATCGTGATAGACTTTGTCAGAGTTGGGTCAAAATGACCCTGCATTCGCTGTACGAGGGTTAAAAGCAGTTTGCCGTATGCGTTTCACTAGTAATGCAGATGTGTTAGCAGTAGAAGAAAATGTGGTATTATGGCCCTCTGCCGGTGATTCGGCCCCCTCGTGATTTTCATATTATAAATAAAAAATATGGCGGGCACTAGTTGGAGTATAGTCGTCGCTAATAAAAAGCATAAATAACTTTAGTCTTTATAATAATAAAGGCTTTAAATAGTGTTTTTGTTTTAGTTGAGCGATTTTTTTTTTACTTTTTAGTTCTTAGTTCAAAGTGAGCCTCTGACTTATATTTTTATTTTTTGTTAAAAAAGTCATGCTTTCCTTTCAATATTATATACCTACCAAAAAGAATTGGTTTAAAAAATATTTGTTGATTTGAAGTGTTTTTATTTATTTAGGTTAATATTACGCGAAAAAACATTAGAGTTTTTCTACCCTATGTAATGGACTTTTTACCCCGTGCGTGGGGCAAGAAGTCCATTTTGCATTGACAAACATTTTGTGGTGTAACTCGACAGAAAATAACAGTACCAAGAAACGAACTTCGTGAACATAAAGCACAGTTATAGTTTATACAAAATAACACCGGATATCTCTAGATTGTTAGTCCTAAATTTTTCATAGATTTATACGAAAAACGGTACTTTTAATCCCACCCTACCCAACTCTAAGGTGGCCATTTTTTTCGTGGGGTTTCCAGGGACATGAGATACATTTTTGTAGGGACCACTTTTAAAACAACCAACAAGAAACATATTCGTCAAGTTCCATCCCCATAAGTCACTTATAACACGTCCATCCCAGCAGCAATACCTTGTATGCCACTCCACCGAGTGTCTCATCTCATATCGCGCTAATAACCCTCTAAAGATTCAATTATTTTATCCATCAGCTTGCCGCGGCCGTCTCCAGTGTTATCAAATTTACGTGATAAGATCCAATAGTCTGCGCGTCTCGCGGCGCTTCAATATTGTCATCGATACGTCGAGACGCGCGAGAAAAAAAGCGACACCCTTAACCGCATTTCCCGCGGAGCGCGACGCGCCATCTCAACGTCCCCACGCTCCTGCATCCCGCTAATATCGCCGCTCCAGACGACACGAAGCTCGGGAAACCTATTACAGCGGATAAATCGAGGCCGGCTAATTGGTCCCCGGTTGGCGACGCCGAGGAACACCGGCGTCGCCACTGCGATGCCGTGACCACGGGCGTTCCGCGCACGAAATAATAAGGTACTTCTCTACCAAAGGGATAGCGACTCGTCTGTGGGGGGGGGCCCTGCCCCTACAACACGGGCACCGTTGATTTTCACGGGTCTATGGTTTTTAATAGCAGACGCCCGGTGACGGGAGAGCCTGCAAACCGAGGGAGCACGCTGCCCTGGATACGACGCGGACCTGTCCACGCTAATAACGATACGTGGCCGTCAAAGCCGCTAGATCCCAGCCGCTGGACCATTGAGTCGCAAAAGGAAATAAAGTAAAAGCGAGCAATTAAAAGCCAACGACGAGTCCCGCCGCCCTCCCCTCTCGCGCCCCATTCTTGCCCACCCTCTCGAGCCTTTGCGTCATCGTCCAATCAAGGTAGCCGCGTTTCTGCTGCCAGTGGCTCGCGTGCACGCTTGCACACGTAGATGGGAAACGAGCAAACACGTTCCCTGGCTGGTGTCTGTGTGAGTGTGTGTACGTGGTGGATAAGCGACAGGGGCGTCCGTTTGTGTACACAATCCGTCGGGATCCTTCCCTTGTTAGGAGTCATTTCAAACATTTGCCATATCACGATCCTTCTCCTCGGGCATTTCTTGCGCTGGATAGGTTCTACAAAGACATTCTAGAACTGCCACCCTCCTCCTCCGTTCCTGCGCTCTCTCTACCCGCGCCGTGTGGACGCACAGGGTTACGGGAATTAATTCGTGGCCGGTGAGCAGTCACTTTTTAAATTGCCAAGGAATTCGTCCTAGTTCCCCTTCGTCGGGTGGCGCGCAGTGGTTCTCAGGAATGGACGCGGGGGTATTTTAGGGGAGAGTTGAAGGGGGCAGGTGTGAATGCGGGGAGGGGTGCTGAAGACCCTCTGAAAGGCAATTTAGAGATACTGAGGATTTTGTGTTGAAAGGATAGGGCGGAGACAAAGATAACTTGAAAATAATGGAGTATGGAGGTTTCCTTTGAAGGCGAATTTTAGATATTTAATATTCTGTGTTGTGGGTTAAGACTGTTAACAGAGGGTAAAGGTCATGATAATTAAAATAAGAAAGGCGAATTTTAGTTATTAAATATTGTGTATTCGGGGGTTAGGGGAGAGTAAAGGCAAAAATAATTAAAAAATATGCAAGTGTCATTCAAAGACGAATTTTAGTTATTAAATATTTTGTATTAAAGTGTTAAGGGAGGGTAAAGGCAGAGACAACTAAAAAATAATGAAGAAGTACTCAAGTTTCATTCAAAGGCGAATTTTAGTTATTAAATATTTTGTATTAAGGGGTTAAGGAAGGGTAAAGGAAAAGACAAATCGAAAATAGGGAAGGAGTACCTACTCAGGTTTCCTTTGGCGCCGAATTTTAGTTATTAAATATTTTGTATTAAGGGGTTAAGACAGGGTAAAGGCAAGGATAATTTAAAAATAGCGGAGTACTCAGGTTTCGTTGGCAGACGAATTCAAGTTACTAAATATGGTGCTTGAGATACAAGATTCCCTACGGAGAAATTAGTAGAAGATGAGGGGGTCGAAGGTGAAAATACGAAGCGAAGAACTCGTGTTCTTCTCCCACACGGAGGTGCTAATCAACGAGAACCCTATCTCCATTGCATAACGATCTCTAATTCCCAAGAAACCAAGACTAAAACCAAGGACCTTCCTTTCTTCCCTCCAAGTCACACTCATTCAAACCAGTCTCACGTTGCTCAATCATCCTGGGAACGCGACGACGAGCCGGAGCCTCGAGAAACCGTCAATTTCTAGAATATCAAAAACCACCCCACCCCCAACATCTTCAAATAGTCCTTTAAAAATATTTTCAAAGTAACGACAGTGGTGGTAAAAAGAAAGATCAAAGCTTATGTTTTCATATGTCTCGCACCCTCAAAGAAAGGGCGCTGTAAAAAAAATATAAAACTTGATTTTATTCTCTAAATAAATTTTCAAAATCCCCAATTTACATTAAAAATATTTGTATCCCTTCAACTCGGCTCACCCCAAAATTAAATCCTGAATGCGCCACTGGCACATACCTACCGCTAATAAATTGTAGCAACCCTCAACCAATGGACCATCAATTCTAAAATAGAATTCTTTTCAATAAAATCAAAACATTTTACCTTCATTTCAGTTCATAGTTCAACCTCCCTTTTACTCACAACTACACACACAAACTAGATATAACTAAGGCCCGAGGAATGCGAAGAATCGAAACATCACCGATCTGCTTTCAGTGGCACGAAAGAGGACCCGCCGCTCGCCACGAAAATTAGTGCCCCATTCGAATTCATTCCTCTCTCTTTCGTAGAGTTGTGCGTCATCGTCATTCCGCCGATTCACCGCGTGTATTTTTTTTTTCCAGGTGATCCGTCGAGGACGATTCACGTTGAATATCAAACGGCCAGGCAGGTGAAAGTACGCGCAGCAGACGGTCGCCGTCTTAGTCATTCTAGAGACGCGGCATTGTTGGACGTGGAGAGTAGGTAGAACAATGCCTCCATGCGTCACGACGCCCTGGACGTCTCGACGTTCAACACGCGCGCGCGCGCACGGCCGTGGAGAATAATTATCGTTGTTTGCACTTCGTTTTCCCCGTCCGTTGCACAGGGACGCTCCGCGTTTTTCGGCCTTAATTGATGCGTCGATAATGGCGCGTAGGCAACGGCGGGGCCGCTGGTTGTTTAGGTGCGCGCTGGCCACCCCCTGTTATTCGACGGGGGTCGTGCAATTGGCTAGGGAGGAGCTGGGGATCGCAATTCCTCGCAATCGGTGATAACGTGAATGTGCATTCCTTCTGACGAAGCTGGACGCTCTTTCTTCGTTAATTAATTATTGCGAGACGAAGGGATTTTAGACGATACGCGTGGATATCTGTTGCGGTAGGCCAGTTATGTCTGTGGTAGATTAGAATTTGATATATGTATTTTCTTGGTTTCATTTGTGATTTAAGGGTGTCATCATTATCCGCTGAAAATTTTCTAAATAATAGTCGTAGAAAGATGGATGATGGAAAATCGTTCAAAACTTCTGGACGTTTTTGTTAATAAAAGACGAGATATTTCACATTTTTAGTTGATTCTAGTATCAGCACTGAATATAACCGTATTAAACAATAAAATTTCATGATATTGATTACCTGATTACCTGTTATCCTGATATTGGTTTCAACATACCAAAAGACTGTTTTAATTGAAGTTACACATGTCCACAAAAAAAAAATCTAAAAACACTATTTTTCACATCTGCGGAAGAGACTACCCCTTAAGGATGTATTGGACCGATCTTCAAAATGGTACCAAAAGCTGATGAAAATTTGTGTGATTGTTCTTTTTAATCTTCCTGATTTGCTCCAAAAATTTTAAACGAATTCACTAAACGGTTGCAGAGTTAAAACTAGTTTAATTTTCACTGCTGAAAAAAATGTTGAAGTAATGGTACCAATGTTTTTACTTTTTTCTACATATAGTATATGGACGAATGAAAATATCTGCAGAGTTTCAATTGTTTTCACCACACCCTTTTAAAGAAATAAATTATAACGAGAAAATTGTGAATTCAAGGCATTTTTACTGCAAAAAGTTTAGCAAGTAATGCTTGAGCAAGTATTTGTAAAGTGAAAAATACCTTTCAAGGAGTAAAAATAAGGCTCCAACTATTGTTCGAGTTCCTTAAATCTAAATTTACTATGCATAAGACGTAGATATTCAAGTATTTCAAATTCCATATACGTTTGTCCAATATTGTACGTCCGATACATCCTTAAGCTTGTGGAGTGATGGATTTAAAAGTAGATGGAGGAGCGGAGGCAGACAATGGGGAAAGTGTAGGATACTTTCGATTATGTGTATTATGTACAGTGTAGTGAGCAGAAATAATTAATTTACTGTTTAATCTAGAAATAATACTGTATGTTCTTTCTACTCGCCCTATTCTACAACATATTTCTTCCATACCACTGCTACCTTTTTAACATCCTTTCTATATTCTGCTTGATTTTCTTTCTCAACTTTCCCCTTTATTTCCTATCCCCCTGTTCGCCCCCAATTTCGTACTCCACACTTGTTAGCCTCCCCACATTTTCTTCTACTTAATTTAGCTTCACACTCACCTCCCACCCTATATCACTATTCTACTTCCACTCTTTACTCCCAACCCCCAAAACTTCCTATCCTAAAACCTTGGGTTTCTCCCCACTCGTGCTCCTATCTTAGCACTACTTTATCCCCACCACCTCTACCTCCATTATCCCCCTCCCTACAGCCACCCCCCACCCTCTCCTAAAACTCTTCCCACCTAAGAGTCGAATATCCCAAAATTCCTGCTACCTACAGATCAATTCTTATAATTCTCTGAACAACCATAAATCATAAGGTGTATACTGTATAAACAGCTCAAGTCAGAGCTGAAGTGTCACGCTGATCGCTAAGTGACACGTAGTACAGTGGATCCATCGATGATCCACGCTATCTCATGACAAACTCGTAAATCACTAGCGACCCACGTCAACTTAATTGACGGACGGCCCACCGCCCACTAAACCTTTCCTTTTCCCTATTCTTCGAGGCTTGCAATGTTATTTTTGTACACTTCGTATCTTCTTTACCTACATTCCATCCCTCGACCACAAACGCAGTGGATACCATCTGTAAAGGGCTATTTCTGTTTGATTTTCAAATGAATCATTACTCACGAATTCTTCTGCCCTAACAAAGAGGGTGTACAGGTCACCGATTTTCTTCTTTAGAACATAGTGCACAATGTGTAGGTACAATAATTTGATAAACGCTCACGCCCAAGTGTTAATCGCTCGCGCAGTGCGATCACGCGCCTCGACCCGCCCCCCAACGCGCTCCTCCCCCACCGTGGCTCGCTTTTTATGAAAATTTATTAAAATATCGAATTCGATTGCCGCGGCCGCGCCGTCGCGATAAATAATTCATGGTGAGCGCGAACGGGACAATCAATAAACGCGGCGCGAAGAGCTGCATCAGCGGAAACGCACCCCCAACGCGGCTGCCCTAATAATGGCATCGACGATCTCTGGAAAATGAAAATATAGGGAAAAAGGAAAGTCCCTAACGTTATGCTTGCGAGAGGTGTAACATGGCGTGGTTGTTTGGGGGTAAAATTGATGGGGGTTGGGGGTGGATGGTATTTTGGTGGTATTCCAGCCGGAAATTCAAAAAATTCTGACACTGTGAATATGTAGGGGATTTCCGCCGGATTATAACGTAAGTTTTGTTTGCCGCTTAAATTCACTGTAAAGGAGTGAAATTGACCACTGAAAATTCGGCTATTTTTTTATTTTATTTTGTATCTCGCAAACTATAAGAGATAGAAAAAAAGTTCCAAGACAAAAGTTACTTCTTTTAATTAAATCTCTCATATGATAAAAGTTTTATCAATTGTTTTAACAATTGATAATACTAACAATGGTAAAACTTTTATCATTTTAAGTTTCAGAATTTTTTGAATTACCGGCTTCAAGATCTTCTCTTGTTAGTTGTTACGAAAAATGTATTATTCTGAAATTTTTATAAGAGAAGTAATTGAATGTGTGAAAGGTAGTGGCGTCTCATGGAAAATGAAACTTTAACGTTGTTATTGCAAGTTGGTCTAGGCAAGAGTAATATATTCTTGGCTATGATGAAGTAGGTCCAGTGATCGTTAAATATGGGTAAGAATTTAAGACTGATGAGTCTTTTTAAAAGTTTCACGCTTCGACTGAGTGGAATTCACCACGATGGTGATAATTAAGGTTGATTATTTATGGTGTCCCTGCCGAGGGGATGGGGATGGAATTAAGTATTCAGAACGTGTACGAATTCCCCAAATTTCGTATTCTACTTTCGTCTGCCCACGGAGGGAGATGTGGTCGATGTAGCAACGGGAGGAAAGAATGTTACAGTGTATAATATCGAATCTACGGTTCATTTAAATATAAACGAGCTGCACGAACGACGCCTGGGCGCTCGATGAACACGTTGCCACCCCCACAATTCAACATGGAATTCTATAGTTACCTAGTAGCGCGCATAATGCGAAGACATCAAGGATACAGTGCATTTACATATCTTGATGCGTGTAAGATGATTAAAAGACGCCTAGCGACGCCCGCGTCCGATGCAAACGAGACTAGCATCTTGAATAGCAAAGAAAAATTAAATTTTGTGTAGAGGGTAAGGTTTGGGGGGTCCTGACTCTTCAAGTGCAAATGGGACGTTGGTTCGTTTAAGGCTATGTAAATAGAGCCCACTCGATGAATAGAAATTAACGCGTGGAACCACGATACCTTTTTTAATGAAACTTTTGTAATTTATAGTGTCTGGTAGTGTATGTAGCTACGTTGATGGCTGGTCGCTGAGGATTGTGGGGGAGTCTAAAGGAAGTGGCGGAAGCAGATGGAGATGTGAGTGGGGTGGTCTCCTCGCGACTAGTTTCGGGGTTTCGAAGGACATCCAGTAATGTGGTATTACTGCTGGCTGGGAATTGGGAAATTGAGAATTAGGGAGTTCAGAATTTTGGAGCTAAGAATTTGACAGTTGAGAATTCGAGAGTAGAAGTTGGGAAATTATGAATTCGGGAGCTGTGAATTCAGGAACTGAGAATTAGCAACCTGAAAAATTGGAGAATTGAAAATTCGCAGGCTGAGAATTTAGGAGCTGAAAATTTGAGAGTTGAGGATTCGAGAGCGGGGAGATGGGAAACTGTGAATTCGCAAGCTGTGAATTGGGGAGTTGCGAATTCGAAAGTCGAAACTTTAAAAATTGAGTATTCCGAAGCGGGGAATTGAGGAACTGAGAAGCCCAGAATTCAAAATTTGGAGAATCGTTGTACTAAAAATAAAATATTGTAAAACTTAGGATTGAATGGTCGGAAATTGGAAACCTGTCTCCCGCAAAATGAGTAATTAGAAAATTAGGAGGCACAATAATCAGGAAGCAAAGCCCTTCTACCCCCTCAAACCTCAAATAGCTTCATAAACCTCCACCACATACTCGAGAACCACATCCAACACAATTCGCCCTCAACGATATCATTTTACAGACCCCCGAGCCGGGCCCCGTGCACAATCCCCTACACCCCTTCCACCCCCGATACCGACCCATCAATGAATTCCCCGCGATCCCATTTCTACGAACTTCCTCCCGGTCAGCCGCAACCGCGGAGCGTCGAGAGGACAAAAATCGCTAGAGAACGAGCCCCCACGTGTTGCTCGGAGCCAGAGAATGCAACCGGCCCATGAAAGGGCCGCGGCCGGCAGACTTCGAAAGGTCAGTGGTGCATACGAGTGGCTCGATGGTCAGCGCGTTCGTGCAACCTCTCTGCACACACGAGCCCGCGCGCAACGAAAAGACAGACATCGAAGCGCATTGGAAGCCAATAGAAGGCAAAATAGGGACAGCCCCGCTGGCTCGCACACGACGCGGAGTCGAACGGTTCTCCGAAAAAGGAGCCTACTCGAGTGCCCTCTGTATGCCTCCCCTACCCTCCGCAGGTTTTATCGGCCGTTATCGTCGCACAAAACCGTAAACTCTACTAGCCTTTCGTTCGCCCGGAATAACGAATCGTTTGTCCCACCGCTGGAACCCACGAATCTTATCGCCCTCGACTCACTTTTTATGCTGCCACAGAAACCTTTATGAGCGTTACGTGGACGCAATTTTTTTTTGTCAGGCATCAAAGGGTAGCTTGTTGTGTGCGGCCACCGCGGTCGCTCGGGGTCACCGTTTCACGGAAACGCCTCGAAAGACATAATTCAAGGCACGATGGATGTTGGGTGCTGGTTTCTTATTGTCAGTGCTGCCGGTACGGTCTTCCTTGGGGGACCCTACCGCTACGTGGTCGAAGAAGTGTCCGAGGGGTTGCAGAGTAGGGGAACCGTTATTGTATTATAAAAGTTCGCACCTTGGGATGTTACTAGATTTTTGAAAATTTCTTACATTGAGGGGAATTGAAATTTGCTACGTAGCTTGGAAATTTTGAAGATCTTCGATGTGGAGGGTTGGAAATACAAATTACAAATAATATTTGTAGACTCAATTTTGCCAAAGTGGAATCGATAAGCCACCCTCCTTGAGGGATAAAAAGAAAAGTAGCTTCATGAATAACCAAACTTGTGTCTAAGGGCTTTTTCCACTTGGATGGAACATATCAATTTTGAAAAAAGGTACAAAAATACACTGTGTGAGCATTTGTCAAATATTCGTTAAATACGTTATATATTGCAGAATCCCTAAAAATGGACATTCCTTGTTTTTCCCCTCACCCTTCAAATACCGATCGCGAGCTAGAAAAGTCTCTTCTCTGAAAAGGCCCTAATTCGCCTCCTCTATCTGCTAAAAGTGACGCTGTAATCAGTACTGATCAGTTCACGCTTCATCGCGATCGACCTTCGACATCACCGCGTGGAACGATAGTCACAGATCGATCAAGGGAAACGACACAACAGGTGTCTCCGTGCCTGCGATGTCCGACAGGCAGGTCAGCGGGAAACGCAGGTAAAAGTCTAAGCGCCATTACCTCCGATATCGTAAATTCCCGGTTTCGTTTTAGCGCGAACCATTTCCCCCGCAATGGCTGAACAACGATTTTCCTCCCCCGACCTTGCCTTTTCCAACCCACTTAGCCACGATGCACGAAATACAGTGTCTCTTATAAGTATTTTCCCACCTGCTTTCTTTGCCCCCGAAAGTATGGAAAGGCCTAGCAGGCAAACAATTCTGGAGAAAAACAGAGTAAAAAAGCTTGTGAATAATTTTTTAACATTATTACTAGTTAATTGATTGGAACTATTGCGATTCATTTTATTTATGGGGAATTCTATTTTACCACCATAAGTTCTCCGAGACTTTTACTTACAATATTAACAAAAATATTTAGCTACTTTGTCTGGAACTCTTCATCGAACAAACGAAAGAGGAAATGCTACTTCTCTGTAATTGAAAATAGCGGTACTAATATAGCCGATTGCAAATTGTGATTGAAAGGAATAATTGGATTATTTAGAGACAAACAGTCACGTAAAGATTTTTATATTGAATTATCCGTTTTATATTGCAGTAAGTGGTGAGCCACGATAATACCAATGAATAAATAGTTACTAGCGCTGGTGTGGGTAACGCGTCCATCGCGAGAGGATGGAAAGCTGGTCGATGCTTTTTCCAGGCCGCAGACGACTCGAGAGTGTCGTATAATCGGTCCGTCAATGGCTTTTCTGCCGGTTATCACACGGCCCAGTGAAACCGTCGGAAGTGCAAGTTGCGAGGGGGTGGTGGGTGGAGTCCCTCGACAATACGATTTCATTATGGAAATACAAAACGACGGCGGGAAACTTTTTTAAACTTCACGCGTAAGAGGGGGGGATCGTCGAGGAACGGTATTTCACGTTCATAAATCATTCATGGAGTGAGTGAAAAAAGGGAGGAGGAAGAAAAGAGTGTTCGCCTGGGTCGTTTATTCCGCAAAATTGACTGAATAAATGATTCCGCGCTGATGGAAGCGAGTCTGCCATCGAGGTATGGGCCATTATCGAGGTAGGAACTACTATCGAGGTACCTATGGACTACTGTCGGGGTTACACGCGATCACCCCTCTTTATGCGTAGATGCAAAGAAAAAGTAGTCCTCTACACAGTTCAGATCAGTTACCGAATCTAAGACACAACGTGAAGAGACGTGTTTCTGCTGAAAGGGAACAAGGTGTTAATGTTCAAGATAGAGCTGAGATCAATCTTGAGATATGTGGTGGGTATCTGAGCAGATCATGGGGGAGGTAACAAATTCTGAGGACGATCAAGATAAGCACCCCAAAGCACCCCCCTAATGAGAATCACCCTTCGGGGTTATCCCGGTTATTAACCCCCTAGTAGCAAAGGATGCGACTCGTTTTGTTCCCCCATTCCTGGACACCTGAAGAAAAGTCCTCAAGATCGTAATTTGAAAAGAACAAGAAGATTCCTACGGAACGTTCCAGCTGAACGATGATAAATAGACGCAGGGAACTTTAGCAATAAGCACGATTAATGGAAACACTCTACCTCGGAGGCAGAGCAAGTGCCATTCTCGAAAGAACCTAAGCCTCAATATTCGATACAAAGAAGAAGAAACGTGGCTCCATTTATCACAGTAGCCGGAGCTCGGCGAGGCGGTTGGAAGAAATCGTTCTTGAATCGATGCAATGTTATTTAGCACGAGATGTGATCAATAAATATTATCTGATTCCGATTACAGGCAGAACTTCTCCTTCTACATTTCTGTCTGAGATTTTATTCATACATAATAAATTACTTGCGTTACTAAAACTACTTCAGTTTGCCTCGCAGACTTCATTTTTCCGATCTCGTTAATAGCGCATTTTTTACTCAATTATGTAATTATTATCTATAATAAATGGCACTCTTTATCGCGCATAGTCGCGTGCCTAACGAAGGCTACGGCAAAATCCCATCCAGAGGTACTATTAAACATTCCAAGCCAATTCTCCTCAGCCCTCGAGAGTATCTACGCAAATTGCGGCAGCGGAATTTCTTCGTCGCGATCCAACTGACGCCGTGCACTCTCTGAAAGGAGGAAATTACGCAATGCTCGCCGTAGAACAAAGAGGTCGATTCAGCGGGAAAGTAACGTGTCCGTTTGAATGACGCCCCATCGCGGGATCTGTCAGTCAAGAGTCCCCCCAGCCGTTTCATACTCCGCGCTCGAAAGCGCAACTATCGGGCACCGGCAAAAAAAAAAAACCACCGACGAGTTGGAATTTAATTAAACATCAACCACACGCAGCCTGTGCGCGGGAACGGCAGGAAAAATGAATGGAACCGCCGCGGAACAACGAAACCGTTCAGCGCTTTCGACCGCACGGGCTTGATCCACTTGCCGCCAGAAAACGAGGAGACACGGCCAATGATTGGGCCCCGCCGATGTTTCGGGCAGAGATTTTTCATTTGCCTCGACAATTTCGGGGGCTCCGCGGGCGTATAACGTGGAAACGAGCAGAAATTGGGGGAGAAAGGAATTTCTCGCGCGAAACGAACGCTATGGGTTCATGGCGGAGCTGGATCGTGCCCTCGGGTGAAATTGATAACTGCTGCACCCCGCCTATCCATATCTCCATCGATGCTGGACGCGGAGGTGTGCTTGCAGGGGTAACTTGATTTTCGGGACTGGTTCTAAGTGTATTATTTGGCGGTTCTTTTATTGATACTTTGGTTGGAAGGGTGGAAGAATTTTGGGGTAAGATGAAAATTTAGTATGCTTTGGGGATTTCAGTTTTAAGGGAGGATGGAATTTTGGTCATTTTTGTGGGTGGATGTAATTTTGGGGGATTTGAATTTTGTGGGTGGATGGAATTTTTGTAAGTTTTGGGGATTTGAATTTTTCGGGAAGGTGGCATATCGGGTAAGTTTTTTAGGACTTCAATTTTAGCGGAGGACAGAATTTTGGTAAATTTTGATACGCTTAAATTTTGTGCGACAAGTTAACTGGAAGGTTATTTATGATAACCTGATTGTGGAGACTGTTGAATCGGGCTGTATTCTTTGATGATTTCCTCAACAATTTATTGGTTAGAAAGGTGTGTCCGAATTTTGGGGAAGGATGCGATTTTGCTAAGCTTTGAGGGATTTCTATTTTGTGTGATAAGTTAATTAATGGTGTCTTTGTAATAACCTGATTATAGGGACTGCTCAATTCTTCTAGTAAAAAAATGTCCCTCTAGAGCATGTCTTCTAGTGAAAAGAAAGTTTAAATTGTGAACGGTGGCAACAATAAGATATATCCAATACAAAGAATAACATACATCTTAAAAATTATAATCCACAAACTGAGTGGTTGCCAAAATACATAAACCAGTGACGTCAACATACTATTTAAAGCGTTGTATTAAATTACATATGCAGACATGTAAAAATGTGAATTTTAAACATTCTTTTGACCTCCACTATAAAAACAACCTCCCGAACCAGTCTTCCTCGCCTTACAAATTCCCTACACCTTTGAAATGGAAAACAAACATCCATACCAGCTCCTCTACATTCAGTTGCATCGTAAAAACCGCCACCAACACTACTCAATCACTCCACCAACCCTCGCGTCTCACACCCCGATTCAAATTTACGAAAAAATACATCTCCACTTTCAATTAAAAAAGACTGCACCCAACGAACATCGTCGCACAAACTCTCCATTCTCTCCCCCCCCCGTCCTCCATCGACGTGCCGCTCGTTCCATTCCGAATAAAATCTGTTTCCCAGGGTTCACACGTTTTTTCCCGATCCCCCTCCCGGAAACTCAGCCAAAGAGATATTGTCTCGCGCGTGATCGATATAACGCCGAATATCCATCGAGCGCGAGTAGAATTGTCGACAGAGGTTTGCCCCCAAAAAAAAAGAAGAAAGAAGAAAGAGAAGCAGCGCGAAAGGGGGACATAAAACGAGGAAGCGCACGCAAACGAGCGGCTGAAACGGTCGAGCGCGGCTGTAGGCCCCGCTCGGATGCGGCCGCTCGTGCGGACGTGCGATCGGTCGGGGGCTTCCGGAAACCGAGAAAAGCCGAAGGTAGCAATTCAGTCGGACGCGCTGGGGTCGCTCGGGCTCCAATTATCGGTAACCCAGCCGGTCGTGGGGCATAAAAGAAGCGTAGCTTCCGCGACAGGCGTCCCGTAACTCCTTGCCGTATGGCGAGCGGTTTCGTGGAATCCTCGCGTGAAACCCCGAGTCCGTTCGTCCCTTTTAAGTCGCTGCGCAGCTGGAACGGCTAGCGCCGGGTCACCCTATGAGTGATGCAAATTTTCTGACGGAGAACAGTAGCGAGAAGTGGGTACATGTACACGGTGTCGAGGAAATAGTTACCATTCAGAGGTTCCAGTTTCCAGTATGTTACGACTTAGGAAAGGGCGAATAATTAAGGCGCGCAACTACGCATGCCCGAAGAAGATCCTTTTGGCGAGAATTTTTCAAAAATACGGATGATTAAATACAAACTTTAACAGGCTATCTAGTATCAAAAGTACTTCTATTGCTATATCGTTATAATACATCCAACGTTCAAATTATAGAAATGGCACCATCCATTAGGAACCGTTAAGGTTGAAGAAATTACTGAACAGTTGTAGATTCCATCGACATCCAAGATGCCACTTGGGGCTTGCACCGGAGGCGTGCTATAAACATACACACTACCGCTAATTAAAAATAACAAGGTTCGTCGGCGTTGCCATTCATACGAGCTCTCCCCATTGTTATTATTATTCTCGGGCATCGAATTCGTCCCGAAAAGTTATGCTCGCTAAATAACGAAACGCCCAGCACGTTCCCTCGCCGAAGGACAGAGACAATGCGGGCGGAGCGTGACACTCGCGCGCGCACACACGACAGAGAGCGATAATTGATTAAATTTACGGCGGGATCCGTTTCCTCCTTCTCGCCTTGATAGACACGCTCGTCCCGAGCGGCAGGTATGCCCCGTAGGAACAATGCCCGTCACTGTGATTAAAATAAAGCAAACCAGATTAACGTAGGGGCACGCCGACGCGGGGAATTAACAACCGTTCACAATGGGGCCCCTTTGTCGCGGCGCCTCTTGAAAATTCGCCCGAACGAACCGCGGCGAATATAAATATATACCCGCCGCGGCACACACAAGCAAACCATCCCCCTACGATTCCTACACGTCGTCGGAGACTTCGCTTTCGAGACTAATTTTGGGAGTAGGCGCTTGAGAGCGAGGGGAATTGCAATTACTTATTTAATACTCCGGTGGACGTCAAGTTTTCAATTTATGGCAATTTAAACGCTTTTACTCGAGGAAGAAATAAATGATAATATTAATATGAAACTAAAATTGGATTTAAGTCTAGTGACCGCATAGATGCAATAGTTGGGGATTTCTGTTTATATTTGTATGTAGGAATTTTTTCATTGAGAAGAGTTTTAAAATAGTATTTGGAAGGAGAGTTGTCAATATCGTACTGGTCGCTTAAATCGTACCTCATCAATTTTTCAGTACATAATTAATATAAACGACATGTCGGTGGCTTAGTGCATAAATATTGTATGTCCCCTTTTAGCGGTTTCGAGGAAAACAGATTTAAACATTCAATGGTACCTGCCATATATTTTTGACAAATTTATGAAGTAGGTAGATATCAATGAAATGAAACAGTCAAGAACTATTAAAAGTAGACATACAATATTTACATATGCACTGACAAGGGAAGATCCCAAACCCGGAAATTCCCAAAAAAATCTGAAACTTCGTGAATATATAGGAGATTTCTTCCTGATTAAAACGCAATTTTTGTTTGCTGTCCAAATTCGCGCTATGGACGGTGAAATTAACGCCTGAAAATTTTCCAATTTTATTTTGTAACTCGCAATTTGTAAGAGTTAGAAAAAAAGTTTCGACACAAAAGTTACTTCTTTTAATTAGATCCATCATTTGGTAGAAAAATTATTTTACAGCTCACGAGTTATAACATAAAATCAGGAGGAAATTCCCTACATATATACAAAGTTTCAGAATTTTTTTAACTTGAATGCAATGGTAAACATGTTAAGTAAATGCGAAATTTGAAGTAGAAACCTAAAAACAAACGAGCTTACACCTTATTTTGTGCGTGACAGAGGACCCATAAGCAAGAATTTTTGGGGAGACGTTAACTGAGCAGCTGGTAGTTACTGAGTATCACGTGACCATTTTTGAGGTTAGGGTAGTGAGGTTGAGGGATATATATATATAAGTAATTAATGAGGCGAAAGACTCGTGGATAGTTATTATAGATTGTAGTCTAGATACAATTGTATTGTATAGTGTAGATATTGTAGTATAAGCTCAATATTGCTTAGTATGCGTATGACACATGCGTACAAGAATTTGGACGAAGAATGTTTCGTGACGGAGCTCCATCTCTCATACACCCTTTGTGGAAAAGTAGGGTTCAGTCATAATTCTTTCGCTTCTTATCCCTCTGTGATCTTTGAGGACAGCACTGAGGGTCGAAGAAAAAATTTCCTCCATAAATTCACTGAAAATCGACCTCAACCGAGTAATTTTTCTAGGCTCTTTCATATTAAATTAACTACACACATCTCAATTTTAAACACAAAACATTTTTAACTCCCATATCACCTATCCAATAAATTCTATTTCCCTGACGGAATTTAAATTTCTACCAATTTGTAACGCATAGATATCCTACAATATTCCAAAATTTTATTCTACAAGTTGAAAAAAGGAAATTCTTCTCATCAAAAGAAACAAAAAAACTCGCCTACCTTTGTACGATCTTCAACTTCCTTTCCAAACACAAAAGCTGCCAAGTTCTAGGGGTCCCAGATCCCACGCACGCTTCTTAAATATCAACAGCATCCACTAACCAATAATTTATCGTAGAAACACTATAACTATAAACACTAGCAACTAAGTTATAGAAGAACAAGTTTTGTCCTTCTATCGGACATTTTAACACTAATGAATATTATCACAAATTTCTTTATATTTCCCAATAAGGATATATTCAACCACTGAAATCCGTATACGCGCCGCAGAATGTTCAATTAACTATCACATGTCACTAACGCAAACTTTAAAAGCAATTGAGAGACTCGAAAGGCTCGAACGCCTCGCACGGAAATATTCCCCCAGTAGCTCCGCTCGGTCGCACGGTCGAAACGACACTGAGGCCTCGACCGTGGAGGGGCATTAGCGCTTATCTCGAAATTCAGGGTATAAACAAAAAGTCTAGGGGTAGGTAGCCGGCCAAGGTGGGGAGTGGGTCAGTGGTGGGAGCGCTGAGTTACAAGGTTTCGCTCATACCTCCGCGTGATTTATGACAGCAGTAAGGTCAGAAAAGTGTCATAGGGTTTGCCGGGCTGGTAAACACGTCTGGCTTCTCAACTCCTCTTTACGCTTTCTTCTTCGGGATCGCCTGGTCTACACCTTCCGTTTGGTTTAAACAGAAACAATGACTAGGGCACGTGCAGGCGAAACTTGACCTTTTCCTGCCACAAATCTTGCACCCTGGAACCAATGACTTACTGTCCCATATTTTACAACTGTGTACCTACAGGTACCTATACTTTCTCTACAATTTTCCATGGACTCTGAATTTCCAGTCGACACTCTAGTCTAAACTTTCACTATTTTTTTTATGTTGGGGCTGTTTCAATGATAAGTTTTCCATGTTATTACGAGGAATTTGCACGCAGCGACTTCGCCCAAGATTTTTCTACATTATAACGGAAATCCTCTGCGTTTTGGAATACTATGGTTTCGATTTTCTGTGTTAAGTTTTTTATAAGCAAATATCTAGAGATTTTGAATTCTAACGTCATGTTGCATTGACTGTTCACTTTTCAAATGCCAACGAGTACGTGTCTCTAAAAGTTGATAGTTTACGTCGGCCATAGTTCATTTCTGCGGACTTCTTCCGAAGCCTATAGCCTGTAAACCGGATAGCCAGTGATGGCCACAGTTCGCAGAGTTCACTACTCCGCAGATTATGATCTAAGGTACCCGTGACCTATGGCACCTAAGTCTGTAGAATCCGAGTTTGCAGTATCTAACGTTCACAACCGTCTATATAATTCAGTGCCCGTAATATGTGGCCCTCACCGCAGTGCTATTAGCCTTAGTCCATAGTTTACAACTATCGCTAAACTATGCCTACGATTCTTCACTTTCAAACATTGACAATTTTCACCTCAGAAATCAGAAGCTTAACACTTTGGTGCCGGCCAAAGTCATTACTCCATACTTATCAAATATTACAATAATTTTCCAAATTTTGAACCCAAACTCCCATATGAACTAGCAAATAAATTCAAAGAAATTCAAAGAAATTTATCTTGCATTGCGAAAAAGATACCGGCCCACTTTATAACGAAACAAAGTAGGCACAGTAGAATTCAAGTGCACCGAGCAACACTGAGATCTCCGCTGCGCATGCCCAAGCGGTAGACGAGAAAGTAGGCGGAGCAACCGTCCTCCACTCTACAGCGCCAAGGTTGCTTTCATTCAAACCTCAACATCAGCTATTTGTCTGTTACTCGGCCCACCTAGAAATTTATCCACGCAGACATCACTTAAGCTAAAACAAAAAGGGAAATCGGTCTAAGAGTGAACTCTCATAGAAACCGTTTTTCGGCGACCTAATTGCAGGCATCGCAAAGCGATCGCCAATGGGTGTGTTTGGGAGCAGTGTAAAATTGGCCCGGGATGATTCAACGACTGCTATACTGTTCCGTCCTGCGGTTCAAGAGCGAAATTATGATAATGGACGTTTTCGATAGCGAAGAGGGGGGTGGAGGGATCCGTGCAGACCTTGCCTGGCGATTCACGGTTAGGAGAAGCCGTATAATTACTGGCGTCCAAGCAATTTCCAATGTTTCCCGCAAGCAGCGAAACGCGGAGGCCCCTCGAGGGGCCGATTCCACGGAATTGATTCTCCGGCTCGAACCCACCATCTGTTGGCGGCATCCCCAAACGAAATAATCGAGGAGATTAAGGCCTTGCGAAGACGGGTGGCTGCGGTGGCCCCTGTCCTCCTCCCTTCCTTCAATAAAATCCAGCCATAGGGTGCGTTCAATATTGTGCGGACCGGGCAACGTGCACCCGCGGCTGAGTATTAAATCTTGCGTGAACGAGTGATCGCGATGATACTTTCCGAAAAATTCTTCTGGGGCGAACGGTTATTGAAAGATCCCTCGACGAAGATCTGCCGCTTCGACGTGGGCTACGCAGCTGCGTATCGTTAGGGTTTCATTTATCAAGTTTAATGTAGGAGATTAGTGCAAATATGGTGCATGTTGTGAACTTATTTATTTATTCATTCACGAAGGAAAATCTCAATGAACGAATAGTAGGATATACAAACTACAAATCAGAATAGAACTCGTGTGACGAAAGATATAAAGTTCAGGCGATTAAAGAATTGGGGAATTAAAATTTTAAACGATGCAAGTGTGAGAAAAATAAAAAATAATTCTTTTAGTATGGAAGGATGTGAATTCCGCGAGAAATACGGTAGCAATAGTGCTAGAGTAATTTATTTTAACTGTTAGGGGTCGTCCTTAAATTACGTAAAGTTTGTTGGTGTTTAGAAAGGGTTGCGAATTTCTTGGGTTCTCTTACAAAGAAGGGAGGGGAAGTCAGATAGCGTCTTACGTAATATTTTTTAACCTAATTTTCAATATCAATAGCCTAAGAAATGATGTTTCATCGCACACACGAAGCCTAGTTAAATAAATTATACAAAACCTTTAAAAGAATTTTAATAACTGCAAAAATGCAATGTAAAAAATATTACTTAATAAAGGGGGAGGGGTTGCAATATAAAACCTTAGGAATTCTTATACTCGGCGAGGGTGGGGATAAGAAATCGCAAAAATTACCATTACGTAATTTAAGGACGGCCCCTTAGGGCGACCGCAAGGTGCAGCTAAAATCGTAAGTGCCATTTCTCTGTGGTGAAAAACGAAGAAAGTGGCAGCCATCTTCACTCTAAAAATCTGTAAAGGTGATATACGCTGAAAGTCCATAGCAGTGAACAATCAACTTGAGATAAACGAGTGATGTAAGTGACAAAATGACCGGTAATGCTTTATATCTCTCTTCTGAAAATTCTAACTACAACTTCGCACTTACATCCTTTACCATTTAAACTCCTCAATTATTTTCATCATTCACGAATTCGAATACAAAAGAGGTAGCTTCCCGATTTCCACAAGCCTCCAAAGAACACTAACCAGAAACTAAAGTCACCCCGGAACAGCAGCAGCGAGATTAATTTGACGGCATGTCGCCTTTTAACAAAATCCTGCCGCGAGTAGTGCTCTCTCTCACCCCGCGCGGTGAATGTATGGGGCATGTCGAGCCACTCGGGGCATAAGCACAAGTGGTGTGCAAAACTCACGAGCGCATGTCACAGAATGTGTTTTTCAGGGCTCGTTACAAAGTTCGCGTCCGTATGCCGAGCTCTTAATACTCTAACGCTGAAAATGATGTAGAACTACGGTGCCGAGGCGGCAGGGGACCTCGTCGCGCGAAATTCAGCAAGAGAGGAAAGGGACGAAGGGAAGAGCACTTATCCAACTTGATGTGCCCTCAATCTGTCGGTAATAAAAAATCATATTACGCGGGGAGGAAAAGTCCTGTACCGCGGAGAGCGTTCCAGCGCTCTTCAGTGCTCAAGTGCGCCACTGTCTTCAGCCCCTACTGCCTCCCCTCAGCTATATTTCTTCCACCGCGCGCTCCCTTTTCCCCGGCGGTTCGATCCCTTGTTATTCTTCCGGTGGCACTGGTCCGCAGCCCCAGACGACGTGTTCCAGTTACGCGTTTCCGGTCTCTCGGTGGAAAAAGGAGAAGAGCGACAGAGGTGGGGGGGGGGGGGGGCGCGTGCGTCAAACTCTCCCAGAGCCAAGAATAACCAGCGTAATCACGTGCCGCGCCACTTCTGGGTGAAACAGTTTTAACTCGGCCGTACTGAATGGAGACGGCGAGGCGTGTCGTGTGCCTGTCCCGCACGTGCGCGCGCGCCTGGCCCGAGCTGCTTTCGCCCTGCTGTTCATTGAACGCCGTGTATTTCAGACTGGGTAATGATTCACGCGAGCGTCGTCGGCTCTGCTATTACTTCAAGATGCGACTGAGGTAGGCGGGGAATTTCGGCTCGTGTACCGAGAACCTTCCCTTATGGAGGAAGTCGTGTGTCACTGCTGCCTTTTGCCGGCACGGGGGTTCGTGTGTCACCCAATTGGCCCAAATTTGGCTTGTAATTGGGACACGCTGTGGATGTGATAACGTGTTAGACGAATTGGGTGTTGGATTTAGAGTTTCGGGAAGATCAAGAACGTGCGCTGAATTCTCAGGTGTGGGTAATCGAAAGTTTTTTTGAGTAGATTATTTATTTTGAAAAATTACTTGGTCTACTGCGCTCGATTATTGATCATGGTCAATCCTGTGCTAGAGTATTTTTGTATATAGGTATACCAAGGTATAGTGGGTTTTTTAATGTGAGGAATATTAATTTACCTTGGTGCAATGCAGATTTGATTTATAGACAATTGTACGCTAGAGTATGTTTGTATATAGGTGTACTGAGGTATAGTGGGGTTTCTAGGAGTTTGTAGGAGATGGGATGCAAAGTAGTAGGGAAGAGAAATCCTCCCTCTTCGATAGAGAAACCCGGTAGGCATGTATCTCTGGTTTCCAGCCACCCAACAGTAATGCTTCGATACTAGGTCACTCGTCAAACCTCGAAACTAGTCATCCGCTTGTAATCTGCTTGTAACGACCTATCAGCAGTAAATTGCCACGGCTGGAGGCTGTTTCACCATTTCATTTGGGGAGGACGAATTAACTCGTCACTTGAAAATTCCCCAGCTTCAAAGGAATTAATTAAAGCATTCCAAAAACTTAATGAACACACTCTCGAAAGAGTAAACAACATTACCTATCGTCAAAAATTATTTTTGTTCGCGTCGTTATCAGATGACATTGGAAAACTGAAAAATGAGCCAGTTCATTGGTTTATCCCTCGACTCAATGGACCAAAACGAAGGCTTCCAAATACCTCGCGACCGAATATACACTTCCAGCATTGTGTCCCATCGTCATCAATCACGATCGACGCGGGAAAGGACTACGAAATCGAAGGAACGTAGAAGAACGAGGGGAGCTTCCGCTAAATCAGAAAATTTATCGTAAATGTAGCACGTGAACGAAACTGTGCCATCGGACGTCCATTCGCCCCCGCCCCTCGCCAGATTCGCGCGGCGCTTCGAGATTAAAATTCTTCTCACGTCCGCGTCGTTAGCCAGCGAGTATTTTTTGATCCGCGAAAGGCCACCCGTGGAAAATGTTTTTTTTTTCCCCCCCGAACAACTTTTTCATTTCTCACCCCCGTGCTCGCGCTTTTATTAAGAGAACGCCGGCTGAAATTATCGATTGCGCCCCTCAGGAGTATCGCGCGAGTAAACCGAGAAAAATTGAGGGAATACCGCAACTTTCATCCAAGTTGTTTAATATAATTACGCGGGAGCTCTCGGAAGCCCCGCCATCTCCCTCGACATGCCTCGCCTCTCAAAGATAACGTTGATGCCTCTACGGGTGCTGCTCGCTGCAATGTCCACAGTTCACCGAACATTGCACAATTTTTTTTTTATCTTTTCTATTAAGAAACGAGGTAAGAAGAAGTGTGATTAGGTGGAAGCTTAAAGGGAACGAGTCCCTCGTGCCTCGAGGGCGATGCTGATCTCGGCCGGAAGCTGCTGTTCCGACGTTTAAACGTTCGATGAAATTTCTTTCTGGACGCGCCGCAGACTTCAATGGGATATCGCGCGGCTGATTATCGGCCGGCGTAATTACGGGAACCGCGGCGGGCGATGATTGAACAGGCGAAAATATGGCTTCGTTCTTCTGCCGGCGCGGCTCTCCCTTTTGCAGTTTTCATTAAGCCGGCTAGAGAACGATGGAACCGTGCAGACGGGAAGCGTTGGAACGAAACATGACAGAGGGAAGATTAAACTCTTCCACGTTTAACCGACAATGCCGCGTAAAGTAGGAAGAAGCAGCGGCATCAAAGGAGGAAAAGTAGGAAGGAGTAGGTAATTGCGAATGTTTGTGAAACGGGCAGCTGCGAGGAAATGTGGGAAAGGCTGAAAGAATTTAAATATATATTCTCTCGTTTGATTGTTGAGACTGCCATTTCACTGGGAAATTGAAAACGAAAAGCTATTTGCAGCTCTTTTAAGCTTTAAAGGGATTTTTGTGTTTAAAGAAAAAGTGAAAAGAATTCTATGTACAATTCGGACATGTCTCTATCCATATTGAAAAATTTTAACCGAATAGAGTGTTTTTGTCAGTTAGAAATAAATTCCCAAAAATAGGGTATTTCTTGACTTAGTGGCCCGACCCTTTAAAACCACTATAGTCAACGCGAACTCAAGTGGCTGCTCAAAGCCACTCAGAAGTTACTTTCCCCCCTCCACAAGTTTCGGCTAACCCCACCACCATACTTCGTCCTTCGCTCCGCCCACTGCATTTGTAAGGCAACCTAACCTTATACAAACGTGAAAGTGTCGAATAGAATTTGCATTATATATTGCAACTGTGCCACCACTTATTGAATATCCCTTTAGCAATGCAATTTCTCTACCTTTATCCTGCCGCATTTACAAAGAAAAGCCTGGAATACCCAGCGATGCATTTGCCGTCAACGCCGAGGGATTCGTTCGGGGATCAATGGGAAAACAAATCGCGGTAAATATTAACGTCCATCGGGCTCGCCGTTCAACTGGTGCAGACAGAGAGTCCACGGGAGCGCCTCCAGTGGCATCCATAATTTAACGCGGCCAGGACCATTCCTTGGGAAAACGCAAACGCGCCACGAAAGAAGCAGCGCTATTTCACAGTCGAGAGCGTGCCTGGTGAAACTGACGATCAATTCTCGCTACACAGCGAGAGCAATCCAGGGTGCATTCTCGAGGAACGCTCGAGAGTTTGCCGCGGCTACGCAATCGATAAGTTCGTTGCGCGCTCTTAGCCAGCGGCTCTCGTTATACTGTAGCCGAAATTAAAATCGAACCTAACGAACCTTCCGTGAACTGCGCTTCAAATGCCCTTCGCTCGTCGGCGGGCTGTGTTAAAAAATAATGGTCGCAGTTTTTTGCGGTTCGATGTCATTTGGTGGAGGGAAGATTCATTAAGAGGTCTGTAAAAGATTAAAAAGTTCTGAGCACGGAATTCACGGGGAAATTGGGTTCTACGAGTGAAGTCCTTCGGCGTGCTGTATAGTGAGGAGGAGCGGGGGGGAAGCTCCGCCCCTTGGCAACGTGGCGCGATCTGATAGGCCAAGACTTCAGCGACCTTTTATGAGAAGATGGTACATTTGCGACGTGTGGTTTATTCAAACTTCCCGTCGTCCCGCCGAGTGGAACACTTGGAAGTGGAAGAAGGTTGACATAGATTTCAAGAATTTTTGCTGCATCGAGTCATTATTAATTATTAAACCCTTCGTGACCAGGCAGTTCATATTCTCGAATGCAAGATTAACGAATTCCCCTCGACCCAGACTAGCCACCGTGGCCGTTACTTACTTCACGCCCCGTATTTTTCACCACCTCCCCCACTGTCAACCCTTCGGAATCAAGTCGCGCGCCCGCGATTCCGTTTATATTCTCCAAGTTGCCCGCCGCCCCTCCCGGAAAGGAAACTTATGTAACTCGATATCTACTGGGGATATTACTTTTAGCTCCCCAGAGTCGTTCCGACGATTAAACGGAAACGACGAAGCAAACGGGTGGACAGAACGCGGCGGGCGGGGGGGGGGGGGTTAGTCAACGTAGGGGGAAAAGGAGGCTTGGGAAAGGCTCGGGAGACGGGGACAGCGTCGACGTTGCCGCGAAGCAATTGGAAATAATGGGATTCACGGAATGAGAATGAAATATCTGCGAGAGCTAGCGGCGAAAAGGTTGGTGATTTGAAGGAAGAGATTGCCCGCGTAATGAGCAGTAAACGTCTCCACTGCTTTGTCTCCACCTCCCCCCTCCCCTATACCCGCCATTACCCCTCTCATCCCAGCGTTTCTTTCTTCCTGTTCCGCCCCATCTCTCTTTCCACCGCCCTGTCCGCTCTCTTCCCTGTCACTTCCCTTTATTTCGTCATTTTCTGCTACCTCCTCGATCTTCCATTCCCACTAGCCACCCCCCCCCCCCGCCACCCCTCCGTTCCTATTCGTTTGATTCTTACTTCTCCCTCTACCCTCCCTTCGCTCTAGCGCGACATCTACCCCTCCCCAAATCCAACCATTTGCTCCTTATTTTCTCCGCCTCGCCTGTTCCAGCGACTCGGCGGCCGTCGACTACCGCGCGACCCAATAAATAATTCATTCTTGATTATTTCCTGATATTCGATTCCGGAACCCTGGCACGTACGTTCGACTTCTGCATAATTTATTCCCGGTAAAAGGGCGCGTATAAATCCCAAGGAAAATATAGGAAGCGGATCGGGCGAAACGGAGGCGTGAAGCTGCGCGCGTATGATGTACAGAAATCCGCTCCCGCAGTATGCAGTTCTCGCGATTCATATGGTGCCTGTTTCTAAAATCGCTTTTCGATATACACCTTCGAATTCGTAGGCTTGAGCGAGCATCAAGCTGCAGCTTCGGAACGAACATTTTTTAACGATACGTTCTATTTAGTAATGTGTAAGTAATAGTAATATTTAATATTGGTAACATTGATAAGTAATTTTATTGATAAATTTTGCTGTATTTACTCAGGTAACAGGCAACTGTTCACTTTTATATATTAGTAGGGATAGGAAGGAAAGTAGGGATTTCAGTCGTCCTGGCTCATCCTGTATAGGGTAATTCCGGGAGACGCGGCCGGGCTGGAGAGTTGGTCGAGTTGCTATATTCAGACTCTACATCTGTGTATATGTAAAAATGTGTTAAGCTTCAACTGTTTCGACCAACTCTCCAGCCCGGCCGCGTCTCCCGGAATTACCCTATCGAAACAGACGCGCGGTCGAGCGCGGGATTCGATCGCGCCAGCAAATCGCAAGGATCTGAGCCGGTATCCGGGGACGCGTGGCGTATTGGTCAAAGTGCTCCGTTTGTAACGCACGACGATTTAAATGCAATTAACGGCGAACGAGCCGCGGCCCCGCCAACGTTAAGTGGCTTTAACGGGGCCGCGGGGCGTGTTGACACTGAATCAAAATAATCATAATCGGTGTGGCGTTTCGCGCGCCACGGACCACGCGAAAATACGTGTAATTGCATGTTGTGCGCGCGTCACCGGTCGCGGTAATCCCGGGGCACGCTAGTGTCCGTGTAAACACAGCGCCATCTCCACCGGAAATCCGTGTACGCGTCGCACACCGATGCGAATAATTTTATTTCAATCACAGTTAATTTTTTTACACGATATTTTCTCGGGCTACCTTCTTTTTGTAAAAGAGTCCCCGCATTTGCGAAGGGCTCCACTGTCAAGGGAGTGATTTGAAGTCTGGGCACACATATCAGTCCCGCGGCAGCTCCGTATCATCAGTGTCAGTGGTAAAAAATAAGTTTCCCTATTTTAAAATGGAACAGTCCACACTTCTGCGTTTGTTAGTTACAGGCACTGAAACAGGCTATTGACAATGAAGGAGCTGAACCCTCACGGAACTGATGTGCGTGCGTAGAACTTTAATTGTCGCCCGGATTTTCGAAAACAAAAGTAACTGGAACAGTGCTGGGTACGTCGAAGGTGAATGGGAATGTTAAACAGATTTCCTCGGGAGCAGGACAAAGGAGCCCTGCTGCCGCGCAATTTAAACTTTGATTCTACCGATATTCGATTGAAGTCGCTGTTATGGTTGGAGGAGCAGGGGTGGAAGAGAAGAACGATTTGATCTCGGAGAAATTCTATTGAGAATGACGTGATTGTGGCGGCTGGGTCTTACTCGATTAAGGGAATTAAGGTTACTGGCCAGTTGGCATGCCGTGCACCCGTAACACGTAAATATTGCTCGGTCACTGGAGCACACCCTGACCACAGCCCGGCGGATCGCATTACCGCCCCCTCCACGCGTATTAACTGCCGATGTGATCGCAAACAAATATATTTGTCCGCGCCAAACTTAATTAAATGCAACGCCGGCTCGACTGGCGCCGGTGTACAGAACTCGTATGCGATTTAACAACCATTTATATAATCGATTGCACAGCAACGCGACTCTTCGTAACAACGAATACGCCCGACTACCGTCCACGAATCGCGCAGAGCGTACAATTCTTCGCATTTATACCAGCGCCCCATCCACGTTCAAACATTGTTTTCCTAGTCGATTTTTTCAATAGGGGAAATAGAGAGCAAGCGGACAATTGCAACAGTCGATATTTCTATACTAAAAATAAATCTGCCGCACAAAACTTTCGAATCACCAATGTTGAGTCTACATCCTAGCTTAATGTTTCCCTGTTATTTTCACTTATAATTAGAACAGAGACCAAGCGAACGATTATATAATCACGTAACTACGTCTGGTGTAACGCAACACGGTTCTATCATGCGGAGCCTTCGTCGCGTCAAGAAACCTCCCGAACGCGTTTTCCTCGCTCATCTCTTTTCACCTCGAAGCGGGGACAAGGATATAAATGGCAACTCGATCGTACGAATCCCGACCACCCGATCTTACACGCGAGCAAAAAAAACAACGCTCATAGCGCGTGCGAGAACCGGCTGAAAAAAGAAAGAAGGAGAGGGAAAAAAAAAGAGCCGCCGAGCGCGAGCCGTTAACTGTTGGACAAACTGTGGCGGGGCAGAAACGAAGTAGGCCACTTTGGCTCCTTTTTACCGGCGAACAAGCAAACACTGGCCGGAGAGCGAATGCCTTTCGAAAGAGAAACGTAAATATATCGCGTTTCAAGCGATATGTAAACCGCGCGTGTACGCAACACGGAGATCGTTCGGCTTACCATATAAACCGGCGTGTCTCTGGTAACGGCCGTGCAATGCGCCAGGGGATCACGCAACGATAATACGGGCACTCGTCGGTTTTGAAAGCAAATACGCGAATCCCCGGGCGTAATAGGCCGATACACAATCTTACGATCGTTGCTTTTCAATCCTCTCTCGTTCGCACGTTCGCCGGCAGACCCCCGCCGCCCCTCGCGCCCCCGTTCTGGTCCCTAATGAACGAATCGCGGTTCAACGGATTATCACGTGTTTTTACGAGGCACGTGAGACACGTTTTTTTTCCAAACACACTATCCGCTCGTCGATAAGGGTTGTTAGCGCGGCGGTTAAATACGTCAAGGGACGCGCGACGTTGCTGCCTTTTTTCGTGGTACACAAACCGTAAATCACGGTCCCCTAATCGGCTTAAGTATCGAGAGCACGGTGCGCGGAGAAAATTGGGAGAGAAATATTCCGTGCGTATTATGAATTCTGGGGCTGGTGTTGTATTATTAACCGAGGCTCGTCTACTGGCTTCGCTCTAGCAGTCAAACAACGCGGGTGGAACGCCTTCTGACGTAGCTTCCAGATATGTCTACCAGGAGAGCTAAGATACCGTGCCTCGAGCTTAGCGTGTTGCCAAGTTTCGGTCTGGAAAATACAAAATCCCGCGGAGGTAATATAGATGGATACCTTGTGATAATAAACTGTAACGTTAATCCTAAAACCAGGGCCACCTTTACCAATGGGCTAACTGGGCTATAGCCCCGGAGCGCCCGTGATCCAAGGGCGCTTAAGAATCAAATACGTTGAAATGCTTTTTTCTCTTCAATATCGGAGATAAAAATTTCTATATGGAGAAATTGCACCCTTTGGGGCTAGGGCGCCTAAAATTTTTAGCCCAGGGCGCTCAAATTTGTTAAGACGGCCCTGCCTAAAACCTCCGAGAAGTTAAGATATTCAAATTCAGCGCCTTACTGCCGTCAAGTCAAGAATCGTAATTTCAACGGAAATGTAATTTCTACCACCACCCTCTACCATTTAAACTGCCTATACATTGAACTTCCAACAGATCGCAAGCATCATTTACAGTGCACCCGCCTTCAGATCCCTTCAGCAGGCCCAGATCTAGGGGGGCGCAAGTAGGGCAATTGCCGAGAGCGGCAAATTTGGGGCGGCAAAATTGGTAGACAAATATCTACAAAAAATTTTGCTCGGTGTCAAAAACTATATATTTTAAAATATTCAATGCAAAGGCGGCAAAAATCACTTTAGCCCAGAGCGGCGGAAGAGCTAGATTGAGCCCTGCCCTTCAGCGTCAAGGTACGCCAGCGGAAGAGTAGAAATTAAAAATAATCGACGACGATTTCCTCCGTCGGGACGCGGTGTGCTCCGTCACGGATCATGAATCGTCCGATCGCGTGGAATTCCACGGAATATGCTCAAAGGGCTGCATACAGCCGCGATCTCGACGTGTGTATAGTCCGGCGGCGACGAAAGCGGGACAGCGGATGGGACAAGGATGCACTATGCGGGGAGGGGAGAGGAGGGTAGACTGGCGCGCAGAGAAAGGCAGAGATTCACATCGACGGCCAGGCATTCGTTCCTAGATGATTCCCAGATGCTTGATCGCTCAAGCAGATACAATCCCACGGGAGGGGGCAAACGGGATGATTTTAAACAAAGGAAGGCACCCGTTCAAGCATGATCGAAGTTCGCCACGGTACGTGGCCGGTTCTTTGGCCCGAGCCTTCAGACGCCTTCGAACAGCACCGCGAGCAACGCGCAACCACGGGAGAATCCCACTGCCTGGCTGGCTGCCCGTCCGCCTTCGTGCCTTGTAGCAAACGCTACAGTGTATCCCTCCCGCCGTCCCCCCTCCAGCCTCAGCACGCCGGCAAACCCCATCGCTGTTCGCGGCGCTCCAGCTTTATAATACACCTGAGCGAGACCGCGCGCCGCGGTGTTATTGCCTGCTCTTCAAAGTTGAAGCGGCCCGTAGGAAAAAAAATGCTTAGCCGAGACCGTGGCCTGCGCCATTACGCTTTAGAGCGGCGGCATCGCCGGGCTGCGATCGCAGAAGACTCGTTTCGTTTGGCAATTTACCGTGGGGGGATGCACCACATTTCGATCGTTCATTTCACTCGAATTTTACCGTGCTTTCGACGGCACGCGTGGATGGCTGTAGATTGAATTTTTAACTGGATTTTTCTTGCTAAAATTCTGATACATACGCGTTATAATGTTGGAGGATTATGGTGCCAGATTCGCTGTAAATCGGTGACCAAGAATGTCTTGCGCCGTAATGTCTTCCGTTCACTGTTCGCGCATTCAGGGAACCTCTTAAGATTCTACTACCCACCAGGGACTTATGATATCCTAATACGAATTCTGTATACTACCGTTATTCTGCATACTACCCTGTACCATTCGTGTCTCCTTTAGTACAATATCAGCAAGAAGCTGGTGCGCGTCGGTATCTCCGGGCAATAGTTCTCGAAATGTGAACAGTAATGGCACACTTTGGTCGAAAGTGTCCCCGGAAGACTCAGCATTATCTGTTAACCCCTTCAGTGCTATGAATCCGCACATGTAAACCCGCCTGCGCATGCACACCGCGCGGAGAACGCGTATAGGCGTCCAGCGAGCACAGGTAGCAGATGTAACAGAAGCAACCCCGCACACCGTGCAACGCTCATCGTTAATATCCCAGCGCTGTAAATGGCCGGCGATCCATCGACGCCAGACACCTCGTGACGTGCGTGCGCGCTTTACCTAGAAAGACGGTCGCGTGCGTGGAGCAGATTCTGATGGCCCCGGCTAACGAGACCAGAAATAATTCCTTCTTTCGCGTCATTCTCGCGCGCCCAATTAACGGTAAACTGGATGCCGCGTGTTTCCACGTTCGCCGCGTCCCGAGCGAACTAGCGTGCTGCCCGCGCAACACCATCCGCACCTATCTCCCAGCGAATCGGTATGGCCCATAGCCCGCGCAAAGAAAGCACGACACAGTAAATCCTACGCCGGGTATATCTCTTTCGAATTGCGGTTTCCATCGCTTTCCAGTGCGCTGCTTTTATTTCGTGGACCTGACGTTCAGCAACCGCTGGGCTGCATACACGCAGAGGGGCGGCTCGGGGGGGGGGGGGGGGGGGAGGAAGCTTTCTATAGCCTCGGGAGCAACAGAGCCGCGTACTCGACGCGGCCAGAGGAACGGAAGGGAGGACAAATTACACACGCGCGCGCTAGGAGCCGATATTTCTGAGTAAAAAACTGAACCTTGCCGCGCGTGCACCGTTCCACCAGCGTCGACCGCGTTATGTACGCTGCATCGAAATCTTTTGATGTCCCTGCACCCCTCCGCGCGCAGAACGGACTCGGAACTTTTGCGGAGCCAGCGAGCCGAAAGAGCCCGCGCATCGATTCGTTCTCAATGCCGTTTGTGCGGCGCAACGCGACGCACCGTTCCCCGCTGACTCGTTAACTTATTCCTTTTATTACCGAGCATTACCGTACGCGATCGCGAAAATGCCGCCCGATGCATTACACGCGACCACTGAAATCCACGTATTACCGTGCAACCGCTGGGGACAGTTCAATTTTAACCAACCATCGACCACTTTTCAATACGCACTTCCTTTTGCAATAAAAAAAAAAATAGAAATTTGAGTTCCCGAGCTGCGAATATATGGCGAAGAGGACCAGTGCAGATGTCGCTAGTGATTAACCCGAGGCAGTGGAACATCGCTATTCCCATTGTTTTTCGTGCGTTCTTCATTCTCTGTTATTTCCGATACCCGAAATTGCGCGAGAAAAATTGGAATAGAGAAGCTTCGCAGGAGGAACGCAGCTGATAAAAGGCTGCTCGATACTCAGGCGTGCGGCACTTCACACTCCGATAGGGATGTTGATAAAATATCGATGTTTCAAATATTCGATATTTTTTCGCGCAATATCGATATTTTCGGTCGATATTTTTCAATCCGATATATCGATAGTTCGATATTAATATCTCATTATCAGCATCGATATATTTTTGCCGTTTGACATCACGCGCATGCGTGGCGTGTTCCCCCTCCACTGACAATTTGTGCATCTGGAATATTCCCGGCAACCATGAATACGAAATACTTTCATGGCAACTCGTGGCAATTATTCAATTATTAATTTTTGTATTTTTTTCAGTACCTACTTAATTGTGGTACTTTTATATTTTTCAAAATACTTAATAAACGTAATTAAACTACCATATAATTTGCTTAAATTCTGCCGCAATAATTTAAAAAAAGAATCAATATATCGATATTCCGATTATTTTTCTGTATATCGAGATGCGAAATTGATATATTTGAAAAAATCGTTATTTCTAAAACTATCAGCATCCCTACGCTGATCGCTGCCAGGACACTGCCGCTCAAGGTATCGAGCGCGTCGTTTTTCCTCCCTGCCTGTTCTGCTCTGATAAGATCGAATACCGCGAGATCGAGGGGGAATCGCTGGAAAGCGGGAACGGTAGCCAGGCTCGGGCCCATTACTACCGGCCGAGCCACGGAGGAGCATTAGGCTCGGGGTCTATGGATTTCGCGCACAGCGCCGGGAGAGACCGGAGGAGTTCGTGTTACCTTGACGAGCCTCCCCTCGACAATGCATCACCACTGTCGCTGGCCAGCGTCGTATTTCGTTTTTCGTTCGAGCGGCCGGGCACACCGGGGCCGTTCTATCTCCCTCGCGCGACCTGCTAACCGCGCTCGCTCTTGACGGGACATAGAGGAGGACCGAGAGATACCATCGACGATCGAATGTTCTCCGCGAGTGGCTGCGGCTATCGGACTTTTTGTTTCTCGCCCGTACCCCGCGCCCGCCCCACCTCCGTTCGAAGTTACCTTTTGTCTTGCTGTTCTTTCCGTCCCTTTTTTTGGGGCGCATCAGTGGTACGCGATTTCAAGAACTAAGCGCGACCCACCCCATCCACCGGCACCTCCTGCTGGCTCGCGTTCATCCTCCCTACAACGGTTGAATTTTTCAACGGCGGAGGCGAAATTTTTTTCTCCACCCCCTAGGTCAGACATATTTTGCGTCTCTTAATTGGGAGGTTTGCATTGTGCGCGGGGGCGTTCATTTGCAATTCCCAGCGGCGGATAGTTTTTAATAATCAGTCTGGCGGAGGAGGGCGCGAGGGGCGGGAGTGATGGGTAGGGGAATGGTAGTTGCTGTGCTGCCGGAGCCATCCGTGGAATTATTCGCCTTTCCGTGGATCATCGAGTTTGATAGGGAACGAATGAGGGTGTAATGGTTTGTCTGAAAAATGGATGGACGAGTAATTCTGATTCCAGGGGGGACGGGAGGGGGATTCAGAGTAGCGTCGTTCGCGGCGATGGCGCGTGAACGAACCAGTCGACGCGGCTGAAGTTAAACTGCCATTAGCAGAGGAAAGTTTCACGCATACCTCGGTCGTTCTGCTCTCACGTTTATCAATACCTATGGATAACGAAATTCCGAGGATCCTGGGGATAGCTACTTAACGAGTTCGCCCAATACCCACGGGCGGATAAAATTCCTGGCGTGTGGGGTATGGAAACAGAGCCACGCCTTTACGCGCTCAATTGTGCACCCCTAATCTTTTATATCCGGGGGAAATGAACTGCGACACAACGCGCGAATAAATCTGAATCATTCTACTGGGAAATATGTACGGGGAGTCGCCAAGTAGTGGTGCGATAACGGGCGTGATTCTGTATGAAGAAATATGTATGCGGAGAGTGTAGAATATTTTTTCTAGAAGACTTTGGTTTTTCAGAGTGTGGAATTTATTTTTTTGAAAAAGATTATTTTTTAATTTCGACTCGTTTTTCTAGTAGAAATGGGCAAAATTTTTATTTAAATAAAACCCGAAGTAACTTTATTCGGCACGTGAAGAATAATTTTTTTTAACTTTTATTTATATCGTTATTCGAAATTTTCTTTAAATAAAATTTTTTTCCATCTCTATTTCCCACAATGATTCATTTTATGGATATTGTTCCGAATGACCCCAGCGGCCGATCGACATGAGATTTTAGGGGAGGGGTGGGGTGGAGGTGTGAACCCCAAATCCAAAATAGTAGCTTCGGGTATTTATTAGTTTCCGAAATATTAATAAACAATTATTCTTAATTTGTTTACAAATTTTTTTGAACTAACAAACACGTAGTTAGGGACCCAACACAAACAATTACTACAATTTTAGATTTAGGGTAAATCCCATCCCTCCTCTAAAATTACATGTCGATCGGCTACTGGAATCATTCTGAACTACAGCCCATTTTATTTGCAGTTGTACTCAATTTATTCTTGCATACTGTCGATGCGTAATGAGGTGTATGTATGCGTACTTAAGTAGTCAAAGTGATTTTTCTTAAAACTGAATAAATTTTTTCAAAATATTTGACCCTATATTTTTGATTTAGTATCAATATGGTGGCACCCTGTATATATTCATCGATGTTTCTCATTACACCATTGGGAACGTCGGGTCAGACCACCAGCGACCTTTCACTTGCGCAAGCGCCAACGATACACGCAATAATATCGCGGCGATTACCAGTGACGCGTGTGACCCCGTCAAGTTTTTTTGCTCGTCGCCAAGTAGACGAGGTATTGCGAGAGGCGGTAAATTAAGCGGGGCGCGAAGGAGGTTGCAAGTGGACAGAGAAAGATAAAACCCACAAGTATACGTATACATGTTACCCCCTGCTTGTTTTATACCGGCTTGAATCGAGTGCTGTGCTCAACAGTCACACTGCAAAGCAGATCGAGAAACGATCTCTTTCCAACAGGAAAATTTTAATATTACCGAGCTGAATCCAATAACTGAATGGGCCCACAAGTGCACTAGGTCAGGTCGAACTAAACGTGCATCAAAAATTATAACTGATACTGGGCCAAACGATATTGGCTTAATTCTGAACTACCAATGGACGGATATGAAACTCGTCAGAATTCAGAATAATTCAATTGGGGAGAACGGAAATGGATTTCAGGATTCCTTTAGCAGAAATAATTTTATAACAGGGCAAAAATGGCACTCTACAAGCGAATTTAGACGTTACACTTTAGACGTGCATCGTGGATAATTCATTCATAGTAAAGATGAATTCATCAAAAGTAGAGACTGGGTCTACTTTGGTCACTGGCATAAAATGCATATTAAAGCAATCTTTACAACATTCATTGTGGATGAATTATCCGTCTAGAACCGTCGCACCGGTCACTTTGTCCGTTTTTAGTTCTTGTGTCTCCACAATTTTTTTATTTTTGCAACTAAACGTATGTGCGTCTGTGACATTTCTTTAAACTAGGTATTTTTCATGCTGCGAAAATAATTGTCTACTGCATTACTGTCTAGCTATGTTAATATGCTATAATGCTACTTCATATTAATAAATTTAAGCGAATATTACTTAGATTTTACTTGAGTTACTAAAGTTTACTAAAGTTTCGGCGGTTCTAGTGCTAAGGACTCACTACAAATGTCCACTTTGGGGGACGTCCTTAAATTACGAGCCTTTTTTTAAGGGGGAGGGCGTCGCGAATTTCTTATGTTTTCTTACAAGAAGGGGAGAGGGAGTCATGTAGAATTTTAGGACATATTTCTGTAACTTAATTTTCAATATAAGAGGCCTAAAAAGGAAATTGCATTTAATAGAGTTTTAATAACTGAAAAAATGCGATGTGAAAAATATTACCCAAAGAAGGGGGGAGGGGGTTGAAATATCAAATTTAATTCATATACTGAATGAGGGAGAGGGTAAGAAATCGCAAAATGAATTTTACGTAATTTAAGAACAGCCCCTTTGAAGACAAATGTAGTACAATTTGCTCAATCGAAATCAACTCCGACACCATTCAAATATTATGTACAGAAGCCCCGTCTATGCATCAGCGCAGCTGAGGAATTCGAATAAACTACTGTGGCGTTTCCCAACGCGCTACAAAGATCCCCGAGCGAGGGGACACAGCGCTTTCATTTTCTGGAGGGGTAGCAACTGTGTTGCCGATGATGCGAGAAACCATCAGCCATCGAGCTGCTGTTGGTGAGTGGCCGCGAGATGCTTCATCCTCTCCCGCACCCCGCGCCACCACCCTGCCTTTTTTCTCTCCCTCGTTACCTTCGCTTCCCCGAGATTTCCGCTCGACTCGACGAAGAAGGCGCGCACTTGTGCCTGCCGCGCCTTTTGTACAAACGGGAATGGCAAGCGAGGCCAGTCATCGCGGCGTGACTCAGCCCAGCGATTCGATGAAATCGAATTTACTCCGTTCCTTCGCGCTCCTCTCCTTTACGCATGTTTTACATTAATCCCTGCGAGCCCCACTCGCCGCGGTGTATCTGACCGCGGGCCTGACTCATTATCTTCTTTCCAAGGAGACCAGCAAGCTGATTGGTAACCTTTAACCCTTTGGATGCTATCACTATGTCGTTGATTTTATGGTAAAAGTGACCAAGTTTTTTTTATTAAAAAATAAGCTTTTAGTATTTAGCAAATTGCCAAGTGTGATTATCTTTTCAGTAGAGGCCAAAATCTCATTTTTGAAAAAAGTGGATTCAGGTTTGTGCGGGTGACGCCTATGGGCGACCAGGGAGTATGGCTAACGTGCATGAGTGGAGGATATCCGCACACGGCGTTTGCGCAATGCTTTAATCTGAAAGGGTGGATTTATTAACGGGGCACTATCGGTGCACCAAAGCACCGGGGTTGACAAGAGAGCATCTTCGCTATCGCGTAACAGATTATCTTTGTTATAGGACCGTTGTCATTGCACGTTTCCAAATTGATGGAACTGTAAATCCGATCACGGGCGTTGCGGTGTTTACTCTTCGTTCGGTTTATGTTGGTATTGCGAAAGGCTTTGTGAATGGTTCGTTATCTCGTTACTGTGAAGTGGGGATCATACGGGGACTAGTTTTTTGGAAAGATAAATGCCAATCACTATTAATAAACTATGCGTGCGATAGCAACGCAAGTAGGTTACTATGACTGATATCTACGGTACTATCAAATAAAACCATAAGGATAGCTCTGACTAATACAGACCAAAAGAACAAAATTTCTCAAATGTGAATTCACACTCTCGCAGAAATAAATTCCGCTTAATACATAACTCGACATTCTCTGTCGCACTGAATATCTTTTATCTGAACAATTTTTCAAAGTAATGTCCACCGCAAGTTATGATGGATCGAGGTGACAGCTCGCCGCCATTTTGCAACCACTGTTCCCAAGCATACGCCTTCGATCGCTCAATTGTCCATAGACGCATCGCGCTTTGAAAGCTTCCACGTACAACTTCCTCCTTTCAACGTGTAATTTGAAGTCGTGTAATCGGTGGTAGAGATACAGCAAAGTCGGTCAATCAGCCAAGCGTTAACCCATCGTGGGGTCACACGGGATGTACCCACCCATAGAATATGTATTTGCTAATATTTCGGTAAATTTTTAGACCGCAATTATTAACGAAACATATAACTATAGAATGTTTTCAGTATTTCTGTCCATCAGTGCCCTAGGAATTACCCAATTTACAATTTCACTGCATGATGTAGAGATGGGCGAAATTTTTATTTAAATAAAATTTCGAATAACGAATAAAAGTTAAAAAAAAAAATATTCGTCATTCGTTCGTTAACCCGAGTTAACTTTAGTCGGCACATGACGAATATGTTTTTCAACTTTTATTCATCACTCGAAATTTTATTTATATTATATCATGTATTATTAAAATTATACAATTTTATCTGTATAAATAAAAATATAAATGTTCGTTTGTTCAAAATCTTAAATCCCCGAAAGTTCTTCACCGATTGCCTTGAAATCTTGACACAACGTTGGATTGGAGTGACAACTGTGATAGGTAAAAACATGTTTTTTTAAAATGACAGCGGGATTTTATTTTACAATATGTAGAGATATACATGAATCAGTCACGGTAATAACTCGGGCGAAGCCGAGACGGGGCATGCTAGTATACTATAAAAATTTTGCTCATCTCTGACTACATACCCAGCCACCTACATACACGTCTGATACAACCTGCTCTCAATTATAATCATTTCTTTATCCTCCGCAAAACGGTTCAAAGGGTCGTAATTACTTATCACGCGCAGGCCTCCGCCCCGTTTCGCGGATATCCAGAGCCCATGCAACGCTCGATTTTACACGTGAATTCACGCTGGTAAATGCTTCACTAAGCACGCGTCCAGGAGCTGTATCAAAATGCAAGCGTCTCTAACGATCTTCCCCCTCGCGTAGTTGTTGCTCGGCGGGAGAGAGGAAGCTCGCGAGAAACGAGGGCTGCTCGTTTAACTCCGAACACAGGGGGGAACAAAGCATGGAAAAGAGCTACCTGTGTGGATGGCTGGCGCAGGTGAAAAGTACAAAGCGGCATCGTCTGCAGCAACGAATCCAGAGCGCCGGGGTGTTCCGAAACGCTCCGCGAAGTAACGAGCCGCGGTACCCGCCATAAATAATTCCCCCGCCGCCTCGATCAGCGCGGACAATGCGCGTTCATTACACGGCCTCGATCAAAACTCGTATTAACGGGCCTCGGCTGAACAATTTCGGACCTCGCGAACGAGCGAGCTGAGGGGAGAAATAAAAAGATCGGGGGCGTTGTCAAAACGGTTGCAAAAGCAATCTGCGGCCAATTAATTTTTCACCGACGATCTAATTTCTCCAGCAGCGCTCGATTAATTGCAACACACGCCCCGGATATACCGAAGGGAACCGGCGCCTCGGTTTTTCGGAAATTTTGGCGATCAACCCTTCAGTTTCGAATTTTTAACGGTAATTGCAACGAACCCCTTGTGAAGGGAATTTTCATACATATTTATAGGACCCTTTTATGGAACTTGTCAACGAACGGGGGTGTTCATTGTTGGCGTGGCACCAAATCGATTGCAGCACTGCGTTGGTACTTTTATTTACGAGTTTTGAAAATGGGGAAACAGGAGATGGAGGAGCAGGAAGCTGGGATGTTTCGGGTACTAGCGACAGGCATTACTTGTTATTTGAAAACGTGACAAAATTGTGGAATTTGGAAAAGGGGGCTTATGAAGCATAGGCGAAGAAGATTCTCAAGAAGTTTTGGTACTAAATAGAATTGAGAATTTCAATAAAAATGTAGGATGAGTGCACCAAGCAATAGAGATACAATATACCCAAACAGAAAAGTCAACTATGCCTCACTATAACTAGGGTTGCCAACTTCTTTTTGGGAAAATATAGTACTTTACGGCCAAATGTGAAAGAAAAGATAGTACATTGGGAAAGAAGATAGTACTTTTCAGAGGCATGTGGGACAAAATAAAGCTACAGTGGCGGACGAAAGAAAGTTTACAACTTTTAAAATCACATAACTTTTTTAGAATTGGTCCCAACGACATGAGTTTTTTTTAGCAGCTAGAAGGATTAGTTTGCTAAGAGACGTGTTTCGTCCTTTTTGGAAAAAATCCAATTGGTCGGAATAGCAAAAAAAAAATAGTAAATTTTTTTTTAACATTTTTTGTGAGCCCGTAATAAAAATTCAAAAAAGCCGTTTGTAGATTGAAGTAAATTGTATAAATGTCTAAAATTTCATCAAAATCATTTAAGGTGAATAAGGTCGAAAATCGCTGATCTCGGGAATTTTGCAATTTTTCGCGACAAGCAAGTTTAAAAAACAACATTTACTATTTTCTTTTTGGTATTCTGACCAATTGCATTTTTCTCAAAACGACGAAACACGTCACTTAGCAAAGTAATCCTTCCAGCTTTTAAAAAAAAAACTGATGTCACTTGGACCAATTCCAAAAAAGTTCTTAATTTATCTTAATTTATAATTGTATATTTCTTGTGCACTTTGCAGTATTAATTACTATATTGTCTTTAACAAATATATCAAAAGTTTGATTGCACTGAAAGTCTATATTAACAGAAGTATATGAGGATCTCATTTTTTACGACATAAACTGACTCTGTTTTTCTTTTCCCGTCATTTCATATTCATTATAGAAAAACAACCCTCTGTTAAAGTTAAAATGGGCAAATTAAAGTTTTGATGTTGCCACAGAATGCACTACTTAACCATTAAGCAGTAAACACGTGCTTAGAGCATCAAGAGAAAGGTGGGTACCACAGAAATTTTTTTAATTTTAAAATCTAACTATTGTTACATGCACTTTTTAATTAAATTATCAGTAATGCCTAAGAAATGGTACCTACAATATTTTCTGGCCAATATCTTTTAAGTGCTTAGAGCCTCTAAAAGTTTTAATCCGCCCCTGACTACAACGCAAACCCTATGAAATGCAACAGTGACGAGGATATTCTAGATTTTGAGAGGCGATCTAGTATCCAGGCACTACTGCCCAACAGTCTCGGATCACCCATGACCACCTTTGTTTGCCTTCTATTTCCCCCTCCCGTCCACCTGCCGTTCCATCCACTCCTACAAATCTCACTATTGCTCGGTACACCTGCGCCAGTCGCCAAACATTAGCTTCCAATTAAGGGGTCGGTATCCCTCCGTCGACACCTAGAAATAGAGCAGTTTCGAATTTCACCGGAGTGATCATAGAACCCGTAAAGGTTCGCCGAGGCGAAGTCCATGCCTCGAGCACCGTTCGGGATTCACCACGATCCCTGACCAGCTTCGGGGAGCGCGCTCCCCGCGATGCATGCGGGTTCATCTTCTCTCACTCATTACCCTCGACTCTTCGACATTTGCGCCCGCCTCTGTGCAGAACGGCCACTCGACTGCCTTTGTGCGCCGAGGGAGAAGGTTCGAGCGAGGCGGCCCCAAGACGTGACTCAACGCCGTAATATTTCTCGGCAACTCGAACTCGAGGGTCCCTTTCGGCGCGCGGCTTATCATTTATCATTAAATTCCCGGCTGGTTAGCGCCGTTAGAAAAAGCGCCTCTGAATGCAATCGAAATACATTCCGCGGCGCCGGTGCCCCTTCCAGCCGCAACCCTCTTCTCCGTCCATCGACGTGTAACCTATTACTAGGTCCCTGCCCCTCCTTTCCACCCGCCCTCCCTCGATGGGGCAGCGGGGGACATCGTGACATCATTTTTTAATTATCGAATTGCCTTTCTATATAATTTTGTCGGGTTTCTTTGCTAAATAGTACTATATTTGAATTTATTTTGGAAATAGTGGCAATTTGATTTATTGATTATTGGCTGGTCTGAATATTGAGAAATGAGGACCTTGCAGCTAGAGTGATGCAGCTCCATTTTTTACCGCTTTTGAGTTATGATATGAAAAAAATTTATATCGGTTGGAGCACGTTTCGTGCAAATAAATAAAAATTTCATATTTATATTTCAGTTCTATATTCTATAATATTCATATTTTTCGCTAAAAGTGTAAATAAAAACTCGTCAACTCAATAACTACTAAGTCTGTGAAAATATATATTTTTCAATTAGCGTTCTTTCAATAATTTTATAAACAATTTCTTAAATTTACTCGAAGTTGGTAAAGACGAAGCTGCACCCCTCTTGCTGCAAGGTCCTCAAATGTCCCCTTTCTTTTTTCCTTAATAACGTCTCAAGAATCTCAATCCGAAGAAAAAATGGCCCCAATCTTACTCGTATCGTGCAAATACAGCGCGAAATGCCATATCGCAACGATTCACTGACAGTGGGCGGTTAATGCGGCTGAAATTCCGCGGAGCGGGCTAATTCACTCCGCGCCTAAGCAGTGCGTATACGCGTAACTAATAAGCTAACGTACGCATCAGCTGCACGCACGTACGCGCGCCCCGTCCAAATCCCACACGTAACGTTTCCGTGCGGCTATCGACGCCTCGCCATTCGCATAAATCGAACAGCGAGCTGGCGCGGGTATATGCCCCGTAATACGGAGATGGAACACCATTACCCTCCCCCGCGCCCGCACAATGGCGCCGCGCTTTGAGATTCTCTGCAGACGTCAAGCAGAATACGCGCCGTCCTCACAGAAAGATTCTGATGCACCAGCGAGATTATGCCGAGGATCAAAGCGCAAGGCAGACCAGCCTGCGCTGCTCGCGCGGGAATGGTTCTCTGCGACGGACGAGGACGGGCACCGTGGCGCGGCCACCCGGCAGACAGAGACGGGGCCACTGCCTCATCCTGAGCCTGAGTAAAGCCCTAAATGGACTCAGCCGTCGAAGGAGTTGCTTGCTTTCCACAGAGACGTCTACGATACAGCAGGGCTCCCCTTTAGTTTCGTCTACATTGTGTACAGTACGTACTTATGTAAAGGTTCGCGTGTTACCCCCACCATTTTTGGGGACCGATTTAGGGGACTTATCCATCGCGCCACTTGAAGCGAGCGGAAACGCGGCGGGTTAAGGGATATTAATAGTTCTATGGCTTTTGGAACAAACTTATGCCCATTGTAGATATTTTCCAAATTTTGCATTTGTTGGTTTTTGAAAATCATGGATACAGTAGGTATATCGTAAGTGGAATAGAAATCTTTGAGTGGGATAGATTCATCGATGATAAATATGAAATTAAGTTGAATTTTGTAGACACATGGAAAGTAATACAGCTGTTTCCCATGGATTATATTGCTGTTAAGCAACGGTATTCTGTTTTATAAATTAATATTACAAATCAATAATTGGTCGGGAGGAGGCATTCAGACAAGTGTAATTACCTACAGTTTGTACTTGCGCGGTTTCGTATTGAATTGTGATTTAATAAATAGTGTTAATTTGAAATATAATAATTGAGTTTATTTTAAATAAAGAAAGATTATAAAATGGCAGTAAAATCGCCAAACGAAACTGATATAGATATGTGAATCCACATGAACTCTGTCTCTGATGGAATATACGACTATACGAATTATCTGTTAATGAGTACTGCAACCACGAAAGAAGGAAAAAGAAATCGGCATTGTAAAATGAAATGTTTTTGTAGAATCTTTGTTCTCCAGATAATACAATTTTTAGACTCGCGTGTTGCGCGCGTGCTTCACTAACAATCGGTAAAATGGAATGTCGAATTTGGAATAGCTGTGGATAACATGAATCCTTGTAGAGAAATTCATGCAAACTATAATCATTCCGAACTTACAGCTAGTCGACTAATTGCACCTATAATTGGCAATTTCAAAAATCAAGTTTTCAAAAACATAGGCTTTCACGGGAGAATATTATTCTACAATACATTTTCGTGAAATGAATGAATTTTAGTAAAATAAAACTCTAGAGAACTGTATCCCGTATATACTTTCTAACCGTTCTTGTGGAACACCCTGTAGGATAAGCTTCCCTCGTGTATAGTAAGATTAGTAAGTCAGTTGCTGGTAGGTCCTTTCAAATCACCCCCACCCCCCTCGATTACATTATTTCCATCTAATCCAGCGAATCGATGGGATATAACCCATCCATCCATCACTGTTGCGCGCAATCCCGCTAGCCCCTCTGGATTCATTAGGAATGCTGGCCCCGAAATCACGTTTTGATAAATGTCAGGCCCTCGCCTCCACCGTTTCATGAACGAACCGGGAGAATATTCGTGGAGTCACGACGGTGATGCATGACGACGTTCGTCATTCGATTGTCTCAGCGACGAAGAGCATCGCGGTGGTGTGCCTGCGCTTCCTTTTAAAACTACCGTGCGACTCGGCTGGTCTTTCGATTGCGGCTAGTGGAGGGACCATTCAGGGATCATCGCGTTGCGCAAGGATATTGTCGATAACTTTGGCCGCTAAAAATAACGTTATTAAATACCGGTTCTGTGGATGCAGAGTGCATTGGGGATCGTCATGAAAAAGGATTTGAGATTATTGGAGAGTAGACTCGATAATTCGAACTTCGATTAACTCGAGGAGTTTTCTGAAGATCTAGTGTTAGATTTATTTTCCTGAATATTCATTTTTGTTATTCGACACGTTGAGACATGCAGAAAGTGTGTAAATTCTCGATACGATTCGGGTGCCTCTTACTTCGGATTATCGGGATTTTAAGCGTCCTCCTTAGTACCACTCTTAAAAAATTAGAATTTTCGAACCTAAAATGATCAGAGGAATACGAAGGATACTAGGGCGATTGTAAATCAAGTATGTCCATCGTATGGGCATCTATAAAGGGATCTTCCATTCCAAAGCTAGAGTCCTGAATGAGTAAATTAATGATGGACTTCTTTCCTACACCGTATCCCGAGCCCCATGGAGCCCTCTACTCCTCTGTTAATACATATTTAATACCCTCGACCCAATGGAGGATATTCACCTTTCCACTCCTACATTCAAGCACTCATACATCTCCAAGGGTTAACACTTTATCACCCTTCTATCTATCAACGCATCTACCTTTAAAAAATCAATCTCATTCCATATGAATCGTTAACAGAGGTATCTACTCGAAAGCACCTTCCAAAATTAACCAATACAAAAAAAAACGGGTAGCAAAGTTTCGGGGTATGTACCCCCAATTAAATAAACTACCCCTATTCCACCACCCCGCCAGCAATTGTAAGTCAATAACAAAGCACTGTAAAGCTCGCTAATAACCCATTCGAATATCTGACATCAAAGTTACCACCCCCGATCCACGGGTTGGCATTAGCAGCCTTAGGAAACGGCACCGTAATTCGAACAGTCAGTGACCCCGGTCTGCCAAGCGCGTATAAGAAATCCAACCGCTCCAACAATTACTGTTACATAAAAGTGGCACTCGACTATGCAAGGGAATCGATTGCCACCACCACCGGCGAGCAAACACGTACGACGTTCTAGGCTAGTGCTCATCGACAAAGACTATTTTCCCCAATGAATCGCCCTCCAACCCCACACGCTTCGAATCGCATTCCGATCGCCATGGTTCTCACTGGTAACTGCTGCATAACCCATCGCGCTGCAAGTATGCCGTTTAGACACACTGAACTTTAACCCGCGAACGGCGGTGGTTGGGTCTCCTTTGACCCAAGCGTAAGGGTCATGAAGGAAATAGTGAATGGTTGTAGAGAAAACTTTAGTTATTGATAATATGAATTGTTTTAGTAAAGAAATAAATGAAATATGTGGGATGGTCGATACTAGGTGGCATCTAAAGTGTTAAATTAATTTTCGAGTGGAACAAAAGTATGGAAAATGCCCCTTTAAGTTGGTCAGGGTTTTCTGAGGGATGTTTCCCAGAAAGTTCTTTATGTACTTGTTTTTAAAGTGAAAACTGTAGGATCCTCGAACAATACTTTCGATGGTTCTCAGAAAATATTGACGTGGAAACACGCCAAATCCGTGTACCGGATTGAAATATCTCGCGGCGTGAAGACTTGCCGACGCCAATCAGAGTATTGAGGCGGATTCACACATATAAGTTCCGAGCCATAAGTGTTAGAGATAGAAAGAAATACTGATATTACATATTATACATAAATATATAAAAAATACTAAAAGTACGGAACTGATATGTGTACTGGTGATTATGAAAGTGGTCCAAGTAAAAAATCTAAAAAAAAAAATTGAATTTAGGTAGGTATTTTTTATTGCGTATTACATCGATTATACAAAGCAAAAGTTTAAAAATCGCGGAACCAAAAGAAATGACAGACCACTTTCTGAATCACCGGCACATGTACGAATCCCCCTTTACTGTTACACACTCACATTACTGAGCCGTTGTGGAAGAATTCATGATTCCTTATATGAATTATTAATTTTGAAATCAGTATGCTATGCTTCGCCCTATTCCGAAGTTCTGTGTATAATAACTCCAGCATTTAGCAAAAGGTCTCTGGTTGATCGACGAGCAGATACGCTGGAATGCAAAGGGTTAATATCCCAGCGTCTCCATTCGCCTCTGGTGAGCTTTTGGTGCGCTGCCAAGGCTTGTATTCCGGCTGGAACAGGAGAACAACAACGGCGAGGCAAGAACGTGCCTGGTCACGTTGCGAATCTCCATCTTTCGCATTGGCCGATTGTCTTCGGACAGAGATGGGGAACCTGCGACCTTTCGAGGCGTTAGGTGCGGTCTTTTCCCTTAATTACGCGTTCTTAGCACGCAAATGATACATTCTCCAACAACGTGCACTTTAATCGAATGGAAAAACCGTTTATTTTTTGTGTTCACATGGCGATCAATCTCTTCAAAAATCTTACACTCTACTGTAACGCAGTTCTTCAGCAAACTCTAGCGAAGTAACAATTTTAACGCACATTTATTAGTATCATGGAAGGGAGAGTAGAAACTCGCATTAGACCGAGAGGAACAAAGTACAGTGCTCCGCAACCTTTTCTCACCCTCGGCACACTTAACCCCTTCCCAGAATTCCGCGGAACACCACAAGCAAAAACATACCTGCAGAAGTTACAAAGTGCATACACAGTAATTACATTTATCTTATGAAAAACTTTGTCAAAAAATCTTGTGGTTTTTCTCCTATTGGAGGCATTGCGCCGCGGCACATCAGTTGCGAAGCACTGAAGTACAGTATCGAAAAGTCAACCCCTTATCCTCTTATCGATCTAAGGGTGTTGTGTAATAAATAGTACATCCGAGGGTGTGTACTCACCCTACATGAAAATATCAGTAGGAAATGTAGGGCACAATTTATTCACAAGAAGCTTCCTTTCGAGATGCGCCTCGATAAGAAAATAGGGTTTGAATGCTCGCCTGGTTCGCTCGCTCATGCTAAGAATCAGTAGGATTTATCAGTGGATACGGCACGGCTGCTAGTGAATCCAATCTTCTGCAAAAAATCAGTTGAAATCGCGGAGGAACTTTTTTTCGAGCGAGCCTCTACTTTCAAGAAAATCGACTTGAATAATTCGCTGAGCTTCTCATCTCCCTCTATCTTTATTCCTTTGGCCATCGACCGTAGTTACCGCCGACTTGCCCTAGAACTTTTCAATTGCCGTATGAATGCGTAATGGCCCATCGACGAACGGCCAACGCGCACACGAGACACCCTCGCGTGGAACTGTAGCAACTTTGCTGCACCCAGAGCCAATTATGGCATCAATATTGGAGGCCCTATACGCGGCGGTCGGCGAACGTGGATATTCCCTCTTGGAGGCACGAGCTAATGAAGCCGGAACCAACGTCGCCACTCGACGACGTGTCCATGAGACACGTGTACCTGCCGCTAGCCGCCGTTTCTGGTTTAATAATTTCCTTTGTACTTTGTTGGGGGCAAGCGCGAAGGAGTGGGGGGTCAAGGAACTTGCGAGTAGAGTCGAAGAAAGGTATGTAGATAGATATACCTACTGTCGTACTTACTCCGGGGACTCGCGGGAAGCCAGATTTGAGAGGATGAATTAATCCGAAGACGGACGTCGCATACCGCTCGTGCGGATTTCCCCGTGCGGAAATCATATGACCCTATGCGCTAAGCATTGTCGCTGAACGCCTAAGAGCGTTTTCCGCACGGACTGTCTACGATAATTGGAGTGGTGAGGGGACATTGGGCTCAGAGGGTTAAAATGGTTCACAGAGATGAAAGAGGTGGGGATGAAGGAGAGAATTCTACATTTATAATTGAAGTTTTTGTGGAGTCTTGAATGTGCGAGGTGGGGAATATGGGAGAAAGAGTTTAGAGCGAATAATAGCGCGTGTTTTGGCGAGTTTTAAGAAAACAGAGGAAAAAGTGTGCGAAGATGGATGATGCGGAGCAGATAGTACACGCTATTCATGAGCAAGAGTTGCAAACTTTTACCACCACTTCACTAGCACGAGCAGCTCCGACAAGTTAAACGTCCCCGTCTATTTCAAAATTACTTAGCATAATCCGCGCTGCATCTCAGAAGCCTAGATCCTCCACCAACAACTCGAACCAGCAGAAATATTAACAGAAACGCCAACATCCACTCGAAACTTCAGTTTCCCCCACATTCCTCCACAACGTTCAATCCCGAACCCACACCATACCATAATAACCTCCAACTCTTCAACTCTCTTGCACAAACTCCGACCAGAGGTCCGGCGCTATAAACTTCACAGACAACCCCAGAATCTACAAACAATCTTACCCAGAACCACCACCTGTGCATTCCAGTACGCCCCTGAAAGCCACCCGCCACACACAAAGCGTCCCCCCCCCCCCAACTCCGCGTTATCCCGTCATTACAAAATTTGCCATCCTTCATCGCAGTTTCCACAGCGCATCCCCGACACGTGACAGAACCCGGCCAAGAACATCCCCGAATCGACCGTCGAGGAAAGAAATCTCAATTCAGAAGGTCCATAATAACGCCACAGGAGCGACGGTGCGATGGTAGGTTCGCCCTGGAACACCATGAACGACCGATTTTCCCCTGTCGGTTCCCATCGAACCCTCGCCAGGCCACTTCTGGTCACTGCCAGCGACCAGATGCCGCAGATGGACGGAGCCGAGCTAATCACAATAGAACGTGCTCCTTGTGCCGTCGTTTACCTGCACCACCCCGCCGCGCCATCCGTCTTCCTTTCACGATTTCTGCCAGGTAAGCGAGGAAACGCGCTGCACGGCCCGAAGAATTTCCTCGTTTTCGAGTCGTTCCCTTTTGTCAGGCCACCGACGACAGGAAGAGGAAGAGGGAAGGGGGGGAGTGGGAGAGAAAGCCTCGCCTCGTGACGGCATAATCTACCCCGAGGCCTGGTTCGGAACCTTCCCCCCCCCTCCCACCCCACTCCCTTCTGACCATGGTGCGTATCTCTCTTAACTTGGTTTTTACCCAGAAACGCTTTTGGCTCCCGTTTAGTAGCCGTTACTGGTGGCTGGCTTTTAAGTCTCGCTGGGATTAGTTCTTAACTCCGTGACACAGATTTCCAGAGAGGGCTTCCACGAATTTATGACTTGCCCCGCGCCGACCATCGACGTCCCCCTCGGTTGCTAGCGACGAAAGAACGCTGGGGCTCGATTTACATAGTCGGATCTCGAGCGTGTTTCGCGTGCCTGGCCTCGAAAAAGCTGATGCCTCGGCGCGAGCCTGCCACCTTTGCATAGCGCCGGGGCGGATGGTGTTTGAAAGTAAATGGACGGATTTTCTGCGGAGCGGCGAAAATGGAACGTTTCTTTTGTCTGGCGGGGATTCGCGAATTTTGGTTCGGGGCGGGGTAGAGGGGGGAGCCGTGAGAGCGTCCTGGTATTTATACAATTTTAGGGGACAATGGGAGCCGGGATCGCGTAATGGCGTTGCAACGGGCCGAGTGTACTGACTGCTTCGCGGAATGTGGATTTGAGCTCTGGGGCAATGCCGGATGAATATTGATGGCTCGCTGAGAGGACGCTTATCGGGTGTTTTCAACGCGGATACGTTGACCTGATTGTGTTCTTGAAAATTGGGACAGGTGCGCTGAACGCGGTAGTCGTGATTTTTCTACACGTTAAGGATACTTTATTAATATTGTTATTATTATTGGAATCAACGGGTGAAACATTTTAGTACACGTAATGCGTTGTGGTTAAAATTAAATTTAATAGCAAACTACCGTAATAAGCACAGGGTATTTATAAATATGTGGGACATTTTTTTGAACGATTTTATTCAACTTCGATCATCCGTTTGTTTCAAATTGTTATGGTTCAAATCTGACAAGTGATATTTAACCCACTTCCACCTATCCAATTGTCTTGAAACTTTGCAGGCGTGCGTAGTTTGGATGACAATACAATATTTTAATACAAAATTAATCCCGAGGGGGTGAAAAAATTACCCAGTCATTAATAAATATAACCCATCATCACAAATCCAAACGACTTGAAATCAGCCACTCGCGTTCTTTACAAAAACGACAAAGAGCCGCTGCGCGTTCGAGTCGCTGGTCGCATCGCGATTTGAAATTAAATAAAAGATATAAATTAAATAAGAAAATATATTAAAACAATTTTGTCAAACGATTTTATTAAAAATGCACTAAAAACTATAAAATAATTCTTCTCTATTTCTACAATTTCGATGGCGTTTTTCACTTTAAATAAATTCGTGGAGCAGGATATGTCATGACAAAATATGAATCAATTTAATACAGAATCAAGCGTCGATATGAATTTGTAATGGTACATCCTGCTCCACGATTTTATTTAAAGTGAAAAAAACACCATCAAAATTGCAGTACAATAAAAGAATTATTTTTTGGTCTTTAATGCATTTTTAATAAAATAAATATATTTTTACAGGATCGGCTCTACTCTACAAAATCGTAAAAAAAAAGTTAATACACGCATATGTTCCAATAATACCGAGTTCTGAAGGTGTGAACTCAGTACCAGCTAGAGGAATATTGTTCGAAAGTACAGAATTTTTAATTCAGTTTAGTTGCAAGCATTCTACCCAAAAATTGTAAGTGCAAGGTGCGGGCCGGCGGCAGCCACGCCACTCAATATGTCCGCGCCATCTGCTGCTATTCCACATGCGTGGCAATTCCCATCAATTACCCGAAATGGCCCAAAAAATTCGATCTCCATTCGTTCCTATCGCCAATGAAGCTTTCACTTCCCCCGGAATCAGCGTCCATAGCACTCCGCAAAATAGCAGGGCAAGGGGTCAGGCGAGCCGCGCCGCGTTGAAGCTTCTTTTCAGCGCCCATGCGCGCGTCAGTGGCTCATAAACGGGCGTCGGTAGCCGCCGGATTTTTCACCTACGATCTTTCTCGCCGGGCGCGTCTATACCGCGTCACTTTTGCTCTGCAAATTGGCCCCCGAAGAGGTGGGCCGACAAGCGCGGCTAAAGCTCGTCTCTGAAATTTTCAGCGGCCGCGCGCCGCTTTTGAACCCGCCTGCTGGCCGTCAGTGCTCCGTCGGCACACGGTTTAACGCGCGCAACTTTTAGGGTCGCGTGTATTATGAATGAGCGGGAGGAGGGCCGTGAACCATATGGCCCGTGGAGGCAGCATTGAGAGGCCACGCTAAGAGGAAGCCGAGCGAGATGTGGAGACAGATAGAGGGGTCGGGGAGGGAGGGGCGAGATTACACACAAGCAGAGAGACGTAAAAGTGGAAAAGCGGAACACGACGACGGGCGATGAATGGCGACTTAGGGCCGTTCCGTACAGAGGGATTCGACGTGCCGCGTAATGCAATTTGGGGGGTGACAAATGGACGGCAGGTGAAGCTAAGCGGCACTCCGGCTACACGTGCAGCCATTGTGGAGTTTTCCTGGGACGCGAGCACCGGAGGCCCTAGGAGTGCACGGGCATCTCGGACGCGTCGAGACGGGATGATGTATCGGAGCCGTGGATTTCTGTGTTCAAGATGCGACGCATTATGGGTTGGATACGGATAAGGGAGGATGGAGACGCTGTGTGGGGGCTGCTAATTGAGGGGCAAAGGTGTACAAGTTGCCAGGGGCTTCGATAGGTGCTCCGGGGCTAGGTGTGTGTAAGGGGATTTTTATTTGTGAGTTTGGAGGGGACTTAGTTCGGGGTTAAGGGGACTAGTTAGGCAGTGAAAACGCTAAAAGATCAAGTATTTTTTGCGCATTAATTTCAAGGAGGTGAAAGCAAGCAGAGACTTTTCCTTCTACACAATGTTTATTAGTATCGGGTAGGGTAAGAAAATATTTTTTCTATCTACATATCTATTTTATTTCTTTGGTTTTGTCTTGATATTGAGCTTAAAAATAAAGATGCAACAGTTTCCTTGGAATATGTTTCGCCTAGAACGTGTAATTTCGAAGTGGACCTCCAAAAAAATAATTGCGCCAAAATTATTAAAATAGTGACTAGGAAAAGAGCCGATTTGTACGATAAATGTTGATTTTCGGGGGGCACAGGTGGCTGTCCTTTTTATTATTACAAGCTTTTATTTAGCTTCACTTGTGAGTTTGTTCGTTAGTTTGTGAGGATGAAATCTTGTAAGCTAATTTTGACCCACTTCCACATGTCCGATCGACTTGAAATTTGGCACACATACGTAGTTCAGATGACAATACAATATTTTCATGTCTCCAACCTAATTATGGAATCAGGAAAGCAAGTAACGAGTTATATTCTCGCTAGAGTCTTCAAAGGCAATGCCGCCGATAAGTCGTGCCTCGATGGGTTTCAAGGACTTCGACCCTCGAGACCACGGGGGGGCGTACAATGTTGCCCCCTAAGAAGTGACAAATCAAAAATTCTACATTTCTCGTCAGATCTTGGCGAAAGTAGTGTGAATCGATTCCTTATATTTTCCCGATGAAAATGGTCAAAAAACAACACAAATCGGATCGTAATTAAGGAATCATCATAATAAATTGATTTTCAGAACTTCATAATTATTAAGTGAAGAGAATTTAATGTAGATAATACAGATTAAAATTCTGGAATACTAAAAAGCATAAAATAACTTTTAAAAAAAAAATTTAAAAACAAGTTTTTATTAAAATGTACTAAAAAAAAGAAAAATAATTTTGTTACCGGCCTAAATAACTGCCATAAACGAATTCCCTCATATGACCAAACATAAAAGCGTGGGGCGTAAATATTGAAATGCCCTTTTTATATAAATAGTAAGTATTACTGTCTTTATATTCATATTCTATTAAGGAATTAGCATTATATATATTTTATATAAAAAGGACATTTCAATATTTACACGCCACGCTTTTATGTTTGGTCATATGAGGGAATTCGTTTATGGCAGTTATTTAGGCCGGTAACAAAATTATTTTTCTTTTTTTAGTACATTTTAATATTTTAGTACATTTTAATAAAAGCTTGTTTTTAAATTTTTATTTTATTTTAATTTTTTATCTCCAATTCGAGAGCTTTTAAACTTTAATGTTGAAGTACACTTCAGAAAGGAATATATTTTGAACATGGTGTAAAATTTGCAAGCCGATCCGAACCTTAGTTTGAACCTTTTCACAATCAAGGCAAAACGACAGAAAAACTCATACACATCAGCTTACAGTTAGTAATACAGTTTACAGTATTAATAAACATTGCCCAAAAGTACTAGTCACAATTTGTATTCATCTCCCTGTACTTAATATCCAAAAAATACTTAATCTTCGAGCGATTTGACTGCCTAAACCCTAAGTAGTCCCCTTGACGGATTATCTGTGGGCTTATGGTAATGAATGCTTATGCAATCGACAATATCGTGATAATCTTTGTTAATGTGTAAACCCTGTTCAACTCTAATTTCGTTGCGTAACATGCACCTGGAACTGAGATGAGAATCTCAACGAGATGAGAACGAGTAACCACTTTCTCCCACACACAAGCCGTAGAAAAATCGCTCGTTCCCTTTGATGTCGAAGCACAGTCCAGACCGTAATGAAAGAAACATATTGCAAAATTGCAATAACATTATTCCCGGCGCGATTAAGGAATCGATTAATTAAACAGTCGACAAAGTGGAGATACCACGGCTCCACCGCAAAGTACCATTTAAACTTAAACAGCCGCGCAGAAAAGGAGAAGAGATATTAAAACGAATTTTACGCTCCCCAGTTACAACGTTCCCTTCTCTTGCTTCTTTTTTTCTGCTCCTAATTGAATCGTATTACGGAGGAATTAATGGTACACCGGGGTCGCCGGCACGTACAGAGGTACAGTTAAATCGTCCATTAATATAACCGTGGAACGCAGGGATTTTTCTGCGTGAGCCCCCCTCCCCCGTCAGACCCGTTTCCACGTCAATTACACCGCGATACGCGATGATTTCATATTTCGGGAATTCCTGCGCGCCGGCTACTTTAATTATTGCGAAGACCGCGACGACCCCGCGAGGGCAGGGAGCCGACAGGGGGTCGTTATAAATTCCACGGGAGAGGCACCGCGTACCGTACAATTCTGCCCGCGATAAATGCGCAAGCCCCGCGAAACAGGCAACTCCTCTATCGCAAAGCGGTCGCTCAGTGCGCGCGCGCGGTGACGTTTCTTGAGCCGTTGGCTGGTGTGTACCGTCTGCCTCGGTTGTTGGTTAGCCAGCTGGGACTGCTAGGGAAACTATAAACGAGGTGTGCAGGGTATTTGCTGCTTTGTTAATTTATTTTTCAAATGAGGGTAGTAAAGGGGATTCTTGGAGAGTGGGGGAGATACAGCAACACGGGGGATTCGTAATTTATTTTGGAATAGAGGTATTGAGATTCTAAGATTACAATTTTTTTGTGGTTTGTATTTGCGGGCTTTCAATTGTAATTTTAAGGTGCAGTGAGTTACAGGGGTGTATGAAGACAGTGACCACGTGAATTAAATTGCTGTGGGTATTTCTACACAAATGAGTGTGTTTGTGGATATAGGGAATGAAGGAACATGACGAAAAGCTCAAGAAGCAAATTTTCTGATATTTTCGAACAAAGTAATTCTGCAGGGTTGCGATGAAAGAAATGATTCAACTTCTGAAGGTCGTTGTAAGGTCAGCGTGAGTTTCATACGCAGTTTAGGGAAAAGGGATTAGCAGTCGCACGATGACCTTCGAACAACGAAGTCGCAGGCCACCAGCAGCTATTTGAACAGGCGAGAACCAAGGTATCCATTACTCCGCGCGTTTATTTACAGGACGTGCTCAAAGTTTGCTGTGCTGACTATTCCACGCGGTCGTCGCCTGTATTGCGACTCTGGGTCCTCCGGAGCTCGTTCCAGAAGAGTCCATTACTTTTATTTTCTTTTTGTACTTTCTAGACGCCATGTGACCTCGAAGCGAACTTCACAGAGTAAATAAATATTTCCTTCGCTGTTAAAAGACGATAAAGAAAGAGTAAATGAGAAACCTGCTCCACGGCGACTCTTCCAATTGCAATACTCTGCTCACTGTATCTAATTCTGCTCAATAATTACTTCGCTATTTCAACGTTTGTAACTTCAAAAAGTTGTATTAAATTGCTAAACAAAACTACATATATCAACAATACTAAAATTTTTATAATTTTCTCCCTCCATTTCTACGTTTCACTTTTGGAGAACTCACGAGAAAAATATTTCGTTCCTGTAAACGCCGTGATAATATTACTCAATTTTGAAATCCAAACATACACCTAGAGAGGCTTAAAAATATTTATTTAGAAAGTACTAACAGTACTGCAATTGTAATTTTTGTTATTAATTATGACAGATGTTTGACTACAATACTTAATTTTTGTATGTAAAAATATAAATCGTATTAATGCAGTTATAGGAGCTAGTTGCAAATGTTATTTTGTGGAGTGATTTGTGGTGCTCACTCCCAATTAAGCAGATTTTACCTGAAAGCAAAAAGCTAATTAGTTTCTTAAAATATATTAACGAATGCTGTTTCTGACAGGGCCGATTTCAAAACAGTTAATTTTCAAACAAATGGCAGCACTCTAAATAAAACGCTGAATTTTCGGACACGAAATCTTGGCTATTTATGTAACTATGAATCAAATAAAAAATCCGCCCTGTCAAAAACAGCGTTCGTTAATATATTTTAAAAAACTGATTTGCTTTTCGCTTTCAGGTAAAATCTGTTGATTAATTGAGAGCGACTACCACAAATCATTCCACCGAATAACGCATTTGCAACTAGCCCCTATAACTCTATTATAAGACTAATATTTTGACATACAAAAATTAAATATTATAGCCAAACTTGTGAAATAATTAATCAAAAAAAAATTACAGGTGTCATAATGATAATACTTTCTTAAAAAAATTCTAAAAACCGTCACTTTTATAGGCTCTCTAGATGTATGTCCCTCCTTAATACTACACCGTATATTCTTCAGTACATCTCACAGCTTTCATCCTTTATTTTCATCCTATTATATTTTTGAGATCCTAATATTCTTAAAGAAATAATAGTAACAATATTGGGTGGGTCTAAATGGACCTCGCATCCGCCAAACAAGGTTCAAAATACAAAGGTATTCACAGTAGTGTCCAACGGCATCGAAAGTCAAAATTAAGTAACCGATGATTCACGATCCAGTACGAAATACAAACAATGGCATTGGAATAGCTACCGCGCCCCCTCCCTCCTGCATCTTGATCAACCAAATTTGCATACTCGACCCAGCTACTCGAAGAACACGGTGTGGAGGGGGGATTTACATTCTAAAAGGTCTGCCGAATTATCCGCTGGACAAATTTCTTCGAAAATTGTCTGGGTCGACAGGCGTTCGTGATGTTAATTTATGTGCAACGGAAGCATCGCTATGCGACCTGCGTACCGCCGCGTGCGCGCCGAAGACAGCGGGGCCACAGCCGTGACGTACTCACAAAAGGCAGGATTAGCGGGCTTTAGACATAATTCACCGAGGCGCCACCGTTGACGGAGCCAAGCGCGCCCATGGAAACGAGGCCTTTTAAACTTTCACGGTCACGGGAAGAAAAAAAAACTGTGAATTCGAGGCGCGGGCTAATTTGTTGTGGCGTGTTGGTAAACCGGGTATTATGCTCGTAATGCCCCGGAGGATCTTTATTAATAGTGCATTGAAATTCCTTATAACGTATTCATCCGCCACATCCAACTGCGACATTCAATTATTCATAGCGTTCAGAAGCGGAATCCACTTATGCACGGGCCCGAATTCGGTGGAAACTGTTGCCCCCGGAGGGAAAAAAATTTTGTACCCTGCGGAATTGAATTGGATGATGAGGAGAGAGTAAACACCACTTAGCGGGCTATTCATCAACTATAGATGGCAATCTTTGGGCTTCTTTAGGAACCCGAAGCTTGTTAAGTGGATGGTTTTTAGAGACCTGGTGTATTGATAAAAGATTAAATATGAGGCAGCTTACTACGAAATTCTGAATTCGAAATGCGGTCGAATTTGTAGTGTGTTTGTATATTAAAGGCATTATGTTGGTAATAGCTATAGGGTCTTTATTAGCAGCACATTGAAATACCTTTTAACGTATTCATCCGCTATGTTCTGTTATCATAGTCAATTACTCGCTACATATTGTAGTATCGTAGTGAATTATGCATTGTGTTTAACGCTGAAATCCACTTATTATTAGTTAGCGGTCGAGTTGGGTGTTCCCGTTGAATGAGAAAATTCGCTGAACGCGGGCAGAAGGGCAGAAAGTAAACGCCTCTTAGCACGCTAGAATAATTGGAGTGATCCCCCCCCCCCCCCCGTTTAGGTACTTTTTGAAGAGTTGATTCGCCCGTAAAATTAAAAGCAGCAACCAAATTTTTTATCGCCTTAAAGTATGACGAATCGACATACTGGCATTCTATAAAGTGGAGAAAAATGGGAAGGATGCTCAAGGGACTCGGAAGAAAGGGAAACTGGCCGTGACGCGGTGTTTTATCGACGATTGCGGGCGGCCGTCGAGGAATTCCCCAATAAATTATCCAGACACACGCGGCGCACGCGAAATCCGAGCGGCACACGTGCTTAAAATGTTCCTACGGAAGCACACTGGCATGGGAAGAGAAAGAGTAGACTGCAGACAGAGAGCGGAGAGAACAGATTGGGTAGAGTAGAGAGCAGAAAGAGTACAGTAGAATAGAGCTGAAACTTGAGAGAGCAGAGTAGGAAAGAGTAGAAACCACGGAGAGCCGAGTAGAACATAGCAGGAACTAGAGACAGCCGAAATAGTAAAACAGAGTAGAGTAGAATAGGATAGAGCACTGACCAAAGAGAGAGTAAAGAAGAGAAGAGAAGGGTAGAGTATGTAGAATACTGACCAGAGAGACCAGAGAGTGAGAGTAACGTACAGTAGAGTAGGACAGAGTAGAGGGAGAGCAGATCAGAACTGAGAGAGAGAGAGAGAGAGAGAGAGACCAGAGCAGAGCAAAGAAAGAGGATAGTAGATGCCGGTGACCTAAGCAGAAAAAGGGAGAAGAAAGAGCAGAGAGTAGAGAGCAGAGCATAGCAGGGAGAGAAAGAGAGAAAGAGAGCAGCTAGCCAGATGCGTTGGGTGCACGCCCGCGCACACCGGCGAGTGCAACGCGCGCCGATATGCATCGCGACCGAAAAAGCACGGGAACCGGCCAGGGAGCAGGCTCAGCGGCTTAAGTGATTTGCATGCGCGACAGGTGCACTGCGGGCTCGGTGTATTACGTGTTTAATTCACGTGTCTCGCATACTCGCCGCTCCGATTCCGCTGATTTCCATAATACAACGCGCGAGAGTCGCGAGCACGGCCCCTAGAATCCGATGGATTTTTCACCAGCACGCGAACACGGAGGCCACCCGATCGTTTACGCGCCTATCGATCGTTTCCAGTTGCGCGTCAAGCCTACCAGACGCTTCCTACCAACTGCCCCCGGCCACGAATTCGCATTGTCGCGTGACTAGATTGCCACGGGACCGTGAACGGAGCTCCATGGAGCACCGATCCAATAATGGACCCTCTAACAATTTTCCTCTCGCTGTAACTGTTCGTGCAATTCGTACGCGATAAACGGCGTATTACCCTTCCACCGAGAAATCGAATGATAATAATCATATCCCGTGATTTTCGCGCTACAATGTGCTAGTAATACGAGCGAGCCGGTGCAGTTGATACGACGCCACGGGAACTAACGCTCCGCGAGATCATCCGTCACCGTCAAGGTAATACTTCAATATTTTAAGAGACACGTATCCTCGGCCGGCCTCGGCTCGTATTTCAAACATCCTCCTCCGGGGCGCGTTCGCGCATACTTCCCTGGTAGTTTCCACGTATCGGAAATATCACGAGGCGGAACGTGTATTTATTGACCTTACGCGAGAGGCGGCTCGTCGTTTTTGTCCGCTCCGGGCCGAAACGTCGGGGGCTCGCTCGGTGCGCGAGGGACGACGCACGCATTACTCCGCCGCGGAGGGGAGGAGAGAGAGAAAAAGAAGAAGAAACCATGGAACAACGCACGTGCTTCCCCTCCGACGTTTCAAACTTCTAACGACCGGTCTGCTCGATAAAGCGTGTACGTGGCGCGCACACAGGTGGCCGGCGAGCCGGTGTGCGCCAGCGTGCGCGTGTGTGCGGGCGGCTCGGGCCCATGGGGTCATCCACCAGGAGGGAGAGGCCGAGGCCAGGATGCACACCGCTCGCTGGAATTACGTTCTTCGGGATTAACGTACCGAAAACTCGTTTACGTGTCTTCTAATTGCTGGCAAAAGGAGCCAGGAATGGAACCGATACGCCGGCGGGGCTTCGTGAGAATCGAGAAACGATAGCTCGGACCTCTTCACCCTGGCTTCGCCTTTTTTTTTTACGTCGCCCGCCGTTTACTCGCCTCCGCTCGTCCTTCTCCGCCTCGACGAGCCGGCGCGTAGCGAAACGCGAACGGTATATCCGACTTCAGACGAGGCCGATGAGCATGCCACGTTGTACGAGCGCGCATACTTGTCGGCAGTGAAAGATTAAACCGTTGATCGACATTGTAAATAGTAACGTCTCCTTTTTCATCTTTCCTTTTCGTGGGAAATTAATTCGTAAATAAGAACTACACTAAATTGTTTTATCTATAGTCTACGTGAGATCGTAGAAGGTGCTCCATCGGATTAAACAGTTTCGTCAATGGAACTGTTAAAGTATTAGGGGCTACTCGTAGAAATAGGAAGTAGCGATTACCAGGAGGTCAGTAGGTTCGCCACTTCTCAGACTTCATAATTCTATATTGGAATTTCGTGAATTATCGCGCTTACCTATGCTCGCCTCGTCTCCAGTTACCAATCCCACATCCCCTGATAACGTGATCTAGAATGCTGCCAGTTGGTAGGGATCAGGAGTTTAGAAGCGATCCGGACGGTTAATTTCCGAGTATTAATTAACATTTAACCGCGCGCACATATCGAGGCGAAAACATGGCAACGGGCCAGTTCCGCGGGTCACGTCCGCGTTGTATTGGTAAAACAACCGCGGCGCGGACGTGATTGATTTCTGAATGGAGCCCGGGCATTCCGTCGATAAAAATATCAGCCGAACTTCTGTTATCGCCCGTAATTGCTTGGAAACGCGGTTTCAATTACCGCGGCCCCCTATCGTCGCGATGCTTATTACGAATTGCCGTTTTTACACAATGGGAAAGGTTATCGGGACGTTTAATGGAGATTACCCGGATAGCCACGGGGCAGCGCGCCCGTCCAATATCCACGGCGATGTGCACGAAAATGAGAACCGGCGGCGTAAAATATTCAGCGCGCCTATGATTAACCGTTTACGGCGGGAGCTATTAAACAGGCTCCCAGGATTCGAAGAATATACAGAAACCCTGTAAATTCGCCACCACGCTGAACGTCCACGTCAACCAGCAGAACGTTTTGAAATTAACCGGCCATTGTATTCCATGGCTCAAAAACCAGGAGCGATAGATAGCGCAGGCGTGAAATTTAAAACACTTCGATACTCGAAAAAGAAAACAAACACACCTCGGATTACACAAACAGCAAGCGTATTTAATCGCTGAAAAAAAAAAAACGACACGAAGGCGCGCGTTATCGCGCCCGGCAGATAACGCGCGGATGCGTGACTCACGCGTATATACATACGTGTGGGAAAGCTCGGTTTTAAAACGTTGGAACAAGCGAAGGAGAAAAAAAAAAGTAGAGGAGGGAGGAAGGAATTCGTAATATAGCGCGGCACGAGGGCGGGTAATACCGAGTATTTCGTGAAAAATGCGACAGTTACGCACAGAGTTAGTTCAGTATTATTCCGCGCGAGGGTCGGGGAGGGAATACGCGGAATAACCGCGAGGGATCCGAGGAATGCAAAGTTCACGGATACCAGAGGGGGGCGAGGGGCACGATTGAAAAATTTCTAAACGGATCTGGCATCCTGCATTATGAAAAGTTTCCTCGGTTCCCTGTCCGTGTGTACAACAGACACGATTCCCCCCCCTGCGTGTCTATGCGCCTCTTCCTGGATTCCTGGCGAGCCTCGTAAAGTTTTAATATGCGCGGCCACGCTGCAGCATCGATAACGCGTTCAAGATAAATAGAAAATATAAAAGGGGGGAGGCTGGCGCTGGCCCGCCGAAGTCCGGGCGAACTAATTGTGCGCGCGTTAGAGGGGCCCGAAACGAGACGGAGGAATAGATGGAAGGAGATGGGGCCGCGTATCCGTGCAACGAGATTCCAGTTTCTCCGTTAGTCGTGGAGCGAAGCCTCGAACCGTGGGGAGAGAGAAAGGTGGAGGGACGCGATGGTAGTAGTGAGAGAGAGAGAGAGAGAGAGAGAGAGAGAGAGAGAGAGAGAGAGAGAGAGAGAGAGAGAGAGAAAAGGATACGGGTACACGCGGCAAGCCAACAGCCTAACTCGCCGAGGTCGGGTCAAATAATAAAATAAAAGAGTACGGTCGGACGGGGTGTAAGGTGGTGGCGTGGCAAAGGTAGAAGAAACTTTCTGCTACGGGGGAACACGATGGGGCCCCCGATGGCCGACGCCGCACCGCCGCGCAACGGCAGGTCGCCGCTGGAAAAAGAAGATGCGCCCGACGAATCGAGGCGAGCCTCGAGGGAGAAAGAAACAGAGGGATCCGGCGTTGCCACATGCTCACTGAATTTCTCCCGACCGGTCAAATATAAAGGCAGTCTTTATAAAGGGCCGCCACCCTTGCCCCCGCGCGGTGCAACTCCACCGCCGCGAAACTCGCATCAAATTCTTGACGTCTCATTAAACATCGTCGGATTTCAAGGAGTGAACGCTCCGCGCTACACGTCCCCTCCTCCTTCCCGGCACAAGAGCCCCGCGCTAGGTAGCACCGCCGTACACCAGCTTGTGCCTCGACGCGCTAAAGTAACGAATTTCTTTCGCACCGTGTCACGCCTGCGTTTCGAGGCAAAGGGCATCGCTATCGGCGCACAGAGGCGGGCCTGTTTATTTCCCCGCGCCAGCTATAAGCAAACGATCGAGGAACGCTGCCAATGATTCTTTTCAGTTGAACGGCGAGCAAGGGGCAAAGGCACCAAGCGTCTCGTTAGAACTTTTTATCGCCGAGCGCGACGACGTTTACGACAGTCTAACGAACGGGCGACCACCGACGGGTCCATTACTGTTATTGTTGGACACGCCTCGGGCGAAAAGGGAAAAAAGTGTTTGATGTTTACTTTGGTAGCGGTGAATGGTTAGCGAGCCTTCTTCTTTTTCGTCAGACAGACGCGTGATTTTTCGTTCATCGCGGGATGAAGGAGTGATTGATACTGCTAGTTATGAATGGTGGGTTTAATGGAACTTTATGCCACTCCCTCTTAAAGCATACGTGCTACGACAGTGACTGACTGAATCATGATTCTTTACTGCCTATCGCGTTTGTAAACGAATGGTAAAGGATTTTTCGATGAGCTTCGATTAAAACGAGATTGCTGCGTGTTGGAAAGTCTTTTCTGAAATCTGACCGCGTTTTAAGCAGTGTGCTGCAGAAGAGGAATACATAGATAAATAGATAAGAGAATCGAAATTGATGAATTAGAAAGCTGTATTACTAGCAGACATAAAACCCCAGTGGGAACCGAAATGCCCTCAGAAGGGAAATGGACATTAATCATACAAATCATACTTTCCCACACTCCCGAATGGTACAGCAGAGTAGAATAAGCTTGCCGGGATAAGTTCGACTGCTCGGGCAGGATAAACTGCCACAGTTTGGTCGGTCATTTCGGGGACACCCCGTAGACCGCACGTGGCCAGTTAGTACTTTAGATTTAACCGTGGAAAGTTGACCAGAAAGCTATCCCCTGAGAAATCCTCAGTCGGCGGCCGAATAATCTCTCTCGCTGGACTTATTAGCCGTATCAATGGGGGCTTCTGCTTTAATCGCCCCCCTCCCTGCATAAATCACAGCAGATTAACCGAAGGCTACCGAAAAGCAGCCGATAGAGAACCTTTGAAAGGCGCTCGGGTCCATTTACGCCGACGAATACGCGCAATCAACGCCAAAAGGGTTTTCACGAGAGAGAGAGAAAGAGAGAGGTCCGTCACCTCGAAAGCTCGTTTCGTAACCCCCTCCCCGCCAAATCGCGGCACAAAAGTGCGTCTCGTATAAATCGATCGATGGACGGTGGTCTTTTCATTAGCCTTTTTCCCGCTAATATTTATTTTCGCGGCGGCACTCCCCAAATGGGGGAACAGTGTATTTAGTCAGCTTAGCAGGAAAAGTGTGGTTTTAATTGCAATTCCCTCGCCATTCCAAGACTAATTGCGAACGCTCCTCGCTATTATCCGCAGGATTGTGTTTTTAGTGGCTGATAATTTCCAGCAGAATTTTTCCTGCGAGATATTGTATATTTCTCGCGGACGCGTGTTAAAAGGTGATACGGTTAGAATCGTGACTGCTGGGGTATCGGAAAGAAAATCGAGTGGCTGTCCAAAGCTAGTCTCACTAATTGTAAGTACTTTCCTCTCCGCGCATTTAATTGACAAGCTCGCGCTGCTTGCACTTCAAACGAGCTGAAACTGAAGTGGCCTGCGCACTGTTGACTGACTTTATCCTATCTTATCGAAACCGATCGGAATTAACTCCGACTTTTCCCTTCCAGTTAATTTCGTAATATGTAATGGAACTGACAGTAAAAAAAACAGTATGTACTAAGCCCTTATTTATTCTGTTCTGAGTACTTAAAACTTTTATTGTATATTAACACGTTCACCCACATTCCACCTATTACTTTTATTTATTTAAACACCTGACCTCGGAAATAGTTAAATGACAGTAATATAATATAATAAATAATTTGTACATGCATGCACAGTCCGTGCGGGAAACACCTATAGGCGTTCAGTGAGTACTGCGAATAAATGAGACTGAAGGATTTCCGCACACGACGTATGCCAAGCGTCTCAGCCTCCGATGGCGAGCGCAGGATCCATTCCGACCCACCCAAAACATCAAGCTACCCATGTTACTTACTACCAGTATCATTTCTGGAGGGAAATAAGGATTTTAAATCACAAGATTAGAATCAAATATAAAATCCTATTCAGGGACGTGTATGAATAAAATTACAGAACAAAACGGTCCCTACATCGAACGATGCCATCGAACCATCCCACGGTTCAACGATTAAGAAATACCCTCAAAACTGTAAATTTCTGCGGACTCGGAATCCATGACAAAGAAGAATATTGTTAACATTCGCCGTGAGCCCGGATCAATAATTCTACACCGTCGAATCTGGCGCGTCGCGGGGCGCGAGGATACATACGTGTTTTGTCCAGCGACACGTGCGAACACGCTCTACTTTCAGCCCCCGGTCGTGACGAGCTTACGTTGCGCACACCACGGCGAGGCACTCCGCGTAGAATTAGATCGCGCGGCGTGTGATACCCGCTACACCAGTTTCACGTCGCCGCCTCGCTTATAATAAACATTACACGCTTATCACGGCTCGTAAATAAGCGTTCGCTCGATACGACTTCCGGTTACAGCGGCCAGAGCACGTGCCCCCTGTTCGCAAAAAGCGATGGAAAATCGCGAGGAGGCACCTGTTACCGGCGCGATACGTTACCTCCGCGGATATCTTAATATCGTCGTTAAAGTCGGGCAAGAGGTCTGGGCTTGGTTATTTAAAAGAGGGGGGAGGGAGGGGTCGAGCATTTATTCCCGGAGCGAAGCGTGGTAATTTCGCCTGGTACGCTCGTTCGAATACACGCCCATCCCCGCTGATGATATCGCGAGCAGCACCGAGTTAGTACAGCTTCCAAGGATCGTGTGTGTGTAATAAGTACTTAGGAGAACGCGAGCCCCGTCGATTCTTTCGAACGTCGCGGAGCCGACACGACTGCGCTTCCGTGGGTATCGCGGATGACAGCGGAGGAGAGCTTTTAAACGCTCGTGTGACGAGACGTGGAAGTGGGATGCTACGCGAACCCGACGCGCTTCGGTTTCCATAGAAACTGGTGGTTTATCGCTCGGTCCCTTACAGCGGCGTGACGCCCGTTCGCAGGCAGGGCATGAAAAAAGATGAAAGAAGGGAGAGGCCGTTGGTGCCGGGGAGCGTTTAGCAACAATAAAGCAGCCACGGGGGAGAGGGTGGCGCGACATCTTTTGCAGCGTGCTGGTAGATCTTCCGAAATTGATCGTGCTTCGCAACGCGCACACTCTCATTACTACCTGCATATGACAATAAGTGGACTTTCCCCTCCCCCGGTGGATACCGCTACATGTGCCCCGCAACGAAACGACATCGCGTTGCCTCGAACGCTGGCAGAGTCCGCCGCGAGTTGCAGGGATTTTTTCAAATTGGAGAACCGCGTGTACCGTTTCGTACAGGATACGCTGCATTTCTTTCTTTTTTTTTTTTTTTTGTACAGGACACGTAGGGTGCGTCTAGTCGCCGACGAAGGGCATCGACGGATAACCGTTGGCAGGGGCAGGGAGGGGTGAAATGACCACAATGTGCACACACGGCGCGGTGGATGTTTTAAGGCTCGCGTACAGGGGGACGTGGAATCGCGGGGCATGTCGAGTAACGATAGAGTTTCATCGAAACGTGTACTCACCGATTGCCCGCGCGTCGATTCGCTTGTCGGAGGGGGATAGAATCCAAGAGGCGCAGCGAACCACCGATAAATATCCCAGTGTAGTCAGGGATCCGTTGACCGGCACAATACGATGCACGCTCGACAATGGCTGGCACACATTTAAGTACACTGACGCACTGGCGGTGTTGACGTGCACGCACTCCTGCCCACCGGGACGGGTGAGGATGCCACCCGACGATACTCTGGACGAGACGGCGGCCCCCGCGATACGAGTCCGGCACACGCGAGTTGAAAACTCCCACTGACCGTGCCGCTGGCCGACGACGTGGTGGTCGCCTCGTGCGTACACGCCAGTGCTCCCACGTCCAATGAATCGGTGCCGCCTCTCCGTCCGCTATCCTAGGCCCACGGTGGCCATTACACTCGTCGCCGCGACGAGAGAGCGTGTTTTCCTTTACTGCTAAGGGACCAACAACTCGCCCGCTACGAGGCCGTGGAAGCGACTGTTCTCGGGAGATTCGCGGTGCGGTCTCATCGACCAATCGTGGACCAGCTTTCACCGAGCGCCATCTTGCCCAGCCGACGCACAAAGGGGCCAAAACCCGAATGTTTGCGTAAACGTCCGAACCTTAGCCACCCCTACCCGATCGACGTTACCTTCCTACGCTACGGCTTCTCCCATCCCCCCGACTTTCAATACGGATTTTATTGTAGGATTACCCGGCCCTCCCCCGCCCCTGGCCCCCTCCCGCGTTTTTCTTCTCGCGTGAACTAATTCGAAACTAAGAATCGTATTTTCCCGCAACGAGCCTCGCTGCCCCCGTAACATCGCGCGTTAGCTCCTCGTTTTTAGGGGAAGAAAGGGGGCTGTGCATTGAAAAACTTTTGTTAATTACTCCGACGGCAATGGGGCGAACGGCTATTGAAACGGGTTTTATTAATTAATGCAGCTTCGGCAAACTTCGGCCTTGTTTCTGAACGCGATTTATCGACACGTATGTTTATTTACACGTTCGCAATACATTGTTGTGCATTGTTTTGTATCAATTCGGGGCTTTTCTAGCGCGTTGGTGATACTTTTATCCTAGAATCGGGTCAATATTATCGGTGTGTGTGTTTCGTTTTCAATTATTCACTTTGAGCTCCCGAGCTTTCATGCGAAAGCTTTTATTGAAAAGCGTTTAAAAACACGAATTTCTTTTAATCCGAACGCGATAGCACAGACAGCGCCATCGGTAGAAGAAAATAAGAGGTACGATCGGTCGGTAAATGAGTAGAATTTAACTTGAATAACACGGCGTGTAATGTGTCACGTGCGATTTTCGAGGTTACGTTGTTCAAAATAAAGGTATTTTTATATCGTCTGCTTTTATGAATGACCGACTCAGCGATAGTCGTCGTGAATGAGCGCTTACACTTTCGCGGTTTTAATATTCGTAAATAAAACGAGCATTCGAGATATTCTTTGACAATGCTGGAGGGGGGTGAGGAAAAGCAGAAAAGTTGGAGCGAGGAGGAGCGTTTAGCACTTGCCTCGAAATTAGATGCCGAGCTGGACGAGTACATAAATAATTTAGAGAAAAAGAGTTACACCGAAGGATGGCCAGAGGACCGATGGCAAGAAGAAATGGAGAAACATCCTTTCTTCATGAAAAAACCTCCGGAGCCTGGCGAAGCCCTTTCTCCTTTAATGGAGGGCTTACAGCAGCTCAAATATGGAGAGGACGAGAATACACCTGAGGGTTTGAAACAATTCATCTCTATTCATGTTTCCTTTGCCACATTGTGTAAAATACTGCGATACATTTTATTTGGCTAATAGCTTCAGATTGGCACTTCTTTTATAGAGCTAGCAAATAATTACAAGGAGGACGGTAATTTCAATTATAAATATAAAAAGTATCGGCTGGCTATTTTGGGTTACACGGAGGGTATAAGAATTAAATGTAAAGACGCCGATTTAACGGCTCAGCTTTACAACAATAGAGCCGCTGCGCATTTCATGTTAAAAAATTATCGGTACATATATATGAGAATGTTTGTTAGATAGTCTATCAGAGTTTTGTCGCACGGCTACAGAATTCTGCTACAAATTATAGGTCGAGTTTAAATGATTCAAAGCAAGCTCTGAAGTTGAAACCGAATTACCCGAAAGCTCTGAACAGAGCTGCCACTTGCTGCTTCCATGTTAAAGACTACGACCAGTGCATTGATCTCTGTGACCAGTTTCTTGATCATTCTCCAACTGATAAAACAATACTGGAGTTAAAGTCGCAGGCCACAGCCGCAAGAGTAAGATACGTTCGTATATAAAGCTGGTGAATGAGTTCGATGAATACAGATTTGGATTTTAATATTGATAGGAACGCTTGAAAAGAGACAAAAGGAAACGAGATAGATTAGACAAGAAATTAAATAAAGAGGAAGACGAGTTAATAAATACTATCAAAAGTAGAGCTATTAATTTAGAATTGATCGATGGAAGAAGGAAACCAGACTTGAAGGACTTGGAACCTCTAGTGCCTCAAATAGCGCAGAGTAGGGTTCACCTGGACGCTGAAAATAAACTGATATGGCCAGTAATGATTTTATACCCAGAAACACATCAGACAGACTTCATACAAAATTTTAACGAGGATATATTGTACGTTCTTACATTGACAAGTGTTTTAAATTCCACACCTATCTAATGAATTTGCTCGCTTAGGCTAGCGGAACAATTGGAACAGCTGTTTAGCGAGCCACCCGAGTGGGACACAGAGCGACGCTACACTCTTCAGAATATAAATATTTACTTTGAGGGTAAAGATAAATGCTCGGTGCATAAAGTGAACATCCATCGTTCTCTAGGAGAAATATTACAGGACGAACGGTAAGTTGACAAGTTAAAACGTAAAAAACCTAATATCCTAAATACTATGATAATAAATTTCAAAATAAATGTCAGATTCATTGTGCGTGGAGGTACCCCGGCATTTTTAATACTCGTTAAATCCAGCGAAGCAGAAAAGAGGTTCTTAGCCAATTACTAAGTTCAATGTTACATGTAAATAAACATAATAAAAAGATCCTTAGGGCTTGAATTATTGTCGCCTCCCATTCACTTCCATTTTCAAGTTCTCGAGCAACATAATTATATCTTAAACTTAAGACCCAATTAAACTGGGTAGATAATTATCTCCATGACAGCAACGCAATTGATATACACATTTAAAAACTAGTAATAATTCACATGAATACATATTTTCTGTGCGGTACACATCATACAGAAATAGACAAATTAATTTAATATGCATTTGGTTAAGTGGGGCAGCAGTTGCTCCTACCGTTCGAAAAACCTTTTTGCACTTTTTCGGTGGATATGAATTCACGGTTAATGAGTCCCAGTTTGTGCTGCACGGCTGGGACCGGTAAGGAACGGGAGGTGGTGCCACCTGCAGCACCTGCCCGAGCCAGATGGGCATAAAGAGTCAGGGCCTCAGCCAGAAATTCAGTTCAAGAGACGCTGTGGAACGTGCCGATACGTTCCGACTCGATCGCTCGCGGGGGCGTTACGTCGACATTGTGCTGGTTCGGTGACGAAAACAGTGTTGTGCCCCAAGATACGATCGAACGTATCGAAGAATCGTGCTCTTCGCCCGTGGATGCCGAAGGTCGCTCGGTTCAAGTTTGAATTGAGAGGCAAGGGGACCTCCGCGTCGCAGGAGAGAAGCGGAACGAGACGCAAACGATGCCAAAGCAATGCAGGCAAATCTTTTTTCCACCCTCCCATTCTTACGATGCTTCTTTAACCTTGCCACGATAAGGATCGATGGCATTTCGTAACGATTAATAGCACATTAGTCACGCGTTGCACAAACGTGCAGTATACCTTTCTCGACGAAAGGACCTGCGTTTAATCGGAGATCGTACAAGCTTAATTCGGTACTAATTTCACGGAACGAGACGGAAGTTCATTGAATTACTAATTAGGCAGATCTGTGGTTTCTCGTTTTTTTTTAAGTAGATAAACGGTATGTTGCTTAAAATTGTCCCGTTTTACCGAGGATTTTATGCTCGTTGGGTAATTCCGCGAAATTTCGATACTTTTCTTTTATGACCGCTTAGCAGTTATTTCGTTAAACTGTATTTATACGCGATATAAGCGTGGGGCTCCATTGATATTGCGTGATCGATAAAAATCGCGCGTATCCGGGTTGCACGGTTTTCGAAAACGCGGGGCACGCACGAGTGGGTAGAAAATAAAGAAGAAATGCATTCACGAGGTAAATCAGTGTCGGATACGCTACAACTGACGTGATGTTATTAGTACATACCGATGAGACAATGGCGCGCGTTAAATTATTCATGAGGTCATTGTTGCATCGTAACGCAGATTCAAACGTCGAGCAGTTGAGGCGTGATGAAACTGCTGCGTTTGACACTTGGAAATGTGACCGAAATCTCAAGCAATTACCACGGGGCCTGGCCTTAATCGAACTTTTTCTTACCGCTAAAAATGAAATTGACCCTCCGCTATCTCGTAACTGACTCATCTCGTAAGAAACGCCTCGTAATCCAATTATATCTGGATAATCCGTTAGGGAATTACATTTCTCGTTACGTATATCTTTACCACCTTTCTCTTACCCCCTCCCTCCGCAGTTCTTTTTTCTCCTTCTCGTCCTTGCAAGATGGTTGTCCTCGGACAAAACGATCTCGTTCAGCCGTGATAAGAGAGAAACGGGCACACGTTGGACCCTCGTTCCCAGTCGATTCGGCCGAATCAGAAATCGATGCCTTTCGATACGGGTTAAACGGGGGTTATTCATGTCACGTCTTCCCGATGCACTTGCTTTCTCTTCGTCCCCAACGAAAGAACGAAAAATATTTCCATTTATCGCTCAAGGATAAGGAAGTCCGCAGCATCCTCGTTGCAACATTCTTTCGAGTTCATACGTGATCGCGCGAAATCGATACGCGGCCCGTTCGAACGGGAGAACCGGCTCGGTCGGCACAATCGTTCTTGTATAGGGGGAGTCAAACATGGCGGTCAGAAGCTTCGTAAGGCGTACTGTTGTATTTTATTTTATATAGGCGTTGGCATTGTGAATGTGTGAAGTTAATTCGTCAAGATGAAAGGGCTTAAAATACTGAAATTAATCATATAGCAGTAGTATTTGGTGGTTAATCGTTTAATAGATATTTAACGTTAAATCTTTGAGTTGACTTTACCATCTACGTGATAAATAACACGAAAATCTGGGCCCCAAAGGCAGAGTGTACTAAATCCACTTTTTTTAAAAAATTACATTTTACGTGTTTCCGAAAGAGTGAAAAATTTGATACGAGAAAGATGTGAAATGTCATTTTTAAAAACAATGTTAATACACTCTGCCACTGAGGTCCAGACATGTATCTAAGGCATTACTTAATTCCATTATGTAGAACATGTCCACTAAATATCGTGACCACCACATTTGAATCGTCCCTGCGTGACGGGAGTTCCACACATGGTATTCGTGTATGAATATCGGTACATGCGCGGAAACACGTAACTGTGGATACAATATTCGTATTCGTGTACCTTTAGCTACAAATATTGTTCCAACTACTACCAATCCACGGTGCAGAGGGGTTTAACTTCACATGGTTGCCATAGCAAAAACCACGTCATAGGCTCTACTCTAACCATGCGCTTCCGCGGGGAGGGGGGGGGGGGGGCAAAAGGGGCCATTGCCCCCCTGGCTTTTGAGAAAAAATCTTATTTTTCAAAACTGATCTTTATTAAGTTTATACTAAAAAAAAGGGAATATTTTTAAATTTCGGTTTGAAATTTTTAATTAAATTGGCACTATAAAATGGGTAAAAGAAGCAAGAAAGGTATATTTTTCTGTACCATTATCCCAAAGTTGCCCCCGCCCCCCTGGAAAAAAGTCTGCGGATGCCCCTGACTCTAACCATATTCACGAAATATTGCAGAAGTGATCGCGAAACGGATACCAACAGTGTGAAGTTGGGCCACTCTATACCTTGCATTTGTGGTACTCGAACGATATTTTACTAGGTTGCTACCGAATACCCATCACTGATCTGTACTCTGTAACTTGGCACACATGGAAGCCCACGGAATTCCTCGCTCTCCACATAAGTGGCGTAGAACATGATGTACGGATATACATATACACCATGGTGTAGAATGCCCGGATAACAAATTGTGCGAGTATGTGCTACGTCCATCGATCAATCTCACAGAAATCCCAGCGTTTCGCCAGGATTGCAGCCAGCTTCATCCGGGGTCAGGTATTGTATCACTGTGTCACCTGACCCCTGATAAAGCTAGCTGCAGTGCTGTGCGAAACATTGGCGATATAATTTCTATTGGACACGGCGACCACCCACGAGTCCAGGTCGTGAAAGCCTGAAATTTCTAACTGTACCAGAATATTCGTGAAAACCGACAAATACGCGTTAACGCATGCGTGGAGACGGCATAACGTAAATTGGAAATCGGAGGCATGAATCAGCAGCCCCGATGGCCGCAACTTCATTATCCGCTGTAAAGTCGCGTTACGCGGAGTCCAGGCTGGCAGGCAGGACAAGCAACAGCGGCAGGCTGGCTCTGGAGGTGGTAGGGGACGGTTGTTACGTGTCCTAGTTTCGCGGGCCACACGGTGGACCGCGATGCACCTTTGTCCGATGCCCCGGAGCGATGTGGCCGGCTATATACAGGGCGTCGAATCGGTTGCGTCAAGCTGTAAGGAAAAAAAAAAATCGACGGGACCGAACCGGTTTTCTAACGACGAGTCAATCTGTCGAACGACGTGGGGGGGGAATAAAAATGTTTCGGGGCAGCGCGCGCGAGATGGCAACGCGTTACCTCGCTTAGGGACATACATACGTATACCGGAGATCGGTATCTCGCCCGGCGGTGTGTCGACGAACGACGGCAAAAAGAGAAATTCCCTGTTAGAAAGAGGCAGGCGTGCAGGCCGGGCAGAATTCTGCGCGCTTGTCGCGTGCACGCAGTAAAACTCGGGCGAAAGATTATCGATGCCCTCCCGTACCTTCTCCGTAGTCGATCCCGATCTCGCGGATAAGAACCCCGTGGTCGCCGTTTTCGATCTTAAGTGGCCATATTTCTTACGCTGGAGTTCGTAGAACCCGCGCGGAATGTCGAACACGTATAAACGCCTGGATCTCGCTCGATCATTTATTTCTCAACACGTAATCTCGCCACTTTCTCTCCTGCTCTAATTATTCTCCCTGTAAACATGCAAGAAGACTGCTTGATAGGGATAGTTAGCAAAGACGCTGAGTAAGGGCGCTTCGGAAGCGCGAGGCAGGAAGACGCTTCTCTCGGATCGCTTAATTCCCCGCCGGCGATTACTTCTGTTCTTGCCTCCTGTTTCCAAGGGAACGATCGAAACGAACGAAACGCTGCTGCCTCGATAGAGTGCACACGGGCAATGCTGAAACAAATACTGCCCGATGCGTTTCATACCGTGCAAGGCCGCCATGAGCACGCAGATTCGAATCGGTGATGGCTTTCTCTCTCTGCCCCTCTCCCTCCCGCCTCCTCTCCCTGTCAACTCGTCTCTGTTTCCCTCTTTTTGTACCTTTCGCTCGGCTGCTCTCCTCCTACTGTGCTCCGCGCAAAGTATAGGTATCGTGGTCGCATCCTGACACGATCTAACGGCATTCAATCGACCTCGTCATCCCGTTCCACCGCAGTCACACACATACCTGCATTCCCTTTGCTCTCTGCTCGCTTTCCCCGTCTCTGTTCGTTCTTACGTATCTCTTTGTTCCCACGTCCCTTCCTCTATTTTTACTGTCAGCTCCCATCCCCCCCCCCCCCACACTCTGTCTTCCTCACCCTCGCCCTTACTTCCCCGCACCCGATGTTCATCGTCTCTTTCCACGTCCACTTTTTCCCCGTTCCTGCTCGCGACAGAAACTAAGAGCGGCCATTAAATTTGAATATCATTTTAATAAAGGCACCGCATAAAATGAGGGTCGATTTTAATCGCTGCTGACTTTTTACTCCCCTCCGCGATGAACGATCTGACACATTGTACGAGTCCCTGCCGAGGTAACGTTCCATTATTGCAGCCCCATTTTTCCTGGCTAAGTCCTGGCGGGTCCTTTCATCGACGTATTACTGCTTCTGAATTTCTAAAATCAACGTTGAATACCCTGTAGTTGACCAAGCAATTTCATTCAGTGTCAGTGAAGAGATTAAAATTCTCCGGCAACGTTGGTAGTTCGAAACTCCGAAAAACAGCAGTCGCAAGATGGCGACTGTGCTCGCCGACGTCGCGGTTAACCGCTGAGAAACAAACAAATAATGTTATGTCACGTTTACTCGGTTCAATTTAACGGTCGGATAAATTGGGACGGGGAGAGAGATTATCCTTTCTTTTTTTTTACTTTGCAACACAGCGAGGTGTATACATCCACTGGTATTAGTAATACTTTTTCTTCTACCGATGAAAAGGGAAATCCTGGCACGAGCATTAATTAACTCTCGGCCGCTACTTCTGATTACGTCGTATCGAGATAAATCCGATGAATGACCAGTTATCGGTTCCATTAACATAACTGGTATTAATGCCGCGTTCAAGGTTTCGATTACGAAAATCGACGAGGTGATCATCGTTCGATATCCCGACGTTATTAAGAAGCCCAGCAGTGCTTATGGACCGGATCTTCACTTGTGTCAATAAGGATGTGTCGCCTTCACTGGCGTTACTCCAGAAAGGGTTGAAAATCCAACCGGTTTCTTTCTCGATCAAGGTTATTTCTTGGTCAACGTTGGAGGATTATAATATTAAGAACAAAGACATTCATAGCTGCTAAGTAGATGCAAATATTTTTAGAAACTTTCTGTCTTTTAGATTATTTATAAGTACTGCACACAGAAAAACTTGGATGAACGCCACAGAACACCTTTTTTATTGTTAGATTCTCTATTTTCTGGCGTTAACATCATAATAAATTTTGTGTCACCCGCGGAATCATTCGCGTCATCTCTCCTTCGAAGTGTAAAAACGTGTTTCGTATTTAAACTACCAGTTGTTACAACATGCAGGCGCCGAGATTCGAATTCACGACTTTCGCATTATGAGGCACATCTCTCAACCAACTGACCCATTGAACCGTTCAAAACAAAGGCTACCAATATGTCGTATATATCTTCCAAATCTTTTGTGTTATTTTCCTAAAAAATTGGTGATCAATGCCGCGCCCTATCCCTGTTAGGTAAAAGTTTTAATTAACACCACGAGTGTTTTCCTACACCGTGACAACGTCGGCCCACAGCCAGCCCTTTTCACGGCGATCTCGCGAGCGTCGGTCTAGTTTCGAGGCGTGAAACGACCGTTTTACGTAGCTATGTATCCCGGGATTATTCGCCAGAAATTTCTCGCCGTTTTTCGCGGTCGACGAACGGACGCAGGCTCGCAAATTAGTTGGAGTTACTTCCGGGCAACGTAATTCCGCCGGGGCGGGAACCAAGGACGTCGTCGACGGGCGGTGGAGTACTTGAACAATTTGTAAAAAAGCGAAGCGCGCTGGCCGTAACACGTGGACGTGTGAATGCAATATATTACGCCAGTGCAATTGCTGTTCCAGTTACGTCAAGAATGCTACTCGACCGCGTTATTCATGAATACCAACGTAAGCTCATTTCGGAAACGTTGACAAACAACTCGAGATAGGGGGAATAAGAGGATCGAAAAATCGTGCTACTCGAGATGCATTTTAGAAAAGTGGTGCGTTTGCACTTTTTATGGTAGAATTTTGGGGCAATAATTTTGTGGAATTTATTAATCTGGAGAGACATGCAAGTGAATTGTTACAAGAATAGAAATTTCGTTTATTTAATATATTCGGTGGGACTTAAATTTTTCGTTTAAGTTGGGGGAAGATTATCTTAAGGCGGATTTCTAAATAGGCTGATTTCAAATATTCAGTACTTCGTTATAGGGGTGTCCCACATTTCGTCGAAGAGATTGCAGAAATTTATTATTGTAAATGTGAAGGTAGCCTTAAGCTCGATTTGCAAGTGGCGAAGGTCAAAGTAATCGTCACTTGCCTATATCGCTGAATTTGATATCCAGCAATAAGAACAGAAATCTCACATCTAAAAAACTGATGAACTGTCTTTCTAATTTCTAATTTTCTAATTTTAAAATCAATCTCCATTCTCAACCAGAACCTGCAAAAAATCTGCAGCCAGGCGGTACCGATGCCGCCTTATGGGTCCATTCTACTTTGCCGGTCGAAAGGGGGCCCATTTTCATGATTTTTTTTCAAGAACTAATGTACGGATGTAATGTATTTTTTTGTTAAATGTTTATTAATGTGGTTCTAAAACGATAAAAATAGAATGATTATGCCCAATAGAAGTGTACGCATATAGTGGACTAGAATCACCCAGGCATCAAAAATAGTTTTTCTTCCATCCACAAAAAACATTAAAAAATAGACAAAAATCTAGAACTTTTTCTTTATAAGACGGGTATTTTGTAACCACTGTTAATAAATCAATAATTCTCGTCCACTTTATTCGTACATCCCTATAGAACATAATCATTCAATTTTTATCATTTTGGAATCACTTTGATGTTGAGGAAGACTTCCACAGCTTTCTCACTGAAGTACAAACATTGCCGCTTAATTCCACACGTTTATAATTATATTTCGAAAATATGAAAAATACAATTCCATACAGCAAGGAATAATAAATATTTACCAAAAAAACCATTAAATTCCGTACAATAATAACTGAAAAAAAATTATGAAAATAGTAGGTCTCCTGCTCGACCGGCAAAGTAGAAAGCACCCTTAAGTCCCATTCCCAATCGGCGACCATTTAAAAATCCAACGCCCGTCGAAGCTCGCGACCGGCAGCAGAAACCAGACTTCGTTAAGAGTCGAGGATCGGTCTCATCAAGATTTCAGGGCAGGGAGAACTTCAAACTGCAAGACGCTGAAGTTCGTTTCGAAGTATTCCCCTTCCTGCCCCCCTCCCCCAGATGCGAGACCATATCGAGCCACGGGGAACTTACGTGCACCGCATTGTTTACAGTTGACACAACGTGGACCGTTAAGAGGAAGAAAAGAGCACGGCGCTGCGTCGCTTCCGTGGAATCTGGAGTCCGAGCGGTGCTCGTGGAGAATCCCGAAGCATCGTAGATACAAAATCGCGCGACGCCAGGCGCAATAAGTTGCAGCGGTGGGGGGAGAGCCCGGGACCACGATCCATGCCTTGACACAATTTCCGCCGCGTACGTGCGCTGATCGTTGACCGCTTGCAACTTCTGCGGTTTATTACAAATCGAAGAAGCACGTTTGCCAGGCCATCTCTTCCGCCTCGTCCCTCTAAAATCGCCGGCTTATCGATACAAGCCACCATCACCTCTCGCAATTAAGAAAAGGAAGAAGACGGATCGCGATATTAAAGGGCCCAATTTCGGCGCCACGGCGGGGTAATTGATACCGCCATTATGCGCGAGGAGCTTCGCACTGCCGTGCCCAGGGTGTTGAAATTTTAATTCGAAAGAGGTTGAAGGAGCTGTGGAGAGGGAAGGTCGAGGCTCGTGCACGGAGGAGGTCATTGGAAGAGGAAAAATCGAGAAGTTTTTGGGTGTCGAGGAAACGGGGGAATATTCATGAAAAGATAGTGGGAGCCTTGGGTCGCCTTTCTCATTCAAAACAGCGCGAAAGGAACACACGGGAGGTGACTCGTTATCACATGGAGATAGGAGCGTTTTGGGTTGACTTGAGCTGGGAAGTTTTGGCCACGAGTCGAGCTGATTGAAACGTTGGAGTTGTTTGGTTTAAAAGGGCAGGAGGAAGAAGAGAGGTTTATCTTGCCCGAAACATTTGTAAAAAGAGGGTCCGAGTTACTGTGATTCTAATTTGATGAGCACAGTAGAAAGTCACAGACGATAGGTCGTTAGATTCGAGTTGAGCTAAGAGAAAAGCGATCCAGGCCCGTGGAACTTTCGAAGAAGGCAAGAACGTCGAGGTACTTCTTACACCTTTCGTAAAAAGAAGGTTACTTATTCTTCGTAACGGTGAAAGAGAAAGACAGCATCTAGCGAGCGAATTCATAGCTAACAGGAAATAGAGCTTAAATTCGAAGAAGCGAAGAAAATCAGTCGTTACAACAATCGTTGCGCAATCTGAAAGGAGACAAGAAATTCATCTTCTCTCGAGATATCACTGCAGAGGAGATTACTTCGCTCAGCAAAGAGAGAGCGCGACAGGTACTCTTGGCGGATAAAAAGGGAAGTTGAAACTTGGCTGGAACTAGAAGAATCTCCAGCAAGAACAGATATCTGGCTTTCAGGACGCTGTCTGGAGCCCTGAGAATTCCACTCAAACACCAATCTTCGGTTGAAAACTTACCCGGGACCCTAGTTAACCAGCAATCCCTCGAACACTCTGGAAACTCAAAGACACTAGCCACTGAGTGCTCGACATAGCATCTGCAGTATTTAATTACGATATCGTCCCATCGGCACCAAGTTGAAATTCTAGTGGCCCAAAGAAAGCAGCAATCTACACTCGTTGCTAGAACTCTGGTTGGGCATCGATCTTCAGTACGCGGTCGATCTATAAAGAGGGCGCTAGCTACGAAGGGGACGTAGCGGAATTTTTTCAAAACGGTGGAACGGAAGTCACGAAAAACGGCGAACCACTACGGTATCCACTACACGGGCTCGTACGCGTACAGCAACGGGGCGCCGAGCGTGTACGGCGGGTACCCATCCAACGGGGGCCTCGCGCAGCATCACCTTCATGAGGACTACCGGCCGATTTACTTTTACGTAGCCCAGCCCTACACTATCCCGTACACGTTCGCGAGGAGGCCCAGGCCGTCGTCCCTCCTCGGGCCCGGTAAACAACCGCCGCGGAGCAACTGTCGCGTCAAGTTCTCCAAGAAGCTCGGCAACGCCGACTTCACGCAGAAGGTCAAGCAGGGCGAGTTCTCGAGGAGCCTGAGCCAGGTGCACTTCGTCGAGAGCCAGGGCCAAGGTACGTTAATAAACTGTTATTTGCACAGGGTGTGGCTGGATGGAGTGTGCCAGCGGGCGGGAGGTGAAGTCGGACGCAATGTGTTGGATAAAATTTATTCGTCTCAGGCTCAGTTTTCGAGAAAATCGATTTTAAGAGGCTTTAGAGAGGGACAGATTTTTTTTTAGTAAATATGTATAATTGTGAGTGGGATGAATCTGCGTGCTTAAATTGTAGAATAACTTTCTTCAAATGGGACTTGATCTAAGGGATATGGATTTGAAGGTGGAACCGATTTTTAGATCTTCGAAGTTGATTGTTTTGAAAGCTATTTTATAATTTTAACTTGGTTCTGTAACTTATTTACTTCTTTCTTTAACTTATTTTAACTTATAATTTTAATTTATTTCCAAGGATTCACTTCATCAGCAGTTGTGACATATTTTTAGTCAGGCGTATGTGTACTCAACAAAATTTCAAAATTGAAATTCTGGAAAACTAAGCTGCGGATGAAAAATTTTATTCTTTACTCTTCATTCATTTTTGTATAAGGAAACACTTCCTGACCGCTTGTGCCATTCTTTCGGCCGCACTCTGTATATTACAATATTCGCATTAAATTACAATTATCTAGATTTATTCTGACCACAAAACTCAGAATTATTTTGACTACTATAGATTAACTATGCTTGCATGCAAGAAATTAATAGACAAGTGGGTAATACGATGAGGTGGGAAATAAATCCAGATCTAACCCAGAAAGACATAAAAATTGCGGCCGCAGTTGTAGCGAACCAAGCACATTGCCCTCATCTCTGCGAAACTGTGCAAAAAACAGTTGCGCGGAGTGAGGGAACACTGAGGGGTGGATCGAGGGTAAAAAAGGGCCAAGGTACGTAATAGCCACACGCATCGTCGAATCGATTAAAACCAGTTCCATTGATGGTTGGTGGAAAAAAATTCTAGCCGTAGCTTTCGATGGAAACACCACTAGTTTAAGTGATCCAGGGACAGAACAGTTTTTTGATTCCTGTGTTTTTCATGCCGACGTTTTCGCTTGGAGTATAGCTCCATTATTTTGACTGTGTTTTTGAATCCGTTGCGATGGAATTGAGGGAGGGTAATACTGGGGGTTGATTTTCAATTTTATTTGTGGGTAGGGTATAGTACGTGAAGGAATATAGTAAACGCATATATGTTAGTACTTAAAATTTTGGAAGAAGATCGAGTTCGAAACTTTTGTCTTTACCTATATTTAATTTAATTTATTATCGATGGAAATAAAAATTAGAGAGAAAGTGCAAAATGGAGCGCCAGTCGATTCAAAATTAAAACTCACGATATATTGAATTTCAGCTGGCCACGCTGCTCTTAGATATTGTGGCTTTGGGAAAGGTAGAACTTCGAAATTGACTTGTTTGCGAAACTTTGAATAATACACTCCGTGTTTCATATATTGTTGCATAATACATAGTCTGTAGTGACTATACATAATACTAACTTTGAGTAAAATTGATTATCCAAATCTCCTGTAGGTACTCTCCTTGCAAGATATACTTAAGTCTTCTAGGGGTAGATCGATTTTAGTTTCAGTGGTGATCATTGTTATGATTACAAACCATGCTTCTCTGCTTCTTCATCCAATCACGTCTGTTCTATGTATCTCATTTGTACCAGGAGGTTTATTACACTTTAGCAATAATAATAATGGAGTGGTCGTGTCTTAGGCAGTCTTATCATGATACAAAATATTACTGTATACATTGCTGCAGGAGCGCGGTATCACTTTCATCTCAGAAATTTAATTTTTCGCTCCAAGTCGTGAGGGAACCTGATTCTGTGTTTTGAATGGGAATAAGAAGGTTGGAGTTCTTACCATCAACTAGACCCAAGCTGCTCGAGATACTGTTTTGTTTTATTGTAATTTCTTCTGTTTACTTTGAAATTTTTACTGAAAGAAATTAACTTTTTGTATAGCTAGATTAGCATTTCTCAAGATTTCTTTTAATCAATAATGGTGCTTTTGGAAAAAGAAAAAATATTTCTTACTTTACAATACTTTCGTCTACAACCCTTCCATCAATCTTCAAATTATATTTCTTTGAGAATTAAAACTGCGGATGGTAGAAACTTTTAATACTCCTTTTTAATACTACTTTTTCTTGATCGATTTGTTACACTCTCAACGCAGGGCCAAAGGGTTCGCAAAGGTCTGGAACCGTCGAGCGGTTCACTTTCGAAGCGCTTTCGCGCCTATGGATTTGTTCTAGCAGACCGGATAATTGTTGCGAAAGCGGCATAGTTTCAGTGGCATAATTTAAATAGTTGCTGTCGTCAAGTAAACTACCGATGCCTACGCGGAGAGCGTCTCGAGCCTTGGCGTATAGAGGCAGCTCGCGTACGCGACGTCTCCGTTGCTTCGCTGAAAAGAGAAACCGCGTCGAGAGAAAGGAACATTCTCCAAATACGAAGGTGTCACCGCGGCCGCTTGTCGCAGGGAAAACACTTCGTATTTGGATAGCGTGCACGCACCGAAGATTTCGTATTTTCGCGGGAAAGGAAACGGGGCGAGTCAGAGCCTTTAACGATAAACGCGTTTCGAGTGCAAGATGAAAATGTTGGGACGACATTTTTGCACTGAACGTGATCGTGGTGGGAAATATTAACGGGGAATTCAGAATAGTCTCTAATTTGTGCAGTAATGTTGATGGTGGTATTATGGAAATTTGCATTTGAGGTCTCAGAAGATCTGATATGGAGTATCGTGCATTTGTGGAATGTGATAGATTAAATGTTAATGAGTTGTAGATTTTGGTAGAAATGTTTTGCAGCTGGGAATGTAAGCATTATATGTATAGACTGAGTGAAGATGATACTCAAGCTCGATAAAGACATCTGAGGATTTGTGGGATGCGATTTCTTTGGCTCTCACCTCCCTAATATGGTTCCATTTCACAAAAAAATAGTCCCTCAAAAAACATTATTGTAATCAGACAACAGGAAAGGGTGTCGACCAGGCCTTAAGGTTTGGAATTCATTAATAGTTTGAATTTGAAAAATTTCTCAAAAATGGTAGGCCCTATCGAATTTTTGTTCAAATAATATTAAAACAGCATGCAATTTTCTACAATTACTGTATATATAAGTTTTTCGTGCTTCCAACCAGTTTTTAGATAATAGCGTTTGAAATGAATATAGAGCATTTATTACACCTGTACGGCGCGACGTATTATTTATACGCGCGTAGTGCGGACTTCTTTATATTCAAACGCAATTATCTAAAAAATGGTTGGTTGCACGAAAAACTTATATATACAGTAATTGTAGAAAATTGAATGCTCTTTTAATATTATTTGAACAAAATTTCAATTGGGCTTACCATTTTTTAAATATTCCACAAAGTCTACAAAAAAAATTTCGACACATATAAGGGCTGCCCTAATGTAGATCCATTGGATTATGATAGAAAGATTAGTGGAATTTGTGGGATCTGATGTGGGTATCTTTGGATAGTAGGTTGAAGATATTTGGACGCCCGGGACCACCGAGCCTGTAAGGCTTCTGCTAAAAAAGCTGTTACCAAGACCAAAACAGAAACATCTCGTTAATTAAATCCTCGATCTTATCGCTGCATTACCACATTACCACGCGATTGATATAATTTCCGATGACAGTGACAAGCCACGCGTGCTGGAATCAAAGCCCAAAGAAAGCATACAGGTCGAACTGGTTCCCTGTCGCGCGAGTGGAAAACTTCATCGGATAAATCGGATGCCCCCCTCAGTTGAGAGGAATGCAGGCCGTGTATCCGGCGCGGCTCACCATTTCCCACTTCTCTGCACAGTGATCTCCAACTACCCGAAGGCTGGCTCGTCGTCGCGTGACCCAAGGATGACGTCGATGTTCCGACGGGGCACGATCTTCGCCACGTTCTTCCTGTCGTTGCTGGGTGGCGGGCTGGTCTGCGCTGCCCTTGTCACGCAGCACTGGGTCGAGGCGCGACCCCTGAGGACGCCCAATCCCCAAGAGAGCGCTGGCAGGGTCCACTTCGGGCTTCTTCATGGCAAGAAGGAGTTGAACGTCGCCTATGGGTGGAGAACCTACCACATTTCTGGTAAGCCTATGCATCTATTGGTGACTTAACCGGCGGAGGGCGGTGCCTGGGTCAATTTGGACCCGTATTAATTATTATACTATACGCAATTTTAAACGACGTTCTTTTTTATATAATTAGAGCAGTACAGAAGAAATTTTTCGATTTCTGAAGTTTTCTCTACTATTATCTACACTTGGCAATGTTTTACATTTGTGTTGAAAAAATCCAGCATCGTCGGCTGAAGGTTGAGAGTTATTTATATTTTACTTCTGCGTAATTTGAGATTTGAGGAGTTTTAATGATTGCAAATGCCATTTTTGGAAATTTGTGTCGGCTTGTATTTTATTTTTAGAGGATAGGGGAAGGTGGGATTTTTATTTAATATTGCGCCCATCGTTATCTACTGTTTTTGTGAAAATGCAGGGCATTGCGTTAACTTTTTGAGTGCCATGGATTCACGTATCTTTTGTTGGAATTTATTCATTTACAGAGTTATATGTTTTCGTGTTTCAACGACTCTTTTATCCATCAGTACTGTTGCCATTTTCCGTGCTCGCATCTGCAGGATGTTGACCTCCGACTCGAGAGCGATAACTCTTTTCTATGCTATTCCTTGGGTTCAAGGGGAACCTGCCTGTTCCAAGGCATCCCGAATGCCGGTTTCTAATCTAACACCGCTGGTAATTCATCATCGAAGTTGTGTTGCATAAGTGACAACGCTTCACCTAAAACTCATTCAATCCACCACTTAACATTTAACTCAGCATCACGAGTGTCCATTGAATCCTGTACTCTGCAGGTTGCGCAAAAGCATCCTTCCAATAACTCTACCATCTAATTAAATAGCTAATAATTATTTCCAGTACCAAGTCTTTCCACATCGACACTCGTATCATAAACAGGTGTCAATAAAACTTCCCCTATTTTTCAAAAAAACATTGTAACTTCTTCTTTCCAGATCATTCCTTCTTATTTCTTTGCTCTCCAATTTCTCGCCTCTAAAATACAACCGCTCGAATATCCGAGCATCGCTTGTCCAAGTCGATCCGGATAATCGAGTTTCCGCGGTACATAGTTACCGCAGAAACACCGAGGGAGCGCGTTCCCTTCCGGCTGGCGAGGAATTTTTTCCCAGCTTCTTAAGCACTTAGGAAGTGTTCCCGCGGTAACGAGGCTGCTCAGAATGCTCGCGTGTCCCGTCATCCTGATACCGGAATCGTTACTGCCGTAGGAAACTGTTATCGCGGCTGTACCACGGCGCTACAATGGCGGTCAAAGCACTCGAGCGGAAACATCCGCTGCCAGTAGCATCTTACTTAGCCCTCTCGAGGCGTGCACGCTGATCCGTGTACGCACGCAGCCAACATTTGAATAACATTTCACGGGCGTAACGGGACGCCTTACGCACTTCGCGGTGTAATTTTCGCGGAACGGGACAGGCCGCAAAAACTGCCCTCCCCTGGCGGCACGGATAAGGAAATAGTTATGGAAGACTGCCCCCTATTGATATGCACATACAGGGCGATCCAAAACATTTTGTCACAAATCTGGGGGTGTCTCATGTCGGTAGTATTTTTTTTTTCTGGTATAGGTATTTGTTCGATGAACAGATATCTCAAGTTTTTAATTGATTTTTAGATTTCTTTATTTGTCTGCGAAGGGTTTGCGAGGACGGAATGGCATGGGAATAGAAAATCTATCACATTGTTAGCTTAGAGGAGTTTCAAACTTCAGAGGAATTCAATTCAAGCCACGCCTGGAATTATTGGAAAATATTTGATTTCTCTTCGACCCGTCATTTTTCGTTTTTAAAATTTCCCATCAAGAGTTAGTGGGAAGGGAGCGATATTAAGATCAGAGATCTGCCACGTTGCCCGATTCGAAAAATAAACATTTCTTGGAGTTATTATTATCGTTGGAGGTAGCCGAAGGGAACGTTCGTCCCGCGTCACTGCTTCTATTCGAAAATTCGATTCTTCTCCGGGAAAGTTTCGCGTGGCTTCGATATATTCAATCTACCGAACCAATTTGCTCGGCTGACGTTTCTTCCTCTCCCAATATATTCCCTTTTCCTGCCAACTGCTCCGTATTGAATTTCCAATCGGAGATGACGATTTTTCGTCAGCTACTTCCGTGACATTTCGAAATGCAGACTCCTAATATTTCTTAATCCCACTTCCCACCCTTCAATCTACTCGGATGCACCGGTCGGGAAATGAAGGAACATTCACAACTCAGTCAAAGCATTAACGTAATGGCAATCAACAATGGCCTTATTTTTCAAATTTTTCTTCTTAATATTCCATTTCTGCGGCTACGAAATTGTCCAACTGTAAAATGTAAATGGACCGCAAAATTATATGAGATTCTTTTAAAATAATGTTGCCATTATAGTCTGTGGAGCCAAATTTTTTAATTTAAAAAAAAATAATTCATGGAATTTTAATATTTCTTTGTTAGAGAATTTTTTCACACGAATAATTCCGCTCTGTAATTGTTTATTTTTCAAAAGTAAAAAATTTGGCACTTTACGAAGACCTCTAAAAAATTCTTAAAACCATTCATTTTCGTCGTGACTGGAGGAATGTAACCCCTTAAACTAACCTTTTTCGGTAGAAACCCTTGGGAAGGGTTGACCGACTTGAAAGATCATTTTTAACCGACTTCAAAAAGAAAGAGGTTCTCAGTTCGATGTGTTTGTATGCAAGTGTGTATGTCAGTATGTATTAAGTTTGCCCGCGAATTTCTCCTTAACTACTGGACCGATTTTCGAGAAACTTATCGCATTTAGTTTAGCTTCAATCAACTTAGATCGTGGAGAAAGAATTATAAAATTCGGTTCAGTAGTTTTGAATTTACACCAAAAATAAGAAATCTGTCTCATTATTCTTGAAATCTTCCGTTTACTAGCAAACGATTCTTGTTTTACGTGCAGCTCCTTTACCTGAATGTAGTTGTACAAATTAAATAACTAAAAGAAGAAAAAAATACAAAATTTTAAAAAATTAAATTAGCCTTAAAAAAATATAAATGCCTGAAAAGTGAAAAATAAGTTTTTTCTTTATTTAATTTATGGCTCTCAATTTCTTTATGTCCGCGCTTCATCATTCGGACTGTGTAAATCTGGCGCCGACTTAAAAAAATTGAGAGTCATAGATTAAATAAGGAAAAACTTATTTTTCACTTTTCAGCCCATTTTTATTTTCTTTCAAGTCGGTTGTAATTTATTTAAAACATTTTCAGTGTCAAGCCGGGTTCACACATATCAGTTCCGTCAGTGTCAGTGTGGAATGTCACAGTACACACTTACCCGCGTCGATTCCTACCACTCGCACAAAGAGCCCACTACCGGCGCTGAACCGTCACACGTGAAACCGCCTTTACTCCCCTTCGACTCACAATCATTCCCAAACTTTCACCTTCTAATATTCCACTACTCCATTCTCGATCTGCTCAGAGTCATAAGCCAGGAAACTTACGAGACTCGAAAAATCCACTCCGTGGATCAACGAAGTCAGCCAACCCAAGAAGTTTCGACGCACTGGCGTTAAAACTGTTAATCGACTGGCCATCAACGGCCTTAAGATCCCCATTTGCAGGAGATTTGCATCGCGTACGTGGGCACAAAAGGCAGCCCCGTTACATTTTACTAGCGAATCCCGTATCCTCGCGCTGGCCCATTGGGTCGCCCGCGCGTATAGCGAGCCTAGGCTCGTTCAGCTCGCGCCGATGAGAACAATAGGGATCGTTGGCACGCGTCACGAGGGACATTTCTCTTTCATCGGGGCGACCGATAGCTTCGGAGGGACGCTCGAACACGTACCAACCCGTGGACGATCGCGTATGTAACGATGGTCGCGTGCACTACACGAGGAGGCTCGATACGTGAGGTCAATAACAGCCTGCAATCGAGTACTCGACCTATTGGTATGCGTGTCGCAATCGAATCGGCGTAATCGCTTATTAATCTCCGCTGTTGACATCGCTGGGGGACAATGCTAGGGGAGGGGCGGAAAAGTTAATCGAGATACGCGGGTTCTGTGCCGGTTGCGATTGTTCTGCGATCCACCCGGGTGTTTATTAATCCACTGGTTACGGTAAACACATGTAGCTATGCAACTGGTAGATGTAGTCGGGCGGAGAACGCACATGGGCGTTCAGGTGTATGAGGATTGAATGGGAATGTAGGAAGTCCGCACGTGGCGTAGGGTAAGTGGTTCGGTATTTAAGCTTGAACGGTTTGCACTTTAGCTGTGGAAATTATGTATCCGTCAGTTTATGATTTTGATGTATTATTCATTTGGAGGTAGAGAGCTCGATATTTATTCCTCGTATAATCTGATAGATGTCTCTTTTATTGGCAAGCTGCTATTGCAAGGGTGTTCAAGAATTAATGAGAATAGTTGGGAAGCTTGAAGTAGTACTGTGCCCTGTTCATTCGAAAGGGTGTATCTGCAACTTTCGCTTAAATTGAGTTATTGCTGTCAGGTAGCAGAAAAATAGTTTAGCTATATGTGTATTAAATAAGAAAGCCATATCTGTATTAAAACTGAAGATGTATTTCGGTTTGTATTTCGGAGGTATTTGAAATCGATGTGTGATTTTGGGCGTATCTACCAAAGTTTCCTTTGGAGTTTATGAAATAGTTCGCGGGTTTGTCACAAATATTTAGATACCTTTTTATCCAGATTTAATATTTAACCTAATCCGATTTATATAGCTTACCGATGGCATCGCACAGAATATTAAAAGTAATTTCTTTCAGAACCAAATATTGACCAGATACGCTCTTTCGAATTAACACGCTAGTACTTTAGTGCTGGTCACCGTTGTGTCCTATTACAGTAAAATTTTGGTACCGCTGCAGAAGAAATGTTAGAAGCCTCGAATGGAGATTGCGGAGAATTTCTCCTTAGGATTTCGCGAACGAAATGGTTGACAGTGGTTCGTGGGACACCCACGCGCGTGTGAACACACACGCGAACGAGAGAAGGAAAGGAGGGCCGAGGGAGAGATTCCGTCCACGGGAGACGACCGTCTGTTATAACAATAGAAGCCAGAAACTGGTTTCTGAACGTGCAAAAATCCTCGACCGTGCCGCGTGGTCGACTTTCACGTGCTCGGCTACTCCCGTATCATCGAGGCAGTCGCTGACCACGGGGAACATTTAAAATCCCTTTGCCTGGAAAGTAGTCGCGGCGATGGAAAGTTCTGTATCGTGTTTCCTCCCAGACACCACCGATCTCGAACCACTCGAGCCCATTTCTGTCGATAACACAAGGCTGCGAAATTGGCGGTCACACAAATTTTTTTTAAAAATCTATGCTGGGTTTCACGGGAATTTGGACTTCTAAATACAAAAATAATTCAGATTTCCTCCATCACGTACAGCTTTCTCATAATTCGATTTCACGATCAGGGTAGCGACAAATTTTGAGGGGTGGCCAATTTTGGGAAGCAACAAATTTTTGGAATTGCAAATTGGGGAAAGAAACAATATTGCGGGGCGGCGAATTTGGGGAGCAGAAAATTTTGGGGAGCGTCCAATTTTGAGCGAAAGCAGTTGGAAAATGTTTAAACCCAGGCGCTTTTTTTCATGTAGATTGTAGTGAATTAGAAAAAACTCACATACGAGTAGGCATATTGAATTAATTTTGAACTTGTCTCGATTCCTGTCAATTAAACTTTGATATTTCACGGAAAGGACGGCAGATGCTTGTTGTTAGCCTAGGGACGCCAAGTTTCAAAATCCGCCCTTGTTCACGATTGTATGTCGCAATATATGCGATTAACCCTCGGAAGACGAATGGTAGATATGGTCGCGTGAGACGAATGCAGGGTGATATTGACCCATAGCAACATTTCTATGGTACACCAGTTTCGCGAAAAAATTGAATATAGAATGAATTAAGTAATTAAAATTTCTGACATTAACCAAATTTTATTAATAAGGAAATACATAAAAAAAATTATTTATGTACATTTGGTACATAAAATAGGTGTATCTCCTGTATGATTTTTACAAATAATGCTCTTGCAATTTAGGCATCATATACTATATTTTGCCATTGCCAACACAAATATAACATCGTGATAGACTTTGTCAGAGTTGGGTCAAAATGACCCAGCATTCGCTATACGAGGGTTAAATAAAATTAGTAGTGAAAAATGACTGACCTCACAACTAACTAACGTAGTTCAACCGCCCAATATTTCCAGTCTCGTAACATTTTTATTGCGTTCTTTGAATGCAGCACCCAAAAATTAAATGCAGTTGAAATATTGAAAAAAGTTTTTTCATCGCAGGGCTGTGTGATGTTTCAATCCAATACTATGTTTCATCGGATCGTATCAAAAATCTATGTCAATTTAGGACCAATTCTAGTTACTAAACGTTTGTAAAAAAGCGATAGATATTCTACGAATGGATAAAAATGATTTTTTTTAGAATCACGTGATTCAGGATCCGAATTTCTGTTAGTTTAGAAAGCGTTTTCTGTGTGATTTTTGACAAATGGAATTGGGAGCCTTCCAATTCGTCACGGCAAGAGTTCGGAAAAAAATTCATTTGCCTGGCAAAAAAATTTGTCGGATGGAGAAGTTCGTGCGTTTCAATAGGAAAGATAAATATTTTCTGCGCTAGGAACAGGTATTTTAAGTCGATGCCAGGGAAGAGGTACACTCGAGGAATTCCACGGGTGTCCTTTTGTGGACGCGAGCTGTTAGCCTCGGCAATTCGCCGAGAAACTCGCCCCCGAGCTAATTAAACAGTCCGTCGTTATTTGCGGTGCAATATAACTTGAACTGGCCAAAGGAAGGGTATTTGCCGCGCGCTTAATTATTCATCAGCTGCTACGATCATTTCAATTTGCACGCGGATCCGCTGCGATCCTGTGCGCTTCGAGAGGGTGTGCTTCAAAGGGAAGAAGCATTTTTGCTTCTCGCCGATTGGAAGCGATAAACTTTTGCTGTAACGTTGAGAAAATGCCCTTTGGGTGGTAGCATCTATGCACACTAACTTTCGAACAAATTTATGCGAGCAGGAATATTTTAATTTTGAGGGGAGGGGGATTTTTATAAATATAATTTCTATAATAATATACTTAACCCCCCGATTATACCGCTGTTCTTACGATAACTAAATTCTCCAATTTCTTAAAAATATATCAGTTTAATTCTGTTCATACTCATTCTACATATATTTGCCCTCAATCTTGCTATTTAAAATTCTTATGGCTTCCGAGCCGTAATACTACTAATAACTAACATATTATTACACAATTTGATATTTACGGTGGGTCAGAATTTTCCCTGTGTCCGCCAGCCGACGGTTAACGCTCAGAGGTTCGTTTTAACGCCCTTCCATTTCATTTTTTCCCAACGACGAACTGATCTTTAAATTCCCTTAACCTTAAACGGCTTAAATAAGAAGCGCGTTGAGCACTGGCTCGCTGCGTGCTCGTTTTTACGACCGAATAAAGTACATATCCCCATGGTAATAAACTTGGCCATCGAATATTATTGCCATGTAACTAGTAGCGGAAAGAACGAGGATAGTTAACAGGTCTCTAGCGACCGCGGAAAATAATTTTAAACGTTTCGTTGCAGTGCATCAGATGATCCGACAAGACCCTACGGTTATGTCCTGGGGACTCTGGATCAGCACGCTGACGACCACTTCAGCGGCCCTCGTCACCGCGGGTCTCGCGGCCCTCCTGGCTGTTCTGAACACGGCCACGTCGCCGAGGTCGAAAATTCTCTCCGATCCAGGGGTGTACTTCATAAACGTTTTAACCTGTAAGTTACCCCAAACGGTTCCTCACCGAGTGCTTCTTCCAACCGTCCGAAAGTCGAACCTCCTCGTATCGACATAAACAATTTGGCAACGGGGGTGAAAAAATATCGAGAGCACCGAAAGCGCCAAAACAGGCATATATACACAGCTGAACGCACACACGTCGAAAAGGCACACGCGCGCAAACTGGGGCACACCCCCAAAATATTTGACCAACGGAACACTTACACCTACAAATATTTACCGAGCAAGGATTGCACGCGCAATATTTGACGGAGCACACTGGCGAGGGGAATGGTTAAATACTAAGATGGGCGAACTGTTAACTAAAACGGTATTTGTTTTTTAGTATTAATGTGCCTGGCGAGCACGAGCACTTGGCTGGCGCAGTATTACACGAAGCTGTACTTCAACGTGCTTCCGAAGGAGGACATCGACAATATGTGGACCAGCGAGGGCTCCGCCGAGCTCGGTTATTCGTTTTGGTAATAGTCCCCTCTTTTATTCTCTCGGCCCGGGGGCAGTGGGGCGTCGCGCGGTGTATGAAGATACACAAGTCAGGCCAGCTGCAACGATGATTCCATGTCTCATGGCTGGCAAGTTCTAAGGCGCACTGTCCGCCAAGATAGACGGCCCTCGACTTTCCGCAAAGAATTGATGCTGACAATTCGACGGGGAATAGTATGTATGGGGAGAAGCGTTGTTTCAATCTTAATATTGTGTCGGGTTTGGTTCCTGTCTAGCTGGGATTTCGCGCGAACAGTTGTTTCGCTGTGGTGAAGCATTTGCGTGTTTAATTCAGGATGCTGAATGCTACTATCTATGATCTTTAAGCTCTTGTGAATTACAGGGGGGATAATATAGAGTTTTGAGTCACTTTTCTGTAAGTGAAATCAAGATTGCAGGGGGCTTTGAATGTGAGGAACTTTTCAAGGTAGATAGGCAGATCTGGATGGTTGCGCGTGCAAAGTGAAAAAGAAAACGCGCCTAAAAGACATAAAAAAAACCAAACAAATTTTTAAGCGACGCAAATTTGTATGAACAGAATTAGGGTATAAGTAAAGGTCATCTTATAAAGAGGTTCTGCTTTAATTTTTATTTCCGGTTTTTCTTATTCGCAATTCAATCTAGAAAAAAATTTTTAGTAAGGCGTCAAACATTTGTCGCACACACAAGAAAAACACCACGCGCCGGGCTTGTACATAGGATTAATAATGAGCATAATATTAGTCATTCTTTGTAAGATATATTTAATCACAAAGTAGGTGGAAGTTTGTCCACTTATAGTATACATATGACTAAAAGAATGAAAAATGAATCAAACAAATATTAAATTCAATTACAATCTTACTCATAACTCAATTCTACCTACACTTAAATCCTGGTATACAAAGTTTCAGCTATAATTAGCCAGATAGCATCACTCGAAAGAACAGCGCGAGTTGTTGATCTTATCCTACTAATTGAAGGTCAGATCCTGTTTCTCCTATGAAGGATTTAACGCGATTACCATTCTCTTCCAGTCAAGTGTTGCAATACGAACTCTCTACCCTGTCTCCAGCGTTTCACAAGGAACTTCTGGTTCCACGCGATGCCGAACTTGTCAATTACGAAGCTGGATCCTCTTAGACGTTTCAAAGCCGTTTATTCAACCGTTAATGTTCCAGGTTGGTCGTGTGCGCTGGTGTGGTGCATTTGATCAGCATAGTATTGGTCGGCTGGGGCTCGGGCCGGGACAAGATCGAGCGTCTGGAGGCGATCCCCGCGATGGAAGAAAAAACGGCCGCTGCAATAATGCTGTACTGAGTCCCAAGACTTTGACTCGAACAGGGATCCATTAAGGAAATCAAAGGACGTCCTGAGCGCGGACAGAGCCACCCGGGAGTCGATCGCGCAGGAAGAAAGCTCTGCGATGTGTTTTGTACAGTTCCTAGATGTTGGCATACATATTTAGCTTCCCCGAGATAAACGAGTTAACACTATTATCGTCGAATTTTCAAACAGTATCTGCCGCCATGCGTAAAAATCAGAGGCAACGCCGAGATGGAAGTTGGATAAAAATCGACCGCGAACGTTTGGAGTGTGTAATCGCAGAACGATTTTCAGCCGAATTCTTTTATTCAAAAGCATAATGGCGACTGAGGTTGCGAAAATTGTCGAGCGAGGAAACCAGGGCATGTGAACATTTGGAGAAACTTGTAGCGAGTCCCGCGTAAGTGCGCGCATCGTTGAGCAATATTATAATTTCAAATAATAAATTCGATGAATATTTCATCGCGTACAATAAAAGTGCGTCGATGACACGCGGCCGCAGGCCCGTTCCAGCGTAACGCCGTTGCACTCAATTACGCTGTCATTGATTTTAGTTAATCCACTTGCTACTCAACCGTTATTAGCAACTTCTTCGCCGTACCGTTGTCTAGGAACTTCGCGCGACACGATTAAAACCGAAGGGAATTAAACGCGAGAATGATCGTGGCACGTCTTGTCGTTTTAACAGCTAGAAAGTCGTTCGCTAGTGTACTAAGCTTTCATAGGATGTAAATAGAAACGGAGTTTGATACTCTGTAGTGATTTATTTATTACGTATGGTATCTTAATTATTAACTATATCATAAATCTAATAAAACAATTAAAAAGACAATACGAGTTAAGATTCATAGATCTTTTCACTTATACCATTAATAAAGAGGTCGGCTCTTATGCTCTCGAAAATTTATGATGCTGGCGTGTATCATACAAGCGAGAATCGTTGCCATGAATGTGTGCAGAGGAGTATTATGATCCTTCAGTGTCACACAACTGTTTCTGCTCCTTTCTATCCGCCTTCCTGTTTTCGAGGGAGAGGTATCACACGTCACATTCCGGTTTATATAAATTTATATATATATATATGTATAAAAAAAAATTATCGCAAGACTTAGGATTACGAGAGAACTTTATTGATGTTTTGAGACTTTTCTTAATCTCCGCCAGTAGGTCACCTAGCCAATTCAATTCGTCCGGCGGTCATATAAATTCTGCTCTGTACATTAATTCATATTATACATAACGATGAGATGCACTAATTAACATGTATACCGTTCAGTATTTCTTTACAAGTTCGATACATGTCGAAACACAGTGTGGTCGATTTAGAAATTTGCTGTAGCAGGTTTTAGAAAAATCATACAAAACTCAATCACATTGTCGTCTATTAATATTACATTTTTCCCCGTTCCATCGTTTGCAATCGCGTGTGAATTGGCTACGATCCATCCATTTTTGTGCTCTTTTTCTTGATCTTTTTTTCTTTAAAAATTGTTACCAGCATGTCGGAGAGAAACGAAGCGGCGCACAAAACAGTAGAGTTGGGCCCGTCGGTAACGCCAGGCGAAAGTCTAACTGCGGATTACGCACTGTTCTCGGAGAATAATAAACGGTTGCTTCTATAGGTAGATTTCGTGTCCTAGGTTAACGCCGGCTAACCTGCGACCAACCATCGTCCTCTGCTGGTCGTCTTCTTTCCTCGGGCTTGGGTGGCAGTCTGTCCTCCTTGGGATCGTCTCGCCTACATAACACGGTAATATTTAGAGATGGTTAGCGATCGATTATAAGTTGTTTCACATATTCGTATAAAGCTCTACATATCCTGTCAGGTATATCGACACTTTGCGTGGCGCAAGCGGTCGTTTCTGTTAGGAGAATTTTTATATCTTCGATTACCGATCCAGAAAATATCGACGTGAAAACGCGCCGACGCCACGCAAAGTGTTAATCGTTGCAATCAAATGCTGTCGTCTTAGCCACTAGTGAAGGCGCACGCTTACTTTTCCTCGCGTCTCGGCAACTCTCGAGGAGAATTTTGTATCGTGTCGTTCTTGTCGCGCCAGTTTTGACTACTGTTCATGTTACGCAACGGGGGTTCACGGCGATCCTCACGACGATCCTCACGGCGATCTTCACGGCGATCCTCACGGCGATTGTCACGACGATCATCGCGGCGGTCGTCACGGCGGTCGTCACGACGATCTTCACGGCGATCGGACATCCTGGCGCGGTTACGAGATCCATCCGACATCGGATCACGCGGGATTTCGCGAGGAGCATCGCGCATCTGTGAAAGTACATACATTTAGTCCATTGTTCCAGTCCTCGAAGATTTCGTTTATTTACTTACCGGGCGTCCGTCTATCCCACGATCTGCATTTTCTATTTTGTCCCTGTCCCTGTCTCTCGCGTCGTCTTTGTCGTAATCGTCTCTTCTCCATCCGTCGTTAGTTTCCTTCTTCGGTTTGTTCTCTATCTCGTCCTTCCGCCACTTGTTGTCGCGTCTCTTCCAGCGATTCGACTCATCCTTCAAGCCGTCCTCTTTCGCTTCGAATGTGCGCCGCCAAGACATCTCCGCTGTGATCACAGAAAAGTAATATAAAGTTATATAGTCTCGCGAGTCTCAGTAATTACTCTACCAAACATAAAATAACTGACTAAGAAGTACACTTACCTTGCGGTTTCTCTTGCGTCCGAGGACGCTCCGGCCCGCGTCTCCACGTGTCCGTCATGTCCTTGTTCTTTTGCCTCTCCTCCTCTAATTTTCGCTCTATCTCAGCCTCCCTAGCTCTAGTAATCTCCGCCTGCCTCTCGATCTTAGCCAAACGTTCGGCCTCCTTGGACTCCTCGTCGGCGCGCTTTTGCCTCTCCTCTTCTTCCTTCTTGTTCCTCTCCTCCTCCACGCGTCGCTTCTCCTCCTCCTGCTTGATGTGCAGCTCCTCCTGGCGTCTTCTCTCAAGGGCCTCGGTGCGCTCCTTCTCCCATTTAGCTTTGCGCTCGGCCTTCCGCTCCATCTTACGCTTCAATAATCTACCTGCCTTCTCCTCGTTCATGATCTTCTCGAACTCCTCCAGCTTGTCTAGATAAATACTCTTACGCTCGGCCAGGATCTTCGCCAAGAACATGTCGTGATCCTCCTTCATCCTCGCCATGCGCTCACGAGTCGCGACAGCCTGCTGCCTCTCCTCGATGGCCGCTGCGATCCTCTCAGCCTCCTGTTGCTCCCAGCGTTGCTTCGCCAGCTCCATCTTCTCCTCGACCGCCTTCTCCAGCAACGGTATCTCCTCCAAACGTTTGGCACGCTCCAAGTAATCGATCTTCTTCTCCTGAGACTTCAGCTTCTGCTGCATCTCCCGCCGCTCCTTCTGCAGCTCCTCCGCCTCGCGCGCCGCGATTTGCTCCGCGTCCAGCTTCTTGATCTCATCCTCGTCTAGTTTCTTCAGCACCTTCTGGCCGTGACTAGTTTGAGAGATCTGCTGCATCTTCTCCTTCAAATGGCGGTCCTTGATCTGTTGGATCTCGCTCTGCTGACGCTTCCTCTCCCGTTCTTCTCGCTCCTGCTCCAGTCTCTTCTGTTCCGCCAGCATCTGCTGCCTCTGCAACTCCTCCAGTCTCCTCATCTCCTCCTCCTCGCGGACGGTGTTGATGTGTTCAATGTACTCCTTCCTTTCCTCTATGATCTTATGCCTTCCTAGGATCCTCTGGTGTTCCTGTATCTTAGTCTCGTGGTAGTGGCCTACCATGGCAGTGCGTACTTTCTCCCGCTCCATCTTCTTCTTATTAGGATTAATGATATTAATCGCTCTGTGGAGTACTGTCGCCATATTTACTAGCTGGCAACGAATTTGTTCCGAAGGCATCGCCTGCAGAACCGGACCATCGGGATGATCCTCCCTCTGCGCCTCGGAGAGGTCAACGCCGAAGTGCACGCACGTCTTTCCATGGTTGATTCTTATTTGCATGTCGTTGTATCTCACGCAGTCGACCAAGAGGCGCTCCAGATGAAAGTCTGTCGTGAACTTGGCGAGTTCCAGAAGCCTGGAGAACTGTATAGTTTGGTAAACCTGCGATATTTGATGGACAAGGCGTACCAGCGTTACGTCTTGCAACGCGGGGACGTATTGAGCCAAAGGATTATTCTCGTCTGTCTGTAGCGTCTGAATAACAGAATCTACACGATTGCACAGTTCCAGAGGGTGAAATTCAACCTCCAGCCAGGAGTACAATTCCTGCAATTGTGGAGCTGCCAAGTTTACAATATTTAAGCGGACGATATCCTTGAGCAATGAGACTCTCGATGGTGGCTGAGTGAGCCCTAAGAGCGTCGCGAGCTTCTGAGCTTTCTCCAACGGGCTTTTGTCCGTTTCGATGAAACGATCGAATTCCGGGTGGGCCGATGGCAGTGGAATAGACAGCGTAGCCAGTAAAACACGGTTGCCCATTCTTTGCTGCTCTTCCACGGACATGTTCTTCTTCATCTCGCGGGACAGCTGCAGCAATTTAAACAACGCAGCAGCGTGGAAGAGATAATTCCCTGCTTTCCAGAAAACCATAGCCAGCTTCTGGTAATAGTTAGCCATGGTCTTTGGTACTAGCAGCTTCTTCGATAAGTTCATCATGCCGTGCACGTCTTCGGAGGACTTGAAAGCCTCTTGCCACAATTCCATCTGTATCGCGGAGTCCAGCTGATTTAATCGCGTTTCCAAGTTCAGCTGCTGCGTCTCAGCTCTGTTCATGGAAACATTCGAAACGAGCGGTGGTAATTTACAAATCTCTTCTAAATGCTTCCTCAACTTTTCGCACAGCTTACGAAATTCAGTCTTCCGGTTGTATTCAAGACAGAACTGGAAGGCCATCCGCGCGATGTCGTGGTACAGTGTCTCCACATGTGCGTTGGTCCTCAGTAATTCCAAGCACTGGCAATAAGACTCCCACAGAAACTTCACCCACGGCGTCAAGATAGTGCGGTCGCTTCTATCTTGCGCGTCCTCTCCGCTGACTGCAGACAGCAGAATACTTTCGGGCGTAGCCAGGTTGTCGAGATCATCTATGTCTATAACAGCCTGCTGACTTTGCTTCCGCGCTTGATTCGTCTTCTCCTCCGCCATGCGTAAGTACCCGCGTATCACGTTCTCTAAACTTCCAACGTTCACGGACTGGAACATGTTTCGATACTGAAACAGGCCCTCCTTTGCTATGTGCGACTTCTTCAGTTCCACGCAAAGGTCCAGGTATTTGAACATAATCGGCTCCAAAACCGACTCCGACCAGTTGTACGTCCATTTTTTATTGCGGAAGACTTCTTGCAATGTATCTAATGCTCGGGCAGGTTTCCCTACCTCGATGAACTCTGTTCAAAAAAAGAATCATACATATTGCTGCGGCCCCTCTACACATATTTAATTAACATATTTAATTAACTACACCGCTCTGTGAGAATCCAACATCACAGTTGATACTAACTGATCTCAAGCTACATTGCAAAATACCATCTGTTATTTATGTAACAGTCAAATAAATAGACATATGCATTGCCAAAGTCAGTTCAATGATACTACCGCAAAGAGACTTCAAGTAGAGATGCTTCTAACTTCCGACGTAAAAACAAAAACCAGCAAAAATTCATTTTCCTCTCAGCACGAACGAAAGCACGTACCTTTATTAAGCACGCACCACGTGAATTTATTTAACACAAAGGAATATTTCTCTCATTCACGTAACGCCGCCCGTGGAAGCTCGAACCGTTCAGCTTCCACAATTTCTTTTGTAATGATTATCCGCGATCCGTTCCTTTTCGACGCATGCAGCTTGCATAATTATATCGCGGATGCATATGGTTGGATAAGAGTTATATTTTGGAAAAAAAAAGATAAGACAGGCGTGACTGTAGGCGACTCGAGTGTATACGACAAGTAGAAATATCGTTGACGACGATGAACCAGTGCCACAGAGACGCGCGGTCCGGCGAGGCAGCGTGGGTCGCCGAGGATTCGACACGCGCTGGGGCAACGGACTTTTTCGGGACGTAGATTAAATGCCTATCGGCCATGTCACATCGGCCTGGTGGAAAAGTGGTATACGTACCGTTCGCCCTTTTCAGAGCGTTTTCAGGTCTCTGCCCGTACCGCGCCATTTTCTCGCACGAATATGGTTAATTTCACACCATACAAGCTATCGGGAAATCCGGTAAGTCTGCGTGGAAAATCGGGGATCTATTCTCACAACGGCACGACGTTTGTCACGACGGACCTCGACCGCGTGTACCGGATGAAAGGCGGCCACTATGGGAAAATGGCTTCCCGTAATAGGTGAGTCAAATCAGGTAACTCGGCTCGGCAAATGTCCCCGAAATATTCGACAGAAGCGGCGAGACTCTTGGCAAAAATGCAATTCCCTTTGTCGCGAAATTAATTGGCGCTAATGCTTTCGCGATAAACTCGTATCTATTATTATGCTTGTGTCAATTGTACGCGATGAAGGGTAACAAGTGGGCTTGGCTTGGCACTAGATTTCCTAAAGGTCGTTTTTCAATGTAGCGGTTAGAAATTAAAGTAATTGCGCTCGGATTTTATTAGAGATTTTTCAACGTTCTTGAATAATGCCATTTCGGGTAAGTTTTAGTTAAACGTGAATTAAAAGATAATTGTAATAAATTGAAATTGAATAATTTATTAACAATGTTTGCAGCTCGAATATTGAATATTGAATGTTTTTAAACAAATCATAGCTGCTACAGTATTTATAATTGTAAATGTGTGAGGGGAATATTGAAATGTAAACTTGGCGGGATGGAATTGCATCGTGCGCGGAGGAAATGCGCGAATGTCCCTTTTGTTACGAATTCAAATTTGTTTAGTTTCATTTTTCCAGGTAAATTAAGGTCGATTTATAGTTAGAGTACTTTTTGGTTTAATTATCTGTATTCAATAGAGAATATTGTTTAGTTATTGAATTGTACATTTGTTTAAATCTTTGCTTCGTGGTGGAAATATGAAATACTAGAATTATTGAGGTATTCGTGTTGAATGAATATATTTACAAGAGTATACAATAGATCACAGCAGAAATAAATTCTCTGCAACGGCCAAGTTGATTAGAAAGTTTTCCACGGCTGGTGGCAAATTCTTTTCTTTCAATGTCTGCGCAGAAATCATCTTTCTTCCGTCAGGTCCTTGAACTACGGCTAAGGATGTAAGTTGGTTCAGGAGATCTTGAGTTTTATCATTTATTTCTGATATTATTTGGGATTCCGTGTAGGATTGATTCTCGCATAATTGAACCATGAACAGAGCTATTTCTTTGTGTGTTTTTGTCATTGTAAGGCTTTCTGAAAAGATGATGGTATTTGTTCATTTGAAATGGTCAATGGAATTGGAATTTTTTCAAATTCTTTACCCTTTGCGTGCGAAGCGACGGTAATTTCTCTGGCCGGAATGTTTACAAGCAGATCGAACAGATCTATTCGGGACGAAATAGAACTATTTCTGCAGCCCGCAATATAATGCGAATGTTTCTATAAAAAGTTCATAAACTTGAAATTCGTTGTAATATTAAACTTATATAAACGGTGTTACTCTACTGATAGTCAACACTCTAGGGGGTGATTATACAGTCGAAAATAATACGAAAATCAAGAGTGACGAAATTACGGTAAAGGCTTCCTTTTCGGGAAAGAATTTGCACGCGTATTTAGCGGAAAATCAAAGTTAATTTTCTCGAAAACGAAGCATTTACCACAATTTCGTCACTCTTAATTTTAGTTGTTTTATTTTTTCCACTATAATCACCCTCTAGAGTATTGACTATCACTAGAGTAACATCCTGCATATGCTGATCAATTTACCTTTAATTCTGCCAGCTCATCATCAACGAGATCAACCCAGGGAAATAAATTATCAGTGACTTTACGATGTTTCATTAACGCGGGGAATATTCTAATCCATTTCAAAAGTTGTTCCAAGCTGTGATGGTAGACTATTATCCTTTTCTTTAAAAGAAGAGCTGTGTATATTAGAATCGTTTCTAATTCAAAAGCTTTAATCAGTTCCGTGATGTTAGTGTTCACAGAAAAACGATGACCGTTGAAGTCATCCGAGACAAATGTTCCGTTTTCTTGGGTCGAGCAGGATCCTTTCGTAAACACCGAAAGGTACAACTGCAGGATTTCTGTTGGTTTCCCAGTCTTGCAATACATTTTGCTAAGCACCCTCGAAAGTACCTCATATTTCCTCGGATTAAAGTCTTTTGCAAATAAAACTAATGCGAACTGTTTTACCTGTAAATACGTATATATTAAGTATAAATATTCAGCTACTTTACGCTCCAAAGAAATCGTGACTTACCTTTGGTAATTTATCCGAATCAAACACCTCGCTACAGTGTATATAAAACCAATCATTTTTGTGTCTCGAAAATACAAACACTTGTGAAGAATTATGCTCTAATTCCAAGTTACATTTCCTGGCAACAACGGCTTTCTGCGATTCTGAAATTATTGGGTATGACCACGTCCATAATATATCGCCATTGGAATCTTTTTCTGAAAGTTTTTAAGAAAATAATCGACACTGAACAACAGAATGACACATATACATCATTGTTTATTATTATCAATGTAATAAAGATTACCAATTACGCTGCAAGACAGCAAATCTGTAAGTGGAGCCATTTCAAAAAAGTGTTATCGATAGATTCACCCATCAAAATATTTCAAAGTAACTGGGGTAAGTGGTCAATTGATTTATATTGATTTCCGTCAAGTTCCGTCAAGTTTGACATTTTTTAAGGTTATGCTTGGCACGACTAAAGGGTATTGTCGCACGTTAATCTGAACAGAATTACCAGTTGAGAATCAGCCTTTAACGCTATGTAATATTAACGAATTCAAACTTTCGCGCCCTCGGGATTTAAAGAACTTCGCGCGATTCTTCGCCTGTATATTTAAAAGAAAGACATTTACAGAAACTCCAATTATTCAAAGATTAATTTATATTTCTTGTAAAATACATATAAATATTGTTTGTTACAGGAAAGGATTAATTTTAAGGCGTCATATTTGGAAACACTGGTAGACAAGGATAGCTATTGGGATTACAGTGGGTCCAGGGCCTCCAATTACCTTTGGCTCCAATTACGCTATTCAGACGTTGTCGCATGTTGTGCACTAGTTTTTAAATTATTTTAGATTGAAAAACTAGTACACAGCATGCGACAACGTCTGAAAAGGGAGTTGGAGTCAAAGGTAGCCTAAATAAATATTAATCTAAAATAAGGTGCGTAGAATTAACGCGGTTCGAATATTTTTGTGACTCTGTTGCAATACTCTTTGCAATAAATGTTTCATAACTTCTACAAATATTATCCGATTCATTTCAAATTTGGTATATACAATCTCGATACTAACGTCTTATAGTAGTTACAGCATTACTTTTAGAACTTTAGTCTAACATGTATATTTTTATTGTTTACAGATTTAATAGCGAGCGTTTGAATACTCTCGTGGCTCACTGTATACAGAATAAATATTCATTTTATGTACCAATGCTAACACAGTATTGATATCGCGACATTCTCGAATGTATCGCGAAACTTGTAAAAAGTTTTGCAATAAGAAAGTGTATATCACGCATGTAATTTTCGAATATATACTTTCTAAGCCATCTGTGTTAAGTTTCACAAGCTTAATGAAAGTACACTCCTGTATGTAGATGCTAGATATTTTATAAACGAAGGAAATATATCACGCGTAATATTTCTATTTTACTGTTAGCAGAACGTGTGTGTAGAAACGACTTTTGTTATGACTCAACGATGCTACCTTTCGAAGTCACCTCTGTTTACACGGCTCGGTGACGATATCCCAACACTTCGTAAATACGTACGCGTGTATTGTCTCGCGAGTCCTGCCGCCTGCCTGCTCTCCCCCCACCGAAGCTAATATTCGGGAGGTACAGCGACGTGGCGCGGAGGTCATTCGTTCCGTGGACGTCGTTGAGTTAAGACGCTTCGTTCGATAGCTGCGTATTTAAATGGTACGCGTACATTATCTACCCTCGTATAATTACTTGCAATCATTCGTCTTCTTCTTTACTCTCTATCGTCACTTCCTGCTACAATTAATACAGTTTCGTCCCGAAATTGATTAAATATCGCGAGAAAACTGTTAGATGTTCGTCGCGTATTCCCTTCGTTGCCTTACCGATATTTTTGCACATTTAGTGCACACATATCGTGTCTCGGTATTCAATTACATCCCTTTCCGGGCATATATCAAGTTTATTTGTTGTTTAATTGCCTTACGAATGTTTTAATGCTTTTCTTTCAAACTTGTTGCATCGTTACGTTACAGGCGTTGAGGCGGGAATCAGAAGCAAAGGGCAGGTAACGCCATGACACATGCTGGTTAATTTGAACGGTGCTTGGATGGCATCTGGTTTCATTCCTTGGAAAAATGAGATGGCAATACGTGTGGTATACGTATTATTCTTGTTATTTTATTGAATCAATACCCGGCTTTAGACGGACAGTTTTTCTCACAGTTTTGGAACATACACTCTATCTAGGCGTGCGCTCCAAAACTGCACTTGTAAAGTCTCCAACGTGATAAAGAACGATCGCGCGTCCCCTTACACGTTCAGACGTGATTGACGTGCCACGGGTCAGATCATTGTTGGCTGTGAGGGTAACTTTGCAGTCGGTTAATATCGGGATGAAATGGGAAAAGATTGAATTATGCTAAATTGAATAATTTTAATCAGATTTGTTTAAAAATTTTTAAATGTCGTCGGTAGATGTTTACGAAAAAATATTGGAATGATGGAATTCTATTGCATTTCGGTCGCGTTTACGTAGAATGCAACGATATTTCAATGATTTTTAAGAATCTAGCTCTATGAAGCTGTTCTAATTGCATTTACCTTCGGTTTTGGATGCAAGTTTTGTTCTTTATGTACAGAAACTGCGTAGTTGATCAAGGACATGCTATACAAGCATGAACAATTAACGAATTTTTATTCTTGCCATGAATTTTGGATATTTATATAGATCGTGATATATTTTAAAGTATTATTCGAATAACACGAACGTGCTTACAACTTTAATGACGAAAGCCACTACTATGATTCATTCGAATGTAATAATTATTTTTGAAGTAGTATATTTTGGATAATATCGTGAGAATTGAAAAGCTGCTCGTAGCGAGCGAGCATTCTATATTTTCGCATCACACCTTGTATTCTAAATAACAAGGAGCAAATGTTCCTTGGTTGGTTTCAAGGAAAACAATATTTCCTCGCGACAAATACTCGATGAAACCACATCCACCCCACCCTCCTATCCCACTTATTTTTCAGAGATTGTGGCCGCGTGCAATGCGGCCAAATAGAGTCAGTGTTTATTACGTACGAAGTTTTTCGTTTTGAAGAGCACAGTTGCTCATAGTAGAAGCGTCGTTAACAATTTCGGGATACGCGAGGGTAGAGTCAGTGTTTTTTATGCGATTTGTATTTTTTCACGAGCGTCGCGGCTCTCATCTTGGAATCGCGAGACTAGAATCTTTCAGTCGCGTTGGTAGTCTACTATTTCTTTCTTTTTTACTTTTGAAAGCGAAAGTCGTCGGAAATTAGAGTCAGTCCGTCAGCTGAAGAGGAGATTTGTGCGCTGAATATTAATGGAAAGATGTAAGTATCTATGCATTTCATTAAATTCCTTTTAAGTAGAGTTCATTCTTCAATATTTTAGAAAGAAAAAAGTTAAAAAAAATTTTAAAATTAATTTTTAGAATAGACTCACCAAGCAATTAAAAACTAACGAAATATCTTATCATTTAGACATTTTAAGAAAAAATTTTGTTAATTTTTTCTTAAAATGTCTGAATTATAAAATATTTCGCTGGTTTTGAATTGCTTCGCGATTCTTCATCAGAGTTCAAACAATCGTAACTTTGGAAACCAATTGTAATCGTGTTCTGTTCCTTCGTTCCAGTCTGGGCGCAGCTGAGCAACCTGACGACTTCTTCTGAGCAGCTCGATGACTTCTGAGGAGCTCGATGACTTCCCCTGATCAGTAGCAGGGGTGTTGGCGTCTCCGTCACCGGGGCTCAGCGAAATGTGAGTGCGCATACATTATGGTTCCTCTGGTCACTCAATGATGTCGTAGGACGTTTGGTCCGAATTGACACGAATGACCGGTTGTATACGTGCTTTGGCGAGCATAATGACCGCGGGTATGGTAACCATGCCCGTGAATTGTAACATTTTGGCTGTGTATGTATTTATTAGACGAGGGCTAGGGTCTTCTTGTACACCGCGCCTTTTCAATAGAATCAAATTATAATCATAATTTCCAAGATAAACGGTTCCTGACGCGAATTTTTATCATTGATCATACATTGATGTAGATATTTATTAAATAATGCACATAAAGGTGCATAGCAGCTCAGAAGGTATTGGTATGAATATCAATACGGCTGAATGCTAATTTTTATGTAGCAAAGAAGTTTGATACTCTCAGACTCCACAGCTACGATCATTTTTATTTAATATGTAGAGGAAAAATCGGATGCCCTCCGATTTCGTCATTGCGACGATTATAATGACTTGAATTTCTTTTATTTTTCTGATACTACGATTTAAAAGTAACTTGATGTCTAAAAGATGATAAAGGCGTAATTCCTTTCTTATAAAGGTTACTCGTTTGCATACACAATAGAATAATTAATTTCCATGTGCAAGAAGACAATTGAGGGTGGGCAAATTTCAGATTCAAAGTAATTAGCATGAGAACATACTTTCTTGATTTATGAAATTTACTTTGACGATGGAATCGCTCGGTTTAAATTCTTAAAGTAAATTCTTGATGATTTAGAGTAATTTTCTTAACTAATTCAATTTTAGAGTCTTTTTTCTTGCTAATTGAATGTCGAGTAGAGTAATTTTTCTTAATGTTGCAATCCAAAGTAGAGTCCTTTTTTATTTATCAAACTTTAAACTATTCACAAGTTGAAAGTCGAGTCACTTTGCTTAATAATGTAAAATGAAAGAATACTAGCGTGCTAGACACTATACAGACTAATTATATTTTCTAGTTGAGGATTTTCAGGATATCTTTCCGTACCTTTTTGCCTTTTAACTCATCCACGTGCCCATGCGCTACTTGGGTGGGTGAAGGCAATGGGGCACGATGACATTCGTTACTAAATAATTAAATTTTGGCGGCTGGCATTGCGTTAGTGTATCGTGCACGTCGCATTTTCCACCTGTGTGTGTTTGTGTGGTTAGGCGGTGGAATTTGCGTCGGTGAAAGATTCTCATCAAAGATCATGTTAACGAAACTATAACATTATATTGTTATTCGTGATAATAACGATACCAATGTATCATATTCCTTGTTGCACACGATGATCATTCTAGTAAATAATCTTGGAATATGAAACTTAATCAATCTCGTACAATCAAACGAGAAAGTAATAAGGATTGATGTATGTACCTAATGCGTACAATGCACATTATCAAATAATGCATTCTTTGAAATTGAAAATAATTAATTGCTATGTAAATCATACTTACACGCAATGGTCACGGCCTGTGCCAGCCGATTTCAGTGAAAACTGGTACGTACTTATTAGAGTGTGATTGTGGCCAAGCTTGGGTGACGGAGTCGTCCCGGGACGGTCTCTCTAGTGTAGGCTTTTGCACCCTGGCGGCGATGCTTGAGAATCGTGGAGTAGGTTGACTGATGATTGTGTTTGAGAGATTGTTTTGCCATTTTTTAAATATAGGTGATGTGTAGGGTAGGTAACTTACCTTCTGGTACGAATGTGTGACTTAAATATAAGTAGGTAGGACCGGGGCACTATGCCCTCGCTATGTCGACTTTTTGACGCCAGTAAGACATTGCACATTGTTGCTGGTCGCGGTCGGAACTTTCAGAAAGGCGGACCGCGAAACAAGAAGTGGCCAAAGAGCCGAAGATAGCCCAGCCAGAGTAAAGGCCATATGATGTGGGCTACGAAGAATGGTCCTGCATTCTCGGGTGCAGGGTCATTTTTCTAAGGTATTACTTTGCCATTATGCTCGCCGGTAGTTGTAGAGTAGTAGTTTGGTTGGCCATAAGCTGACCCATCGACACCCCCTCTCCTGAAATTGAGCACACCGCATTTTCAATTAGGGTTGCGAAGAAGATTACGGGGCCAGTTAGTGTTGCGACTAAATGTTGATTACGGTTTGAATTAGCGTTGCGAATCGAATATTCCCCGCGTTTGGTTCCAGCATAGCGTTGCGAATGAATGTCGAGCGTGGTTGCTTGTAGTGTTCCGAAAAAAGAGTCGCGATTGTTTTTGAGATTGTTCTTGTATTTTGAATTGGTGTTACTAGAGTTTGATTCATTGCATTACTTTTGATTCGTGGTATTCTTTTTACTAGAGTTGCGATGCGACTGATCGCGTTTTTTTAATTACTCGTCCTAGTTTGATACTTAATATTGTTTTGAGTTAGTGTTGCGATGATGACTGATCGCGTTTGTAATTAGAGTTGCGACCCCAATGCCCCGAAACTCTCCTGGGACATGTCCGAAGACATGTTCCTGGGAAAAAGGAGTCCCGAGCAGCTGGCTTTGCTGCACATGGGACCCCATACAGCCTTCAGGAAGGCTGCAGCGAATTACAGTTAGAGTTGCGTATTGCGAGACACAGGTGCACTGAATGTTTTTTATCATTGGGTTGGTATCAGGATAATACTTTCCTAAATATATTGTGAAAAATAAGGAAATTTCTATGTTATTATATATTAATGGTTAACCGTTAAAGATGCCTACGCTATTGCTTTGACGTTCGTGGATCAAATCGCTCTATCTCACTCGATCTCGATGTATTTTGTTCGCTTTCTTCGTCGCGCGGTGCGACAATGTATGTGCCTACTTCAGCCAATAACCAAAATACGTGTGTCCCGTCTTTAGAAGTGTGTCCAAATAGGTGACTCGACCAATTGTCGCATCGGCGGCCTGCATCGCTAGAGCCCGCCTGCTGGGGATCTTCTTTCGGCCGGGCAATAGTAGTGGGGGGGTGTCCGCCATTTGCAGTGTAGGCAAGAATATGTAATAGGCTTATGGAGCTATATGGAATTATAGGAAAAATTAAAGTACAACATATTTATCAGTGTGAAAAATTTATTACAAAAATATCAGTATATAAAAATCTGCACTGACTTTAGCATTTGCTAACGAATAATTTATACATATAGCAATACAATTTTTACGATTAATTTATTTTTATATACTGATATTTTTGTAATAAATTTTTCACACTGTGATAAATATGTTGTACTTTAATTTTTCCTATAATTCCATATAGCTCCATAAGCCTCTTACATATTCTTGCCTACACTGCAAATGGCGGACACCCCCCACTACTCGCATCACTCTTTCTGTCGGCTGTTAACAGTCTAGTGTAGTATATAGAAGTCTGTGGTCATAACACTATAAATTTTAATTTTAATTCCTACCACTCGTAGCATTGTAATCGTATTTTAGATTGAGTCGATAACGTTGGGTGTGACTCGAAAATGGTAAGGGGGCTCGCGAGCCCCCCGAGCGTGTGACACAAAATTTCATTGCGTGATAGGTCTATCCTAAACTTCGTCGATGATTTCAATAAAAGTCATTTGACATTTATTCTTGGTGTCATTTGCGCTGCAGTATCGCAAACAGAACCGCTCGCGCAGATTTATATAATTATGACAATCATAGGCAGATGCCGCCACAGTGGTGTTTCAACGTGAATTGGAAGTGCTCCAAAGTGTTCTAGGCGGGAACCTGTGGCTTGGCAGTGCCCTCACCATATTCACGAAATACTGTAGAATGTTAGCGATGAGAAAAAGGTAAGCTCGAATGCAATCGAATCTCGATCGGCCACAATCGTTTGAGCCGAGTGTACGAGTAAATTTCAATCGAATTTTCTGTCTAAAATGCTTTAATTACTACTCAGAACCGTACATTATTGCTCCAGTTACTCTGGAATGACATATCACGCGTTGTAACACAGTTTATTTGCAATTTACAAGTAGTGTGTCCAAAATTTTTTGTGGACCACATATGCCTGCAATGGCGCTTCAATACGAACCGCCAAAGGTGCATAGAATTGTCGTCGCATCAATTTTCACATTCTGTGCAATAAATTCGACAAGAAGTTTGAACAGTCTTAACCAAAGCGGCGAAAAGTACGAGAAAATAAGGAATAGTTTATCACATACGATTACTATGTACAAAAGTATTTACATTTCCTTATTGTCAACGCGATACATTGTTCTCTTAATTGCGCCAGCCTAACGCGACGCAATAGTGTACACATTAATACATTAATTCAAGTCCTTGTTAAGAAAACACTATAAGTGTCAAAATTTAAAAAAAAATTATCGGAAAAGGTTCTACGTGCCAATGGTAAGACTACTGTATAGAATTTCATTTTTGGCACTAACAGTATTCTCTACAAGGACTCTTTAGTTATACTCGAAGCAGAAAATATTGCAAGAATCATATACAATAATATACACCCATTATACGTTGACCTAACCTCCCCATTTGAGGAACAGAGAGAGTGTGCTTACGACTCGTAAGTTACGAGTTGCTCCCTCTGTCTCAGTGATGCCAGAATGCTGACGGGAACGCTCGAGAATTTCCCCCACCTCGCGCATACTACGCCAGAGCAGCGTATCCGTGAGCTCGGCGCTTCGGAGTCCAACTCACGGACACGCAGCTCCAGCGTAGTATGCGCGAGGTGGGGGAAATTCTCGAGCGCTCCCGTCCTCATTCTGGCATCACTGACTCTGTCTTTCAAACTTAGTGGTGAGGGTAAAATAGCGTGGTACTGTGGGGGTAAACGCCCAGCGGCGTAGAGCAGCGAATATTTTCTGCCTCGTAACGCCACAGCAATCGCAATGAAGTACGAAACAATCGCAATCAACAAATCAGACAGTGGAATGCACAACGCGATGTCGCGACAATGCTTTGTTACAATAAATTAATACTCGATATCGTTCTTAAAGTACGCTAACCTTAGATCCTTATTCTATTATCGCAATATTATACACAGCCATGGAAGACCGCGATAGATCCAGCTCCCCTGACGCGACTCAATTGACTAACGTTATCTTTCCGTTGCAGGCGAAGTTACTTGATCATTTTCAACGAGCAAATCGCCAGCTGACTGTCAGGCGCCTGTCCGAAGGGTTTCGTACCATTAGGGGCGACGTACTTGTTCACTTGGTAAGTCAGCATCGTTTCGTATCCAAACACGTCCATTCCGAGTTGCTGTAACGTAAACAGTAAGATAATAAAATCAGCTTTTGTTCCCTGTTTCAGAATGTGGTGGAAAATTGTAATGGGGATATAATTAATGAACTCTTAGTGAAACCGATGGAGTTTTATGCTAACTTTGGTACCTTTAGCTACTTTCATTGATAGGAATTTAAAAATGGCACTTTGAGAGTCCTTATCTCGAGACTGGTAATTCTGACATATTTTCTTGTCGGGACCAGTTCAGCTAGTTCTGTTTCCCAGCAACGATATTCGCTTAACAATTTCGCGCTGCGCGCTTCTGGGAGGGATTGGGAAGCCCGGGGACGTTCGACATAACACTAACAATAAGCGTAGCAGTAAAGACTCGGCTGCTGTTTCTCGAGTTGTCCAATTTTCATATCCTATCCGCGAGGAGGTCGCGCGAATGGAGCAGTTTTCACTTCGTAACGACCTCGTTAAAAAAGTTTCTACGGTGCATTTTCTTAAGGATTGCAAGATTAATCGAATCTCCGGCGATGCCGCGAATGGTAGATGAATAACGATGATTGCGTTTCGTATGGAAAGCTTGGGTGAGGGGATCGTTACCTGGGTGAGGGGGCTGGTGTTCGTGGTGAAGATCCCAGCGTACTCTTTCCTCTTGGCCAGCTGCAGACAGTACACCTCCATCTCTTTCATCATGATCACATTCTCGGCTGGGTTCAGATCGCTGCTGGTGGACATCATGAAATTGTGCACGATCTGGCCCTTTCCCTTCGGCAGCTTTCGCTCTCTGATAGGCGCCTCCAAGAACTCGAGGAAGTCGAACACGATCGTAAGTTTCGAGTCGAGTATCAGCTCAGGCTCGTCCCACAGGTCGAAGTTCAGGCCCACCCCGATCGTTCGACCGTCCCGCGCTGACTTCACCGCGAAGCTCAAGTTCTTCTCGACTAATGGCCCCCAGAGGATTTCCATCATCAAACGATAATCGTCCTTCTCTATGCCTGGCATCAGCCACTGCTCCAAGTCTGCCTTGCTGTAGAAGCTCTCCGTTATAATCCTGCAAAAAGAAGTAATTTATTTTTTTCTTCCATTCATTCCTCCTTTGGGGTATTAAACGTAACCTTAAAGAGAAAGGGTAGGAATGTAATTTTCGTTCTCAAATTATCAGAATCGAAACTCTCCGTCGCGCTTTCTCCTTCAGTGTTCGTATTATTCCGAACTTCAAATTTTGAACAGAGTTATCGATGTTCGTACTTTCGAGGTGAGACGGGTCACGGGCGGCCGCCATTTTGGAATATTAGTTCTAATGGTTTAGAACCCTCTTTACTTGAATCAGCAAATTATACGTACTCTATCACGTCCCTTTTGTGGGAGTCGTTCAGCATTTCGAAGATGTGCTCCTCCTCGTTCAAGTCCTTCTCCAGGAGCACCTCGTCCGTGCTGATCCTCATTCGGCCGAGCACCTCCGCCAAGTTCTTCGCAGTGATGAATTCCGTGATGCTTATCTCGTAACCCTGGTCCCTCAGCTTCGTCACGGTGTAGATGGAGTTCAATGAGTTCCCGCCCAGCTCGTAGAAATTCGAATCGAGCGTCACGATCGTACGCCTACCGCGGCCTATCACAGATGCCACCGTTGGGAACAGCACTTTCGCTTTTTCTAGCTCCTCCGCGGGCACACCAGAGTAATCGCAGTTCATGTACAGATCGTTCTCTGCGGAAAAGAATAACAAAATGAATTACTGCAATTTTCGTCGCGATTAAACGCGAATTTCGGATTATAAAATTTATGGTTAATTTCGTCATTGATGTACTGAGTAATAGCCAAGGATGAAGAGAGGTTAAAAACGGCATCAGACATTTTCCAACATCTGTTTGGATATTAGTATTGGTTACCCCACTATTACTTGTAAAATTATAAGGGTGTCAATGTATCGGCAATTTTTTTGCCTATATTTTCAATGTGACACGATTTTAAGACAAATTGTAAGAGTAGTTCAGCAGCATTGTTGGAAAGCTTAGAAGCAGAAATTCTTATTTCAGATACGTAGAATTCGCCTCTAAATTTCGCGATACCGCTTTTGAGTCACCCAGTATGGAATCGATTGGCGGAGATTCCCACTTGGTTACGCGTTCACTGTAATACCGTACCACTGTTGAGATTCGAGGACTCGTACTGCTTCAGCAGAGCCTGGCGATCCGTCTTCCCGTTCGTTAACAAAGGTATGTTGTCCACGACAACAACTTGTGGCAACATGTACGGGGGTATGGTGGCTTGCAGGAACCCCTCGATCTTCTGGCCGCAGGTGGACGAAACATTTGTGGTAGTGACGAAGGCGATTAACGTCTGAAACATTGTAATTGGAGCTGTAAAGCTAAATGATAGAATCACTGTAACAAAATCTTTAGAGCCATTATAAAAACTACAGATATGAATTTTGGAGTGACGTCGCAAAAAGAGTATTTAGGAAAAAGGACAAGAAATGGTATTTGGATGGAGGGGTGGGGGTCACCCCTATCAAGCGGTCCTGAGTGAGCAATTTATCTCGGCTTGACTATATCTTATATACTCGAATCCATACAACTAACAGTTTAACATACAGTAGAAGTTTTTTCAAAAATATTACATACGTCCCACCACATTATATAAACTCACATTCATTCTTCTAATCACCCCTCAACAATCGTCCACGCGGGCAACGCCTATGGGCGTTCAACTAGCACGTCCAACGAATACAAATAGCTCGTCCCCGCACACAGTATACCGCTCAATATTTCAATCATCATTTTAAACAACTCTCAAAGATCAGAACTATACCTGAGACAATTCTCCCGGCTTGTAGCAAAGAACCACCACCTTGTCCACCCCAGGTGCCCTCGAAACCGCTTTCTCCACCTCCGTGAGATCCACTCGGTGTCCCCGGACTTTGATCTGCGAATCCACTCGCCCCTCGTACACAACCACCCCCTTGGATATCCTTGCGTAGTCGCCGGTGCGATAAATCTTCGAGTACTCTATTAAAAGCAACGTAAACAGGCATTAATAGCTACCAACAGATTCGCATCTCGGTGTTGCGCAACGATCGTGATAGCACGCGCTAAAAGCGATCCGCGACGGCACTGTCTGCCCCTCTCCTTTTGTTCCTGCGCGCGATTCATTCATACCTCGCTATTAATCACCCGCCGTATAATCAGACGCGTCGAGGATAAATTTTCATCGTGATCTACGAGCGATTATCGCGCTCGAGTAAGCGAGAGAGCCGGATGAAAAACGCGGGATTTCCACCGCTCGCGTGAATTATTCCCAGGTGGCACAGGGTCGGCCGCGGACGTTACATTCTTAACGAGATTACGCGCCGGTCGACTCCTTTTATGGCGCTGCCAGGGTAAAAGATCCCCATTTAATCGCGCGATAATGCACGCCCGCGGCTTCTTCCACGGCGATGGTGATCGCGAGGAAACCGTTGCTAGTCCACCAGCTGCGAATCCTGGTGGAATTGGCAGGTCGTATGGCGTGGCTAGGTGGAAGACTTTCGCATCGTCGTCGAGGGATTTTCTTTTTTTTTTGGGGGTAGCGATTCTGAGGTGGAGGGAAGGGTGCGGGAGAGGGTGAGAAGTTAAAGTGAATGTGTGAAGCATTCCACACTTGAGATTTTGTTGTGTGTGGAACTTCTCATTCGGGAATTTGGGAGACATTTTACTGTTTTTTACTTGTTTTGTTTGCATACTATTGTGTTTAAAGGCTGATTCAAACACGTCGAGTAATTTAATCGAGTAACGAGTGATTTAGTAATTTACCATTGTTTTACTAAACTACTCCACTAAATTTTAGTGTCTACACACGGTAAGTTACTAAATTACTCAACTAAATTACTCCATGTGCCTATATCAGTCTTTAGGCTGTTGAAATTTGGTGTTTTATAATTTGTTCCCATGAGAAAAATCACTTATTTGTAAAATCTAATCTTTATTAAGTTTATGCTAAAAAATGAATATTTTGAAATTTCTATTTTAAATTTTTGACTAAATTGGCGCTACAAAATGTGTTCAAAGAAGTCAACTGTCAACTATCAACTTGGCCGTTTCTCAAAATTGCCCCTTCTCCCTGGAAAAAGTCTGCAGACGCCCTCGTTTGTACTACCCCTCGTACCCCAACTGCACACTCGGGAAAAATTTGCTCCACCGACCTTGGAGGGAGTACCTCTGAATTATAAGTTTGCAGACCTAATCTAAATTCAACCTGTTAACCGACGGAGACAAGTGAACTCGTCATTTGAAAATGCTTCTTCACTGGGCACGACGAGTTAACTCGTCTTCTGCCATTGGACACTACCCAGCTAGAGAGCACTTTCGAATCGAATGTGTCGATCAGAAAATATACCCTTATGAAATACAGATTCATTTGTGGTAAGTTAGGGAAACTTTCAGTGCTTCCAAAATGCAGACTCAAAATTCATTATAATCCCCTGATCGTAATGGAATTTACTTTTTCGTTCAACGACCATTCGAACTATGTAATTATAGTCGTACGTAGATACAGTGCCTTTGGTATAATTGAAATGGAGATTAGCAGGTGGTGCGCTTACCTGGATCGATTGCATGGGGGTTGTCGAGGAATTTGCGAGAGTCGTTGTCGCGAACGTATCCAGCTGCGAGGTTCCTTCCAGCCACTATTAGCTCACCGACCTCTCCTTGCGGGACCAGTCTCATTTCCTTGCTCACGATGTACACGATACAATTGTCCAGCGGCTTTCCTGTGACGAGGGAGCATTCGCGTTAAAATAGGCACAGACTTTCGCGTGAAAAACTCTCAAAGAAATTCCTTATACAATAATATTTATTCCTTTCTATTTATACTCGTATTTCAAATATCAAATGTCCAATTCAATTTCCAACAGAAGATACTATCATCTTATCCACCACGAGCGCATAGACATTAAATCTAAACATTAGTAACAATAGAACAGGTGTACTGAGCAATAGCGAAGTTTTCCGTGGCGTGGCCTAGCCCCCTCCACAGCGAACTTTGTGATGTACACGGTCCATTTTCGAGTTACTATCAGGGCCCGAGTACAAATTACTTTTACCGCCCTTTCTATTAAGTGATAAATAATTATTTCAAAATATAATTTTTCACAGTGAGTGAAATCGTTCGTTTCGTAGGTATTTGTTGAATACCAAAAGCCTTACCTACTTTTCTATCATTTTTCAAAAACTTTTACTCTTTTATTGGTTTCTATCGATTTTAATTTTCTCTTTGTAACAATTTTGCCGCTTGGACAGTTGCCCTGCTTCCGCCCCCACAGATCAGATCCTGGTTACTATTACATACTATCAAATTACTCGCAATCAAAGATCTCTAATTCCCTCTATTAATTTCTCCAACAAAACTCACCTTTTCTCAGTACAATATCTACCTACAACGTGGTTTCTATATGAATTCCAAAGATTATAGTGGCAGTAGAATCAACCAAGTACAACTTAAATTTCAAGCACTCGATCTTAAACACACGTCCTTTACCTATAGGGACATTCTCCGTCGACTGCAGCTGGTTTCGATTGTTCAAGAGATGATAGGTAACGTCACCCATCACTTCCGTGCTCCCATAGAAATTCGCCAGGATCTTGTCGCCACTGTCGAAAGTAGCGAAGAACTGCTCGGCCAGTGAAAGTGGCAATGTCTCACCGGAGCATATCCAAAGTTTCAGTGAACGTAGTACGTTCTCTTTGTCCTGGAATTGAAATTGAATGTGGTTGATAGGCAGATTGCTAGCTGGCGTGATTATATGCGTCCGACGGAGGGAATTAAGTCGTTATTAAGATATATAATGATATGGTTCGCAATTGTCGGGTTTAATTGAAACGCTTGAATGCCGGGGTTGCATGATCCGCTTGTGCGACTTAGGGAAACATGCTATAATGTTGCTGGAACGCTTCTAATTGAACAGTCTGGATCAGTGGGTGTTGTGACACAATGGCGTAATTACTTGCGTGTAATAACCGGGGTGGTACTTACGCGTAGACCGAGGTACATTAGCATGGAATGCAGCAGGGAGGGAACCAGCACCAGTCGCTGGATCTGAAACGGAAACAAGTATGGTGGCATTCAGCTGGAAAATTGACAGAGTTTTGTGAAGGGAAATAGTTTCTACATAAGTGATATAGACATGAAGAATGTTTGGTGTTTTTTTGCAATCTTATTAGCTTTATGCAGTCGAGAGTTTTTCCTTATGCTCATTGAACATTAACGGCGCCGCACGTTTTGCCAAACGATTTCGCTTCTGTATCAAAAACAAAACGTGACTTATCACTTCTGTTTGTGCTTTTCGTAGGAAAAATGTCCGCTGCATCGCGTGGAGTAGTTAGATTTTTTCCTAGACCCTTAGTTTTGGAAATAAATTGAATGATACAATCTGCAAAAATGGGTGCATTTCGGGTGTCCTTTTCCCTTTGATCGTTGTTTAAACATATTTAAATGTTCATAATGCACTAATAACTTATATCGTTGTATTCGGGAGGGTTCCCAGAATAATTTGACAATACAAGCAAACGAATACCAATTACTGTTTCGACACAAAAGATGTTCAAACTTGAAAAATTTGCATTTTTTCTCAAAATGGAATTTCTCAAAAACTGAGGGTGATTCGGTTTCAGCGCAGGAAAACCTATTAAGGGGTTAGGTTACTGTAGCGTAGCGCAATTTTAAGTGGCGGTAAAAAAAAGGTAAACAATCGATTAATACGAAACTTTGTACTTTATTTAACTATAAGTACTAAAAAAAACCGCTGCAATATTTAAAAAATGTTTATAACGAATTTCGACGAAAAATGAGTTTATTTATTGCTTAAGTTTCGCAAAACAATTAGAAAATGTAAAAAAAAGGATCGTCAATGCTTAATAAATGTAATAGCAAGGGTAACTGTAAATTTTCAAAGCAATTGATCAAATAGAACTCGAGCAATCCTGCACACCGTTTTGAAAAAGTGTTCGGGAAAATGGCATCGTACGGACTTAGTTTTAAACATTTTTTAAATATTGCAGCGGCTTTTGTTAGTACATATTATACTTAAATAAAGTACAAAGTTTCGTATTAATCGGTTGTTTACCTTTTTTTTTACTGCCACTTCAAATTGCCTAGTTTTCCGCATCCCTAAGTAGCCTAACCCCTTAACAAACGGCTATTGAATTTTACAAGTCCAGATGTCTATCGAACTGTGTTATACGTGATCTGTAGAAGACTGATCTCTACTTAATTTATCCTAAATTAACAATCACTGAATATGAAACATGATAAATAGGGGTTAAATAGTGTTTCTCCGCGTCAAGAACGGAAGAAGTGGAGGGGATAGCGGTCACCTTGTTTCGAAGCAGAAACTCTACCACATTTTCTCCAAGTACTGAGGCAAACAGCATCTCTCCTTATCACCCGCTCACCTTATGCTTCTCCAACACCTGCATGAATTTTTCCGGGTCCCTGGTCACTTGTTTCGCAACGATCACCAGGGTGCGCCCCTGCAGGAGAGGTCCCCAAATCTCGGACACGCTGTCGACGAACGTCAGGGACGTCTTGAACACGCATCGCTCCTCGTTCGCCGCGTAGGGCAACTCCCTCCACTGCCACTGCAGTCGGTTCAGCACGGCGGCGTGTGGCAAGAGCACTCCTTCGCGTAGCAAGAACACGCAAGGAGAATACATTTTACATACGGGAATGGAATGGATTAAAAAGGGGAGAACAGATCGACTCTTATTTGGCGTCTTTACCTTTCGGCGTGCCAGTGCTCCCGGAAGTGTACAGCACTATCGCGGGTTGCTCAGGGTCTTGCTCCTGCTTCGAGTCGTCCTTTCCCACGTGACGAAGCCTCGCCACCAGTTGCTCGTAGGTGATCGTCGCTGTCCCCTCGTAGATCGTTGGATCCGCTGGAATATTTAGAAATGGATCGTTGAGAACAACCCATTTTTCTTCTCCCACTTACCGCTTCGATAGCTCTGTCATCGATACCGCACAGAATTTTTATAAGCCTGCGTGATTTTCCTAAGCGAACATCGAGAACGCAGTAGATTATGTAGCAACGGATTTGTGGAGGTACAGGGTGTTCCATTTAGAACAATGTTTTTCTAAATTTCAAATGCTTTACAATTTACAAATAATTTACAAATGCTTTAAGCAAAATTTAGTCAAAATTGTGGAATAACTTTTCTTATCGGGACTCTGCATTCGAGAATATCGGTTCTCAAAATCCGTTAAATGTGCATACATTTGATTAAAAATTGGTTGCATTTATAAATCGATTTTTTCAAAAATACAACCACGTTTGAACAAAAGTTATTCTACAATTTCCACTCTTTTTTGGACAAGCATCCGTTCCACTCGCCATGGTTCCATATTTTCTCCCGTATTCTGCTCAATTTTTAGCTATGTGTATGCGTACTGAACTAGTTTTTCGACTTATTTTTGTACGAGGAATCATCGCCTTTCCGATTGTACCACGATCTTGGAACCACCCTGTATAACAGCCGCCAATTAAATGCCTCGCGAACTTCAGGAAATCAATCCCGCCGGACAGAAATAAACGCGAATCGGTTCTTCGGTCGGCCTTTAAATCGCCGCGGCGATTTGCGTAGGCGCCAAGGCCTTTCCGGTTACCGATCGAAGAAAGAATCGTTTTCATCCAGCTACATATTCAAAGGTGAAGGCAAACGGGGTCTGGTTTGATTGCACTTTCTTCCTCTCTTTCTCTTTTTCACCGTTTTTTTCACCTCCTTTTTTCTCCCCTTCCTCAAACGACCAGCCTCGATACTCTTCCGATCGCGTTTTTAACACCTTCTTGGCCAAGGAATATAGTCAGCCAGCTTTGAATATGTATGAAGCTATCGTATCCCTCGGCTCGATAAATAATTAAACTAATAGGTGTCTATGCGGCTCGCTTGGTCGCCCAGGAAAATTATGTAGATCGAGTTTGAAGTGTGCTGTGTAGGGAGTTTCGAGGATCATTAATTATTATTATTATGTCGACTTTATTACTCGTTAAACAAACATTTTTTGTACTTCTCGCTCAATTTGCAACGGAAGAGTTCTTTTATAATTTCCATATAGCAAAAGCAATGAAAGATTCCTCAAGAAAAATGGCAAACTGCGGTGGCCTATATTTTCCAAACAAATTCAAAACCAGCAAAGTGATGACTTAAACCCCCCCTAATTTCTTATGGACTACATCATATCACGATCGCCTGGAAGTCCCGAGGCGTGAGCGCGCAGCAGAAAAGGAGAATGGAAAAATCGTTTACCTCCTTCCTCTATCAGCACCATGAAAGGTTTCGCCTCTTGCAATACGTGTTTCACCCTGGACATCGGGAACTCTACGTCTAGGGGCAAGTACGCCATTCCAGCTTTCATTATAGCCAGCAGCACGGTTGGCAGCCGATGGGACGGTTTCATGCACACGGCCACCAGGTTCTGCGACGCGTTTTCAGGCCTCTCGAATCCCCTTAAAACGCGGGCCATCCGGTCGGTCAAGTCGTTCAGCTCTGCGTACGTGAGCGTGCACTCTTCGCCATTATCTAAAAACGCAAATGCAGATAAAAAAAACCTGAAAAAGAAAAATGGAAAATAGGAGCGGGAACGTGTAACACGTTCTTAAATTGGAAAGGAAGAGCAAGAACTTCAGAACTCGTAACGCATGCCGCGTCCTGAGAAGGAAGAAGAGTTGAAGAAAAATGAAAAGAAAATCTTGGGAACTTGTAATGCCATTTTGTGCTCCAACAAGGAAGAGGATGGTAAAGAGGGAAGGCTTGACGGTGAAAAATGTCACACATTTTGTTATCGTTCGTTAGGAGCGCGTCGAGAAAAGGAGGAGCAGAGATACAGGAAGACATGCTTTGGAACGTGTAGCACACGGCCGATGTCAATCGATTTCCTCGCGTTTTTCTTGGGCGTCGAGGTATGCTGTGTTCCTCCTTTTTTTGCTCCTCTTTTCCCGCCTCTCCCTAATAACTTCAATGACAATACCTTCGTAGTAGATCGCCAGCTGACTGGAATAATTCGCCGCTGCCTCTCTGAATAATTTATGAAGCAGATCCTTCTCCTTGCTGCCGTCCAACTGTCGGCCTTTTAGCACGGACTGCTGTAGAATGGTACCCATCTGTTGGTTGATAATTTCCCAGCTTCAATCTCTGTTCTCTTTCAATTAGACGCGTACCAGTGACTTTTAATCGGCGCACTCTTTAATGAATAGTGTGGGATTGTATGAATGTGTGTACTTGTTGATTGCTCGTCGATTTCAGTTGTAATTGAGACAGGGGAAGAAGCCACAGACGGTTCTTTTGACAAAATGTTTCATTTCATTAAACTTACGGGTACCGCAATGATATACCACTGTACTTGATTTACGCTGGACTGGATTCGAAATTGAATTAGTAGGGGAGACTGAGATTGATGGCCCGAATTTTCAGTGTTTGATATTTAATAAATTATGCGGGCGAAATATCATTATAACGGTTATTATGTTTGGCTATCTGATTAAATGACCAAAGTTGACTTAAAAGGGAAGTTTGGCAACTTGAAAATTTAAAAAATCCAAAACTTCGCAGAGGTGTGGCTTAGGTGATGCTAATAACGTAACTATTTTTTTATTTGGCTGTAAAACGGTTCTAAGGGTTAAAACACCCCCTCAAAGAAATTGTGAATTTGTGATAAATAATTGTTGAAAAATGGGTTAAATTTAAAAAACCGGTTTTAGATACCAGAATTAATATGTAAAAATGAATTAATTATTTAATTAAAAATTGTATCATTTTGGCTTGAAATCGCTTCAGGCACAAGCATATTATAGTAAATCTTTACTGCAAAACTAATCTTCATGAGTACAAGAAAAATCCTAAATGAAATATAGATCTGTAATTTATATTTTGTACGGCTTTTAATTATTTTAGTCTCTTTTTAGTTTGCTTTGTATGGAGAATATTTTAGTTATCTAGTTCCATAGATACTAAATGAACTGAAAAATTTTAAAGTACAAATATTTTTTACAAATTTAATTATATTTTTTTGTCGAAACTCGAGAACCGGTTTTTTGAAATATTAGAATTCGAAAACCGGTTATTGCATAAACTCTAAATGTAGATAACGAACGTCTATGGTGTTCATTAATCGTTATTACTTCTATACACACACACAGTGTTGAAAATTAATCGAGACAGAATATTATTATTATCATTCCTGAAGGATGCGCGTCTTTTGCGTGACAGATCGACAACGGAAGAAACGATTCGTGATTTACGAGCGAGTTTCAGTCCCAGACGATAAATTGAGCGCTCCATGTGCCGACGGCGAATAACTTTTAGACGTCTGTTCAATTAGTGGGAGATTGATGGCGGTTTTCTATGCAAACACCTCGATGCTTGGCGACGCGTCGAACAATACACGAGGGGATTCTGAGGCTGGCTGGAGGAGATTCATTCATTCATTCGCCGTGCGAAGGGAAAGGTGGGGCCCCTGGTAGGCTTTTGTTCCCCTCTGTAGTGCTTTTTCAGAGATATAGTGGCTAATCTGACGCATTAAAGTGATCTTCTTCAGGGTACAAATCACCAAACGTATTCATTACTTCAGTACTCATTAACCTTTGCCTTAGACTCATGTTAAGCATCAAACTACATGTGCTATTTGTTATTCATATTATTTCTTGAAGAAGATGAGGATTTCAGAGGGCACCCTAATTAATTCAAAAGCTTACTCAAAGTATATACGAATGAAATTATGGGTCAAAATGGACCATTTGTCCAACGCGTCGTCAAACTATCCTTCGTTGAAGGGTTCAAGTGCTGCAATCGACTGGTCGTATTTTTAGTAATTTGTTTTTACCCAGAACCTTATACTACTAATTTTAAAAAATTATGCTGAATAATTCCCTGGACCTTTGACTTGTTGGCAAGAAACCCGAGGGTACCGACTTCGCTCTCTGCTGTTTTTACCACGTGCGCTACGAAAAGTAGTACGTTTCGTTTCTCTTACGATAAACCGCACGTTTGGTTTTCCGCCTGATTAAATACTTTAATTTATTTTTCTGCACTACTACACTTAGTCCGTTTTCAGTAAATTGGGCCCTTTGGAATCTTTGCCACCTGGACCTTTTGCCTTAAATTCGCCACTAATCATTCCTAACTTATATGGCCCCACAAAAATCAAATTGTGTCGGTTTCTGCAGTATAAAGCTTCTTTTTCGTAGCCAACCATTCATATTTGCTTCTTTTCGGCGCTACAAATGGTAGACTCGTGCTACTTTTCGTGATAACTCACTCAAACGTGCTACTCTTCGTAACGCACGTCGATTATATATTTGCCAGGCACGTAGTTCGCGATGCACGCAGTTTGCAAAACACGTAGTTTGCAAAGTCTTTGCAAGGCCGGCTCTTGCCTGTGGGGGACGTGTACACGGAACATAATCTCATCCATACACACCTCGAACTAATGCTTCTTGAATTACACAACAGTATAAAAAGTTAACTGTGCTTGTTAATCGTGCTCGACGATCCACGAGCGACTGTTGTTTACGACAATTAAGAAAACAAATGTCGAATTTGTATGAAAGAATTTAAAAAAAGAGGGTCCATTGTTGTCCCATGGAAATTTTCTAAAGATACACGTTGCATGCTTGTTTTCAGTCTATGAAAAATCACTGAACACTTTCCAACAGGAATGCCAGTATTTTGGTTGCAACTTTTTGAACGATATTTTGACTCGATAGTGGGTGGTTGAACGGGTTTAGTAGGAGGGTCTGATGGGAAAACAGTCGGAGAGCAATATAAAAGAAAAAAGGGAAAGTTGCGTCGAGAAAACTACACCCTTTAATTCGAGACATGACAACGCGGACCGCCTATTCAAATGGGAATTGATGGTAGGAAATTATGAATGCACGGTGCATTTACGTAACGGCGTCTATTTTGTAACTGTTACAAAGAAGTGAAAAGTTCCCCCGTTCGCTCGATGAAAGTATTTCCGCGAAGTGAACGCACCCGTGCCCATTCGAGTTTTCACGAATCGTTGGGAAATCTAGCAAATTTATTGCGTGGCACGCAACAATAATTATCAAATTTTTAGTTGAAAAGTGGGAGCTGTTAATACACAAAGATTAATGTTATATCTTTTGTGGTTGGTTAATTAATATATTAAAATTTATGCAGGTTTTTCTATTTATTTTTTTATAGACTCTTGAGACATTGTACTAAAGGGAGGTAATAAAAATTTTGTGTGAAAACAGTAAATTATTCCTGAAAAAATTCTTAAAAATGGCTTACTTTTCCGGCCTTCACAGGGGGGAACCCTATTTAGGACGTTAGGAATAAGGTGATTCTTGGGATTGTTTTTTCAAGAAAATGTTAAGCGGATCTCTTCCAAACTTTCGGCGTATTTTAGTTCACATTCAAACAATAAAAATTAATTTTTTCGTCACAAAGTGTTCGGTAGAAATGGAGATATATTCTTCCCTGAAATAAAAAACCAAGGATTTTCTTATTTCTAGTATAATTACATTGTCAATGGACTTAAAACTTTGATAAATAAATTGAATTGAGTAACTCCTTTTCCATAAATAGTACGAAATATAACTTTAAACTTTTTTTCGTTTGTTAGGGTCATCGATAATGTAATAATACTAGAAATAGGAAAATACTTGGTTTTTTTATTTCTGGGAAGAATTGGGGCAACCATTACAACCGCAAATTTGCAACTCCGGCGCCATGTTCATGTATCTTCATTTCTACCGAACACTTTGTAACGAAAAAATTAATTTTTATTGTTTGAATGGGTTTCATAAAAATGTCCATCGAACCGTTAGTCGCCAGGAATAAGGATATATATTTGACATATATGAACTGAATAAAAAAGAAATATTTGCAGCCTTAACTGCGAATTCAATGGAATGCTAATCTTTCAAACAAGAAACGACTTGCACCATATATCAATCAAATAACACTTTGAGGTTAATGTGAAAGGAAACGAAAGGTAAGCCTTTTTACAATATGATATGAGGCTATTCGAATGCAGTGTTGCAATAATTGATTAGATTACGAATAAGAAATCACAAGTTTAACCCTTGCTTTTTAAAATACATGATCATTTACTCAAATTCATTATCCCCAGAATTACTTTTCATGATAATATTTCAGATGAAATACTAGTTTCACCCATCTCCAACTTTTACCTCCGATTTCCACCACCAACAAATCAAACACCATTTAAGATACCCAATATCAGAAGGTTCAACTTTAAAAAACAAGTAAGGATTATAAATAAGCACAGAAGGACAACTACATATCTAAAAACGTGTACGCAACTCAGCGTTCCCCTTTCCCCGCGTGACGCGTGACGCTAACATCTCAGATCGAACCCAATTCCCATCAATCATCAGTCCCCTTTTCAGCTCCTATCACCACCAATCAAACAACACCCCACATCTACAACACACAAAAATTCCCAAGAGTAACTACAGCACCAGCTCAAGGTTTCAATTCCCTCAGCACCAAACAATTACCAAACTTCCCACCATCGTAACACAAAACAGAATCTCAAAAACTCCATCCAATCTCCCATATACCCTACAATTAATTAAATCCAAAGGAACTTCACTCGTACAACTTAGGCTTCTTTAACAACTTTCCCAACCACCACGAGAAGAATTCAATATACCTGGCCGTTCGATATTAGCACGTTAAACTGACACGTTTTTCGTGCACTCACATTCACTGGAATGTTCACCGTCTGAAACAAGAATGCTCCACGAGGTTACTGCACTTGTTGCTCTACGTCATTTCTGAAGCCAGTAATGTAATAATAATAGCAATAATTAGGGAAGGATGTCGTGGAAAAGAAACAATGGGTTGGCACCGCCAAGTCAAATCATCGTGGATGGTACATTACTGGCATGATGAGAAGTGTTTCTGCATAACGGTTCCCTCGGATAAATGGGTGTCTCCACTTTAAGTGGTTTATGAAGAATGCAGCAGAGGTGAAGGATCCACCGCTGCCAATCATAAGCTAGTCAGAACTACACGGTAATAGTGAAGTTGTCGAACTCATGCGCATTGTAGGATGAATGAAAACCATACATTACAGAAAATAATGTGTAATCAACTACACAATTACATTTTAATCGTGATTTGTAATTTGTAATTAGATTACATTTTGCCCAACTCTGGTTGGTAGAATACAATGCGGATACAAGAAATTAGACAAGAAAGTCTAACCCGCATTGAAAAAAAATTAATTTTTCCTACTTTTATGTAATTCGTACAGCCTATTGGAATACATTATTGCTACAAACTTAATTTAGAAAAGAATGTGGGTTAGTCCGTCTTTGCTCGCAATGCCTCAAATGCACTTAACAAGTTTGAAAGCCTAAGAGTTTATTTATCGCGAGCGTTTTATGAAAAATTCCATGTCCAAGACGGTGATCAGTGGCGACCACCATAGCAGTCAACGTGTTAACAATCACTCGCGTTACAAGATAGTAAGATACAACAGCAATGTGTTTAACACTTTGCCAGTCGCTGTCACGTATGCGCGACTTTGCAATTTCTATTGTAGGTACCTATTAAGTAGTATTTTCCGTTAGAAAGCCTAAGAAATCAATTCCATGTCATATTTGCCACCAACAAATCCATAGCCTTCAAAGATTTCCATCCCATTTATACGTTTTAATTTTAACCCTTCGTTGATACACCTCATTTTCCGATCAACTTTAACACACCTGGGTGGCTCACACCCAGAACAATTTTTGAACGACTGCCATTCTGATCTGAAGAATCCAATCGTTAGGAAAAAAAACATGGATTAATCTCATGGTCTATAGAATGTATTCCAATAGTTTTTTGATTGAAATTTCATGAGTGTTCTTGTAAAAAAAATCTAGATTGCCATATGTCGAGAAAACATAAAAAAAAGTCTTCGAAAAACTGTAACTTTTACAAATTTAAATATTAGAAGCTAAAAATTTACAGAGATATTGCTCAGATATAATATTTTCAGAGAAAAAATAGTTTGTAAGTTGGTTTTGGAAAACAGGAATTTATTTTGCATATACAAGGTACAGAGCGTCAAAATCAGCTTATGGGTGGCTCACACCCAGAGTGTCAACGAAGAGTTAAAAATCCAGTGAATATTTGAGAAGTTTGAAAAAGATTGACAGCCAGCGTAAGTTTGCGACCGTCAAAGTATGATGTTTGCAAGTCCAAGGGCTTATTTATTCCAAGCGTTTAATAAAAATTCCAAGTCGAAGACGATGATCATTGACGACCGCGCTATGGCACTTATACAGGTTTATTCATAACGTGTCAACAATGATCTCGTCTCATCCAACATCATTTCGCCACGAAGCAAGATACAGGCGTTCAACTTTCATCCACTCACCTCAGAAACAGCCTTTCACCGGCCTGGTCCTCTTATCTTCGACGCTTAATCAACCCGACGTGCCTCCTCCTATTCTCTTCCAAAATGGAGGTCCTATCGAAATGCGCGATTGCGTATCGAGTCAACGGGTCTCACTCGGTCGCCTCTGCAACTTTCACCAGTTTTCGTTACGGCGCAACCGTGCCAGCGAGATTGTCTCTGCGCGGTGTCTTTTTTCCTCTTCGTGTCCGGGTTTTCCGGCGCGGTCTCCTTCGACACGAGTTTCGTCAACCGATCACGGACCACTGGCTCGCTCTTTCTTTCCTCGACGGCTGCCCGTCGTTGATTTCGATGTACCAATTTCGCCCTCCCCCCTATTCCTTCAATTTTCCACTTGTCACTTCCGAGGTCCCTCCAGCGCCCGTTCGCGTCCCGCAGCTGGCTGTGCCTTAACAGTTTCTTCCGCGTTTTGTTCGACGGAGGTGTTGCTTGATGAGTACAGCGCTCCCTTGGTCCTCGATGATTTTTGCAACTGTTTCTTTGCAGTTACTTCTCGGGGTGATGGTGGACTTTTTCCGAGACTGGTTCCGTGTAGTTCGCGGCGTCGAAGGAAGGGACGCAACACGATGACCTTCAACGTTTGGTCATCACCGGCCCGATTACTCTGTGAGAATGTCTCCTCCTCTTGACGTAGCATGTGCTTTTATATGGAACCGGTTACGAGGGCCCTGAATTGTTGTTCGTTGTCCCCCATCCTGCCACCACCATCTCTTGCATCTTTTGTGCCGCCACTGAGGCACGGGCTGGCCCCTTCGATGGCGTGCATCCACGCACCGGTGTATGCTACTTCCTCTATTGCTTCCATCGTCTCTCCTCGGCTCCTTCTCTCGCGTCCACGTTACCCTGGCCGGTTGCTTCGTAGCTTCCTCGCTGTCTTCATTGCTGCGGAGGAGCTGCAGCTGACCCTTTGTGATACGAGCTGCTCGTTTGTTAATTCAGCGGAGAACGAGTCTCATTTTTCGCGGCCTGGAAATTTAATACACGAAAATCGTAGGAAAATTTTATTATACGAAAGTGAAGTGCCAAATATTTCTAGTGATTAGGATGGTAACTTCGAAGTGATTAATATTGAACGTACTACGACCGGTCAACTGATCGGTTTTAAAATTTGATTCGAAATTAAATAGAATTGTGGTTTCTTTCGTCCATTTGACTTTATCGGTTTTGTCAATTTTTCTTTTTTTATCGTTTCGTTTTCTCCGTTTCATTTTTCGATGGGAAACATGTATGGTCTCCCTTATTTACCGCAACCGGTCACCTGACCGGTCGATAAATTAACGCCCTTTTATAAAACCACTTATCAGAAGATAGTATCATTTTGAAAGTCTCAGAGATAACTTCGAAGTGAACAAATATTATTATACTCAGTATTTAGTTTTATGTTATTTGCACTGTTTTATTGTATTTCTGAGTTTTATCCTCAAATGTGTCAAATCTTGCAGCGAAAGAGTTATTGAAATAAATAAATAGCAGATAAATGACGTGTTCGGAAATCAATAAAGGCCTAAATTGTGAACCTGCAAAAAGAATTATTATTAATTATTTTTTAGTTTTGTGTTAAAAATAAAAATGGAAATAAATAATTGCTTTATTACTATTTCAAAGCTCTTTTGTGCATTCTTTCCCGTGTTGAATTAACCATTACCTATATCCAATTTGCAAAAGCATGACCTTCATTTCCAAATCGGTCATTTGACCGGTTACGGTAGGAATCTGTGTATAAAGTGCCAATACCTTTGGTGTAAAAAAGAAAAGGTTCACTGGTTTGGTATTGTTCAGTATTGACAACGAATAAAAGTTAAATCTGTTTTTCGGAATTTTCATTATTTGACTGTTGCTTTTGTGCAAATTTTTTAAGTAAATATTTTTACAACTTACACGGGATTTTCCCCTACGTATTTGTCTTGTGACTAGCAGACTCCCTCCACGCGGTTGTAAATATTGTGTAAAAAACACACAGTAGGAATTTTCTGCGTAAGTCGAGGGGCGAGTGTGATTCTTTCTTCGATTTTGGAATTATTGACACGTTCATTGGCACGCGATTGCCCTATGTCAGGCGTGCACAGCTGAATGCCTGCCGAGCAAAAATTTTCGGGTGCGTGCGGAAAGAGCATCTAAAAGCACTAACAAGGGACGCTCGGCAACCAGGATATTCAGAACATTGCGCAACTTGGTGTGCAAGTGGCATACTTATTAAAACTAATCAATGACGTGGTAAGAATCATTATGATAACAGCATCGTTAGGTACTTGAAGTGTTATCTTAATTGGCCATTTGGGACCCACACAAAAAATAAATAACGCGTGAAAATTTACAATGGCATTGCAAAATATTACATGTATACTGTATATGTTACAATGTATCCAATGGTAACATATAGGGTCAAGGTGTCGACCATAGACTTATATAGACGGAACGTTTGCTGAGGGGGGTTGCAAGGTTCGCGGGAAGGGGAATGTCATATAGGCAACTCGGGTAACTTCGTTCCTCCTCGGTGCTATTCGGAATTACAATGACGTTTTATATATTTATGAGGGATACTTGGTCGAAAAGGTTAGGTATACTTATGCATACATTCAAGATTTCGTATATCATATAGTTCATAAACATAATTAATATGCATAAATAATTATATAGTAAAATATATACTTATATATCGGTGATTTGCTGCGACATAACTAAAAATTCATAATTTTGGAGGAAACGCGTTCAAAAGTTTTGTTAGACAACGACCGCTTTTTCTATACTAATAATTCAAAAACTGAAAATTTTTAGTTGTGTCGTTGTTGCAGCAAATGAGCGATATAGTACAAATAAAGATATATTTAAGGATAAGAATAAATAAAAGGCACGTAATTTATTTAATTTATGCCTATCTGTGACAGTTGAGCAACAACAGTGGTTATGTTATGATACGAACACAGCCATTAATGCCGAACCGACACGAACCGAATACACCCGAACTTAACTACCGAATTGCCTGTATGCTTTCTGCCTTTTCCCCTCCGATCTTACGTTCCCCTCGCCCACAGTCCTCTCTTCCGTTCCGTCTATATAAGTCTATGGTGTCGACAGCGGTTCAAGCGGGTACAGTGGATCAGGTACTCTGTATGCGAGAGGAAAAACAATATCGTTGCGCCCTAATCACACATCAAGGCTCTCGCGATGCGAACGCGAACGAACTAGTCGCCTGCCTTCAGAGTCGACGCGTACACTTGGTGCGACGCATTTTATATTTTCGTGTGTCCAAAGTTGTTTTTAAAGGTAAGTTTTCCTGATTTCCAGGCTGTGTTATGTGCTATATTATTACGCAGTTGTCATTCTATCGGAAAGTACATTTTTAGTTTATTTTGATAGTGCAATCATATTTAAAAAGTCAAGTATTTTATGTGTGTTTTGAGATTAATTATGAAACGTCAGCTCGGTACACAGTGGCTCAAGTTGCCGTGATACACAGAGGATCATGCTTCACTGAACTAACCACCCGTCGACAATCATATTTTGAGTTCTCTGTTGATTTATCTCTTTTAAATATTCATTGAAGCAATTTTACTTTAATTTTTTTTAATTGAGGTATTTATTATTTTCGTTTCTGTTAATATCCACCATATTTACAGAGACTAAATAATTAAATAAAAGACTGATTTCACTATCATATGTGCCTTATTTTTCATGCCTTTCACATCATGATTCACTATGTACTGTGGTGAGCCACTGTAGATTTTTGAATGATTCACTGTACCCGACCTGCAGTCCACAGTGGATCATTTCCCATTTTTTAAAAAAACTTTTATATCTTGTTTGTATCGCTCGATATTACAAAATAATAACGTATTTAAAAACATCCAATAACTAGGCTATCTTGATACCAAAGGGTCTAGCCGGGTAAGCATAGGGAAAACGGCCCCAGCACCAATTTGAGTATTTATGTGTTCGAAATAATGTTCTTTGCCTAAAAAAACACTGAGAGAAATTTCAAATCTCTACTCCCTCTGGTTAGGGTGTTATGGGGATTACAACCCTAATCTTTACTATTTTTTTTCTCAGCAACCATTTAAGATATTTGAATGTTTCAAAAGGCAGGTAGTAGGTACTTTTTAGCTCTACCACATATATTTTTTTTCGAAATTGCAGATCAGTTCTTAAGGGTGGAAATAAAGGAATTAATTTTGGGGGGGTTGTTTTTGCAAACAACCCCTTGAGTGACACCTACGAAAAAAATCAGGAGTAAAGTGTCACTACTTAGGTATTATCTCTATAAGTTGCAGAGGGGTCGGATTGGTGGAACATATTAAAAAAAAAAAATAAAACGTATATAAAACCTCTTGACAGAGTGTACTACATGGACCGGCCGCATGATCAATAAGTGGGCAAAAAATCGTATATATTTTAGATTCTTCTTAGGGAAGCTTAGGAAAACGTATATTCATAAATGTCATTACGTTGTAAAAATTACGTATTTAACGAGTTTCGGCAATTATTATTCAAGCGTTTTGCGACGACTGCCGCTGATTCGAAATGGACAATGTGAAATAAATAACTCAGACATTTTTAAATAATATGTTGAATATTTTAGAATAAAAAAGTAATTTTTTAACTTACATGTTTTAGACGCGTGGTTTTAATCTTCGTCGCTGTCTTCGTCGATTTTCACGCATTATTTATTTATCGCGTAGTTCCCACAGTGGCCTATTAAGGCACTTCAAGTAAAGCATCTACGAATGTGCTATTATTATAATGATTCATGCACGTTATTGATTAGTTTTAATGAGTTTCACCTTGGGTAGGTTGTAACATGGGGTAAATTGTAACTTAAGGAAAATCTGTTGAACGCCAAATCTGGTAATCCACAATATGCGAGAGCTGTTTGACGATATGGGCCCGTCGGTTGTAGTGACACAAACCAGCGTTATGTATTCAATTTGAGAAAAACGCTTTAGAGAAAAAACTGTGAAAACTTTTTTGATACAATCTGCCCCGGTCTCCCCTACGTAGTGTCTTGCTTAAAAAATATAATTGAAAGCTGTTTAAACATTATATAAATACTAATTTAAATATGGATTTCAGAAACCATTTTATTAATGGAAACTACTAAAATGGGCTATAAATTCGGTGATAGAGGTTTTATTTGTTTGCAACAAAAAATGTAACACATGAATTATTTATATGTATGAAAAGAGATTATCCAGTGGTATTTCACCATATGTTTTCAAAATACAAAATTTTAATATTAAGGATTGAAGGTGGGGGTAACTCGAAAAATATAGATTTTTCGAAAATTATTTTTACGCGGTTTTGTAGATATAAGAAAACGATGCACCTTCCGTTTAATCTTCTTTTCGGTATCTCTCACTGTTCTCGAGATATTCCACGGGATAGAAAATTCTGCATTTTCTTCAAGGGGTGATTTCACCCCTAAAAATTGCATTATGGCACCAACAAAAAATTGGGTTGCGTTACGGATGAACTACTCTACTTGTGCACTTACAGTTTACACGCATACTACGACAGCTATTGGCCACAGGGTGGGGGAACTGCTTACGGCGTCGCTCTTCGCTTTGCTCACGAGTAATCGAGTGCGCTTTTTTTCTCTTTTTTTTTTAACAATGTTTATTGGAAAGGATGGTACATTTGCGTCGTTTAAAAGGCACCAATAACATAATAAAAAAAATTTCCAAAAAGTCATTTTCTTATATCTAATTGCCCGAGCGCGTCGGGAACTTTTAGATAAACGTCAGTGCTAGTCAAGATAGCTGAAAAAGAAAAGAAAAAATCTTTGGTGTAAATAATATTGCTATGTTATACCATCACTATCACTTTTCTAAGTGATGTATATCATGGGGAAAAGAAACGTTGCCTACAAATATCGAGAGCGCTCTTGCCCGCCAGAGCCTTGCTGTGCAGCCCTTTTCCTATGTTTTTTGTTAACTCGCGTTTATTTGCATGCGTATCATCATCAGAAGAATGTTTTGTAGTTAAGAGCAATAATATAAATATTAGGCCATCGGTGCGTTTGTATACTTCCAGACACGCTTTCTAAATACAGACCGATTAAACGTTGAATCTTAAATATCCTACTGGAAATATTTATTGCATCACTCTCGAATTTACGAAATTCTCACAATACATATTGAGAGAAATATAATTAAGAAAATGATTCGTATCCAACTTATTTTCGCAAAGATAGCAAGCTCCACATTTTTGCAATAATATTTTCCCAGCACTGATAATAAGAGAGGTATAAGTGATAACATGTTTATTCGGGTGATGCAAAAAGTATGTCTAGTACTGTATATAATAATATTATTATATAATATTCACTAGGTTTTTTCATAAAATTCAAAGAATTTCCAAATTTTGGTACAAAATTCGGCACGAACTTATGGGATGATTCAAAACTTCGACGTGCTAAGCGGGAATCCTACTTTTGGAGCTAAAAACAAAGCAAAATTGAGGATTTTTTTTAAGAAACTGGCGATTCGATTTATCTGAAATTTGGACCATGTTTTTATGCGTCTTTGAAGAAGTTACAACTTATTTTTATTAATTTTTAATAATGAATACAGAAGTTAAGCATGATCGACAAACACGCCGCGCAAAATTCGTCACCCGCTGCTGCGCACCATATTTATCTTCCAGGTAAACTGGAACAGAAAAATGAAACGGTGTTTTACTTTATACATATGTAGCTCCAGTTTGTTGAACCACGGACGAATTTCTAACACTTATAAAATTAATTCTGCAGAACAAAAACAGCTATATTTATGAGCAAAAATCGAAAATTCTTTTCAAAGTGCTGTCATTCTGCATATTTTTATTGTTACGGGACTTCTGTGCTCCCAACCATAGCGGCAAACATAATAAAGAAAACAAACTTTGTTTCTTCATTTTAAATGACTAGAACAGTTCCCACACCAAAGCTCGTCGGAAAAGAATTTTTTTTAAGAAGCTTGCGCCATTGACTATCTATGTATACATATGTGCGATAAAAAGGATCAAAACAATTCTGAGTATTACTTCAAGCATGCCTTAATATGCAGGCAAAACGTCAGATAGTGTAAACTTGTAGTCTTTGTTAAATGAATTCCCGAAGATGGCGTTGAAAACGGGCAGGTACATTAGAGTACCCCCTTAAGCGTGCGGAAGTTCAGATTATCACGACTCCATTGCTCGCTACATTATTAGATACACGGCCAATCACGAGGCTATTTACTTTGTTGCATTCCTATCATGCTACCTTTTCTGACTACATATGTAAATATACACCTCCGATTGCATTTCCTCGTGTTCTCTGCAAAGACCAGACATATTTGTAATATATTTCTTTTATAAGGAAGTCACTTTGAATAAAATATAATTTAATATATTTAATTGGTAAGGAAGTAACTTAGTGTAAAATATAATTTCATATATTTATTTCGTAAGGAACTAACTTTGTGTGAATTATAATTTTATTATATTTTTCTTGCGAGGAGAACTTTGAGTAAAATATAATTACATTATATTTCTTTTGTAGGTAAGTAACTTTGAGCAATACAATAGACCCTCGTGATGCGAGCGGAACAAAGGGAAACAGGGTAGCGTGAGAATATAGTGTGTAAAATATAATTTCGTTAATTTTTCTTCGAATTTTCTTTTGCGATCGAGACGCTGGATCCAATTTACACTCGGAGCGTTCAGGTTCATCAAATTTATGGGCTGAGATAATCCTTGAATTACAGTTAATCGCCAGCCTCCGCGTGATTCCACGCTAAATGAATATCGAAACGACCTTACGGGAATCAGTGGATCGTAAAACGATTTTGCGTTACCTCTCCCATTAACAACAGCCACGCTTTACGTCGTATTACAAAGTGATCAGCCGCCAGCACCGTGGATATCACTTTGTTACGGTAAATCGCGATTCTAGCGGATCCAAGGGGATCGTGGGGATCCGGGCGGTTAAATTATTAAATATTGCTTCTTGCGTAACTTCAAGGCGAAATAATACGGCGTACACACTCACAACATTGTTAACGTTCTGCAGTCATTATCTTGTGATTCATTATTTCATTATTCAAGAGTCGCGACTGTTAAACGTGCGTATCTAACTGGGATTCACATAAACGCGACGCCAAGTGATTTTGAATGAGATTTTCTACATATGTCTTGATCAAAAATGTTGCATTCGCCATCCTCCTGGATTTCGATTTCCTCGTTGTTCATTCGAAGTCTCTGAAAGAATGATTTCTTGCGATGTTTCCTTAAGACTTACAAGGGACGTTCCGCAACTTGGAAATTCAGAAAATTATGACATAATTTTCCCCAAAAACATAACCCCATTTTTTGTTGGTGCCATCATGCGATTTTTGGGGGTGAAATCACCCCTTGTAGAAAATGCAGAATTTTCGTACCTAAAATTGCATCCAAGGTAAAACTCATTAAAACTAATCAATGACGTGCCATGAATCGTTATGATAACAGCACATTTGTTATTTGAAGCGTTTTCTTAACTGGACGCTTTGCAACCGACTGGAAAGTAGCCTATTAAGATGACACTTTAAGTAAGGCATTTACGAATGTGTTGTTATCATAATGATCCACGAACGTTATTGATTAGTTTTAATGCGTTTCACCTTGCATGCAATTTTAGATAGGGGAGACTGAGGTAGGTTGTAACACGGGGTAAAGCGTAACATAAGGAAAATCTGTTGAACGACAAATCTGGTAATCCACAGCATGCGTATAAAAAGAGATTATGCAGAGGTAGGTATTTCGCCATATATTTTCAAAATTCAAAACCTTAATTTTAAGGGTTGGTGGTGGGGGTAACTTGAAAAATATGGATTTCTCGAAAATTATTTTTATGCGGTTTTGTGGGTATAAGAAAACAATGCACCTTCTGTTTAAACTTCTTTTTGATACCTATCACTGTTCTCGAGATATTCCACGGAATAGAAAGTTCTACATTTTCTCCAAGGAGTGATTTCACCCCCCAAAAATTGCATATAGCATCACCAAAAAGTAGGATTGCGTTACGGATGAACTACTCTACTTGCACACCAACTCTCACAATTTTCTGAATTTGCGGGTTGCCCGTGAAGGGGTTGGGTCAGCTTCTGCTTTTGGCGTTTTTGCTGTTTTAGCAAGGCCTGCGAACATGAAAGAAATAGATAATAAAAAAGAAAATAATGAGAACAAAATCTTTTTATTCGATTAAAATTAAGAAAGAAAGAAAGAAATTGGAACATAATTTCTAATATAATAATATAATAATCTAATATTTTTAATGATATGGCAATAAAGAAGTCATATACCTATTTAGATATGTTAATGTTTATATCTTTTTTTTATTCTCTTCATTATTGTATTTATTATCCTTCTTTCGTGATTTCGTTCTGTGAAAAGATGTTTGCATTTTTACCGTTGAGAAATTGCTTGGGGCTTCCAAATATTTCTTGTGAGAAGAAAAGTAGTATCCTGATTCGAGATTTAACGGGGTCTGGAGCTTTTATTGAGATTTGCAAGTCAGTTGAGGGTATTTTCTTCGGAGAGGATTCAGAATGTTTATAAACAGGTTGGGAAGCTGGAGTGGAGTGTTTGCTAAAAGTCGATCGAATTTAACGAGAGGCGATGTGAATCTATTGGAATTTATTTAATCCTTCAGTTGTTATAAGAGGAAAACCTATTGTGTTATATAAGTAATGTAGTCAATGTAGTCACTGAAGAAGTACAGGATTACAAATTGTTGTATGCTTATCAGCATGGATGGATTCGAATTGCATCAAGTCACTTCGAATATGTTGGAAGAATCGACTGATTCAGATCGATGGGGACCAATTGAGGCATCCAGAGCAAAAACGGACTAACCCACATTTTTTTTTGCGAAATTTACTTAGTAGCAATAATGTATTCCAATAGGCTGTACCTATTAAACCTATAAAATTGGAAAAATTCCCTTTTTTTCAATGTGGGTTAGTCCGTTTTAATTCACAATGTCTCAATGTACGTGCGAAGAATTGGATTAATTCGAACCCAATTTGATCGAGTTACTGGTGTTTGAATCAATTCGTGTTCAATTATATTACACCAAATCTGATTGAACCAGTTCGAATCGATATGTATCTGAAGCTACTTAGTTGAATCAATCCGAATCGATTCGCATCAACACAAGTGGCAAACAAACAAAGGCAATCCATATCAATTCGAATAAATTTGAACCGAATTGTGCTGACCAAAATCAATCTGAATAAATTCGAAGTTAGCCGATCTATTCGATCGAAATCGAATTGAAATGGATAAAATCTTAATCGTAGCAAGCCAATTCGAATCCTAATAAATTGAATCTAATCAAGCCAAATGGAAAAGATCTGAATACAATAGGTATGAATACAATAAATACGTTTCGAAAAACAAAGAAACTGCATACTCCTACCCCTCCAACCTAAAACAACGAATCATACGCGACAACCACTGTAACTGTCACAATAGGGTTAGAAAATCTAAAATCTGTCAAAATTTCGCAACTTTTTCGCCTCATAACTTTTCAACGAACAGATTCCTAAACTCAAAATTGTGATTTTTGCATGTTATTTGATACGTGCTTTCGATCCATACCAATTTCAGATAAAAAAAAAGGTTTCCCAGAGGTAAAGTTTACCCTCAAAATCTGTCATTCTATTTCCTATCATCGCATACTAGAACGATCCACGAGCATTTTAACCGTCTCTTATGACGCAGCCCTGCGTATGACGCGAAAGTGCGCACGCCAAAGTTCGTTTAACGGGAAGCACACTCGTCAGCCGACAATTTGTCTGGAAGTTCCAGATTTAACGGTGGGGAAATCCTCATTTTACCGCTCCGCATACGTAGTCCTGTTTCATGAAACTTTCATGATATATCGCGCAAGTTAATTAGATTGTCACACCTCGGCTCCACGTTTTTCTGACTTGATTGTAGGCTCGGGGATTCTAAGTAGGGAAAGAACGAACCATGGAACTCGCTTCTAGATCCGAGGTGCCCGAGAAACGCGTCATCCTTCCACAGACGGTACATGATCTGGGAAAATACCGTTTACAATTCCTCTTCCGGTAGATTATAGTTCTGCGAACTAAACCGCAGAATTTGAACTACATCTCTAAGAAGAATCTTTCGATATACAGAAAATTCTACGCTATTTCGTAAAATTCCAATTGCCTCCAGTTTTCTTTCAACCAGATTTATCTTTTGAATTAAAAAAATAAAAATTACTTGAAACCACATCCGTGCTTTTTCAATCGCGAATTACAAAATTCAAAGGAGCTTCCAAGTATCGTAACCCGCCTATTCAAACTTACTCAAATCCTCTTCATACCCGCCATTTTGTAGCAAAACATACTCAGTCCCCATTTCCCCAAAATTCTCAAATCTGTATTCATAGAGCCTTGAAGTTCCTTTACGAGTATACTTCCACCCACGATAAACGCAAAATAGAGAGGTAGAATGAAAATCAAAGAAGGAGGGATAGAAAAGAAATCTGTTTAAAAAATAAAAAAGAATCGATCCCGAGCGTGGTGCTCGGGGGGAAATGGTGTGCGCGTTCACGATACTCGGCGACGAGGGGCCTCACGGACGAATGTTTATCAATTCAAGGTTGCATCGCGTACGGTTGATCGAGCATAGCTTCCATTAATTGGATTCAAATTCTGTAACATAGTTGACGTAGTGGTGTGAGTTGTGCCTATCGGGGCTCAATCAAGTTACTAAGTAGTCAGAGCCTTCTCCTGAGTAACGATGGATAATTGGGTTAATCATTAACCGCGGTGAGTTGTCTATACGTTAATTGCGATTTCTTTCACGATACTTCTCCACCTTCGTTTATCCCCCCTCCGTGCCGTTGTCGTCGGACGCTTTGCCAGTTACGTCACGCGCCGCGGATGAGCTTCGATCCGAACGATTATCCGTTTCGGCGTGTCATCATCTCTCGTCGCCGTCACTGTCGTCATCGCGCCGTCGATCGGCTTAACGATTGACGCAGATCGTCACTGTATTTCTGCTTGATTCCAGTTTCGAGGAAGGCAAGGCTCGTAGGCGAGGAATCAATAAGGAAAATCACTATATCTCCCCACGTTTCCAAAAGTTCAGGTCGCTTAACAACGTTTCTGGGAAGCGGCGATCTATCATTAGTAAGGCCGTTTGAATAAGAGGAAACTGGAATTCTGTGACGAGGTGTTGCGCTCGTTACGTTTCCATGCCGCGTTGCGCAGGTCACTAATTGCGCGCCGCAGAACGATAATTTCTTTATCTAAGGAGAGAGCTAATTTGTTGTTTTTTCGTGTGGCTTCACGGTCGCGTTTGTTGCTTGCGTGGAGCAGTTTTGGAATCGATTCGATCGGAGCGATTGGGGGATCGCATCCCCGGATGGACCGTTCTTCGGAGGACCGTCGCACAGTGGGGCAAAGTGACGAAGGTTGTTTCAAAATCAAAGAACTTTTGATAGAAATGAGATAGAGCGATGATTTTTTTTTAAATTAAAGCAGAAAGATTTGCAGAAACAAGTAGAAATTAGTAAAAAGCAGTAGAATGTAATATAAATTAGTAGAATCGAGTAAAAAGTTGGATGATCTAGTAGCTACTAGCAGAAATTAGTAGGAACGCGTAGCAAATAGTATAAATTAGTAGAAAATAGGATAATCTAGTAGAAACTATTAGAAATTAGTAAAAATGAGTAGATAGGAGTGCATATTAGTAGGCATCATTGTTCATAGTAGTGTAGATGAGTAGAAACTAGTATATAGGCGTGAGTTCAGGTTATTAAAAAGTAGCAAAACCTAGCATAATTTAGAGTAAAATAGCAGATGAACAAAATAGTGGGGTCGATAGGAGCTATGGTATTTTTAGAACTAGCACAACTAGCGATACTAGTGCGTATTGTAAAAATAATACGATTGACACAACTAATAGAAATAAACTGACATGCCTGAGGTCAGCTTTTTTTTAGCAATCTACTGCATCAGTGTAATTACTTCCAAGTAACGGCAATATACGAAACGATATGCAATGTACATAATATATAGGTGTACGTGTTCATTGTAGCAATGGATCGAGATATTCCAGCGTAGTGCAACAGGTTTCCCTGTCACTATAACGCACAAAATCCTAGCGGTGCCTGAAAACATGATGCATTACCACTGCAACATTTACAGAAACAGTTATGCGGGGTTGTTAAACAGGACCGTTCCTGGCGGGGGTGCAGAAGGGGCCCTGCACCTGGGCGGCCAAACCTAGGGGCGGCCGCAGGCCATTTATTATAAGTAAAGTTTTGACTAATAAGAATAATAATTGAAACTCCTTTGCGTGATAACTGTTTAGAATTATGTGTATATAGATATAAAAGAAAACACTGCCTTTTAAAATTTTTAATTAAAGAATATTAAATTAATGAGGGCGGCAATATTGTTTTTGCACCTGGGCGGCCAAAACCCAGGAATAGGTTTTGGTTGCTGTTAAATACTATCTTCTCGCACACTTCGCGTCTAATTGTAAAACAAACGTTTCATTCCTCTGAAACTGTTTGACGGCGCGGAATATAAAAAAATTTGTATACATGACAGTCTTACGCATGTAATTAATGTCTACAAAATATTACACAACGGCCAATCTGCATCGGGTTTCTTGCACTTGTATGAACACGTTCCCCTCTGTACCTCGACAGTATTGACATTCATGAGTGCTCGCTTCCCGTATATGCGAGATATGTAAAGTAAAGCTTCTACATACCTCCTTTATGTAACCTTTAGGAACTTGGTGCGACCACTGCCATGCATGTAGTGGCCCGAGAACACGTTCGGTGCCACGTGGGCCATTGATATCCACCTTCACTGACCCCTCCATTCAAACGAAAAAGGCGTATTTCAATTCAGTGGCGGAATCAAAATACAGCAAATGAAGCTGAAATTATGAAGTACATGAGAGAACTGCTATTTATCTGTAATTCGTTATCAGAGTTTATTGTACTAAGAGAGTAGTTCAAACATAAGTTTAAGAGGGACAAAGAAGGGTGTAGGTAATCGTGTAATTATTTTACACTGTAATATGTGCAAAAGGCGAGTTCCAGCGAAAGTGGTGCTTTATACGTAACCTTTTTCTTATCACTTTTTATAGACCTCTATATGGTTTAAGGGGTTACATACTTGATATCTCCAGCCGTGGCAAAATGAGTGATTTCTAGAATTTTTTTTAGAGCTTTTATTAAAAACATAAAATAAGATACTGATTAGTCCATAAAGTGCAATAAAAAATTTATTTAAGATTTTCTTTGTATTAAATTATTTATGACTTTTGTGGTTCTTTAGACCACTGCAGAAAAAATGGTGGGCAAGATATCTGCTGTAAACAGCGGTGGATTTAAAAAATAAAATGAGGTTCTTGTGAAATACCGTTGCCAATATAGTTTAGCGGGCCATTTTTTTTTCATATTATGTTTAATTAATTTTTTATACACAATTACACAGCGAAATTTTGAATGAGAAAAATTTATTTAACTTTAAAATGCCCTAAAAGGTTTCTTCTCTTGAAGTTAAAAAAATGGCCCGGTAGACTATAATGGTAACATTATTTTACAGGAATCTCAGTGGTTTAAGAAATGAAAAAAATCATAAATAATTTAATACAAAAATTATTGTAAATAAATCTTTTTTTGCACTTTGTGGACTAATAAATCATGTGTAATAAGTATTTTGTTTTATTTTCTTAAATAAAACCCATTAAAAATATTCCTAAAATCATTCATTTTCGCCACGGCTCAACATATGTAACTCCTTAATGAAGCACGTTTCTATGCGTGTAAAAATAATTTTTTCATTTCTGTGTTTTCCATCCCAGCGTAACGCGTATTTGCATAAATAGCCGTGACCTAGATACAATTCGCAACATTGAAATCGTTTCGGCAATCAGACCGTGTCATTTCCTAGTGCTATGACATTTCTTACCTCGGCTTCTGTTATCGCGGAGCACTGTGCTCGCCAGTTTCCGTATCGCCGCGGTTGGTGATAAAAATGGGGTAATCCCCACGGTCTGATCGACGCTTTCCTCTTACTCTCGCGGGACGTATTCTCCGTTTACGTCACTCATGACTTTCTCGGGTTCCAAGGGTCGTTGCCTGTCCACTTAGCGAATGAATCGTCGATAGAAATATCCAGTTTATTCCTCGAAAACGCGGGGAACAACGCGTCTGCAAGGAAGGGTAATTTCCTTGTGCGCAAGTCACCCACTCTCATTGTTCGAAACTCGAGCTCCGATTTCCATCAGTAATCTGAATATGCCAGAAGCTATTCACATGGAGATGCAGTTAGCACTGGCGAATTTATTTCTTTGTGACGTGAACGTAGTTTCATACATGCAAAATTTCCTGATCCTAAAGTAGGTATTCTGTAATATATAGAGTAACACGGTATAATATGCCACAGTTAACTTTGAAACGCGATATCTCGTAAGCACAAATAGATACCGGGAAAAAGATAAAACTATATGAAAGTGTAACTAATTCTGTGTATTGACTAATAACTAGAGATATGTAACTTTTATAGTTCAATGAGAAACGTACAAATACAAAAGTCCTCGAAAGTGGCATATTACTCAGGTGGTGGGTGAATATGCCACAAGGTCTGAGGTAATATGCCACAAGCTATGAAGTACGAACTAATCACTTAAATTTTGGAGAATCAACAATATTTTAAACTATTTAAGCTATTAGTAACTAATAACCAGGGCCGGCAAGGGGATGGTTGGCGCCCTTATGCAAGAAAATATTTGGCGCCCCAAATTTTTGCATCTGTTTTCTATTTAATATGTTTTGCCTTTACGAGGTACAATAAAAAAAGAATTACATTTGCATTTTGTTTATATGGGAGTTGGATTCCTTTATTATTAGTATGTGATATAGTTTTTAGCGCCGCCTCCGGCTGGCGCCCTTATGCAACGCATTACTTGAATAATGGGTTCCGCCGGCCCTGCTAATAACAAATATTTGAACTCAATGAAACGAAAAACATATTTGAAAAAATAGCTATTTCTTACAAACTACCTAAACAGTCTCCAATCTCTACGCAGTCTTCATAAGCCCACTTTTTGCAACAAGTAGTTTTTACTCAGTCACATTTAGGTCCTTTTTATCATAATAATAGAGTTCGCATATTGCACAGTAATTGTCATTTTCAGCATCAGTCGAATCGACATAAGAAATACAAGTGGCATATTATACCGACAAACATGTGGCATATTACTCCAAACGGCCATAAAAAGAAGGATGGAAAATCTCTCCACAAAGAACATAGTTGGAACGGATGTTTGAGGGATTATAAAATTCGTTTGTTAGTATACTTTATCATAATCTATTGATTTTTTGTATAACTGTTCACACAAATGTATAATCTGCATTCTAGTTACAGTATGAAATTAGATCAAGCCCATAATTTTATAACTTACCAGGATTTATTGAAAATAAATGAAGATAAAAGCCAAAATCTATTGTCCGCTTGGCAATTACACTAAATTGAACGGAATTAGTGGAAATATAACGTCATCTGTGCATTATTTAAAAAAATATTGAGAAGTGGCATATTACCCCGAGTTACCCTAGATATTGTTATCAGAAAACAATTATTGATAGAAATATGTATGCAGAATTGTTGGGAGTGAAGGGGCCTTCCTAGTGTAACGACTGAAAAAAATTAATTTTTCGGGAATTAAAAAACTCCTATTCCGTTATAAATAGATATTTTACTTACAAATTTGTTTATAGTCTTCAAAGGTAATAGAGTAAAGCAGTGATTCCTAACCTGTGGGTCGCGATCACCAAGTTTTTTTTTATTTTTTTAACATTTATTAAATTAGAATTATATTTTGAAAAAACTATTTTTAATATGTTTTCTTTACCTTATTAAATTTACCTTATCTTATATTGGGGCGGGGGAGGTTGCAAATTATTTGAATATAATAAAGGGGATCGCGAGTTAAAAAAGATTCGGAACCACTGGAATAAAACAACAAACTTGCAAAATGATACGTGCAATATACTTGTTTCTTTATGTAATCTCCGAAAAGTTAAGTTATTTTCAGCCTGCACACTCGGAGGACCTCTGCAAAGGCCAGTGCCAGTAGATTCAGATTCTCCGGTCAGACAGCGATTATCTTGGACACTACTACTTAAAAGTTTCAGGAAAACTGGAGAATGTAAAGAACGGTAGTCAAAATATAATATCGAAACCTTTATTGTACATACATCTTCCACTAGTACATGCGTGAATAAAAAGTATCACAATAATATAATAAAATGTATGTAAATCAAGTCTGAAACTGAACTTTTCAAGGCTCTTCCCTTTTATATTTCTTTCACCAATTTCTCAATTTTTATCTCGATTTTTCATCTTCAACACATAACAAGCTACTATTTCCTCCAGAAAAAGAATATTCAATTCTTTACACCACTTCGTTAAAAAAATTCCCACTCTAATACACAACTTCATTCCCATCAGGCCTTTCAACTTCCAACGAACATCATTTCCCTCACACAATATTTGCATTACAGCGACGTGAACAACCTCCTTACCCAAGCTTACAAACAACCGGTTATTTCCACCGTGAGGCATTAATCCCCATTAAGGATCACAAACACCACGGACACCCGCCGTGTCACACTTTAGCAGAAATAATTTACTGCCCTACCCATTGTCTCCGAAGCCAGGTTCCCTGTCTCGCAATCCTCTCGTTTTGTCTCGTGGACGGCAAGCGATGATCGTCGCTCGAGTATTTTGCGTGTTACGTAACCTTGATTGAACGTCTGATTAGGTCAAGTGGCGGGAACAATAGTCAGTGTATGCCGTCCCCTCCCCCCCCCCCCCTCGTCGCGTATAACCCTGTTTTACAATCTTAATTCATCACATCCGCGGCAACTTTAGCCCTGTTGCGTGCGCGTGCATTCTCAGCGCCGGAAGTGTCACTTTGACGACTCGTTCCGCGATCGATCATCGCCGAAATTGAAAAAAGAAACATCACCCCCCAAGGGCGATTCCATCGACCGCGTCTTCCTGCATCCGTTCAGCATTATAATCGGTCAATTACACCTTTCCGTCATTATTATTTATCCCTGATTGAAGACTGAAATTTCCTTCCTCCGTTTCCACGATGCAATTTTGTCTCCGGTGAAAAGTATTTGTACTTGGGTTGTCGATCTCCGTGAGAGGAGTGTGTAGTTCGGCGATAACTGCGTAAATTTTTTTAGCAGAGGGAAAGAGGAGAGTGGGGACTGAGGAAAGGATGTCTTTCCTGAAATGAAATTTAGAAATTTTATCGTTTTTATCTCTGTAATGCAAATAGAGGTAAACTTTTCCCTTAAATGTAAGGATAGGGGAGCAATATTTGGATTACTATTATTTATTACTTTAAACAAGACGGCGATGCTCTGATGAGACGAAACTGAAGAAATCGTAGACTGCACGTGGTTACTTCCAATCTTCGTCGCAAGATCTCAAAATTTAAATTATTAATTCCATTTAAAATCTACGAGTCAACCTTTCCCTTTCTACATCTGAACCCTACCACCGAACTTCTCCATAGTTCTCCGCAGTCAAATTAACGACAGCGCGATCTACAGTGGAAATATAGAGCGTTTCGGCAATCCCATCCCGCCATAATCGTGAATTATTCGGAATCGATGTCGCGAGGGCGTTCAAACCTCGAGTTCGATTCCACCTCGTGTAAATCCTCTGAATACCATCGATTATTAAGACCCCACGGAATTTATCCGCCCCAATTGCTGCCATTGCCATTATCACAAGCTTGTACTTCGTCTGGACAGACTTTATTGAATCCATTACTGAATAACTGTCGTACATCTGAGCACCGTGTACACTTAACACTTACTTAAGCATAACTCATTTATACAAGCAAAATTCACGCAAATACAGCACATTTGTTTTTTTTTTAACATTTCTGGTCGCCAACGAGTTAAAAGGGAACCCTCAGTGTCGCTCGCTTCTGTACAGTTACGTGACGTTTCTTTTTATTACAAATTTCGTGGGGCAGCCAGGACGTCGACTCCTTCTAATCGCAGCATTGAGAAGACCGCTTGAAGCTGTCTGGCTGTATAATACGTATCGCTCTTTCCTTTAATCTCGCGGCGAAACATTAATCTTGAAATGTGTGATACCTATCTATGTACAGAACTGTAGATTATCGCGCGAGGTGTGGAACGTGTCGGTTTCGATTTTCATCTCGAGATCGCGAGAATCGATCGGGGGAAGGTGGAAAGCAACGCTTACTATTTACATCTCGTTAAAGATACGCATCTGTATCTCGTAAACTCACGCGATTCCTCGATCACGAGTTATTGCGAAAACGATGGTCGATTAGGTTGAAATCGGACGTGTCGTGTTCGCGCGAATTGGATACATAATCGTACATCTGTTCGAATCGAGTGGTAGGTATTTAAATAACGAAGCTGAATGGACCCGGGCCGATTCGAACTGCAGTGAAATTGAACTGAGACGGTTTAAATCGAATGAACTGAATTTAAATCGATACAGTGAAATGGATACTCTGAATCGGTGCGAATTGAATTGAACCAAGCCGGTGCAGAGGGGGAGAAATTTCTTCCAAATTTATAGAAAGCGATTTAATGTGAATTATGCTGGATCGATTCGGATCGGATCAAATTGAACTCAACGTAAATCAATCTGAGTCAAATTGAAAATTGAATCGAAGGGATTGGATCTGAATATAGGATTAATCTAGGTAAATCGTGCTAATTGGGACGTAATCGGATTGAAGCGTTCGTGTCGAAGCGGATCTAATGAAGCAGCTTCAGTCGCGTTCAAGCGCGTTCGAATCATCTCGATCAGGAGTTATTCCCGTGACCGTTAGTCCCGCAGAGTTAGGTTCGGTTAATTGTCGATATTGCCATCTTTTTTACGTCACTTCAAACGCTCTTCTCGGAGATGGTGCTCCTGATGCTTCTGTTGCTGTCCCTCCTCTGCAACGTGCGCACGTGTCTCTGAGCGCGCACAGGTGGCTCTCTGTCGCTGCCCACTCTTCTCAGGCTGGTGTCCCTCTCGATGCGAGCGTTCTTGGGGGGCGTCGGGCCGCGGATGTTCGTGTAAACCACGTAGACGGCTAGAATGCCCACGACGAACATTGCCACGCCGACTCCGCTCACGGTGCCAACCTGAAGTTTGTTCTTTGTCAGTTTACGTGGGAAGTAGCTCGTTCGATTTTGTTACAGAGATTATTCAGGGTAGAATTGAGGACCTTGCCGCGAAAGGGGTGCAGCTCCATTTTTTACAGTTTTTCAGTTACGATATTTAATATACGTGGAAAAAGAATCTACATCGTTTGCTGCCCGTTTGATTGCAAATAAAAGCGAGAGGCGTAAATATTGAAATCTTCTAATTAAATGTCAAAATTATTTTTCCCCTTTTTACACTTTAACAAAGCTTATTTTTAAAGAACAAATTTTGCTATAAATTATTTTATGCTTTTTAATGAAAATATTATATTAACATCGGAAGTGCGTATGTGTGCAAAGTTCCAAGTCGATCGGATATGAGATAAGCGGGTCCAAATTAGCTTACAAGATTTCACCCTACAAACTAACTAACGAGCTCACATGTGTAGCTAAATAAATAATAAAAGCTTGTAATGATAAATCAGGGGACTAACCATGGTCCACCACTCGGTGTTGTCCATTTCGGACACCAGAACCTGCGCGTCATCGTCGTCCTCTTTATGCAGCATCTTGATCTCCTTGGGCGTGGTGGCGCAACCAGTTCGGGTACCCTTTTCCTTAGTGATCAGCTTCTTGAACATATTCGGCATGTCGTCCCCATCATCGTCGTTTTCATCGTCATCGTCATCGTCCTTGTCGTCGTCGTCGTCGTCATCGTCGCCCGTAGAGTCCTCATCCCCCCAGCGCAGCTTCGCTTTATTCTTCTGAACGGCCACTGTGCCTAACGCCTGCAGCTCAGCGGCTTTTACTTTCATCGACAGATCGAGGGACATCGGTGTCGACTGTGAGTCCTTTACGTAATCCGCTAGGACGTTCGACAGGACGTTGTTCCAGTCGACAGCGTTCACTTGGCTCTTGCACTTCTTCTTCTTGCTGCTCACACAAATTACCATGATAAACTGACCTATCCCGAGTTTCCATTGAAAGCAACGAAACAGTGAGAATTCATGTCGCGCTGTACGCGCTAATTGGTTCTATTAATTAAATCGGCGAACAAAGCGATTTAATCGTTGGCTTCGACTACGGGTTCGGTCGCTATAGCGCCCTTCGATTAACCTAATTGCTCCCCGTTTGTTGCCGATTCGACCGCCTTGGTATTCCAACAGGATTGCAGAGAAACCTCATGACGCGATGATGTCGAAAGGTGGGAAATATTTGAAAACGCCAGGTTAATCGGCTGGTTATCAATTTATTTCCCTTTCGCAATTACGTTATTCGCGCGTCTTGCAATCGAGCAGCTTTTGCTTTCCAAGGAGTTAGCAATCCGATGCTTCCATCGTGACGCAAACCACGAGTCATTTCAATTAGCGGGCCTGAAAGTTTGTTTGCTGCATCTTTCTACGGGTTTCGATGATTAATGTAGTGATTAAACAGTTATGCTCACCACAACGTGTCCAACGCTTTCACGTAGACCTTTATGGCGTCCTCGAGCCATCTGACTTCTCGCAGGTCCTCGGCATCGTATTTTCCGCTGTCCTTGCTGGACCACCATTTTGATTTCTCCACTCTCGCCTCCAAGCCCGCGAACTCGTTCCTGCCGTAAACCAATCGCTGGTCAGGCTCCGGGTAATTATTCTCGCATGGGATATCATTTCAATATGCAGACGGATACAGCGTTGTAAGTGGAAGCTTAATGGCACCGAAGGGGAAATGGAGAAGTTGAAATGGAGTTTGCATGAGAAATTCAGAGGAGGAGTGGGAAACTAAGATGTTCTTGATAGGTTGGCAGCGATGCTTCGATACTAGATCACCGGACTAACCCCCAAACTTGTCACTTGACGGATTCCTATTTGAGCTTGCGCTTTGGAGATATTAGTATTGATTAGGGATATTCTAAATCCATTTTGTTCCATTGTGTACTGGTGATTTTTGACATCCCTTATTGTATCAGTCAACATTGATTTGTGTAGGTATTATTTGGTAGAGATATCGTCGTGTCGAGTGTAACAAAAAGAAAATGGGTGTGTTTTCTGCACCCTTTTAATAAAAGCTACAAAGCTTTTTGGCTATTCTAATGTAGGCGCTTGGCGCTCGGAGACGGGCCTATGGTGCGAGAGTGGCCCATAGGTGGCGTCTGTTAAGGTAGGAGTTCGGGACTAAGAGATCGGGGGGAAGCCGCAGTGGCGGAATCGGTAAGGCGGCTGGCCAGCACGCCGATGGCCCGGGTTCGAGTCCTGGCGAGTGACTTTCCTTTTTCCGGCTCCTACACTAAAGTTTTCAATTGTCTGCAGTCTGTTTTGTAGGGAATGTCGTAATATTTCTGATAAGATGATTAGCTTTGATGCTATCGAAAAGAGAAACATCTAATTAGTCGGGCGGTGGTGATCGAATGAAGCGATTTGTAATACAGAATGCGTTTCGCTAAAACAATCGCAAAAGGCGTTCCAGCGGGGGGGATTTGCAATTGTAACGGCTGTTAATGGGATGACGGTATGGCAGGTATGTGCTAATGAACTCGGTTATCGCGTATGTCTTTTGCATGCGTAAACGATATTTCTATTACGATTGATAGCACAGAACAGCTAATTGCACGATTATATCTGTTTTCATGAATAATAATCGTTTTGCTTAATGAGCATGTTGAATTTATACGCGCGCTTGTATCCAAACACGCGAATGCAAATGTTACAATTTTTTTTTCTTCTTTTTTCAAACGCGTCTCGTTTCCAATCGTTAATATACATCTAACTGCTCGTTAATACGTGATCGGAGTAAAAACAGCGACAGTGTAGGTATCACGCAATATTACGTTCTTTTTAACGGTAAATATTCAACACTCCTACCTGCTAATAATATGTTCGCAGTTCGCCTTGGTGGATCTAATTTACTGTGTTCTCGATTCGCTAGATTTGAATGTGGAGGACGTATTATTACGTCCTTTCAAAATTGAAGGAAATGACACCCTAGCACTCTATGTCCATAATAGAAACTGGTAGATGGAATGCTGATGAAATGAATCTACGTTGACAGGGCATGACGTAATATTACGTCATTTCCAAATTTGAAAAAACAGCACTCCCACATACTAACATATTCACAGTCAAACTTATTCGATCGAATTTTACTGACATCAGTTCTCCATTGTTCAGCATGGGTCACGAATCACGTAATATTATGATCTTTTAAATTACACGCTACACCACATCGACGTACTAATACGTTCACATTCGTCGACTGAGTATCACGTAGATCTATGTTCTTTCCAAATCGCAGTTATAAAACATCAGCGCACTAACACGTTCCTAATCAGCTACTCTCGATCACCTAGTACCTACCTAATAAAGTTTCAGATCAGTTAACGTTGATAGTAAATCTCGTACGTAGTAGGTACTACGTGTTTACGATAGTTGCAATAGTTGCTATCTAATTAAAACGTTTATAATCAGTTATAACGTACTACTACATTGCTTGAGACAGCTTGAGCCGTCATGCAAACATATCTCGTATCATTAGGTTCTAGTAATTAATCATGCAATAACACAGAAATTATACGGCTGGAATGAATTCCAATAAATCATACATTACATTGTTGCGCCCGGGAAAGACAGCTGGCACCAGTCCAGCTGATTTTTCGAATTCAGCTTTTACTTAATTATTTTACGTGCCGTCGCGTTTGCAATTGCTCACTTTTGCGCCTACGACTGCGGCAATCGTTGCGAAACGCATCAGATAAGCTAATTGCATAATTAATAAAGGCGAATAATAAATAGCTAAGTAGCTGTGTAACATTGCATTTTAACAAATATTAGGAGTTTGCAAAGGTTTCCGTCGTTTTGTAACTTTTATTTATTTGACACACAGAATTGGTACAATATTTTTTATTGGAAATATTTTCCCTCGCTTTTTACAACGTTCTTCCATCTCTCGAGCAATAGATGGGTTCCTCGTCGAAAGAATTCCTCACTTTTGGAGGTGATCCAAACTTCGGAGGCGACGGAAACTTTTGCGAACCCCTAATATTACACTCTTTTCTAACTTTCTTTGCATTCCAAGCACTTCATCATTTTTTGCACATAAACATTGTATTATCTAAGAGTTTGGGTTATTTAGTTTCCTATTTCTTATGTTCTTAAAATCGAATAGTACTTTCTATTTAAAGTAGCACTTCTTATTCAAAATTCACTTCTTATCCAAAATAGTAATTCTTTTCGTCTCTCAAATTTAATCTATTAAAATCTCAGTGCAGTACAATAAAAGTTTCACTTAAAAATTACAAAAGAAGCACACGAGGTTCGAGCTAGCGATTTGATACAAATTTTGCACGTACTTAAGTAGTGGACAGCATGTACAATTATGTGTTAGACGCAAAAAGTACTCAGATTAAAATCTCGCGAGAAAATTAAATGCAAAGGGAGAAAACTGAATCTGTCAGACACACGATGCATGCTCTTCTACGCAAAACTAACCAGAATGTAATAATTTCTAGGAACATTGGCAGTTAACATGTATTAAAGAAGGAAAAGGACAAATATTTTATGCATCTTCACACTTGCAGTCGAATCACAAAAGAACAAAGGCAAATATATAAATGTTAACTTTTATAAACATGCCAATGTTCCCCCAGTTTGCGGTAGTTATACGTTTATACTAATTTCCAAATATTTACGGAAATATATATAGATATATAAAATTTGCGACTGAAAAAAATTCAGATGAATATTCCGTTAGCACATTTAATTATGTGTAATAGCGTGGCGCTTATTTCCCCCAAAATTGTTTGAATTTTGAGACATTAAATTTTTCTGTTTTTAAGAGAAAAATGCAATTTTCTTACAATATTATTACAAAGTAAATAAGCGAACCAGCAACTTTTGAAAATACCCAATTCGTATTTATTAAAGTCTAGAAATAATGGCCAGAGATGGGCAAAAAATTATTTGAAATAAAAATTTATGTACGAAACTTTCATTTCAAATAATTTTTTGCCCATCTCTAGTAATGGCTATCAGCCGGCACTAGTATTCGCGAGGGCGAATTCTTGATACAATGACGCCAGGCAAACCAACTCTCAGATATACAGCGGGCCTGGTGTATGAATTCGTCTTAAGTAAAAAATACACTTTCATTTAAAATATTAATAAGCGAGTAGCAGCTTCCAAAACACTATGAAATGTAATGCAATTTCAACCATGCCTGTTTTTCATATATGCAATATTTTAAAAACTGGATTTTAAGCACCCAACCTAATGTGTAGGTATACAAAATATTTGAATTATATTAAATGAATATTTCCATTACAGTAGGTACCTTCGTTCTTTACTGATTAAGAAGGAGATTAGAGTCTAGTCACTGCTCAAATTCTTCACGAGTCTACACATCACCCTAAGATTTTCCACAATTCTCAATTTCCCCGGTTGTCAATAATTTACAACGTTAATTCTACATTTCTTAGCGCGGATATTGTTTCCCTTGTTTCCCTTAGACTACATTGCTTATAAATTCAAAATGATTACCGCTCGTCACGCTCTCTTTACTCTGATTTCTTACAGTTATTGATCCGTTCCAAGCACAGAGCCTACATTTTTAGTATAGAATAATAAGTGGCCTAGATCGATATTTAAAATCGTGGCCCCGAAAGGAGCGCCGATCTCTGTCGCAACCTTGCGTCACATGGCGCACTTTCAATTTTTGCGTTATGGAAAAAAAACGGAGCAATCTCGACCGTGTTACAGCCGAGCAGGAAACACCTGACTCACCGGTCCCGTCTACAATCAATTTTTCCCCTCCCCCGTTTTTTGCAACTCCCCCCCCCCCGCGTCATCCTGAAAGTGAAACTTCCAATTAGTTGCACATCGATATTTATGACCGCGAGCTCATTGAAGTTTACACAACACCTGGAGCGTTTTTCTATTTTGCATTCGCCGTGAGTCATGCGTCGGTCGAGCAGATTGGTGTCTAATTGTCGCGCGGATGACGGGGGAGGCTGAGAAAGAGGCATTGTATCGCTAGACGAGAGTTGCGCAACAATCCCCTGTACGGGATTACTCGAGCACCGTTATTGATCGACGAGATCGAACGATGATTCCTTTCGGATTCATTCGAGCAGTGTTTCTCAACTTGGCTCGCGGAAAATGGTGTTCGAGGGGTTGCTGGCTAACTGGGATTTAGGAATTCGTTAAATCGTCCCTACCAGAATTATGATAAAATATTTTGGTTTTAAACTTTCACAGACCTTTAAAGTTAAAAAAAGGAACTATGCGAGAATCGAAACTTCAGTTTCAAACTGCCGCAATTTTCTTCATTTTCAATATTTTTATATCATTCTGATACCGACTATAGCCAAAGGCATACAAATAAAGAATCTCTTTACATTTTTTGTTTCAGATCACCAGAACGAACCTAATCATGGCCGCAGTGAACCCATGTTTTTTTCACGATTAGTTTAAAGCAGGCAACTGCGTTTGATTTTCATTTTTCTCTATTGACAGTGAAGATAGTTTAGATATCAATAAGCATGTAGAAATAAAGTGAATAATAATAAAATTTATAGGTTCTTTGTAAAAAAAATTTCGAAATGACGCGACGAACACTCCTCGTCACACCATACTCCCTTAAACCCCTAACTCGAGAAGTCAACTGAAGTACTATTTTTAATACACACTTCTAAACTTTCCTTTCTTTCCCAGTTCCATAAAGTTAAAGAAGCCTCTAAAACTTTGCTTTCTTTCCCACTTTTGTTGTTAATAACTACAGAGGCCTCCGGAAGAAAAATGTTCTGCCCATACCGAAATGAGAGTAGTCTAAAACTTCGCTTCGAAACCCCTTTGACTCACAATGACCATTTCCTGCCTATTCAGATTCCTATAGGTGTCCAATTTGAGAGACTATTAATTCCAATCGAAGTACATTTCCATTATCTACAGATCTCCTTCCCCGCACAGACACCTTTCACCCCCCATAAATTCCTACGTAATCTTCCCTTCTCAGGCCTCCCCCACCAATAATTGTAATCGTAATTGACCGATTGCAGGGTCTCCCATTGTCTGTGGGATAAGCTCCAAAAATAGAAGCCCCAAGATTGACGTGGCAGACGATTGCCACTCAAGATTCCCAGGAATCGCTTGTCGGACTTAATCGAACGACAAGGGCTCGGAATCTTGGCATTTAAGGGCCCAGACGAGAACGACAGCGATTTTTCTAGACATCCTAACGATTCGATGATGTCGTCTACGTGGACCTAAAGGGCGGTTCATACTTGACGGGGGTTGAATTGTAAGACTGAAACGGTATCACCCCTAAGTGACTTTCAACCAGAGATGGGCATAAAATTATCTTCAAAAAAATTTCAAATTCGAATAAAAGAGAAAAAATTTATTCGTTCGTCGTCGAATAAAAAAAAAAAAACCGAAGTACAGGGGTTGAAACGGTTCCGAAAATAACTGTTTCAAACTGTTATATATCGGTTCTGACTGAAACAGGTATGAGGAACCGATATTCTGAATAACCGTTATAAGGAACCGAAATTTCTGGTTATATCGATTTCGGTTACGGTTCTGCAGAACCGATATTATATCGGTTCCGTAACGGCTATATATCGGTTTTATAACAGTAATGTATTCTATCGGTTACGCATCGGGTATGCGTAGCACGTTCCAACATATTTACGATCAATGTCACATTTTTTAAATGGAAATTCGATTTGTTTATAAGTCTTTTTATCGCTGGACCTCTCTATCTGGTGTCTCTCTTTACAAAACTCTATCGATGCAGGAAAAGCCGAAGTGAAAGACAGCATCTGTAAATTAAGTATTGAACAGAGAGATTCTAGATAAAGAGGCGCAGCGATGAAGGATCGTATAAACAAACGCGGAGAGCTATTCTCTGGGTCGGAGGGTTTAAGACCAATGGGCCAAAGTCAGTTGTATTCCTGAGCGAGTATTTTTGATTTATTAATACCTGACTAATGCAAAAACAATATACAAACCTACGTGTATTATACTAAACTCTTGCTATAGGCTCGCGCTTAAACGAAAGGAACATTGGCAGGTTTCTGTAACATTTTGGTGTATAATATAAAAATTAACATTATCACATTTGCTTTACGTATCTTATTATAACATTGTATCTGTTGAGATTGTACTGCAAGTAGGGAATTCAATCTCGGGATCTAATCCCGGGATCCCGACTGATTTTTGGATTCCATTTTTATATTTTTCAGTTGTTCATAAAGTAATTTACATTTTTAAAAATTCGCGAAATTCTCGGGATAAGTTATAACTTGATATATCAAATCCCGGGAGTTTTAGAATAAAAAAAAACAGCCGGGATCCCGGGATTGAATTCCCTAACTGCAAGTGTCAAAATGCATAAAGTTTTTGTCTTTTTCGTTTCTTAATGAGTACATGTTAACTGCCAATGTTATTTCGTGGTGTCAATTTTCCCCAGTTTGCCATAACGTCGAGTGGATTTTCTCGGCTTCTCTCTCTCTCTCTCTCTCTCTCTCTCTCTCTCTCTCTCTCTCTCTCTCTCTCTCTCTCTCTCTCTCTCTATCTCTCTCGACCGACCGACCGAATGACTCCAAGAAGTGGTGGGGATAGCGACGAACGCTTACGCATGGTTGAGGCGAGCCCAGCCCATAGGCAGAGTTTACTGTATAACCGATATGTAACCGTTACGGATCCGATATAATATCGGTTCTGTAGAACCGGAACCGAAACCGATATAGGCCAGAACCGTTTTCACTCGTAACTGTTTCAAAATTATTTCGGTTCTCATAACTGTTTCGAGAACCGAAACTGATATCATAACTGTTTTCAACCCCTGCCGAAGTATCTTTATTCGAAGCGCCAGTTTATTCGATGGAAATTCATTCGATGAGGCAAAGATACTTTTTTTATTCGAAGGTCTTCCAGTCTGAGGTTCGAATAATTTTTTCTACTTTACCTGTACCTTTATTCGAAGGTTTCGAATACTTTCGGCAGGCGCCTGGGTCGTTCAAGAGCTGAGGCGAGCGAGGCAGCGGTCACCTGCTACGGTCGCCCCGCCACGTGTCACCAATTTTACAGAAATTAAAGTTCTTTATTTTTCCATCGTCTTTTTAATTGAGTCTAGGTTGTAGTTTTTATTGTATTTAGAGTGGTGAGACGAATACGTCAACAAACCTCGGCTGCGGGTATATAGAGTTAGTTTATAGTTAGTTAGGGTTAGTCGGGGGGGGGGGGGGTTAGTTGGGGGTTAGTTGAGGGGTTATTAGATTAGAGTGTCTTGTAGCGATTTAGTAATAAAGAGAAGAGTTGTTCTTAACAAGTTAAGGGGAGGTTCTGGTCTAAAAATCGATTTTTTATTTCATTTTTCGAATGTTCAACCTTTTAGGAATAAATGATTAAAAGGATTTGTTGAAATTCGTAAAATTCCCGAAGTTGTAGGCATTTGAGTAGTCACTCGGCACTCCCGTAAAACTTTAAACGCGTTTTTCTCGAAACAGTGTTCTCAAAATCGGTGGGACCCGTATCTCCAAAAGTTATTATCCGATTCGACTGAAACATTTTTATTTCGAAGAATATTCTTCTGGCTGGGGGGAAATCAGTAAAATATAAAAAATTGAAAATTCATAATTTTTAGGGGCGTTGAAAGGATAAAAAATATAGGGAAAAAGTGATTTCAAACTTCAAGTATCATTATTTTCTAAAAACATGTCCTTTTGGAATTTGTTGTGGTTCCCCCCTAGCCAGAAATATATTCTTCAGAATAAAAAAAGTTTCAGTCGAATCGGATAATAACTTTTAGAGATACATGTCCCACCGATTTGGATGAATTTTTTGACACGTCCCCTTTAATCGTCGAGGAGTTAAACGAATCAGAAGAGTGCCGTCTGCAATGATTAATTTTAAAACAAAAAAATATATTTCTATAATTTAAGACATCCTTAATACAATGCAAAAAGTCCAATTGAATTATATGTAGCAGTTTTCCTTTAAATATTTCGTAAAGATCACCTATTTTTATGAGGTCTAGACCAAAACAGCCCCTTGAGCTCCAAAGTAGAGGTGTAAAACATTCAGTGTTAATGTAATTTACCATTAACCATTTAGCGCCGGCACCTATATCCCGTCGAAGGAAAAAATATCACGTTTTTTAATCGTTAAAAATGATCTGAATTTTTATATCTTTTCCCTTTTTTTCGCAGGTTAAATTGCATAAAACAAATGAATACAGGGTTCAGGTAGATTCATCTCTCTTCAATGAATAAAACTATTCCAAAAATTTATTAATCGCAGCGAATTACGTGTGCAAACTGCGAAACAGCAAAAAAAAGTATCATATATTACACGTCCGACGCTAAAGGGTTAAAGAGAAACTGGACCTTAAATTATTTTGCAAGGAGGACCCATTTGTCTTTCAGTAAATTCAGTTCAATATCTTTCCCTCACGCTCCTCCCCAGCACTTAACACACACCCTCCCCCTTCCTCCGTTCTTAATCTAGTTCATGCACCGTCCTTTGGGTCCATCGTTCTCTAGATCACAACTTCTGTCCTGACCGGGTGTCCTTCGAGTTGCAGGCGTTCGGGGGCAGCAGGGTATGAAACAAGAATGGCGAGGGGGGGGGGATAAAAACCGCGTGCACAAGAAACAGTAAGTAGTGACACGGGTTTTTGCGTTATCGAGGATCAAATCGCTTGTAATAATGGTGCATCGCTGGCTCGATTTCACGACGAAAGCCGTTACACGTGCGAAGTGCGAACCACTAATGCTTTATTAGCATTTCAAACTGTATGTAATTAAATCGATGGTCACGGTTTAGTGAAGCTGCTTCCAGGAGGTTCGATCTTGCAGTCTCTCTTATATACATAGGTACTTTTTACGGACTTCTTGCGAGAATTGCCCATTTTTGACTAAGATTTATGTGGATAGTTTTTTGCCGAGTTATTAATTTGAGAACATTGATTGGATATAAATCACCTTGATGAGTGAGTGGTTTTGCTTTGTGAAGTGTATGACGGTTGGATTGAATTTTAGGAAATCCAGTGTGACGTTTTTTAAAGTATTGCAGGATGATCATTTTGGGAGATTGAGGGGGGGGGGAGGGTAATAATGTTCGATGATCTAATATTATGATTTTGGTCGTAGCCGTGGGAATGGGCTCAGTTTCGTAAATTTTATGTCCATAGCCTTTGAGATGCACGAATTTTATTTGACATTTAGGTGCAGCTTGAGTTTAGAATCCGATGAAAAGAACTGAATTGGGATTTTAATCTCTTACCTGGCGTCTTCCAGGAGGAGGATGCTGTTCGTCGAGTTGACGTGGTTCAAGTGTTCCTCGAGTCGTCCTTCGCTGACGACCAGAACGGTTGAATTTATTGGTTTGCTGAAGAACCCCTCCTCGGGTTTGCCGATATGCACGATGTGCGTCGTCAAATCTGGGAACGAATGGCGAACGAGATATTCGAGTCCCTCGCTAGCGATTCTAATCTACTTCGGTCTGTTTCAATAGAAACTCCAATTCCTACACAAAAAGTTGTCTTGACCTCGGAACGTTATATCTTCGCGAAATCTACAATTAAGTCCAATCAGTTTCTCTTTCCTTGTTATGCTATTTTTAAACACATATTAATAACGTTGACCTGACATTCAATTTTAGCATTCAGACATGAATATTCCAACGATCGCGGCGTTAGATGTCTCGTAAAATGTGATTTGTTATCCGAGACAGTACATAAATTAATAAATGAGCTATAAATATACCGAGCGATAGCGAGGTTTCAACGCCATAAAGCGACTGTTCATGACAGTTCTGGAAATGAGGGGATCTATGGGAGGTTTCAAACCTCCCGCCTTCGAACCATCTGTCAAGCGTCCAATCCACTCATCGTTATCCCCACAGGATTCGCGCTATGGAGTACAGGAGCATGCGCATGCGCACTGCAGACTTCACTGTCGCTCGGTTTACCCTTCAAGAGCAAGAAGCAACCCTAACGGCCAGGGACGAACTTGAAGATTTGGCATCCTTAGGCTAACTAGCGCCTGCCACCATTTCTGTGAACTATTATCAAATATTGCAATTTGAAAGAATTGAGGCAATTTTAAAATTAATTCTCTGTGCCAACTCAGATATGAGCTATTGCTAATTTGCTAGATGAAAGAGATTGAACTGCTTTTGAAATTATTCTCCAATTTCTGTCGCCTCAAATTTGTCACCCTAGGCTGCAGCCTACTTAGTCTATATACAAGTCCGCCCCTGCTAATGGCAGTCGATAAAGCAGCCAAAGTACCGTCTTCGTCGTCATCGTGGACCAAAACGCAGAGACCCTTCTCAATAGCCGCCATCGTTAGCTTTTTGGCGATGTTTTGCGTGTCGTCCTCGCCCTCCTCGTCGGCGTCCACCACCAGCGTGAAGGACTTCCACTTCAGTTCCTCGATCACTTTTAGCAGCCCCTGAAAAAGGAAAGCAGTGTTGTCTCAACGCAGTCAATTTTGAACGGGGGGCTTCAATTTTTTGAAGTGTCAACAATGTCCTCGAGCCAGAGTTGGGCATTAACTAAATACGAAATGATTTAAATAACGGATCAAATAACAGTTACTTTAACTTTAGACTATTTGACGAATAAATATAGTTTTTTATTTGATGAGCCTTTCTACGTCAGCGTCGAATAAATTTTTTAATTTTAACTTTAACTTTATTCGACGTTAAATAATTTAATTTCTGTCGAAATAATATTCCTTGAATAATTCTTTTTTACCTTTTATTCGTTATTCGGAATTTTATTTAAATAAAAAATGTGCCCATCTCTGTGTCGAGCATCCAAGTTACTGAATGTGTTTGTTAGGAATTTATTAAAGGAACGTAATAGCGGGGAGATATTGGGTGTCTGAGTCTTCGTAGTATTGAGGTTTTGGAGGCTGACAATTGGTTTGGAGGTGATATTATGTGAATGGTTACCTGAATCAGATAAGAATCGGATTCCTTGGCGAGGTGATGCAGGTACGGAGAGTCCGATTCCCGTCTGATAATATGTGGCACTTTCAGCACTGACGTGATCTTGTGTACGGCTTCCGCATTTGCCGCAGTATCTGGGCCGATAATTCCTGCAGAACGAGCACGATTCGATGGAGAGAGGGAAATATACGTGTGGAATTTTTGTCAGGGGACTGTTACATAATCGAATAAACGAAGGAAATTTGAATATTGGATTGACTTATGGAAGCTATGTCACTGAATAAAGTTTCCAAAGTATTTTTGAAGATTCCTAGACAAGTCTGAAGGTATTCAAGTACTAACTCCAAAGTGGAACACTAAATAATACACTCTTAATTCATGAAGAGCAAACTAGATTAGAATCTCCAAGCTAATTCATAAAAAAATTAGTACAATTTAGAACCTTTAGCATGAAGGGCAAGTCTTCAACGATCACTTCTGTGAAACCACATTCTATATGTGCCACACGCGATATGCAGAACACAAATTATCTTAAAAATTCTCTGCCCTTGGAAATCAACCCCTTTGGGGTGCCTCAACTCTGTCCTACGCCATTGCCATTTTAAGAATTTGATTTAAGGGGCAATGCTACGACGATAGGCCAAAAATGGTAGGATCACTTTGGAGGTGATTTTGAAGAAACCCACGAATTTTATAAAAAATGTAACATAAAATCCTTACGAAAAAATTATTCGCATACATATCGACTGCGTGGCTATAGTGTCGCTATTTTTTATTAAACAAATCTGAAAAATTGTTCTTTTTTATACATATCACAACCCCCTTATGTTACAATTTTAATAAAGTCAATAAATTTCTTTAAAACCACCTCCAAAGTTTCCACTGAAGTCTTCAATTACTTTTTCTCCATCTACAATTTTCTTTCCAAGATTTATAATTTCCAGATTCAAGTCTTACGCCCTTTTCACACCAAACACTTTAATGGCAGTCAACTGACATTTCAGATTCATTCCCACATTTTCTACTTTCTTCTATCCCTTTTTAAACCCAGCACTATATCCACCAAATGACTATATCAGAAATATCAGCGGTGGAATTATGGCCCACAGAAGTGTCCCGTGCGAATAGGCCTTTCGCGTGTCGAACGTTCCGCATATTTCAAGGAGTCAGCAGTAGGATCAAAGGAAACCACGAGTCGCGACAATTTGTCAGCTCCAGCCTCCAGGGAGCTATGAGGCGTTTGGTATCTCTATTCCCTAGCTTCCTCCTTGCCTGAGAAAATCCCGTGATCGATGTTCAAAGTTGCTTAGCAAACGTTTACCTAAGTAGTAAGGCGGCTGCAAACAGTTCGTGTCCGCCCCGATCAGAGCCTTCATCGCTGCTTTCAGAGAGCCCGATATGCTGCCGCACGTGTCCACCACAGTCAATTCTGCAAAACGTACAAAAACCTTGACCATCTACTACACGTCCTCACGCTGTTAAACCTTAAAAAGGACATTACCGTTCCAGTGCAATTCATTAAATTTAACGAAGCCACGAGGCGTACGAATCGTTGCGAGCAGGTGTCGCGCGGTGTCTCTTTTATTACAATTAGCCATATAATAAAGAAAATGAAAGAAGAAGAAGTGGAAAGGCTAACAATTATAGCAGTCTATCTCTTCATTTGAGAATTTGGCAAAATAGTAAATAAAAAATATTCTTCCAAGTTTGATATTATTTTCATTGCAATTTTCCACTGGAAGAGATCAAAATTCGAGGTTTCTGAATATTCAAATATCTCTTCAATTTCACGAAAGAAATCGCCACCGATAGGGGTCGCGAGTCCTCCCCCTTCGTGCCACGTTCCAGAAAATTCTCCGCGCGATTAAAGGAAGGGGAGAGGTGAAAGGATCTCAATTATACCGATATCATATCCAGCAGACTTGTTATTGTGCACTTCAGCGAGCAGCCTGGCGGCTTCGTAGAGTAGTACGCCCCTGGCGGACAGCTTCCTGCAGGAGGGATCGTCGTGGATGCTCGTAAGCAGCGAGATCTGCGCGTGACTTCCGCATTCGGTGCGGCCGCCGCAGGTGCACGCGCATATGATACAGATAAAGACCAGAAACGCTCGTAGATTGCCCATCGTAGGATACCGATCGCCTCTGGACCCACTGTCTATCCTCTCGCCTCTTCCCTATTCCGCGCCTCCGAGGTCTCTAGCTTTTGCTCCTCCCTTCTGCCTCCGAACGCTGGCTTCCTCGTTCTCCGCTGCTTCTCGATTCATGAAATCGTCGCGTCGCAACGGCCTCCTCGCGGCCACCTCGACGGCACCGAGTGGGTTAACCCACGCTGACAGCCGAAGCGTAGCACCCAGCTGCCCTCGCAACCCTTGTCGAGCACCTTCCCCTGTCTCCTAACTCCCTCCCCTTCCTCGTCTTTCACTAAACTGCTCACTGGACAGAGGGGAACGCGGGTGTCGCGACGCGTCGCGCTCTCGTACGTGGGGGGGGGGGGACACGAATCGTCCGGCCAAACGCGTCGGGGAACCGCGGTTGGTCGCCGTGGCCTCTTCGTCGGGTGTTTCGCCTCGCACTGCGGACCTTGGTATTGAAAACCGGATGCTTTATAAGGAAGCCAATGCGACATGTATTATGCGAATTTCTAGGGTTTTAGGCCTGATCGACCGAGCGTCAGGCGTTCTCAAGGCGACCTTGTTGCGGACTCCTCGCGAGTACGTACGCTGGGCTGTCTTCCTCGGGGCTATAATTGTTGTTTGCAGCTGGCGCGATCGAATCGCCGATGTTAGAGAAATCGAGGCTGGTGTGATCGAGGGGTGGGAAGGTTAGAGGTTGCGGGGAGGTGAATGCTGGAGGAGAATTTCTTCTAGGGGTGTCTGATGGATAGGGGGTGGAAGAATATTGAATTCGATATGTCGGGGGTTCAGAGGTGGTGGGAAAAATGGGGATGTGTGATGGTACTGGATAGTGGTTCCTCGAGGTTGAATTTTCGTAACGTGAGAACCCCTCGTAATCTCGTTAGCGTTGGAAGTATTGGCCACGAGACGGTAAATCCTTGTTGCACAACCCTACCTTTGCATAACTGCACGATTACTGATTAAACGGGGGCTGGAAAAAACGACTGTTTCGACGGGGAACGATCGCCGACGGTGGATCCTGGCGATTCGGCCTGTAACCGCGCGATCTATGTACCATTGAAATCATACTTGCAAAACGGAGCTGCTGGGATATCGTAAATCGCCGCTCGGCTGTCGTGCGATCGTTACACAGCTGCAACATTGAGAGGCGAGAAAAATTCGCCCGGCGATGGACGGGGAAGTCGCGTCGCGTTTCCGCTATATCGCAACTAATAGGAACGGTTTCATCAGATCCAGAGCGATTTTTATGTGGACAAGGTAGCACCTCCTTTTTTTTGTTTCATTTGCGCGTGTTTCTTTTCGTACCTGCGTCGTTGAGAGGAATTTTCTGAGTTGTGGGTTTAGAATGCTTATAGAGGTTCGGAGATGAGGTGATCTAGCTGGAATTTAATTTGAACTGTATTTGACAGAAACCTTGAGCCCAAAGGCGGAAAGCTAAATTGAGCTTAACACATTTAAGTGTAACTCAAAATCGAATTAAAGACAGCGTAGATCAAGTCGAATTAAAATCTAACCTGATGGAGATGAAACTTAACACGCCTAAATTTAATCCTATCTTTTACCCCCAATTTGAGTTTAACATATTTAAGTTTAGCTGAAATTTAACTTAAAGCGAACTTAGATCAACCAAAAACTGAATCCAAGCCCGCTCCACTATTAACTCAAGCTTAACTCAATAGCGACAGGTAACATTGCCCAACAATTTTTTCATGCTCATAAGCAAAAAGATTCACTTAGTATACCGAAGAAATGAGTTTTAGAGTACGCATCACATTTTACAAAATACAGGATCCCAGGTCGATTTGTTAAATGCTGAACATGTTCTAGGGATTTCGGAATCCCTGGCAACGATCGTGTCGCGTGTTGGAAGGCAAGTATTAAGGGATGCCGCTGTAATACCACGGGAAAATGACTACTTATGTTTCACCTTGAATGCTTTCTCGCAGCCCCCTATAATGCGCGCTTACGAGCCGTGCTTCTTAAATGAAATCCCGCAGGAACAAGTGTGTTTATTTATTTACGTAAGACTATGTTGCCTCTGCACAGTTGACGCAGCAATTGTCACTTTTTAGTTAACGAAAGGCAAATAGACCCGGCGACGGTGTTGCAAATGTTTGCGGTGTGATAAGCTGGCCGGTGTTGGGCTTCAAGGTGCTACATAGGATGTTGCAACAAAGGTAGCAAAGTTCAGCAAAGTATTCAAAATATCTGAGGCATGATAATCTTTTGATTTTAAAAAGGAAAAAGTGCGTTTTTATATACCCACTGATTGATATTAAGGCGAAGGGTTGAGTAAGTGGAGAAATTTGAAAATTGTTAATGCTATTTTGTACATGGTGCAACATGGAGCAACATTTAGGATTTTTGAAATTTTCTTAGGAGAGGAAGATATTTTTTCTCGTTTTGATTGATGTTAAGTTAATGAGTGGATTTACAGGAAAAAGATTTAAAAATTTCTAAATAGTTTATTCATTCGTTTTGAGCATCGCACATAAGCCACTTCCATCGAAGCAGCGATGCAGGTGGCAGTAGAAATCAGTCAAGTATTCAATCACGACTCGATCAGAAAGTCTTCGTTAGCTGGCGCCACTGGTTACTATGCAAACAGTTATTTAATTGGATTGTTTGTTTGTAATTAATTTTTGGAACACTCAGTCGGTGTAAAATGTGTACATAAACTGTGTACATTCTCATGGAACTGTAATTGAATTTATATCCAACGGAATTTCTGTCGAATATTTTCACCGCTATATTTCGTGACGCTGATAAATAAAATAAGAATTTCTCATAAACTCAATTTCAAACTTCACGAAACATTGCAGCATGAAATTAATTCACCACTACTGACCAACGCAGTTCATACTTTTAAAAAAATAAAAACTCCTTGATTGAAGTAAAAATTTACAGTGACACTTTAAAATCACACAATATTCACTTAAGGCACAAAAATTCAGTGAAAATGACTAAGCAACATTGAAGAGCGTGACTTCTTCCCCTTCGAAGTTTAAAAATCGTTTCAAATAGTTTTTGATTAAGCCATCGTTATTACATTAAATCCAGGGCGTCCGTAGATTTTTTCCAGGAGGCAACTTTGGAGTGACGGTGATGAAAAATATAGTAATGAAAAAACGAGTAGCCCGCTTGCTTTTTGAACTCATTTTGTAGTGCCAATTTAATTCAAAATTTAAATCCGAAATTTGGAATTATTCACTTTTTAAGTATAAACTAAATAAAGTCCAGTTTTTAAAAATAAGCAATTTTTCTCAAAAGCAAGGGGGGAGCAACTGCCTCTTTTCCACCCCCCTCCGAACGCCCATGCATGAAATGCATCAGAAAAGTGGCGAATAAGTCCATGGACGAAGCGAATCATTTCGCTTTGAAGCTGAATGAATGAAAATTATTGAAATGGGAGAGAAAAATGGCGAATGGGGGAGGCAGAACTGATGTATTTGCGTCACGGCGAGCATTACTTAGGTTGGCCCCGGACCAACAATAACAGTGAGAATTTTAAAAGCAAGACACCGGTCTTTCCTCGAATCCCGAGCATCTTCTCGGTGTTCACGAGGTGTGGACGACCGTTGTCTGTTTATCCACGTATCTGTCTGACAGTCTGTAAATCCTTCAGCGACTCCGCGACTTTATTTCACGGCTCGCTGCATCAGGCTTACGAAATTTATAAGCATAAACGACAGTGGTGGTTGCGTTTCAAACGGGAACTATGCAGTCAAACTATTTCAGTTCATTTGTCGCTTGAAAGTTCTTAAGAGCTGGACAGGACGAGTTAACTCGTCAGGTGAAAGATTTCTGTTTTTTAAACAGGACGAGTTATACCGTCATTTGAAAATTTCTACGTACCCGGCAAGACGAGTTAACTCGTCATTTGAAAATTTCCAGGAATTACGCAAGACGAGTTAACTCGTCATTTATAAATTCCTATACATTGGGCACAGCGATTTAACACGTCGCTTCAAGAATCCCACGAATTGGGCACGGCAAGTTAATTTACCTTGGAAAAACTAACTTGACTCGTATAAAGAAAGCGTACAGCATTCAGCTTCACTAATTTTTCAATACCAATAGAATTTAAAATGCACCAAAGCCATTTTTAATCGACAAATAATCCAGTTAGCGTATTAAACTCTCTCTACCGTTTTCGCAATCTCCATTTCTATTATTGACTTAGCGCCGCTCTTGTAGCAAATTGATGACAATTAATTGCATATGAGGCCTCTTTTAATTAACTCACCCCATGCTCACCCTACTTTGCTGACGACCCAAGTTCCCTCGGCTCGGCTACCAGCAAATCTGCTTACCCGAAACAACGTTCGGAATTCGTTTTTGGAAGTTGATTGCCTAGCGGCAGCCGTAACATTGTTTCGTTCGCTGAACCCCCCGTAATTGTACGCAGACCGCGTGGAATCCAGTTTCAGTCAATTATGCCCCATGTAATCGAATTCTTGCGTACATCAGCGGGTATCTTCCAGGTTAAAAAGAAACAAGGTCAGGATAAGCCAATGATTTCCGCAATATAGCTTCTGATTACTTCCTCATTTTTGGCCTGAGCGTTTAATTTGTACTAGCATCGATGATTCACATTGTGCCTTTCCAAATTGTGGATTTCTAGCAATTTTTATTTGAATAACTCAAGCTTCTTAAAACATTATTTAAACGCGGAGAATATAAAAGCTGATAAATAGCAAATAGTAGAGTTTGAAGAAACATTCCAGTGGTTTCAAATTCGTGGAATCGTTGACCACGGTGTCTGAAATTCGTGAAATTGTCAAGATTTTGCGGGCCCGCGAGTGTTCCCAGGAAACTCGAAAAGTTACCAGAGAGAAACTCCAAAAATATACGATAAATTTCTTCCTCCACGTTGTTTGTCTTTCGTTGGCGTTCGGCGGGCCAAGAAAAACAATATTCGCGCCCTTTTTCCGTTATTCGGATAAATCACGCGGCACTGCGTCGCTCGTAAATCAGGTCGTCGATTTTTTGAACGCCAGCTAGAAAAACAGGATTCAGAGCGATAGTCAGCGTTAAGGACGTTGACAGTGAACGACAGGTCTCTACTGGTGTCAAGATGCGCGACGTTCTCTTTTTTTTGCGCTCTGGAGCGGAATTTAGTTAGCCTAGCTCGGGTTTTGGTAAAATATAGAGCCAATCGTTTCGACCTGTGAATCACTTCGCAACTGGATCACATATGTTTCTAAATAAAGAATTCTTATCACATTCAGCAGAAAATTGAATCCTTTCCGCTTCAAGGGTGTCTTATATATAAAACTAATTTAAATTAACTTTTCATGCTCATCTGATGAAACCTTGTACAACTGGAAAAGTTTGTAATTTTATGACCGAATGAATCACTGATGATGAAGTTGCTCTACTGTTTTATTTTCTGATTTAGAAGTCTGTAGTTATTAAAAGTTTCAAGCGCTCTGCCTCAAACGTGTAATTCTTAAGCTGCAAATCCACGATGAGACAAAAATATGAGACATGGAGACTTTAATCTCATGAGACAAGTATTTCATTCTTTTATTAGTTTTTAATTATTTTGTCATTAGTTTCATGAAATTGTTTACGTTTAGTTATTGCTGAGATTTTTGTCTCGTGATAGAAAAGCCGCATGTAAAATCTCATCGTGGATTTGCACCTTTAGAGTTGTATTTTATCACAATGCTGAAAATGCGATTGGGGTCACGAATTTCAAAGTTCCATTCAATTTCGTTCGAGAAAAATCGTGCTGTTGCGTCACTGCACCTACGATGATCGAGGTACAGGCTCCACTTGTCAGCTGGACGAGTCCAAGCTGCTGCAAACTACCTTCGACCTACCGCAGTATGAAGACCTCCGTTTGTCTTTCAAAGGACTACTTAGTGGAGAGATTTTAATTACGACTTTACGACTTTTGGAAGAACTTAATTTAGACCTGGCCTATGCCAGGGGGCTGTTCTAGAAATTGTAACGAAGAATCTACAATTTCCCAGACAAACGAGTTGCTCTAGATATTTTATTGAACTATTTACAATTTAAAAAAAAAAACAGAAATTCTTGTCCGCTCTCTGATCGAGAGAGATTGGAAAAATCTGATTAAAATTTCCTCGCTGGTGCTTCGTTTCTCTTATATTTATGTACTTACAGGGCCATCTTAATAAATTTGAGCGCCCTGGGCTAAAAATTTTTGGCGTCCTAACCCTCAATGGTGCAATTTCTCCAGATAGAAATTTTTATCTCCGATATTGAAGAGAAAAAAGCATTTCAACGTATTTGATTCTTAAGCGCTCTTCGATCACGGCCGCCCCTGGGCTATAGCCCAGTTAACCTATTGGTAAAGGTGGCCCTGTTTACTTAGTTAATTTTATATCCAGTTGAAGCTGCTCAGCAAACCAGTCGGCATTTCGACGCGAACCTTTTTATCCCGTCGCCGTCGTTATAATACTACTGTTTTGTATCTACTAGTGAGATTTGAAACTTAAAGACGCTTAATAAAGTATAATTTGAAGGCACTCGTTATTCGTACTTTGAAATAATTTAAATTAGTCTGATTGGCATAAATTAAACTGATTGAAGTGAAATGAGTTTTATTTTTCATCAGTGAAGAATCTCGGATTTGCGTTTTAAATTGCTGATTCTTTCAGTTTCTCCATCTTTCGTTGAGCTATTCTTCAAATTTCCATATATTTCTTTTTGTCTAGTTTTTCAACGTGACTTAAATTAGCTACACTTTTCGTCTTTTGTTTGAAACTGGAGCGCTGAATAATAGTTAGACGTTACAGAATCGATGATAAAACTGAGACACTCTACAATCTCGTTCCCCCCTCCGTGGAATTCGATAGACTTGATACCTGATCTGTAATGGCACGACATAAGCGCCGTCAAATTCGTGACATTCGAGAAAGTGGACGTCGAACCTGTTAGAAGCGATACGTACATACCCTTGTACCGTCGACCTCGATATAGTTCACCGTCGCATCGCGAAGGATCGATAGAGAAGACAATGGAAGCGTAATATCTGATAGACGTGATCCGGAATTCGTCAGATCTCCGGGCTCCGAAGTCCCTGGGCTCGACAAGCTCAAGGGCTTCTTGAGGTCCCAGAGGTCCCCAAGCTGAGAGGATCTTTGGGGTCCCAGAGGTCCCCAAGCTGAGAGGGTATTTGGGGTCCCAGATTTTCTCAAGCTTAAGGGGTCCTTGAGGTCCCAGATTTTCTCAAGCTCAAGGGGTCCTTGACGTCCCAGAGGTCCCGAAGCTCAAGAGTTTCTTGAGGTTTCAGGGGTCCCCAAGCTTAAGAGGTTCCAGAGGTCCCTGAAGTCTAAGGGTTCTTGGGATTCCAGAGGTCCTAAAGATTGCAAGCACCTTGGAATCCTTGGAGTTCTTGGGATCTTTGAAGTCCCTGAAGTCTTTGAAATCCTAAAGGTCTCAGGTGTCTTCAATACCCAACCGCAAATCAAATGGAATTTATATCAGATCTCACACGTCTCAGACAAAATCTAGCTCGGTCAACAGGTTTGTAGAGCATCTCTACCGAGCCTCGCTAATCAGATGGTAATATCATCGAGCCTGTATATCCCAGGCTCAACTCTATCCTCCTCTGTGCTCGCTAAAGCCTTCTGTATTGGATCTGTTGAAGCGCGTGTTTCGCGTCTCTTCGCTCACTCTCGAACCGAGAAGCCTTGCGAGTTCCAAATTTCTCCCGGGAATCAGAACTCGATCCTCATTGCACGACCTACTTAGCAACAGTTCGCCACTGGCACCTTTTCTTCCCAGCGTATCGGCAAACAATTTTCTCCTGCATCCACGTCTCCTCTGCAGGAGCTAGTGCTCTGCAGTAATCTCTTATCTTCCCCTTTTCACCTTTATGCTCCAGCACCCCCTCCAGCTATTATGCATAGCTGCTGCCAGCTATGACACACTTGGACATTGTTTCACTCTGAACTGCTCATAAAGGAAGTGCACGAAATTCCTGTTACCGACTCCACTTAAATTTTCCACGCAGTGCACGTCCTGCACGACAGTTTCGCAAACGCAAAGAATCCACAATTCTAAATTTGACTATAACATCGAAAACGTATGTCCGTCTATTACAAATTTAGAAAATGCGAGTGCGATTGAAATATAAACCTAAATTAAACACTCCTAAGTAGGACCCCATACAGGTCACCTAACTCAAACTCACTGCCATTGAAACGTAATTATTATTTGATTCCTACCTATGCATAGGGATGTACCGCGGCTCTGGTAAAGATAAAACTTTGAATTTGTTATTCTCGCGAAATTTTAAGTATTCCACCATAAATTTCTGTTATACATATTATTGTACATGGCGTGTAATAATTATATGAAAAATTTGAGTCTAATGGATTACTCAAACTTCATACATCTCTAAAGATAAATTGTACTCACTCCGCCATTATGTATCCTCTATTCAAACCCATCAATAGAACACTACTTTCGAACTTTCTAACTCAGACGTGTCACACACTCGACTCCCCGCTTTGCAGAGTGTATATTCAATGGAAGTATGAAATCGGGGCAAAGAAGGATTACCTGACCGGCAGCGGACGAAATGATCAGTTCTGAAATCTGTAAGGAAGTTTGGTGACCCAAGATGGCGGAAGGGGGTAATCGAATTGATCCAGTTCGAGGGGATCCAGGGGGCGATACATCCTGAGGTGGCGATGCCTAGTGGATTGTATAGAAGGGAACTGTGTGATAGAATTTCCAAAAGATCAATTGATTTTGCTAGCAGACACGGCGAATGTAGAGCCTCTGGAGACGCGGGAGCCAAGTATTGCAATAATCAAGGGAGGAGGCGAAGTTTACTTATTTACTTCACTTCGGAAGCTGTATACCAGAGTCCAGACCCGAGCTAAAGGTGCTGGTAATAAGCACACGCGATGCCAAGAATATCTGGAACCTCGGACAGCGAAGTGCCACTTTGCAAATCGATGCTATTTCAATCTTTTCGAGACCGTGGTAGCTAATCGTGGATAGGGCTATAAAATCTCCTTTCTCTTTGTATCTGTGTATTTACAGTCGCCTTAGTTGTTAATAGTTATTAGCTACAGGAGTGGATCTAGGCGGTGTAAGCAGGGCAACTGCCCAGAGCGACAGAATTGGTAGAAAGGAAAAATTAAAAGTAATAAAAAAGTGAAACTTTTGGAAAAGAGTTAAAAAAGTAGGTAATGCATGCGTAAATTTAGAGAGTTAGACGATTTTGTAAAGTTCAAAATGTTTTTAAAACTTTTTTAATGTAGGTACGTTGTGATTCTGTATTGACGGTGTTGTTTAATTGATTTTGTGAAATATTTTTGGAGTTTTTTAAATTTAAAAAATAGGTACCTACCTTCTACCATATATTTTATTTTGTTTTGTTATGAATATTTGATTTTTTATAAAACAAAAGACTTTTTTTATTCAACAAATACCTACAAAAATTCCACTTACTGTCAAAAATTATATTTTAAAATAATCATTTATAATGAAATTGGCTTTGTCTTTGGTGTATAATTAATATACAAGGTGTTTACTAACATTTGAGAGGGAGACTGAAAAGTTCTACTCTACTTCATTACATCCTCGCGCAGAATTGGTATAGAATCTCTATTGTATGTGTTAAGTGCAACTTCTTTCGGGGTCGGGGCGGCAATTTTCTTCCCTCCTAGCCCCCAGTTTCCTAATTGCAGTTGCCACCCTCCACTTCACTGTATAGCACTTGAATTATTTCTACAAGCTCGCCCTCCGATTTTTGCTGCTTTCCCCCCAACAATACCCTCGACGACTTAAACACTCCCTCCTCCATCACCTCCAGTGCCTTCAAAATGACTTCCAAGGGGCCTCCGCCACCTGCACGAACCACAGAAAATCGTGATTCTTCCCCGTCGCCGAGATACCATTTCAGTCAATGCTCCTCCGAACAATGGTGAACAGTTTCTCGGAGTGGCTTTCGGCGTAACGGTGCCGTAATAGGACGCGAATCGAGTGTTGATCGCGGGTAACTGGAGAGAGAAATCGATGGGAAACGGGCGGCCGTTGGAACGATGCTAATGATATCTGGCGGCACGGAAGTCGCCGGGGTTCGTCGTCTGAGGAAAGTCCGTGTCGGGTTGCGTCTCTGCCCACTGGCATAAATTTTCAACGAGCCGCACTTTCAATGGCATTAGCCTGCATTCATACTTGCGCGGCTCTGTTGACAGAGCCATTTATATCCCGCGTACAGCGCAAATGAATCGGTAGCTTCAGTTTCTCCGAACGTGCCGCATCTACCTCCTCGCCCCACCTCGCCAGCCCGGTGAATACGGAATTATTGACGGGGGATCCGTGCAAACGAACCGAGGAAGATGAATTAATATAGCGAGCCGCGCGGATGTGCTTCAAAGGACCGACGTGTGATATAAATCCACGTTGCGCGATTTACAGGCGAGCAGCGCCGGTCGAGGGGAACATCGAAGGCTTTAAGGGGTTATACCTAGTCAGGCGGTCGAAAAGAGGCGAATGTTTGTGAATTTTTTTTAACCCTCGGTTGTCACACTGGGTCAAATTGACCCTGCGTTTTTTTAAGCAAAAAACCCTTTTGTCGAAACTCTTATTGGTTCAAATTTTGTTTATGCGTGATGACACTTTAAATGTCAACTTTCAACGATGGGCATATATTCTACAATGTTCAAACATTATCTCAGAATTTCTGAGACTTAATTTAATAAATACTTTTTAAATAATAACTGATTGAAAATTGACAGGGTCAAACTGACCCAGTGGGACAACGACGTTCGAAAAAGTAGGTGTGACAACCGAGGGTTAAAAAGCGGAAGCATATCTTTTTACAAAACCTTTTGCACTTAAAAGAGCAACATTTGGAGAACATTTAGTAAATTTTTCGTACAAAAATATTTACGTTCGTAATAAAGTCACAACCCACATCCAAGAAGCCTTTTCAAAAATTTGGTTTTGCGGTGAGCACTGCCAATCGGAACCCGATTATCTACAATCAAAAAACCAAAAAGATTTCGTTAGTGTATTAATGTCCTGATTTTTCTCGCGTGATTTTTGCTCGCAAAACTCAGGAATTCAACTTTAAATAGCCGCCATTTTGTTTTACATTAATATTTCGGAAATTTCCTCCGTTAATCAGAGGATACATTAATATCCTAACAAAATCTGTTTTGTTTTTTTATTTTGGATAATCTGGTTCCGAATGGCAGTGCTCGCCGCAGAACCAAATTTTTAAAAAGGCTTCTTGGATGTGGGATGGTAATTTATTATAAACATAAATATTTTTCTACGAAAAAATTACCAAGTGTTCTTCAAAGGTTGCTCTTTTATGTGCAAAAAGTTCTGTAAAAATATATGCTTCCGCTTTTTTAAGAAAAAGTCACAAGCATTCCCCTCTTTTCGGCCGCCTGACTAGGTATAACCCCTTAAGCGTGTGGATCATTTAGGGGCTAACAACCCCAAATTAACCAATACTTATGACCATAATAACACCGTTGTTTCAATCACGATCTACGTAGCTATGGAAAGATTCGCGGCACAGATAAACGAACTTTTCCGCCCTCACGGTCACCAAACTTCAACTGCAAAGTTGCAGAGCGAACACTCGCCGCGTGCCAGGGAATTTAATTTCGCCTCACGCGTGACAATAACGCCGTATATTTTCCGATGCTTCACGCCTGTTTCACTTTCCCGCGGAGGGACGTTTCATTAAGCGACAAGATTCTCATAAACGGAGAAAACGAGAGTTATAAGAAAGCATTCCCGCGGACTGTGACATTGAGGGTGCTGCGTGCTTATTGCCTGTGAAATGTAGAATTACAAAAATTGGGAATATGTACCCAAATTTGCGCGTTCTTACGAAATTATTCACCCTTGAGGAATTAATTTGATTAACTCTGAACTTGAAGGTGGATTTAAATTTTTTTCAAATGGCAACTTATGTTTTTTAAATGCATACTTTTGTGGGCTATTTTTTGACGAGTAGAATGGCCAGTGGCGGATTTAAGAAAAAAGGTCCAGGTGGCAAAAGTTTCTGAGGGGCCTATTTTTCTGGAGAATGAAGAGGTAGTTTACTAAACACGGGCTAAGTGTAGTAGTATAGAAAAAAATATAGTGTTTGGATACCTATACCTAATCATAAGTTTTTTTGGAGCATAATTTTTTCCGCCACTGAGAATGGCCACACGGATTTGAGTTCGTATCAAAGTCGTAATTAAACAGTAGAAGCTATGGAGTTGGAAAAAATTATTTTACAGTCTGCTTTACCGACTCTGACTCGCTTTAGCACGTAAGCCAGACGAGTGGAAAGATGCAGTGGGTGGTCAGACGCGTCTCATTAGTAGTATGTATACCGAATTACGGAGTAGTGAAATCTATAGTACACTCCGCATGCCTAAATAGAAGAAACTTACAGTTAGAATTACAGAGGGAAAAGGAATCTATCGAAATACAAAGTAGATTTCACTATTGTACGGTATTTGCGAAATAAATTGTTACAATTTTTTTCAACTGAAATGATTTTTATACTCTTATATCTCCACTATAAGCACCTTAAAGCTCATTTTTATCACTTTGTTAGTTATAATTTATTGAGAAAAAGGTGAACACTATATTTCAAAGAGCTGTGAGACCAAGAATTTTAAAAATTTTTAATAATCCTTCGAAATACGTTTATACATCACTAATGTTTACAGCATACCCAAGTTTCAGCAAAATCCGAGATGTTACTTCAAAAAGTGTGTGATTTCGCGCGAAATGGCCCTATAATAAAGGATGCAATCAATCAATGTAGAAGAATGGAAAATAATTTTTTCCTATTCCATAGTTTATTCCTATTTAAAAACGCTATTCTAATAATACTCGCCACACTGTCAAAATGGTCAAAAGTCCAAAACGGTGAAAAATCTGCATTACACTTCATCATATAGTATTTAACATTTTCAATTAAAAAATTGCTGATTTTTTACAAGAATTGCAAGATTTACAATTTCCAGATATGACCTCATACAAACGTAGATATTCAAGAACAGATTTGATCGCTTTAATAAATCAAAACACTTTCACCGCGACCCACAAAAGAATCTTAATCAAACACAGATGCAAGCTAACACGATTAAAGGAGCCTGCAAAGTGATTTCTTGCGCGGCCTCGTCCGATCACTCCCGCCGATGGGAGGAGGCTTAACGAGCACCTTGGAGGAGGCGCAGTGAATTTTTAGTATGCTCATAATTACGTTGAAAGCCTGCATCACGGGGACCTTATTAGCCGGAGGACACTGAATTAATGCCGAACGGGGGAGGGGGACATTTTCTCCCGTAAGAACCACCCCCCGCTCCCCTACACTCACTCTCTCTCTCTCTCACTCTTTCGCGCGATAAAGTCGGATTACGTTGGATGCGCGCGGACAATGGATGGGAGCCATTACGGACCAACTCGGCAACGTTTAGATAGAATGGACGCGGTGATCTTTCCCCCATAACCCTATATCCCTAGGAACACGTTGTCGCGTCCCCTTCTCGAATTCTCTGCTTCAAGCCCGCCTGACAAATTAATAAAGTGGACCTTCGAACTTTGCCTGCGAGACGGAAATGGGTCAGAGAAATATATATGTGGAAACGGGGGACCAGAGACACGGGGGGGTATGAAACGGAAAATACAGCGCGGCGACAGAGGAGCCGCGGTTTGAATATATTGCCTCCACTTCGAATTGAAATGTGCGCTGTAAAAAATGTCCCCTGGAACAAAAGCATCGAAGTGTCGCCGTTGGAGCGATACGGACGGTGCGCCGAACGCGGTTGGACGCGTAATTCGGGGAGTCGGAGGAGAAATGGTAAATGAAATTTGGAGGAGCGCCGGGTAAACAGTGGTTGGAGAGGTTCCAGCGTCTGAATGGCAGAAGTGACAGAAGGTTTTCGGGTCGATTGACCGAATAGAGCGAATTGTCAGAGCCGAAGGGAATGCGCCTGGATTCCTAATACGGCATTCCGTTTAATACGGCGCGGGCATCCATTGTGGCCCGTCGCCACCTCGTGATCCAGGTAAAATTTTGCGCCGGACGCTGAGGAGACGCTCGTTTCGAAATGTTAGAGGAACGAGACTCCAGGGAGGTGAGACTTCGGTGCGTTTCGATCGATGACGAATACTTACGAAAATGTTGCGTGTGTTGCAAGTGAGCTGTGCTGGGATGGAATTGGAAGTTGGAGGCTCGTGGAAGCCGTATGGATTTTAAATGTCCGATTCCTGAATTAACTTGCCCATTTCTGTGATATCTGTATTAGTTTGAAGAAGTAGTGAGGATGAAGTAGTGAAGAAGAATTAGTGAAGAAGAACTATATAGTGAATAAGAACTGGCGAAGAAGAACTAGTGAAGTTGGATTAGCGAAGAAGACTTAGTGAAGAAGAACTGATGATGGAGAACTATACATATAGTGAAGAAGAAGTAGTCAAGAATAAGTAATGAAGAAGAACTAATGAAGAAGAATTGGTGAAGAGAAAGTAGTGAAGAAGAACTAGTGAAGAAGAACTGTTGAAGAAGTACTAGTGAAGAAGAACTGTTGAAGAAGTACTAGTGAAGAAGAACTACTAGAGAAGAACTTTTGTAGAAGTACTAGTGAAGAAGAACTACTGGAGACGAACTAGTGATGATGAACTAGTGAAGAAGAACTGGTGAAGCAGAAACAGTCAAGAATAAGTAGTGAAGAAGAACTAGCAAAGAAGAACTGGTGAAGAAGAACTCGAACTTTCATGTTCGTGTGAATGTTTCACCAGTTCCTACACAGAAATATCACTGACACGTAGTTCTTAAATAAACCAGGAATCAAGTCTGCAGCGTGCAGCGAACCTCGGTCTAACGGGAACTCCCCAAGTGTATCTGTCACTTGTAATGAAATTTTGCCAGTTTGAGTTTGAAGCACTCGTTAAGCCTACTAAAATGACTTGTGAACTCCCTTCTTGAATGTAAATGAACCAATCGTAAGACGTTAGTATCCCAGGTATTACTAAACCAAAAAGGGAAGAAAGTAGTCGAATCTTCTAATAAAAAAACAAGTAACAATTTCCAGTAATTTTACCGAATTTAAGAATTCTTCAATCTCCGTTGCAGAACAATGGCAACCATCGTTTCTGAAATTCGTTTAAGGGATCTGCTATAAATGCCTCACAGAAAAAAACAGAATAGAGGCTCTAAATCCCAAAGAAAAAGTGATTGTCTGTCTATTTCGATAAGAGTGATTGCCCAGGCGAAGCACCAAGGGGGGATGAAATTTAAAACAAATTCTTTCCCTTCATCTCCTTTTCTCAATCGGACTTACTAGAGGACCTATCAGGAATGGCCGGAGTCAAACTTCCAGCGTCCAATCTTTTCCGCCATTTCGGTATAATCCGCGAAACTTTTCCAATTGTGCCCACGCGCCGTACATAAACACTGTGTATTAAATTCTTTCTCCTATCTGCGAACTTCCGATATCGAAAGCGCACAGTCATTCTATCTATTCAGCTCTGGAGTGTCTAGAGCGAGCAAGACTTATCGCTGCAGAATTTTAAGCCTTCGGAATTGCAAGCTTCAAAATCGACAAAAAATTAAATGGCAGTTTTAAGTTCTACGAAAGTGTTATTTGTCACAAACTCTTCATAACTTTAGTGTATTTTCTCCCTCATTCCAATTAATTTCAATGATTACCGTGGGTCACCAGTGACCCAACCGACGCGAAGCACTTTAAACCAAGAAATTGTATATTCCGTCGCAGTGTATCATGTGCTGCACACTTGCGGGTAGTTTCGCAAATAATTTTGCACATGGTGGGCCATTAACAGTGGCGTCAATGATTCATTACCGTTTTTTGAATGGCTATTGTGTGGCGCGTCCAGTAAATCGTAATGCAAAAAGCGTGAATTGCTTCTGCGTGAAAAGGGGAGGTGCGAGTTTATAAGTGGGTCGCGTAGTTTCCCAAAGAAACGATAATGAACGCACCACTGCCATACTTTATTTCAATCTATAACCCTCGAATCCATTAATAGCATCATTAAAAACAGAAGCAAGCACCGAGGCCGCATTCGAACCCTTAAATTTCAACATCAAACGAATTCATCGATCGATCGAACAATACTAAATCCCGTTCCCTCATCCGCAATCTCCTTCCCCCGTCCACCGTATTGTAATTCACGCAGTGCCCCGTGCAAACTCGCAGAACCGCGCATTTACGAGAAACGCTAAGCAGTACGTGACCGCCGTCGGTGGCCGGGTAGCCATCGAATTACGAAACAACGCCGACGAACAAAAGAAGAATAAACGAGGGACTGCATTTTTCAATTAGCGGGGCATACAGCTTTCTTTGGCTACCAGAACGTCATAACAGACCGCGCAAAAAAACTACATTAACGTTGTGTTATCAGGAGCGCGCGTGCGAAGGGATTGGAAGGGATCGAAGGAGGGAAGAAGAAGAGAACCGCGGGCGCATGCGCGAGCGAGGGCGGCGCGTTCGAGCATCGTGGCGGGCCCGAGCGGTGTTCATTCAGTTCACCGGCACTATTTGCTCGTCGCGGTATCGTCCTTCGAGCGGAACACACTCCCGCGAAACCGTCCCGTCACGTGTCAGCCGCGCCGAGCCGATATTCCCGCGTTCAGCGATCCCCAGTGCCGTGCACCGCGATTGCGACCTTACGAAAGCAGACGTGATCGACATCGTCGAGCAATCCCGAAGTGCGTAAAAAGTGTCGCGTATTATACGCGATCGCCGAGACATTCTTTTCGCGCGGAGACGGACGAGCGTGCCCGAAGCGCGACGAAAGTTACGAGGCGATGTGCTCGCGAGGCCTCGCGAACTGACAGCTTCGCTAACGAGACGCGACAGGTTATGTCGCGTGCCGATGGTGTATCGTTTTTCTCGCCCCACGGGGACCGCGCGCCCATTGTTGCCGGGGAACAATACGCGAGGCAAGTGAATGGGAAAGCCGGTGAAAAATTCCCGCGGCTGCTTGGGGGAATAATGAAGGAAACGAAGCGATAGATCGCTTCCGGGCTCGAGATTGCTCTGGTTTCATCGTGTCGCTCTGAGAAATGCCGCCAAAGGAACTGAAAGGAATAGCGGCGGAACGCCGGCGAGTGGAAAAATGTATATACGGGCGGTAAACGAGGGTAATATGAAGCACGATACGCGATACGCGGCGGTCAGTGGCGGCGTATTACTTATGTATCGCGCAGGTAAAGGAAATTCAGTGGGAACTCGTTGCAAGCGTTCGTTAAAGCCGCGGAAGGAATAATGTAGGATGGGGATTGATTCGGTTTAGGTTATCTACGGGTTTAATTGTGAAGTGAGGGCGAAAAGGGTCGTGGGATAAAATTCAGATAGGGTGTCGAGAGGAGTTTAATTAAGCGGGGCAATTACAGTCGAGGAAATTACGCTCGGAGGTAGGTATGTAAGCATTTCGGCTATCGGCATGTTTGCGGAACCGGAAGGCAGGGTTCGTCAATACCGCGATAAACAGCCGTGCGAATAGCGGAACGGATTTCGGAATCGATTTGGGGTCTCGTTGATCCGTCTATACTTGTCGCTCTAACTGTTTTACGCGTGCAAAGATAACTTTATAGTAATGCAATTATAGTAATGCATGTTAAGTGTCTATGTTGTCGGGTAGTGGATATTTTCTTTTTGCTTGAAAGTTGTAATAGGTTGTTTCGTAGAAAATTTTAAGAGATATTTGAATTTTTATAATTGAGGGATAACACTTCAATCGCAGATAGAATTTATTTAAAATTCCATATATTTTTTTACAAAGCAATCGATGATCAAGTTCGTTATGAAATGATTATCGAAATTAGAGTAATCGTTAAGAGATCGTGCGAATGATTACCGAAAGCAGACGCGAAATCAGTATCTATTTCGAAAAGGGATAATTGCTAACGCCGGTGCGGTTGGGGTAGGTCGGTTCGCGGGCGCAAGTCATAGCTCATTGAGACCTACGATCAAGCGGAACGAAGCTGAATTAGATTCCGAATAGATTTCGATATCGCTCGAGTTAATTGGTGTTAAGTGACCGTGCCAAGGTAAATACTTGAGGTGCCGCGTCCCACATATGTGCAGCGTTAAACGAGCAATAAACATAACGAAGCCGCAGCACAAAGGAAACGGGTCAAAAATATTTGTCTCCCGTCGAGAAAACGCATTCCCCCATTTCTATCACCTTTCGTACTGGTTACCTCTCAATTTCCACCCTTAAATCCATTTTCATCAATTACAAAATACACTGCCTTTCATAAATAATTAAAACACCCGTTATATTTACATAAAATGTGACGTTTGGTACAGCCCGAATATCTTTCACTGCTTTTAACTTAAAATACAAAATAAAGTAAAATTAGTTAAAATTCTTCTATAATGCAAAGTTATTCCACAATTGAAGAGTCCTTCTAGAAAACACTATAAGTGCCAAAAATCAAATTCTATACTATAGTATAACCATTGGAACCTAGAATATTTTCCGCCAAAAATTTCTTTCTAACTTCGATACTTACAATTTTTTCTACAAGAACTCAAATTAGACATCTTAAATTTATAAACGGCAGTGTATATTTCCCGCTCCAAGTTTCAATTAACCAAACCCAATTCGTTTAAAAAAAAAAAAAAAAAACAGAGCCACGAATCCCCAAAGTGTCCTCAACGTTGGTTAAAAATCCGCCAAGCGTGGAAGAGAAACGGCCCCGCTTCGGCCGTGGCAACGACAAGGGGCCGAATTGATCGAAACCGAATCGACCCATTCGAACAAATCAGCGAACGAGGCGGAGTGACGGACGTACACGGAACCGTTTCAAGCGAGCGTCATTAATCGCCCCCGCGTTCGTGCACAAGCGACGATAGAGCACTCCGTAAACCGTCGCTTCTCCGTGGAAGGTGAGAAGGCCACGGGGGTAGGAGTTTATAATGTCACATAACACCGTGGCGTTAAAGGGAGCCGCGAAGTTGAAGGGGACTTCATCCGACGCGACCGGCCAGGCGTTCCTTCTACGATCCCCGATGGATTTTCTCCGCGCGCTCTCGCGTACCTCGCGACGGCACGGTGTCGTGTGCGACGCGTCGCCGCGCGTTCGCGTCGGCTTGAACGTCAAGTTGCCTACGTAAACGGGGTTGGCCGGAGCGTGATGCGACACACCATAAACTTGGGTGATCGGCGAATACGCCAGTTGGCCGGCGGGTGCCCGCGGATCGAGGGGCGCGGTTGGACGCCCCGGGTGCTCCACGCGAGCCGCGAACAGGGCCGTGTAACCGTTGGCTCCAGCGAGGATGGACAGTTGATGGTGCGGCGGAGTCACGGGGACGCGCTACACGGCGAAGTGCACGCTTGAAAAAGTAAAATACAAACGTTGGGCCGGCCACCAGCGGGCACGAAAATGTTGTCCACGGTGTCCAGTGTCGCGTTGGAATTGAACTCGTCGTACTACGCTACGGTGTTTGGCGGCGATGGCCATGATGGATTGTCGGGTACGCATTTGCGCGATGTTAGTCTTGAGTTTGGTAGTTGTCGTGGTTGGTTGTTTGGGCCGAGGGGTAAGGTGAAATGGTACACTGGGCTCGTTCGATTGTGGCCGCGTGACTTATAGGCACTTTGATTAATGGCCCTCAGGGGTGGCCGTTTTCTTCGGGAACATTTGTACGATATGTCGGGAACATTGCTCAGGGCACTGCTGCGCTGTAGGTTTTATTGCGGAATACTTTTAGTTTGTGAGGACCATGCACGTGAAATAAGGAAAATGTAATTAATTAAATTTAAGGAGTCATTCCGGTTAGATGGGTTGAAAAAATCGATTTTTTAAAAACATTTTTCGTAAGTACATATTCTCAAGAATCTACTGTTAAATTTTCATGGGAAAATTCCGATTATTTTAGCTTCTACAGAGACATTTTGTAGGGAGCGCAGGGGCTCGGCCTATATAGATGAAAACTTTGAAGGCGTTTTTCTAGAAACGTCATTTATTCACATCCTGAAGATAAAATCTCAAAATATATTGCACCGATGGCTTTGTAAATTTTACTGCTTATTCTGCACACGTGTGACTCTCGCAGGGACTACAACCAAGTATTTTTATTGAGTCTAACCTACTTTTAAAATTGTAAATAGCAAAAGAGAGAACCCGAAATTTTTTTTTGCATTTTGCCCGCCATTTTGCTAATTTTGAAGATAAATCACTAATCATAGTCCGAGCGAGAGCGACAGTCCTACTGATCAAGAATCTATTTGGATTTTTGGGTTCAGATAAGTCTAATAGCTGAAATCGCCTCCACGAGCGAGGCATGAAGTTTTAAACATGTCATCAAGACCGCTTTCAAAAGCATTTTAAAAGCAATAATTTTATTACATTTATATTTTTTATTTACTGTAAAAATGTAGTTTAATAAATAGAAACATATTTTATTCCATTACTATAATTATTTTAGTCGTAATAAATTCCTGAAAATCTCTGAATTTATAGGCGCGCTAACCGGAATAACCCATTAATTTCTGTAGAAGCACATGTCGCGTATTAACGTATTAAATTATTGGCTAATGGTGCTGGGTTGTTTTTGGACTCATGCGTAATAATACCAGGTGTAATTGTATAATAGGGAAAATTTTAAAAATTTATAAAATCACTTTTCTACTGCTATAATACGAAACATAAAGTTGTTTAAAATTCGTAGAGGAGGCTATTTAGTTAGTATTAGTCCAAACTGACCCAGGTAACGACTTCCGGGTATTCACCCTACAATGGCGATAGTTCAACCATAACAATGCATTTCCTCGCGAAATAAAAGTTTTCTAGATGGAAACTCGAAATGTTCGCGAAAAAAGGTCAACCGTTTAAAGTAGGCCAGTAATCCTCGTGCACATGTGTCGGGACGGCCAGAATCGAGTGAGCTGACTGTATAGTCGGCTTATTTCATTGTGGATACTGCGAAACAAATGCACGGTGGGGGTGGACCACTTCATGTGATTGGTAGTTGTTTTGTGAAGGTTTTTACAATATTCCGTGAATATAGGCGTGAGTATGGCTTTGCAGTAACACTATACTCACAGAATATTGTGGAAAAGTTAGCGAAATGGATACCATCAGTGTGAAGTTGGGCCACTCCCCGTCGCGATTGCAATACTTGTGGCATTTGGGGGAGTATTTTCAATGTCCACAGAATATATTTTAATTTAATTATAATAATAGTGGATTCCCTTGCTTTATTGATGTAGAAGCATTATCAACACAGTATATATCCGTGAAAGCCAGAAATTGTTAAAATTTAGAATTCTCAAAATATTGGCCCGAATACATAATAAATCGGTGGCTTACAAGGGAACATCACGAACCTGCAAATTCAAAAAATTCTGAAACTGTGAATATGTAGAGGATTTCTTCCAGACTACAACGCAATTTTTGTTTGCTGCCCAAATTCACTCGAAGGGGGTGAAATAAACCGCTGAAAATTCGGCGATTTTCCGCTTTTATGTTATAACTCGCGAATTGTAAAAGATAGAAAAAAGTTTTCAGAAAAAAGTTACTTCTTCTAATTAGATCTATCATTTGGTAAAAAAAATAATTTACAGTACACGAGTTATAACACAAAATCGGAAAATATCCAAATTTTCAGGGGTCAATTCCACCCCCTTAGAGTAAATTTAGGCGGCAAAAAAATTGCGTTGTAATCAGGAGGAAATTTTTTGAATTTCTGGGTTCGGAATCTTCCCTTGTAAGTTTGCTTTAAGGTAGTAAGAATTATCAATTTTCCACATATTTATGAAGTAGATATAAATGTGGTTTTTATACAGCATAAAGAACCAGCCAACAACTATTTGTTCCATATAAAAGTTTCTGCACTAAGCTATCGACATGTTAACCGAGACAAGTGACGAGGGTTTATAATAAGTTTGACGCGAAGGGTATACCTACTCATGTTTCAGTGATCGAGTCCGAAAATGCGACGACATTGTACGACGACCTGTATATGCTGCCTAGTTACATTCGCACGACGTCCATGGTCGCCTGTATAATAGTGATGGTCATCGGAATAATAGGAAATCTTATGGTAAGTCGATTTCGTAGCTATATAACGAATATGATTACCGATAATGCTATGCGAGGACGTTGCTGTATGATGATCAGTTGCAAACAAAAACGTTGCTTGTAATATAATGATGTATGTATATCGCGAAGTGAATTTGCATGATTAATTGAAGAACGTAATACTACGTAGTTAATACTTTAGGCAATACTGTAATATTTTTAATGGTACATTGGCCACTCTTAAATATTTTTTGCGGGCTTTGGCCCGCAGTAACGTCTCTGTTAACTTTTATTAGTTCGTTAGTTCTATTATTTTCTTGTTTTATTGTTTGTTTATTTTTGTACTGGCTTTTCTTCTCTTTTCTTTTCTTTCACACTGTATTTTTCTTAACTTTATTAATTTTTCTTTTGTAAACTAAAGCGTCTGTACCCGTGGAATAAATAATAATAATGCAGCATGCTACAAAATGCATTCAATTCAACTTGAATAAAGACCACGCTGTTACATGGTCAATAGGATGTTCACCTTTCGTTCGAACGTAGTATTACGTGATTAATCAAATCGTTACTGTGTGCTAAGAATATAGCACTACGTGGTTAATGATATCACCACAACTCGGTAATATGAGGCATTGAGAACAAAACCGGACTAACCCACATTGTTTGTGGCATTGAGTTAGTAGTAGTAATTTATTCCAACAGGCAGTTCTTATCATATCAAATAGGAAACATTAATTTTTCAATTTAAAATATGGCTTAACAAAATCACTTGTTGCATTGAAACTTTGTGGTGACATCTGTGTGCAACACTTATTAAAATTAAATGGAAAAGTAATTATGTCTTCAGTAGGAAGCATTTGAAATAGTGTTAGAAGCTAAAAATTATGACGGCACTGGGAGCAACACCTGCAAAACAAACTAGTGTTGAAACCTTATTTATTAGATCGCCTATTTCTCCGTTTACCGAGTACTAGGGTTAGTTCGTTATTGCTCTCAACGCCTTATATGTAATTCTCGGTTCTCACAGTGGGCCAAAATGACTCACAATTTTGATTTTGAGGTAAAATATCTTCCAACAATCATTAACAATGGTAGGTACTACTACTTAAACACGACAACGCTTTAAATGTTAACTTTCAACGGCGAATATATATCCTACAATGTTCAAACTTTACCTCACAATTTTTGCGACTTAATTTAACAGATAGTTTTTAAATAGCAGCTAAATGAAAATTGGCTTGTTTTCGACTATGTTCGAAAAATAGGTGTAACAACCGAGGGTTAAAACGTAGTACTACGTGGTCAACGGAACCTCCACAGTTCATTGAAACGCAGTACTATTAGTCAGCTGACTCCACACAGTTCGCCAAGAACGTAGCACTACGTGTTAATCAAATTCCCCGCGACTGTTAAAAGCACGCAGCACCGCGTTACTTAGCAAATTTACATCCCGCAATCTTTCCCCCGTTTCTATCCATCTTCATTGAAAACGCACACCCGTTGGTCTCCCTGAAATCCAACATTCTTCGTGACCCAGCAAAACCCATGCGTTACATCAGCAGCTTCTTCCATTCGCAGGTGCCGTTAGTCGTGTTCCGCGGCAAGGACATGCGGAACAGCACCAACATCTTCCTGGTGAACCTGAGCGTGGCCGACCTCTGCGTCCTCCTCTTCTGCACACCCACGGTCCTCGTCGAGGTCAACTCCGGTCCGCAGATCTGGCCACTCGGCGAGCACATGTGTAAGTCATGCTCTTCGTACCTATTATTACACGTGGCCCGATTCGGGACGTTGACGCCCGCACCGCCATTCCATCATCCCAACCGCGTCAGCGTGCAACGAGCACGCATAAGAGAAGCAACTGATCGGATTGCCTGGATCGGGATTCCAACTCGGTTCTCCTGCTCTCCAACCGACTACTCTAATCATTAACCCTTCGTGGTCACATCTTTCATTAATCACAAATTGATCACATAGGATTCACTGCACCCCAGCGTCATATTTGAGTTACCATTTTCGTGATTATGAATCTTTTAACTTTTCAGTGATAATCTACATTCGTAATGCTCTAATAGTCTTTTTCTAAAAATGCCAATTTTGAGAGGATGAAATTTGTAGTTGAAAATGAGCGATTTTCCATGGTTGTGGAGAACTTGAAAAAAAAGTTGTAGATATATAGTATTCAGCGATGACGCTATCTTGATTGAAAAATTTAAATCGGAAAAAGTGTTTTTATCAATTAGAAAGAAATTCTTCGAGGTGCGGTATTTCTTGACCGAGCCAAGGTGATCTAACTCCTTAAAGGGGGATTCTCGTGTAACAGCCCTCGAAATTTATAATTTTTTTTAAACTATTGTTAATATTGCATTAAACTCTTTTGGGATATAAGGAGGCATCTTTAAACTTGTAGATTTTTTTTATGTCGATCCTTCTTATTGTTTATTAATTATTGTGGAATCGTGTTAACCTCTTCGACGATGTTAGCGTCAGGTGTAGCACCTGTCACAATCATCGGATTGCAAAAAGAAGGAAATTGTCATACAGTTGAATAATTTAAGCTGACGCTGGACCTAAAATTTTAATTGTAGTTTTTATTTACAATACTTTCTTCGTCGATATAAAGAATAATATGAACAATTTGTCTAAGGAAAAAGCTTACTTTTTCTTTCAAACGCTTTAAGTCTTTCAATTTCTCACTTTTTTTCTTTAAAGTGGACCAATCCTAGTGTAAACTATCTAACTTTATGAAACACTAATTATGAAATACTTCCACAATAATTAATAAATGATAAGGAAGATCGACATAATAAAAATGTTTCCCGCAAGTTTAAAGATGCCTCCTTATATCCCAAAAGAGTTTAATCCAATATGACGAACAGTTTTTTAAAAGAAAAAAACGTAAATATCAGTTAGTTATGGGGCTATTAGACTAGAATCCTCCCTTAAAGGGGTAGTGGACTATTTCAGCTTCAAAAAATCGATTTTGTTTTACGGATTCTGAAAGGATTATCCTTTGTTAACATTGTAACTACAAATTCATGAAAAATTCAAATAATTGTAGAAATTATAACGACGAACGAAATTGCGTGCATCGTTGAGTAACGGCTTCGTAGAGCGGTATTGACGCAGGGGATTTAATTTTGAAGCTGTTTTTCTCGCAACACCATTTTCAAACTCGGTGTATACATAATAACTCTTTAACCAATGAATATTTTCATTTGAAATTTTTATTATACGTGTAGAATTCCTTCTTCTGCAGAGTGGAATTCCCGCATCAACATTGGATGTTTATAAAACATTTTATAACTGACTCGTGCGTAACATCCAGAATTTTTAATTAAAAGAATCAATGTTATCAGCGCGTAGGCTCGGTCAAACCGATTTGACCGAGCCTACGCGCTGATAACATTGATTCTTTAAATTAAAAATTTTTTCGGTCGAAAATTTAAAACATTTTATCCACAATTTTTGTTCAAATTCATCGGCAAATTTCCACTCTGTAGATTTTAGTGTTTAAATAAAGTTTAAACTCATCCTAAGAGTTTTGTTTTCAAATGATGAACTTCGTCAATTTTATACATTCCGACGATTTTTGTTTGGTGGTAATAACTCGCAAACGTGCGCACAGTAGATTGTGAAAGGCACGACTATAACGATTATTCGGTATCAAAGTAATTTAGCGTCAAATAAACTAACGATTTCACGTATCCAATAGTCCACCACCCTCTTAAGCTATACAAAGTATAGAAGTTGACTCTTTTCCTCCTATTCAGGTCTATCCCTATCACACATCGATCTCGTACGCTCGAAAGTCACGTCGCTGATACCATTCGTTATTGCAAGATTTCTCTATCCCCATCATTTTATGCCCATGCACGTGAAATATTCGTTCGCTCGCGCCACCGGGCTTGTTTATTTGAGGAGTGTCCTGAATAACGAACTTTCCGAAAAAAGCCCACAGGGGGAGCAGCCTTTGATACCCCCTTGTTTGCTGTCCCTCCCCGCGGCGCGTCACACAAATGCTACCGTGCAGGCGCTTCCGAGGGGTAGACGCCCCGGTACGCCGGATATTCGAGCTTTTATTGAAGCTTTAGTATTATTCAGAAAAATGAGAGGAAGCTTCGTCAGCGATTGCGTCCCCCTTCCACGGTCCATGGGAAAAGGCGCACCTGTAGCCTGTTTAATATTCACGATTCATAATACGAGTTGTGTCGCGATCGCTCGGCCGGGGATCATTCGGATAGATCGCGCAGTTTATACGCGGGCGGCGGTGGGACGCGTACTGGGGGATCTCTGGGAAATCGGTGCTGGATGGGCACGAGTGGCCGTCCGCTCGCAAATTAATTTCCTCCCGGCGAAACACTCCGGCCATCTCCATTAACCGTTCGAGTCGGCTTCGTATTCCATTCGGGCGGACGGGGGAATCCCACGCAACCTTTAATTTCCATCGGCTTAAGGCGGGTTCACACGTATCAATTTCGTGTAGAGTTGAATAGTTACTAGGTTCTTAATAAACGTTACTCTTTTTATAAAATAATAATTGATTGGCAAGGAAGAATTAATTAAGGAGACAAAGTGTTTTATCACTTTGCACATGGTTGCATATGAGGTCCTGATTTGATAAATCATGTTAAGCCGAAGTTTGGTAATTTAGTTTATTGTAACTAAACAAATTTTATAAATTGCCAGTATAACAATGAAATCCGCGATGGTTCAGTGAGGTCAGCGTTAGTGGTAAACAATATTTCACCACTTCATTTCCTCCGTTTTCGCAATGAAGCCAGTCACACTTGTCCGTGTTAAAGAGACAAAGAGACCAGCGATACAGACGCCACTGAATCGTCACGGAACTGATACGTGTGGACCCACCTTTAGACCGCGCGACGGTCTTCCGCTGGACGCTGCGCCAGGGAAGTGTAACTGCTCGAAAACATTTGGCCGTTTGGAAGCGAATGGGAAAATTGCATTCCCACTTGATATGGTAATATTGTTAACAGCAGGGATAAAGGAAACGACGAATATCGTTCTGCTCTTTCTGGGTACATCGCGTGGGGTGGGAAGGTCGAAATGGGAGGTTTAAACGAAGTAGAGCTGCTCGCGTTATCGAGTGCACCTTTTCTAATTTAATCAGGCGAGTTTTCGTTGCGCCTGGAAAATCTGAAATGGTGATAGTAGATGACTGGAAGTAGTTGTTGGTACGTATTTATTTGTTTATGAATCGTCTTCTAAATAGGGGAAGTGCTCCCCTTTATTGTAGGGTGCAAGGTTATGTAATCTTATTAGTTGAAACTTTAGCATTCTTTTTTTAGAAAATTCTCCCTTTGTGGTGTAAAGTTTATTTTCAATTTCACTTGAGTTTGTGGGTTAAATTTGTTTTTTGCCAAAATCGACGAAATAGACTTATAGGTTCTCTGGTGAATCGCTATGCTCTGTACACCGGCTTTTATTCAAGAGATGACTTTTTAATCATGACAAACACAGAACGAGTCGCAACGCGCCGTTTCTATTCCAGCTCGGCGAAGAAGTAGCCTCAGAAATTGAATTATCGCTGCCATTTGTTACAAAAACTGCAATTACTTCTAGTCGTTCGTCTTCGACCCGCCGTTTGTACAGGGTGTTTCGTAATAAATGGTACAACCGAAATGATACTTCTACGTGGAAACAATAACTGGGAAATATGGAGTGAAAGTTTCAACCATGAATGGTAACAAAAATAACAAATTTCCATTGGAAAGAATCATATCTTAAAATGTATATGTTAGTACTCAACCTTTTATTCGAATGTTCTCCCATTCGAATATTCTTTTTTAAAATTTATACCAAGTTCATTTGCAATCAATCATCGATTTACAGGAGATTTTCAAATTTTCGTACAGGCTCAGATAAAAAATTTGAAAACGCGACCGTCACTATTTTCTTCGCTGTTCCGAAAATTTGCAACTTTTTTTCAAAACGACGAAACACGTCACCTAGTAAGCTAATCCTTCTAGCTTCTCAAAAAGAGTCAAGTCATTTGAACCAATTTTAAAAAAGTTATTCGGTTTTAAAGATTGTCCCAATACTTTCGTCCTGAACTGTATGTATTGTCTGTAGCTATTATCAAAATAGATACGAACGTATCTACACGCCCACCCTACTATAACAATCGAAATGAATACCATTCACACTTCATTAGAATGAAATTCACATCGCAAGCGTTAACACGTTATACACAGTAGCTATATAACGTCATCAAAGAGGAAACATGTAGTATCAACTGTTCTGATATTAACAAGAATAGGGTAAACCAACCAGTGAATGACTGAATTGTTAAATGACACGCCCAGTAAATGACCGCATACTTTTAATAAGAATTGTAGTTATTAACGTTTGTGTAATAGGCGTAACTAAAAACATGGGATATTAAAAGTGCAACTACACTCCATTTATAAACATATAATTCTTTTTCAATTATAATTGACATTTCTTTGCATAATGGTCATTCACTGGTATGCGGTCAATTACTGGTTGGTTTACCCTATACAAAGTTACAAAATCTATAATAATATATTCACATTACTTTTCATTTTTTAACGATTTATTTAATGTTCTTACTTGTATCATTTTTTCTGAAATATGCCTAGAATAAATCCTTATCCAAACGGTAACGTCTCCCTATTAATTCGGAAAGAGTCCCTACTACTTAAAGTTACTTATACAGACACGTAAAAATTCTAGTTTAAAACTTTCTTTCACCACTGCAGGTCCTCCAGAAAATCCCCGTAGAAAGCACTAAAATAAGCTGATGAATCTCGCGAAATGGTGGCAGGGGAACGTACCTACCAGCGTCTTCGAGGTACCCTCGTGATTTCGAGTCTGCTGCGCGCGAAACGTTGCGCGCCTCGAGTAGCAAAAGTCGAGTCCCTCCCGCGCGACTAAACGCAGCTTTTATCTAGAGTGCACGTTCCAGGAACCGCCGCGGACTTCCCCCGAATGTACAAAAACTGTTTGACCCCGTTCCGAGCGGGTTTTTCGTGGAAATCACGAGTTATCGCGCGAGCGTGGCCACTGGGCGCGTCCCGCCAACGTCTCTGGTTTTTTTGAAACTTTGATAACGAAAGTTGCGGTGTGTTATGGGACGCGGGGACTCTATCTGCTGGAGGGGAGGGTGGGATGGCTGTACATGGAAATGTCGAGGAAAATTGTACACGAAGAATTCCATTTTGTGGTCGAATACTTAGTTTGTTATTCCTGGGACGTTGTTAAAACTTATGAGAGACCATTGGTTGAACATTCCTCTGAGAATACTTTTACGTTTTACTAGCAAAATGCCCGTGATTCGCTACGGTATAAATCAGTCTTTCTAAAATTAATTTGACAAGTAACTGTAGCTCTCTCTGCACGTGGATTTTGGAACGATTCTGGTACATAATTCATCGAAATCGGTTCAGTAATTTACATGATAAATACATGCCACGAACATTTTTATATAATGGTACAGATAGATAGATATAGAACCGGTTTTCGAATATTTATAAAAAATGTAATTAAAATAGAAAATAAATATTTGTACTTATTTTAAAAAAATTCAGTTTTTTTAATATTTATGGAATTACAAAAATAGAACAAAATTCTCCATACAAAAGCAAATGAAAAACAAAAATAACTCAAATCTGTACAAAATATAAATTATAAATCTTCATTTCATTTAGTATTTTTCTTCCGAAAATATGAACTCATGAAGATTAGTTTTACAGCAAACTGTTACCTACTACAATTTGCTTGTGTCCGAAACGATTTCAAGTGATAATGTTAACGTTTTTAATGATATAATAAATTAATTTTTACATATTATTTCTAGTATATAACGCCTTTTTTTAAATTTAAAAACCGGTTTTCGAATTTTACAAATTTATAAAAAAAAAACAGTTTTTAAACCCGGTTTTTAAAAACCGACAAACATTAACATGTTAGCTGAGTGTTGCAGCATTTGAATGTCTGTTAGTTTGAGGATCATTTTACCCCAGAATTGAAAATTCACTCTGAAAGAATTAAGTGTAGTGATTTGCTGCACGTCTTTTCCTTAATTGAGGGAAGTAGAATGGTGTACAGAGAATGGAGAGGAGTTTAGCTTCCTTTCAGCTTTATCCCCAAGGAAATTGTATCAAATGGTTATACGTTGATTAGGATTGTTAAGGTGAAGTTCCTTGGAGTGCAAGATGAAAATGGGGGTTAACTGAAGGTTCTGCGGTACCTTGAGGGATCCACAAGTCTCTCATCCACTAAAAATAGCAGAGCACTATGAAAATAATAGTAAAGTGTTAGATCTCCTGTTTCACCCCTATCCACAACGAAATTATTCCAAACTGTTTCTGATTTTCAACTTACATTCCTAGTAGTGCAAGATTAAAATAGAGATTAACTTAAACCTCTTCAATCCCTTAAGTCTTAAGTGACCCACTTCACTTTATCCACCAAGAGTGCAATATTCTAAAATCAAAAAAGAAGCTTTTAAACTTTCACTAAAACTGCTAAGTACTGTTTCACTAAAACTGTTCCCTTCAAACCAATCAACGACTGCCTTTGAGATATCAGACTCCAAATAGAATTCAACGTTCCATGAAAAACCGCGGTCGACTCCACTTTCAAAGAAGCACGTTGCATCTTCGACTCGTTGGAAAATTCCCAGGAATGCGACGAGCTCCTACGGCACGCAACCGCCCAGGGCTCTCCCGCTCTGTTAATTTATTAACTCACATGATCACGCGAAGAGCACACTGCGAGATAAAGGGAAGCCAGAATTTTTAAGTCCCCCGTAGGTAGTCGCGGTTAATTACAGTGGAGTGGCAACGGTTACCTCGTTCTGCATGCGAATCCCACCTTTCCTTGTACTCCGCAGCATTGAAGCTTTTAAAGCCCCCATCAGCTAATGCGCGCTGAGATACCTAGCCCCGCGGAACCGCAATCACCGAGATTTCTCGCAGAACAAAGCGCGTTGGCGGCGAAATTCTCAGGTGGATATGAAACCTTCCGCAGCAATCATCGATTACAATACCTCCTCGCGTTACAAAATACGCGGGCTTCATTATTTTTAGCAACCGCGGAAGCTGTAGACAGTTGAGATTTATTCGGTGCAAATACCAATCGATTGCAAACCCCTGTACTGCAAAATACGTTGGCGTTGTTATTTTTAGCGAGCACGGAATCCCTCGAAACGGAGTGAATTAATTGTAGCAAACAGTTCGAGGTGTACTGCTTCGTTGTGAAATAGGGTAAGTTGGTAGGAAATGCTGGCTGAGCTCGAGTCGGGATTCTGTTCCCAGCTTCCCTTCGAACGGTTTAAAGGATAAAAGACGGTGGAGATTTAAGATATTCATGGACTCCATGGTCAATGGGGACAACTACCAGCGGCTCTGGAAAACTGCTAGAGGTTTTCCTTACATCATGCAGGGTTTTCGAGGCAACCCCTTCGATGGTACGATCGTCGGAACAGGTTCCAAGCTTCTTGTATCGGTATCGTGAGAAACAACAGTTTCTAATGTGTTGCGCAACGGACAGCTTTCCAACAGGGTTTCGTGTGGATCTTCCCGAGAGTTTCTATCAAATTAGTGCCACGCGGGCGGTTGTTCGGTGGAAATAGTTAGCTATTTGGGATCTGCTTTCAAAATCTGTAATTTGGGCTGCTCGTCAACATAGGCTTCCTAAATAATAACTCTTTTATAAATGACAGTAGACACTTATTTTATTAGTCTATCAGGTGTCTTATCTCTATGACAGAAGACGATTTCCTTCACGTAATCAAGAATTACTGAAGAAGGGTCCATTTTACTTTGCCGGTCGAAAAGGGGCCTATTTTCACGAACTAATGCACGGATTATAATGTTTTTTTTTGTTTAAATGTTTATTATTCCTTGCTGCATGGTGTCGCATTTTTTTCTTGTTTCCGAAATATAATTACGAATGTGTGAATTTCTGGCAAGTTCTTGTCAGCTGGCGCCCAGCACCGGACGCGATCGGGACATAATAAATAAAAAATTCTTATGTCAACTTAAAGAAAAATAGATGTTCTTCGATATAGCATACGGTTTCTATCATATTTTAATTTATTCAATTTTTATAAACCTCCAAAGCCGACCTGTTCCACTGAACAAAAAAATTCTTTACAGAGCCGCCATTTCCTTACTATTAAAATTATTCAAAAATCGTACGTATCTCATGTCCATCACCCTTAAAGAGCCATTTTACCCTGTCTTCTATCGTCACCGCACGCGCAACGGGAGCCCGCACCACTGGTCAGTAAACCGCCAGCAGTAGCCCCTTATCACAATCCCACACAACACCACAGATCCCCAGATACCCATCTACAATGATCAGTTACAGGCTGGAAACACCCCGAGGAACACCCAAACAAGATTTCCCTAGATCCACCTGTCCTCCTCTCCGCGCGCTTACTCATTGGAAAGCCCTCGTGCCGCGTACTCGTGAATCCTCGGCGGCGAGATCGCTTTCTCGGTGATGAACGAGCCTTCAACGTTAGAACGCGTCCCCGGGGATCGTGTCGTGGGTCTTAAGGAGATTCGAGGCTGAAATGAACGGGTAAGGGACGCGCTCAGTCTCCTGCAATCTTTATCCCACCTTGGAAACTGATCATGTGAAGGTTCTCCCAGTTGCGCGCAGCAGATGCGAGTTACCGCGACAGGAGCTGAAATTTTGGTCCCGTGCACAGGATTAATATACGCCTCCGGCCGAAGATCCTCTAGGTCGGGTCCCTATGTAGAACGGAGTGTCGCAATACGCTAGTTTTACCCGTTACGCAAGCACTTTTAAGCGGACAAGAGCGTTTACGTTGAGTTCTAGGGAAATTCAGCTACGAGCGTGATGCTGTCGTATAAAATAGACAGCCTCTTTGTTTTTACGTCACGGAGTAATGTAACCTTGTTATTTGATATAATGTCTTATACATTAATATACAAAGTGAAAGAAACGTATAGGATAGGTGTTTTAAGGAATAGTGAGGCCCCCAGTGCGCATGCTCAGTGAGCAGGGGCTATTAAACCTTCGAAAATTTCAACCCCATTGGTTGAAAAGGAGTGGGAGTGGGGATTTGTAATAAAACATAATATTTGATACAAATAAATAATATTAAGAGACGAACATCTGAAAGATATTTTAAAATAAAGTTTTAGTGCGATTACTGATTATTTCAAAAGGGAAGCAGTAAAGAAAATTTCATTCAATTATTTTTTACGTGAATGAAAGTAGGGCCCGGGGCTGCAGCCCCCCTAGACACCCCTCTCCCTTGAGAGAACCTCGTCAGTGAGAAGTTCGACCAATTGTCAAACTTCTCTACCTTTTGCAGAACTTATTTAGTACACTTACTAGTTTTTAGTATTAATTTAAGTTCACTTTACTCTTTGCTCGAGAAGTTTCATGGGTACATAAATCACAATTTATTTCCACAATCTTTCGAACATTTTTCAGAATTCCATATACCATCGGAGAGATTCTCCACTGTGATTTATCTTCAGTGCCCTCTCGCTTTCGCTTACTTCTCCTTACTCTCCCTTCTTCCCGACGTTTCGAGCTTCTCAAGCAACAAGCACCAGCTTTGATAAATACACACGCTCCTCGTTTACCATGTATCTTTGATTTTATTTCTTCGAGGCAACGATTGTTTCTCCTCGACTCTACTGTTTCCCTTCTCATCCAGATCTCTGTAAAACAAACGGCAGGCTCGAAGGTCACACGATCTTCAGCTTATCTTCAGTGCCTGTTACATTTTCATTGTAGAATCTTGGTAGCTCAATCTCAATAGTAGAATGGTCCACTTAATTCAGGTTGAATCGCAAGGGGAAGTTAGGGGTATTCGATTCCAAGAGAATGATCGATCTTTAGGTACTGCGTTCATCGATATTCATGACTTTGGCGGGGGTCGTGGAACTGTTGAAGGGTAGACAGGAAGGAGTGAAAAGGAGGATGGTTAACGTTCCATTCTGGGCTCACTAGTGGACTTCATCGGTAAACGGCTGACACTTCCCATACGCGGGGATGCAGCGTTGCCAGGTTTGAGGGAAAATGGGAAAAGTAGTAGATATACTTAATAAATTAGTGACGCCATTACACATACTGTAGTCAAGTGGGGGTGGAGACTCTTGGGAAAGTGAGAGGAAGAGTTGAAAGAGAGTAGACGTCACTCAAGTTACGTGATGCAAGTGAAGTAGGTGTAGAGTGGTAGTGGGGAGTAATGTGACGTCATAGTATTTCTCTCGGAGGAAATTTCTGGCAACGCTGCGGGGATGTTAGGAGATAGGACGAAACTGGTATACAATGCTGTCTCTCAAATTGCACGCGTTTTCGGATTCTCTATACAAGCGAAGCTATCCCCACTACTTCGTTTGTAGTCCCCGCCCCGCGGCATCGGGTATCGGATGTCGAAGAGAAAGCCGAAGAAAGGTTCATAACCTTTCTCAATAGTGACACATCTGACACTCTGACCGCGTGAAATCAAAGGAAGCCGAATAGATTACTCGTCTCTCAAATTGCGTGCGTCCGGTCCCGACACACGCGGCTATAGAGAGACAGAACTGTATATAGAAATCCGTAGTTTAGGGAGAACTAGCGAGAGAGCGGGATTGGTGGAATGCCATCTAGTGGAGGAGTCAGAGGTATCGCTACAATAACTACATATTGAATTTAGTCATATTGATTATTTGAAGTAGAAATTAATATATCCACTGAAACGTGGTGCAATTAACAACCACCTGATTCCAAATGATATGTTAATTATTTACAAAAGGACATCCTCGCCGATTTCGATGGCCTGAAAATATGTTCTCGAGGGCATAATTCTAAACAACTTTTTCCTACACTTGTTACCATTACTCGGCTTTAGTTTCCACAGTATTCGCACAAAACTTTAACCCAAAGCAACTACCGATCACACATTTTTGCAAATATCTCTGGTTTGACATATTTCAAATTCGTCGAAATCGGCGAGGGACTGCCTTTTTGTAAATAATTACCGATATTATTTCATAAATCCTGGGTGCTCAGCAGCGACCGGAGCAAGATATTTTTCGATTACAAAAAGAAATCGAAGACGTAGAGTAAAGTTAACTCGAACCTAACCCATCTTCACCTTGTCTCATCTCCATAAAAGGCTGATTTACCCACTGCCATTTACTGCACACGTTTGCTCCGTTTCTTTCAGCGCTGTTTGCCCCAAAATTCTTCGACCTCTTCCTCGCCTCCTCGGATCGCTTCTCTTATTTCACGTCGCCACACAGTAGCGTTTCCTCGGTACCAGGGGAAATCCTTGGTGCGATTGGACGAATGCAGGGTGATGGAATCGAGCGACGAACAGTGAACATCGCGAGAGGTCGTATATGCAAAGGGGCGGAGCTCTCTTTTGGGGAATGGGCGATGGGGAATAGCGTGTCTGGGTTTTATGAGACGCGCACGGTCCCCTTTAAGCCGATGTCCTCCCCCTCGTCCACGGTATAACTCTCCCTTGCATTCTTCGCGTTCCGTTTCGGCATCGAAAACTATATAGTTTAGCGGGCACGTTTCCGCTAATCGAGTCATCTGTATTCCAGCATTTCCAGCATTTCCTTGGAACGTGTCTCTTCTTCCTATTCTGTCTCCCGCCACATCGCTGTTAACGATCAAATTTGAATAAGAGAATTTAAGGCGGCCCATCTGTTCTCGGTTCTTTTATATCCCGCCGTTCATGCTGCGCAGATTGTTACGCTCTCGTGACAAATACATTTACAGTACTTTTTCTTGGATCTCTATAGTCAGTGGGGGATTTAACGAGGGATCGATGAACAGTTGCCGCCTGGGTCCCTGTCAAGAAGCCCCCTCCCCAAGGCTCCAGCGTCCCCCCAAAATTATGATTTAGGTTAAAAGGTACTGGGTGGACTTATCAAATTATTCCCTCGTTTCACTTGAACCTGTCACGTGAGTTTCCTATATACGTATTTTGAAGAGGCTTATATCTTTTTTACTATCTCCCCCTTACCCACCAGATGGCAAATAAATCAGAAAACCAACGAAAATGGCATACCTACCCCTAATTATTTCCACCCCTGCGGTCCTCAAATGGAAACCTGCAACCGCGCCGAACAAAGAGCAGAGAAATTAACGTTCAATGAAAAGGACAACGAGATTTGTCTGCGCGACACGAAATTACACTTCCGATCCCCTGGGAACAGCTGTCGTCCCGTCGGGGAAAGCTTTTCCTGCGATGGATCGACAGCCTGACGACATAATCGCGATTCCAGTCGTTAGCGGAGTTGCTCGTAAAAGAAACAAACAGCAGATGCCGCTAACAAGGCGCGAAACGTTCGGGGGAGAAATAAACTGGGAGCGTAATGACTGGCGGTAGCATTTTATCGCGCGCCTCGGATAAGTGCGCCCAGAGGATACGTCGATCGAGGCACGGCTCGCTGTGGGCTCGGTTTTATTTTTGAAACAAGTTCGCACCTTCCCCCGTTCGTCACCGATGATGCAACGGAGTTCACCGATTCGGCTTTAACAGTTCATAAATTAGGATATCCGTGACAGCTTCTCCTGACGCGTCTAAAAATACAATTGCTCTCTTGGTCTATGCACCGACGGAAATCCACTACTTCCTTTTCATTAGGGTTTATACAAAAACCGGGTTTTGAATAATAATACAGTTTTCGCATTCCAGTATTCCAAAAAAGGTTAAACTTTTTCGTTTTTTTTTTTTTAAATTATAATTAAAACAGAGAAAAATATTTATACTTATTTTAAAAATTTTCATATAAAAATTTACATATTCATTCTAGTATCTAAAGCCGTTTTTTTCTTTTAATTTTAAAACCAATATGTAAAAAACGGTGTTTAAAAACCGCCAGACCCTACTTTTCATCCTTTTATGCTTGGATATGCAATTGAAAATTGAAGGTATCGGAAGGCATTAAGTGCGAAAGTATTGCTTTATATATCGTGGCAGCTTCGAAATGGGAAATTGGATTTGGATCTTGAATCCGGTGTTGTATATTTATACTACATTGTTATTTGCACAATTGAGGAGTTGATATTATCTTGAAACAGCTCTGGGTGCTAAAATAAATTATTCTAGAATTTACAATGTTTACCATCGTATTCAGCATGAAACACTCTTTTCCACTGAAAAAATAAATTCTGTTTTTATTTGGAACTTACATCGTGTACTATTTCAGCTCATTTACAGAGTTACAGAGTTTTCAACTCTACAGTGGTAGCTTATTGAGAGCCAAGCTTCTTAGACTTCTATTATTGGGATTTCAAATGGAAAGAAAATAATCTCCAGCTCGCTTTTACTTCTCTCATTCTTCTAGTCTATTTTGGCTCCCCTTTCATCGTCTTCACTTTCAACCAGGAACATTTTATCGATAAATCATTCGCAGCGTTCAGATTCGTTTAATCGTAGACGAGCGCCCAGTATTTTCATCGGTTGAGCGCGTCCAACCGTTTCAGTAGAATATGTCGACCCTCTGTCAGACAAGACCTCGCTCCTTGCCCAGCGTTAGGTTCCCACAAGAAAAATTAAACGCGACAGCGCATCGAAACGAGGTTCCTCTTGTTTTCCGCATTCGATAACTCCCTTCATTATTTATTCCATTAGCGATGTTCCCGTTTTTTTTAACGAACCTCTCGATTGTCAGCAGACAGCAATTACCATGGGCTGTTTGCCTTCCATTTTCTCGGCCGCAATTTGCTGGACGGAACACTTTGGATTGTTCGAAGTTACGATGCAAGGGTGTTTCTCTACTCCACTTTTCGGCGAACTTCGTCGCGGTGTAAACAAACAAAACGGGAGAGATGCGTTGGGAAGTGGGAAAAGAAAACGTGATGACCATCCTGGAAGCTGTTTGCAGCGCAAACAACTCTACTTGCGCCTTTGACTTGTGTTCGTTTTATCGTTTGGACAGAAACTGTTTTGCGTCTTAATATGGGGCACAGTATACGGGGCAGTGTTGGCGGGTTTGGGGGTTGCGAGAAGAGGGTGGGAAAAGGAAAGAGTCTATGGGAGACATTTGGTTTGTCGCGTCCCAGTCCCACCATGGGATCGCCACTGTTAGTGCTCGCCAGCGCCACCAGAGGTCTAATCTTCCAAACTATTTCGTATATATACAAGTTTCAAGTTTATTTCTCTCAGTCCCCATGCGCCGGAACAAGGTCCGCCGGCTGTAGCCTGAGCTGAGAGGTCTGGCTGACGGGTCCCAAAACGAAAACTTTTTACCCTGCTTGATCCTTCCTCCATGGCGGTTCCCCGAACTTTTATAGTAAAGAGACTTATAATTAATAGTGGTGTGTGTGATGGCTCTCAATACGAGATAAAAACAGACTCCAAGAAAGAAATTTCCAACAAGAAATTTATTTATTTATTTAAATTTTTTATTTAGTTAAATTCAAATTTTTCGTTTCAAGGCCTCATTACTGGATGGTATAATTATAACAGAAAATTTATGGTGAGTGAGGTGTGGTTCATTTAAATAAACAAAGGAAGTAGTTAAGCATCTGCAAAAGTAAAATAATATATGAAAAATAATTTGAGGTCAGTGTTAAATTTCCTTCTCCAAATTATAAGCAACCTTTCGGTGGAACTGTCAAAACATACCCATTTTTACTTTCTGATGAGAAAGCATAAAAAATACCACTTTACAAGTACAAATGACTTTTGTACCCTTTCAAATTCATTAACATTCTTTACTATAATTGGACAAAAATATTAAATTCAGTTTCTGAAGAATCAAACATATTAATTAACTGTGTTTATCAGTAAATCCACGGTGAATTAATTATGTTCGGTAATTTGCAATTTCATTGAATACCTACAGCTTCTATTTACATTCGCAATCAACGCTGACTGTTTCCATTACGAAGCATAGTCATCGGTTTCATTAGAGACACCAGGAAATAAAGTTACAGAAGTTACACCCACGTATCATCATAAACGTCGGAATCACGAAGGATTTTGACCAAGTCGTTGGGCGTCTAAAAATATACCATTCCCAAAGCTAAATCTGTACGAGGGAAGAAAAAAGGACGCGACCAGGGTAACCGATCCGTGATCTCCCCGGGGTATTCCGACGGGGATGCGTCTAATTTTTCATCCCGCCCTATTTCGAAGCATCTCGATATCTGTGACGAGAAGATACCACCCTTACGGAATTTCAATCCTTCGCGGGAAGCCCCTGGCTACCGTTGACCCGCGTGCGTAGCACCGCGTGGAACGAGTTACGAGAAAATTTACGACCGCGCGGTGGGGCTGATTCCACGGGGGTGGCGTGACGCGGATGTTGCCACCCCTTGGACGAAATCTGTACGGCCACACGTGCTGCCTTCCGACCCTCCGGCAAGCATGAATGAACGAGTGAATGAATCCCGTGCCACCGTCATTTCAGCCCGTTCGATATTGTTGTGCTCCCTCGCATATTGTGTTGCAACGCACAAAAGGGTTGGTAAAATGGGTCAGAAGTAATATGACTGGTGCTTTTTCTAGCGAAAGTGTTTTCTTTCCAAATACATTAGCTGTGGGGGTTGTTTGTCGAGGATTGGGGCTTTCGGAAGTCGGAGTGATAGAGTTCCTGGAATAGTCAACAGATAGTAGAGGGAATTAGTGAGTTAAGGGTTAATCGTGTGCTTCGGGATTTAAATTGAGAATTTATAGAACTGTAAGCTAAGTTAATAAATGTTTCAAATCTCCTCCGAAGTAAATTCTTTTTGAAGTCACTTAGTTTTACCTAGTACTACATTTCGTGATCCACGAACTATTTTCACCAACATAGCCAACCTGTTCAACTATTCACAAATATAGAAATTATCAAAGTCTGAAACATTGGAGTTGAATTTGAAGGGATCAAACGTGGACCCATGACAGTCAGCCTGTTATAATTGCCATGTCACGTAGCAGAAACGAAATTGATACGATAAACGACATATATTTTGAATCGTATTGTCAGCTGCCATCACGAACGATTGTCAATACTCGTTACTCTCGTATCGGCAAATGAGTCTCGCTGGATTACGGAGAACCGTCTCATTTTTCATCCGTATGAATACAATTCTCCCATCGTGTTTATTCCCCCTGTCAAGTTCCCCTCGATCCGATTGTTTTACTATACGCACTGAAATTATGATATTCTTATTACGAACGAATTCCACGATACACCGAGCGCCAGGCTTCTGGGGCGCAATGTTCAGTCGGCGGAAAATGAAACGGAGCTTTTTCGTTAAATGAAATATTCGTCTCGTGAAACATTTCGGTTTTTAGGTTTTTTCCAAACAATTATAATTTTCCGTGGAATTTCGCTGCTGCACATCGAAATGGGTACATAATACATTGCAAAGAAGATTATATTATTTAGTTGCTAAATTCGTTGCACTCCAAATGCGACGCATTATGACTCAAATAATACGTACTGGAAAGTAGAACTTACGTTAATGAATTCCAGCGATTTCTTGCTAGTCTGCATTCTAAAAATACTTGAAAAATCACCGAAACAAAAGTTGGGCATTATTGCGAATAAAATGAAATTATTCGAAAATAACGAAAAAATTTTTGTTCGAATAAATTTTTATAATTATTCGAATAAAAATTTATTCACTCCTGGACAAAATTTTGTTCATTTTCAAATCGCTGTACCTCCGCGATAAAAGGTCGCAAAAAATATTTAAAAATAGCCTTTTAACGCACGAACTTTCTAGTTTTTGAATCAGGGATTCCATTTTTCTCCCTCATTATGATACTGTTCTATTAAAATTTCTGTCTAATTTGAATGTACGCACGGGCCAAACTTTTTTTTCCAAGGTAAATCCAATGGAGCGCTCTTGCAGAGCAACTGTCTGACTTTCCTCTCTCCACCCACTATAACTCACTATTCTTCTCACTCGCCTCACCATTGCGCAACATATCTATAAATCTCTATTTCAAAACACGACGTTAGCTTCGCGAGCGTCTTGTCGCTTTGCAATTAAACCTAGAAGTCATTTCGTTTCTCAAGCAGCGGAATCACCTTACATCGTCGAAACATTTCTTCCGCTCTCGACTGGAATCGCGCAAACGTTTCTCCCATTCCCTTCGCTCGAGCCGTTCAAAGCTCTCCAGACGGCGTCGAAATCTCTCCCAATTAAAATTATCCGCTGGATTTCGGGGCTAGTGGGCGAGGAAATTTCGAATTTAATCAGAAGCGTGGCGCAGGGGCGTTGCAGTTGTATCGGCTGAAGCCGACGGGGCATGGGCATCGGTTCTCCTCGAGAACTTTGCCCATTTCAGGCTAAAGGAGCGTAGACGCGCTCCGGAACTGGGACTTGGGAGCGACGCGACTTGACAATGAACTAATTCGTCCCGATTGCCCCGGCGACGTTGCACCGCGAGTCGATCTCTTAGCTGAGTAAATTCTTGGCCGCGGCGCGGAATTGCGTCCCGGCGAGTTGAGAGGAAAGGCTGGAATCGAATTAGAACTCGCGTTTAGATTGAAAATTGCTGTTTCCCTTGGGTAATCGAACGGGAACGCGGATATCGCCGCCCACTCTTCGCTGTTGTCATTGATAATACACGCTCCTATTGCTTCCCAAGCTAGAGCACCGCTAAGTGCGTCCAAAACCTTTCTCTCCCTTTGGTCCGACGGTCACTGTCGATTCTTATTCCACCAGGATTGCTTCTCTCTCTTGCACAGCCTCGAGATCGACCGGCGTAATGCATCGTCGATCGGTGCTCCGTTTTCGAGATACGAAAATAACCTGCGCCGAGCTGATCATGTTCCATGGAGCTCTGGAGTTGTGCGTCCGCGGGATTCAAATTTAGTGATGGATGATTTCGATGGGGACTGTTCTTGTCGGTGGACGGGTAGAAATTTAAATTTTGTAGGAAGGGATGCTGGAAAATCGATTGTAATAATGTGGATTCTCTCGGTTGAGTTTTGGTGCTGGGAACACTCCCTATGTGATGAGGAAAGTGTAAAGCCCTAGTTTTCGATAGGCTACTCAATTGCAGAAGATTGTCTATGACTCATTTATACGTATACAGAGCAGGAATGAGGTCTACAATGCGCATGCTCAAAGGGAAGATTGAAAATTGGGTGGAGCTTCTACCTCGTCCCATTTACATCATAGATTCTTTAGTGAGTCAATTGGAGGTTATGAAACGATCTAGTATCGAAGCATTGATATTGACTTTCAACCAAAGATCTCTCACATATCCCTTGGAGATACTGACTAAATTGGAGGTTTAGTGAACGATCTAATTTCGAAGCATTGCTGTTCTCAATGAAAAAGCTTTCATACACTCTTCTTTTTCCCACACACCCCTTGGAGATACTGACTAAATTGGAGGTATACCAAACGATCTAGTATCGAAGCATTGCTATATTGACAATTAAAAATTTTTCACTCACCCTTCTTTTTCCCACACACCCCTTGGAGCTAGTGACTACATAGATTGAAGGTTTAGTGAACGATCTAGTATCGAAGCATTGTTATACATAGTCAATCAAAAATTTTCACACACCCATCTCTTTCCCACACACATCTTGGTTTACTGAACGATCTAGTATCGAAGCATTGCTATTGTCAATTGAAAATCTTTCGCACACCATTCTCATCTCCACCCCCTCTCCTTAGCCCCACCCACAAAGCTCATCTTCACTCGGTGCACCAATGCGCAATTTACTTAAGAGGCCCCGAAACCAAGGGAGCAGATTTCCAGCAAAAGTTGCGCCCACCCAAAAGAGCACCGCATCGCCTTCCCCCCTTTGAACAGGTTTGGACGGTCGCCAGTATCCATTACCGTCCCCGTTGCGCTTAACGCGATTCCACGGAATTCTGTTCCCCCATTTTTTTTCCCTCCTCCGGACTGCAGCAGGAGGGGTGTGGCGGTCTTAATGTATTCGCGCAAGTTCACGGTGGCGCGTTCGTTTCGCCATTTTCAGCGCCCTAGTAAATCATTCTTAATATTTCGTTCTGTTTGCCACGAGAGGGGCGGCGACAAATCTTCCCGGCGACAGCCCAGCTCCTCGAGTCGAGCTGCAGCGCGCAATTTATCGTCCCGTTTAAATTAACCCTTTCCGCCGCAACATCCAAACGCTTAGCGTACACGGCGTGCGGAAATCCTCCGCCTCTATCAATTCAGCATACACATTGGACTCCCATCGGCGTTCTCCGCACAGGATCATGTATCCCCGTGACACTTAATCAGCCACGAGTAAGCTAGCTGTATCTGCACACGATCCCCAACACTTTTCGCGTTATTACTAACGAAAACATCGCGTCAAGCGGACGAACAAGCAGTCGGTCGACGAGACCGACGCGAAAAACAGTAATTTAGTAGGTCAGAATTTTTTTCCTTTCTTTTTTTTGGGGCGGAACGCCAGGGCTTGGTGATTTGTTACGGAGATGAAGGCTTTACCGTGGGAAACGCTGATGCCCGCGGATTTTCCGCTCTGCGTGAGCGTTGATGGCGTCGCGGCGGCGTTAAATCGGGCCCGTGTAAAGTCGAAGGGAAACAAACGGCTGACAACGGGGATAAACGCGAGGATATTGCTCGTTGTGCAACGTAATATCTATATCCCCCGTTAGCCTAGGCGACTATCAGCTCGCGCAAATCCATCCTCGAACTTTAATGACGTCCCGTTGTATATCATTGGCGACATTAACTGGGCCATTCGTTGAGCGATGACGGCATCGGGGCTATTGTATTGAGTCACACGCATCCTCCGTTGTTTTGCAATATCGGGGGATTCGCCTACATAGAAACTGCCGGCTGAAGGCTAGATTGTTAACGATGTCTTATTATATTAATGATGCCTCGTGACGCGGACTGTTAATGGCGTTGCAGGGGAATCGATTCACTTGCTCGCCTCGATGAATGATCGCTCTTTTGTCACGTGGGTGAACTTAACTACCCCCAGGCTTAAGGCAAACGTTTTTGCATCGGAATAGATTTATTACATACGATGGGCAGAGATCCATAATACCAGTTATTTAAAAAAAAATTGTCGTTAAGGAGAAATTAACTTTTATTTAAATGAAAGCCAGTTGTTATTAAATCTCAATGAAATTTCTCAAGAAATGAAATGATTAAGAAATGGTAAATTTTAATTTTTCAAATGTTTAATTTCTTTGTGAATACCAGTAACTATTATCGATGACGGGAATTATTTTTGGTTACCAGAAACCAATATGTTAATTATTGTTATTAACATTCCTGTTAATTAGAATTCACTGACAGCATTGAAAAAAAATAAGTATGAAACTTATATATTTTATTGAGCAAAAAAACGGAATGAAAATGTATGAAACAAAGAATAGGATAAAAGATATTGTACTACAATGTACCGTTGTTTTGCTTAAGAAAATATATAATTTTGTAATTATTTCTTTTCATGTTGTAAATGAATATTAATTATCAGTAATATTAATAAGAATAATTGACAATAATCGAATGTAGCCAAAAAGATTTTTCGCCGTAGATAATGGTTATCGGTAACCAAAATAAAATACGGGTCATTGATAATGATCACTGGTAGCCACAAAAATGTTAATCATTCATAATGGTTATTCGTAATGAAAAACATTTAATTAAAGATTTTAACTCCTACACCATAACTTTTAAAATTTGTCGTTAAAATATCTGACGATGGAATATATTATAAAATCATTAGTAATGCTAGTGTATGACCTAAATGAAGGTAAAAATGAGTTTTCGGATCTCTAGAATTTGAAAATGAGTTCGGGGTGAAACTAGGCGAGGGTAGCACTCCATCAAAGTTGACATGAATCCTCTTTTCCTTCGTTAATGTTTTATATCATCGTTGAATTCTGAAACAGACAAATTGAATGTGGTGTAAGTTCTAATTACAAAAAGTGTCGGGGTTCTCAAGATATTTGAAATAGGTTCCACAGATTAATGCTAAGAAAGAAATCGTACTAAGCATTGACACGTTACTATATAAATTAAGCTATCAAAGTAAATGGCGCCAATTCGCGGTTATTAGATTGTTTATCAAAGGCAGTTCCAGCTAATGTTATGTTACCTCCAGCGATGAAGTAACCCTCGAGATTATTCTCGAACGATCTTTCCACAAATATCACCCCTCACTCGCGGAAAGACGGTCGTTTTTCTGTTCCTCGGGCGTCAAGTGAAAGTGTCCCGATCTGTGCCAGACGCGTTACCAAGGATCCACGGTTACAAGTACATATATACAGAGAAAGCTAACCCAAATAGATAATGAAGAAACCAAGCGGGCTCTATCGCCTCTGTTGCACGGCCACATCACCACCAACCCCTTGGTTAGAAGATAACGGCCTGAATTTAATGAAAGCGAGACGCAATCGAAGTCGCGTGGAACTCGTTTCCGGTAAAGCCACTTGTGCGCGCTTATCGGCGCGAGTCCCGCGTTTCGCGCGTTCGAAATAGACCGATTGATAAAAGGATGACTTCGCCTGAAGCTCTTAGGTGGAACGATACCGATTCTCTGTTTCTAGGAAATCGTAACTGTCGATATCAATGGAAAAGAGTGTTTGTAAAAGCGATAGAGAATAGTGAGATAAAAGTATTAATGCTAAGTGGAAAAAAATTTTTACTTAGAGATTTTGGTGATGTTTCCGGAGATTATAGGTTTCAAAAAAATATTTGTGGGGTGAGAAACATGTTTTCCCCAATATCTCGAAAACTATGCACTATAGAAAAAAAATATTTTAGACGAAAATAATTTGTTTTCTTGTAACAAATTCCGCCACGTAATCAGATTCATAATACGTCAATTTGTTTAACGAATATAGTAAAAAGTAGTCTAAAAGATTTCTCTCCATAGTGCATAGTTTCCGAGGCATTGGAGCAAAGTGTTTTTCACCCGCTAGATATTTTCGTTTGCAGCTAAAAAAAATACGTGTCAAATATTTTTTTGACAACTATAATTACGTAAACCTCATCGAAATCGGCGTGAAACAGTTGAGTGATGTACCTTGGTAGTACTAATTATTCCGAGTTGCTCTGTTCCTAAACATAGTACCTACTACATGTTCTAAATAACTTTATTACCAACCGTAGCACTACTTAGGTAATTTATGTCAATCTTACCACAGAGAAACAAAACAACAGTATGTCTGCCGCAAATCAGCATTATCCTAGATGACTGTGCCAGTAGTTGTTCCCAAGTTCATCAAAGGAACACTTAATCCTGCGTGTCCTAACATTCGCTACCACCCCACCTACAATCGCCATAACAAAGCTTACTGCCACGTGTCCCATAACTTCCGCAAACTTCCCGCTAGCGATACCAGACCTAACCTACTCTCCCACACATACAACGTCTAAAAGTTGTAAATCCCTCGTACTCTAATCGTAGATCACACCGAAATTCTCCCCCATTTTCCAACGCTCCAGTTCCCATAAGAAACCCTAACCCCTTACACAGCTTCCCTCGCTGCACCGTCGACAAGCTCGCCGCGCTTAAAGTGGTCCGAGCATTAAATCCTCCTCGTAGGTCAAGCTTTTACTTTCGCAACTCGGCAGAACTCCACATCTGCTCGAATCACCGTTATAAGAACGTAAATGGGCTACCTATGACAATGTACGTAATCTACGCTACCTTCCAGGATCACCAACACGAGGAGCTTGCAAAAAATTCCTCAAATTCAGAGAACACCCTTCGAAGCTTCATGTGATTAATTTTATAATTGAGGACATTGAGAACTTTGAGTAAATTAGAAAATAGTGTTTATGAAAGTATTACTTTGATAAGTTTTCAATTCTAGGTTTGGCGAAAAAATATTAATATTAATGCACAGAAGATAACGACCCGGAGCCTTTATTAATATTAATATAATATTAATAAATTTATATTAATATTTTTATATTAATATTAATATTTTCACTTTTTATTTTTTTATTCTTATTTGCAATAAATCGCTCATTTGTTATCGGATGTGCATCAAAACTCCACCAAAGCATGTAGAATTATTTTACATATATGACACGTCGTACCTCAAAAACTGTGAAAAATGGAGCTGCACCCCTTTACTACAAGGTCCTGAATTTATAAACAGTGGTTTCACTGCAACCTCGCTTTTATTCTTGGTTTTCTACTTCTCACTGTGAGAACATGTATCATTCTAACAGGGGTAACAAAGTCGTAATAATAATAATACTTCTCCAGTAGTAGCCCGCATCGAACAAAATCCGTACAGGGCGACTAATTTATTCGCGCAAGTTCCTGCACCGCTGGAAACTTGCCGCCAAGATATCGAAACTTGCTGTCCCATACCTGGCGGGCTTGTTACGCGTGTTTACCATATTTATCGGTGCGGTGGTCGTTGAATATATTAAGATAATCAGACCGTGGATACACAAAGGTTCCATCGGGATTCCCTCGGTGTGGCAATCGCTGCCGATGGCACACAGCCAGAATGAACTTTCGTAATTGAACTTACAAGGGGCGGACACAGTGAAATAGACGCACATTTTGACGAGCCTTCACATGCGGAATCTATGTCGCAAATAAGTTGACAGGTGTCAGAGATTTTATTCGAGTGGGATTTAATAATGGAAATATTTTGTCATAGTGTCCTTATAAGACTAAAAAACTAACTGTACCGTAAAAACATTCCCATGGTCGTGAATTCGGTCTCCGTTATAACTAAAAGATCTTTTTTCCCCACTTTCTATCTACTCTCTTATGTATCGATGGTTATTGTTAGATGCTGCTTTATTGTTAAGCGGCGCAAAAAGCGCAACGAGAAGTTCCACGAAATTCTCACTATTGCTGTGTATCGTAAAATCATCCAGAGCTATAGAAGATTATTCTCCAAAGAGCTTCGTAAGAGAGGAAAATAAGCGTTGCTGGGCAGTTGGTTTTCAACGAGATGAAATTCTGTTTCGTGGAAAGGCGGAGTCCGCAAATGCGCAATTTAATTGAGGCAACGTGCGTGCATATGGTCATATGTGGGCCATCCCGTTTGTTTGACTTTGCAAGCTGCTTCTAACATTTCGTTATTATTCGGCGATCAAACGCTTTTAGGCCAGTTTTGAATGGAGTCGTAGACTCCGAACCCTCTGCGCCAAATTGGCTTTGTTATTTATGTGGGGTACGAAAGGTGTCTGGCAGTTTTATCTGAGACGGTACGGAAGTAACCTACTTTGTTCTTATCGAACAATGGGGACAGACTCAGTTTGGGAGGAATGGTGAAGGCGTTTCTGTTAGGGATGACTGGATGTGAATTTGACTTTTTGGGAGGTTTATTTTCTTAATTTTTGCGTGGGAATGCTTGTGGTTGGATTTATATAGTTGCCCACACTGAGTTATTTGGTGGGGTAAGTTGGATTTATGTAGTTTAAATGGATTCGTTTCAGCTTTGAACTTCAATTATATGGGGCGTATCATTGCTCTAGTTACAGAATATTATGTGTTGGGGTCATAACACACTTCAGTGATATGGTTAGTGTATCTGGTGCAATTGTAATATTAGAGACAGTGAACAGTAATAGTGGGAGTGGCTAAAAGTCATATTAGGAGTAGTCTAAGCTCTAATAAAATCTAATAATAGAGATCACCAGCCGTAACAGCAGCAATAGTATAACGTCTAATGGAAATGTGCCTTAATCAACCTTCATACGCCAGTCGAATTTACTTTTGACTGCACTACCGCAACAGTGCCAGGCTAGAAAAGCTACATTACACATTTCATCCTTGACACGGTCCAAGTTATCGTTCATTTCGTGCATGGGATTTATGATCCGCAGAACTACTCGTATATTTCGGCCCCAGTGTTCGTTCGATTCACCGGTATTGACGGCCTGTGGTTGGTAGCCGCAAAATATCGTGTATGCTCGCCGTGCATGTCGGCCAAGCTGACGATGCCACGATTTACGATGCCAGCGACTTACCTTACACGACAGACCAACGGCGATACGTTAGCACGGTGATGTAACCGCGAATCTTTTCCCGATTAAAGCCCCGATAAATACTGATCTCGGAGCGAGCTGTCGTGGGCCCCGTTTCAGCGGGTTAAATGAAATTTATGGGCGAACGTTTCAGGGCGATTGTATTCATCGGGGATCAAACGAATTTAGCGGTCCGATTGGATTCTAAACCGGGGGGGGGGGGGGGGGTACGTAGGGCACAGAATTGAATGTGGAAATCGACTGAAAATGATAGGAACTCGGAGTTCCAGATTGTGCAGTTTTGCAGTGTAGTTCGGTTTTATGTGGAACAGAATTTTGTGCTATAAAGAACTGTGGAACTTTGGAATTCGGCGTCTTTGAGAGTTTGGAACCCTGGAATTTGGAGACTAAGGAATTCTGGAACTGTAGAAATAGGAGCCTCGTGTTTTGGAACCCTAGAATTCGGAGACTGGAACTCTAGAATTCGTAGTTGGATCTTTTGAACTCTGGAACTCTAGATTTCGGAGACTTCGAAATTCCGGAACTTTAGAACTCTAAAACTGGCATCCTAAAATTCCGGAAGTCTACAACATTAGAACTCTAGCAGCTCAAAAATAAATAGTAAATACCTCCACGATTCTCAATTCCCCTATAACATAGACCTTTACAATCCCAGAGTACATCTTCGACTTCCAAAATCTGCAAATTACTTACAACAACTGCAAATAAATTCTTTCCAGAACGATGTAATCTCATTAATTCGACAAATTCGAAACATCTCAATTCATCTCCAGCCAAATGATCTCTTTATGCCAATTCCCATTCCGCCGGAATCATTACTCGGCACCTGTAGCAATACTCAAAATTCGTCCATGGGCTCGCCGTAGGAAAAACAACATAGAAAAACGCGCACACGTTCCCAGAGGACAGCCTATACCGAGGAATTTTCCATTTCAATGCAAAGTACAAAGTCGTGGCCCATTTTTCCGTAAAGGATCGTTCTGTACGAAATTGTTTCCCATGTCAGACAGCAGGTACCTACAATTTGTTTGCCTTGTTTCACGCCCGCTTCCCTTTGTTCCTCTTCGCTCCAGTTATTTACGAGCGGGAGCAATTTGAAATACAGTTCCCGCGGAAACCCTTCTGTCTTCATCGATCATCCCCGAATGATCGAAGAGTCAAACCGATCTGCTTTCCTTTCTATAACCTCGCGGCTACTCCTGTGTCGCAGAAGTAACCCCGTTGTAAAATGCGCTTCGCGAAAGTCCCTTCTTCCTTCTGCTTGTTCCGCAAGTTTCCGCGGTAACGAATTCCAAGCTGAAAGAAAAATGATGTATCTATGAAATCCGGTTTCCTCATTTCTCGAGAAAGCTTCCAGCACTTCAACTTGAAAGAATTTTTCTGTGCTAGGAGAAATGGGGAAAGAATTGTGCAGGGATCTTTCAATATATTCAATTTTGTAAGAGGTTTTTTTTTAATTATAATTTTAGAAAAGTTTACGGACCTTAACGTGTTAACTGAAGGTGACGAGTTAACTCGTCATTCGAGCATTCCTCCACATTGAATACCTAAAATGAATTAATTTCTCAAGAAAATTTCAAAATGTCACTCGAAAGCGTTTACTACAAAAAATTAAATTAATTCGACTGTAATAGTTATTAAACACGCCACTTTTAATATGTAGGAAACATTTCTTATCGAAAAGCAACTTAATTATCACGTTAAAGACTTACAAGTACCTAGTGAGCAAAACTAAAGAAACTACTTAGGGAATGTTTTTATTTCTCCACCTCTTCCCATTTTGTCCCCCAATATAAGTGCAACAAAGAAGATGGAAAAGGAGATTAATGTAACCACGACTGAAGTAATTCGAGAGCTTTCTAAAAACAAAAGAAACCTACATTTCATTATATAAATAATTTTTCAGAATCACCTAGTGGATTTTATCGAATTTTCATTAAAAATATTTTTATAATTAAATTTATATTTCCGTTTTGCCTATTCTTCCTCATTTTTGCCCACCACCAACACGAGACAGTCGCACAACTTTTAACGAGTAGGTAGGTACCTAGAATTCGTCGTTGTGTTTACATGATAACAAGCATCGTGAGTGACAGCAAGGGTGGCCTGGCGGAATAAAAGGGACGAACGACGTTCCCTTCGTATTCACGGAAACTGTAAACATAATCGTAATTGCATCATGGAGTGCAATTGTCAACGAGGGAAAATGCCACTTGACGTGGTCGAATTCTCGGATTTAACGAACGCGCACAATTCCGTGCTAGCTGTTCCCAATTGCATCCCCAGCGAAGGGCGCCGTGAAAGGCGAGCGAATATTTCCGGACGAACTTCCCTCGAAGGAGGGAAGAAGTAAATAGGAAAACGATTATACGTCGGACTACATTAAATTCCTGTAGAACAAGCTGAGAATATTGAATTTTCATTGCTCTGCTATTTCGTTGCAACGAAATTAATTAAAATCGAGGGTTGTGGGGAAACCATCCGTTAAAAGCGCTACTTGATAGTTTTGCACGATATATTTTACTGGTTATGAATATCGGAGATCAATGTTTGATTAAAAACCTCATTTTTCATTCGGTGTTACCAAATACAGAATTATTGTATCGGTCCTTCACAGACAGTGCACTGTGCCAACATCGTGATTAATTTGCTTTCATGAGTATTTATCGCAAATCAAATTGGTTTGGCTCGTTTTGTGCAACTAATTGTTTGTATGCAATTATTCCGTGCTAATTAATCACGTTTACCTACCTGCACTCTGCACAACTCGACGTTTCGTGGATGGGTGATTTACGTTTATTTGAAGAATTGGCTCCCCTGCTACCACTTTTCCTTCTTCTATAACATTTATAGAACTTACTGTGCGGGGTGTTAAAAAAGTGATGGCCACTGCTTTCAAGGGTGAATCTATAACTCTGGATCGGTGGAGATTTGTAAAAAAACTTGTTGCAAAATTGTTAATAATATTGAAAATTAATGTTAATTTTTTTCGCACGAAATATAAAAAGTGTGTTACGCACCCTTGTCGGCCTGTTGCAAATTTGTTACTCGATTCCGGAATTGGGCATTATTCGAATAAATTGTTAAAGTTAATGGAGAATAATGAATAATTTTTTATTCGAATAAATTAAAATTTGTTATAAATTCTCAAGTCTAGCGAACTATCTTAAGTAAAATAAGTCGGGTACTAATCGTTTTAAAAAATTGTGCTTACTACGTAAATTCGAGCGATGCAATAAATATTCCCAGTTCTGCATTCTGCCAATTTTCTGATAAAAGTAGAGCGACCGTACTCTTGCACCCAGCTAATAGTTGGTTCCTCGCGTGAAAAATCGTCGAAACAACGCGTCCATGGTGCCTCGCCAGCTAAGGACTAAAGGTTTAAACGTAGAAGGGGTCGGGATATTATGCACAGCGATCCTGGTGAAACCTGACTATGAATTAAGGATCTGTTCGGCATTCAGTTAGTACAGTATACGACCTGACACGTTCGCATAGTCATTCCGCCGACGAAGGCGGTAACGGGACCGGAAGCGAATGTGTTTGCCCCCAGCAAACACGTAAATCTCGTATCGGTGCTTTGTGGACACACCTGGATCACGCTAGTTTTGCCTTGCCAATAAAAATACTATCGATGGGAAAATGGAATAGATAACATCTAGAGAAATAGAAAACAAATAGGAAAACATATGCAGGTACGGAGAAATGAATTGATGAAATATCTGACGAACATTGAAAGTTTTAATGGATTCACTTTTTGGGTATTATGGACGGATACATGGGTTTAGTCTGTGCGTCGAACGCCCATATGCGTTCTGTGAGTACGGTTTACAAGTATCACTATAGCAATTCCGCACGTGGCGTAGGGGTTTGAATCGTCAGCATCAAAATGAGTAACGAAAGGCAACTATATTTCTCTTTGTTCTTTTTTGTACTTCTTATATCCTTTCCACTCAAGAAAGCGAGGAGAAATAGACACCAATGTACAGTAGACATTATTATCGATTCCAGTGCCATAGTGAAGCCTTCCATTCTATTGCCAAGACTCTGCAAACCTTCGAAACATCGAATTCCAAATTGAACCTGTCGCACGGTAGTTGCATTCTTTTTCCGCACCGGTAACGATTCGCGTATGGAAATTCTGCCGAAGGGGGTTGGAGTATCCACAGGGACGGCGTGGCTTGTCGAAAAACGTTACCACCGGCGTGCAGTTTCCAAATGTCTCGTTACGGTGGCTACGAGTACCGAACGGTCTAAGGAATAACCGCGCTGTTGAAAATGACACCGTGGAAATAGGAAGGAAACGCTCGACAGCATTCTCATTTTCTACTTTGACGGGGAAACGGTTTCTGTGGTGTAAAACGAAGTCAAGGTGCTCAGGATTGGTTTAACTTAATTGATTAGTATAACGCGGGAGTTTATGCAAAATATATGACACGTTGGCAAGAATATCCTCAAATATTCTGTTGCGTGGCGTTCTTCAGCTACTAACCCTCAATAATCTAAAACTGAGTTGGTTTCAACTGAATTCAAACCAACTCGGTTTTAATGGTTAATAACAAGTAGCTTTATTTCTGTTGGAGTGTATTCTACTTTTGTTGTGGTTTTACGCTATTTATGTCGTGACCAAATAAGTGCAAGCCCTGTAGTAGAAGAACACAGTTGGTGGTCTGCCTCAGGAATATTCCTTTGCACACGACTTGAGCAGGCGCCAGGTTAAGGAACAATGCTTCGAAGCATCGTACCTTCGAATTTCCAATAGCTCCGATACCCCAGAACAAACATCCAGCGAACGAGCTGCAAACATGAAAGGGTATCAAAAAGACACAATCAGTTTTCCAATCACTACTTCGCGAGTCCCAAAGGCGACGAATCATTTTTTCCCAACTCAGGTTCCCGCGCGGAAATATCGAACGAGTTTCCTTTGAACGTTCGCAGAGCGACGGAATTTAAATGCAAATTTCAACATCGCCACATTCTCTGGCTAAAGCATGCGCGCGAAAGTTCCTTGGAAGGGTCGTTGCTGGAAACTAATGACCGTTGGGGGACCGCGGTTGGGGACTTACCCAGACAAATGTCTAAAAACCAACATATAAATACAGAAATGTCCGTTAAACAAATAGGTTACTTTACAAAAGTTACTTTAAAAAAGGACAGATATAAAAGTAATTCTTTTTAATTATTCTACACTAACGAAGCACAGGTACTTTCCTTCTTAGTATTCGAATATTCTATTCGGCATTCAGCGAACGCGGAATGTGTGGGCCCGCCTTAACGCGTGGTAACCCATTAAGGTCCGAACACACATATCCGTTCCGTGTCAGTTCCGTTCCGGCGTGGCATTGGTAAGAAAAAGAGAGGCGCAGATGGTCTTTTCTTCTTACCAATGGCACGACGGAACGGATATGTGTGCGTGAACCTTTAACAAACTCCACAGTAGAAAATCCTTTCCTCAAGTACAGACCAGCGAGTACCTACACAGAGGTCCTGCCCGTCCCCTCCGATTAACGCGGAACCCTGCGTCAAGGAGCGACCCAGGAGTAGAGGACGAGTCCTAATTTAATGAAGGATCGCCCGCCCGCTCCTTTTTACCGCGCCTCGGCCAAGGCTAGGGGCAAGGTGTACGAGGAGGAAGGATAACACACACGGCTACGCAGACTGCCTCGAGGCGCTGGGCGTCGTGGGCAAGGTTGACGGGGGCCCTGGAACGAGTAGCTGAACTTCGACCACCCGCCAGGAATTACCGTTGCTCTTAGAGGCTGTATACCGCGGCGTAGCATTTAATGCTACGCCCGTCGTAACACCTTCTTGTCCTGCCGGTTTCCATCCAATTCTCTTTAACCTCCGCGGCAGGAAATACGATGGAAAAGGCGCCGCGCCTCCGCCAGCTCCTCCACCCTCACCATCCCCGCCCGTTCGCCAGACCTAGACAGATCCGAAGGCGGACCCTAGCGATCTTGACACCGTTGCCTGGTCGAGCGTGCTGAACGTGACACCGTTCGGATAACCGTGGCGAGATATCGCAGGCTCTTTCCTTGCTGAAAGCTTTACTTTTGCTATTTGCATGCGTGGGGGTTGTGAATGGGTGGATGATGAACGAGGTGGTGGTAGGTAGGGTAGTGATGAGTTTTAAATGTCAGTGGTAGGGGCAGATTAGATTACCGGTAGCTTTTGTTGGTCAGTGAAGGGTGTTTTTGATAAGCGTCCCGTTAGGAGTATTGTGTTCAAGAATTTGTTCAAATTCAACACTTTGAGCGGCGCAGGTTTTGAGAAATCCCATTTCAGCTGATCAGTTTAGTGTCAGTAAGTGACATGGACAAGCGTGAACTGCTCCATTGCGAAGCAGGGAAATGATATTCTTTAGCACTGGCACTGGTGCTACTAAACCCTCACTGCACTGATATGTGTAACCACCCTAAAGTATAAATTATTTTTTTCTACCCGTAATAATTGATTTACAATTCGGAAGAAATATATGAAGTGCAGCTAATATGTAGCTATATTTCCTCCTTTGATCCATTTATTTATCTTAACCCTTCGTTGACACACCTCTTTTTTCAATCAACTTTGACATACCTGGGTGGCTTACACCCAGAGCAATTTTTGAACGAGTGCCATTTTCATCCAAAAAATCCAATTATTATGAATAAAATCATGGATCAATTTCAAGGTCTCTAAAATGTATTCGAATAATTTATTTATTGAAATTTCATCACAGTTTTTGTAAAATAATTCTAGATTACCACATGTCGAGAAGAAACGAAGAAAATCTTTAAAAAATTGTAACTTTTACAAATGTCAATATTAAAAGCTAAAAATCTACAGAGTTGATGTTCGGATATAATATTTTGGGAGAAAAAATAGTTTGTAAGTCGGCTTTGAGAAAAAGGAATTTATTTTGCATATAAAATGTTCAGAGAGTCAAAATCAGCTTATGGGTGGCTTACACCCAGAGAGTCAACGAAGGGTTAAATAGTAATCGAGAAAAAAATGTTATAGTTTAAGGGCTTTTACCTCCATATTATCTTTAAACGAGAAGGTAGAGACCTGAGACTTCACAGAATGGTACCTCAGGTGAGGAGCATTGTTTAGCAAACAATAACAACAAAATTTGTCCCTTATACCTTGCCTGACTCTTTGGCACTTGCTTCAACTGTATCAATTCAAACTAAAATAAATTATTCTAATACTTACAACGTTTAGCCCTGCATTCATTGTGGAATTTACATTTTTTCCATCGAGAAAATAATTTTTTATTTCTTAACATTTACATCGTTTACCATTTCAACTCCTCAATTGTATCTACTCATGACTGAACCAGAAATGTGGACAAATTCTGCCTGGTTTATGGTCCATTTACGCCCACACGCTCCTACTAAAAGAAAACCATAAGTCGAGGCAGAATTTCCCGACAAACAATTCCGATGGGGACGGCGATAAGCAAAAATACGGGGATCCTCTTAAGCTACGCCTGTCTTATCTTCCTAGGGCCGAACTAACCAGAATTCTCCTCGTTAACGGGGACTGATAAGAACATCATTGGGGAGGCTCTAAGAAAGGGGATCTACGGTTGCAAATTTGAAGAAATCGCGATCGTATTATTGCCACTGGATAAAATACGACTTTCTGAAACGTCCACTTTCAGAGGTCGAAAAAATTCTGCCACCGGATTCTGTGATACAGATCATGTATGCAATTTTATTAATCGCATTAAAATTGAAGGAATTGAATAATAGCTGGGTATAGAAAATGGGCGCAAAAAAACGTACCAACTTTCACAATTAATTTTACATTTGCGTTCATGTAGATATACCTGTGAGTGACTCTATGTGTAGATATCCACTCTGTAGAAGAAACTTTGTCAAAGCTTTGTGTCTAAAAGATGAATTTAAATTTAAAAATAGAAACACTTCATTTTTCATAAAAAATTTTTAAGCAATGAGTCACTTACATTTAATAGGTACATAATTATGCCTGACGTGCACTGACTAATTGTGGAATCTGAATGAAATCTGTGACCCAAACATTGCCCACAATCCTTGTCGGACATTGCTAGCCCGCATCTTCTTGCAACGGCGCTCACTCGTCGCGAGAGCCTCGAGCTTCAGGATTAACCCGGAGCTTATTTTTGAGCAAGTCCATTCGCAAAAATTCCACGAGCATCCGCCCGTGACGGTAGCCGCCTCTCTTGGAGGAAACTTGTGGAATTTGAAACAGTTACGTTCGAGTTGCTCGCAATTAAATGGCGGCTGGATGTAATTGGACAGCGTTTTTGTGCCGCCCGGCGTTCGTTTAAGGCAGAATATTTTCGCGGGGAGGAACTTTAATTGGAATTGTTAGATTTAGAAAATGAATGTAAATGCTTTTTATAGTATTCTTCTGATTTATAGTATTTTATTTTAACTTATTCCTACTCCACTGTATCATGTATTTTCTATACCTATTCTAACCTTACCTTCGCCATCCCCTCCCGTCTGTCTCCTCCCTAATTGCTCCGCCCATTCCCCTCCCGTCCTTCTGTGTCAGAATATTTCTCCTCATTCTCCTTCGTGTATCTTCTTCCTCTAATACCTTCATTTCTTCATCTCATTCCTTCACCTAAATCTTGCCATCCCCATTACCCTTTTCCATTTACAATCTACTTTATTTAAGTACCTGTATCAATATCCCCGCCATCTTCACTTCCTTACACCACTCATATTTATCTCGCAATGTTTCCAATTTTCACTTCCTTACACTGCTTTTTCTTTCCTGCTTCTGTACTTATGCACCCCCCTCCACTTCCTCTCCCCCTCCCCGTCCCCTATAGCGAGAAATTAATATCATTCTCTTGATTTTAATTTACAAACCCGTGTCAAATTGGAAATATGTATACGCTTCGATAATAAACGCGCAGGCCAAATATTCCGTTTATCACGGACAAGCGACTCCGATTGTTTCGATTAATTATTAATGAAGACAGGACGCAAGTGACGCGTGAACGAGTTAATCAATGCGCAACGAGTCCAGTAATTAGTCAGTCAGTTGTTTCAGTTCATTTGCACGACCACCGTTATTTGTTAACTGCAAACAGAAGATGACAACGTGGATACGTTGCGTAACGTTGGTTTATTCAATAATCGCGAGTGTAAATCACCGTTATTTATACCACAGTTGCAGTCTCGACGGCGGATCAATCGTTCGCAGGAGAGAAGCGATGTTTACACGCGCACGTCAACGAGCCACCCACGTTTCTCAACGTTTCCCGCGCATCGCCAGCTTTGTAACAAGTTCAGAACCTTCGAGGAGGCTTCGTCTCCCTTTATCCAGTTTGCGTTACCGTAATCTTGTTCGCTGTGTGAAGTAAACTCGCGGAATGGCTCCGCCTCGACTGCAAAACGGATTTTACGCGGGCATGCGCGTAGGCAGGGTATAAATCATGCCCGCTGTAAATGTTGCTGTAACGAACAGAACGAAATTGTTTTTTAATCGATTTCTCTGGGCAGACTTTAAAGTCACTTCTATTTCCTTCGAACGGAACTATATATATATTTTACCAGTATATTCTTGTAAATAACATTATAATACCACATTTTTATGCAATACACTTTTCTCAAGTTCGTTGCTTTCACTTTCGTTTCATAATGAAACATGTTAAGTTTACGTTAAACTAGCGATGAAGTCTGTAGGGAATGCGTTTGCAGTACCTTTCCAACTCCATCTGCTCCTTCGTTACAGTTTGAACAAAATAAAGCGGCCCCTCAGAGCCAATGGAGGGCGCCTCTTCCCCCACCATGCCGCACAGCCACGCCCCCAGTCCCCCACCGCTCTGAACCCCCACCTCTCCCACTCACCGTGACGAGATCTGCACCACATGATTTTGCTCCGACTGTACCGCTATCGGGAATCAAGCGGCTGATGGGATGAGAAGGCAAAGCAGTGAGACGTTCAAACCGCGACCGCGAGGCAATGTAGCGGAACTAAAAGAATGCAATATCACGAGCTAACCGATATAGCTACTTATAGAATTTCATATCGCCGATGAAAAGGATCCTTTTGCCATCCAATATTCTACGACGCCCCAGGCCCTATCAGCATACCGGAGACCGCGCTGCATCGTGATATCGGGGCCGAGTTAAGGTACGACTTCCTGTTCAGGGGTCTTGCATTGGAAATCTCCCGCGGGGGCGGTGTTTCATTGATAAAAGCCTGTCTAACATAATGTACATCACGGATCGCGAAAGCTGGCGCCGGAGATAATCGATTGTGGAAATAATATTCCGCGTGGCTGCCCACCGACAGGCGAAATCGCCTGGAATATGAACGCTTAGCGCCCTCGAGTGGCAAGCTTAAGCCACGATCGCACGGGAATAAATCGTGGGAAGTGGAAGGCACTTGGAGAAAGTAGAACAAGTTGATTTTCGAAGGTGGGATGCGTGGGAGAAATGTATGGGGATTTCTGTATGTTTAGCGTGCAACACAGGGAACACTTAAGCCACGATCCCACGTGAATAAGTCGTAGGATGTACAGAAGTTAGAAATGTTCGGTGTGAAAGTTCAGATGCATTGACGAAACGTGTTACGGTATGTCCTCTGGTATAGGATACAGGAGGCTTAAGCCCCGTTCCCACGTGTCCAACATAATGCAAGAAATGCACGAGTAGTGATTAGAGAAAGGTTATTTTCGCAAAGCAGAGTTCACTGAAGATTCCTAAGTTCTCACACGTGCAATATGTTCCGTAGAATACACTTAAAGCTGCATTCCCACGTGTCAAAAAAGCAAGCATTCTTGAATCCCTTTAGATACTCTCAGCTTTCATGAGTGGTCGTCGTCGAAGGGGTGCTTCAATTTTATTCTAGATCTTCGAGTTGCACGCGTGGAAACGTGGCTTTACGCCCACTCAAATACGAGAAACTTCCACGACCAATTTATTACGCGGTCAGATACAAGTTGATCAGGTGTCGAACGTAAGCACCACCGATCGTTTCCGCGGCGGTACCACCGAGTAACGCAATCCCGGCGATTCATTGGAATCGAATGTCACCGTCGATTTACGTCACTGAGCAGAGGATAGTTATTTCGAAGTCTGCGGAGCTTCGAGTTTCAAGTTATTAGCCATCATCCCGTCGGAGCAGCTCCCACGATGTCTCTCTGTTGGATTATTGTTCTCAGACACTTTACGACTCTCGTTTTTACTGTCGCGCTGATTTGTCCCCGTCGAAAAAACCGTCGCTCGTGAAACCTCGGGACCCTTTTATACCCTCCTGTGACATTCTGGGGCGCCCACGGCTCCTACATAATTTTTCCATATCGACTTCTGTCGCCTAGCAAATGGTATCTCAGGTTTCATCCATTCCACGAGTGTCTCTTATTCTTCAAGGAGGGTTGTAAAATTTTTAAACTAACTAGTGTCTCTCTACTTCCCTTCTACTCTCAAACACTGTGTTTTTCTTCTCTCTTGAAGCAGGCTGAAGTGTTTTTACCCCTCCACAAACCACCCTCAAATTTTCAGTCTAAAACACAGTGTTTTTCCACTGTGTTTATTTATCTCGTGCATTCTATTTCGTGAATAGTTTTTTTTAATCACCCCTGCACTTTCATTTTGAAACATTACCCGTCCCCCCTACACCTTTCTTTACACTCTACATTTCTATTTTGAAACACAGTATTCCTACCCTTCTCCGAGCAAGGATGACCTACCAATCGAGCGCATGACGGATACGGGGTCTATTTTGACCCATAAAGTAGTTTCATTCCTGCACATCCTAGAAACTAACATTCGTATCAGATTGCGGCTTTCTATGATCTAAATCGCTCCTGTTCTTCGCGAACTAGTACTGACACTTTGAGTGGAGGAAAGTTTCGAAAAATGGCCCCAAGTCGGTCAGGCCTTCCCGACCGGTCACCTCTGCGAGGAAAGTTTTGCATACCACGTAGAAAGCGAGCTCCTTCCCTGGTTTCTCTTCAAAGTGGGCATCCAGGGGCTCTGGAACAATACTTTCTACAAACTATTAAAATCGAAACACACCGAAACCGTGCACAGGATGCAACCCCTTCCCTGTGCGCGGAAACACGCCGACGCCAGTCGAGGTGCTAATAGAGAATACTTAACACCTGTTAGGGGGAGTTGGGGCACTTTGATGCAACAGGCACAATGTAACATTAATATTATCTTGATATCTAGAAATAGTTAGAAGTTCAAAACATGATCACAAGATGGATAGATCTTTTGAACTTCTAACTGTTTCGATATATCAAGATAACATTAATGTTATATCGTGCCCATTTGCGTCAAAGTGCCCCGACTCCCCCCACCTATAAAATCCCACCACCCAGCGAGAAAGCTACCTTCGACTAAAACTAATATAACAAATCACCACAGAACCTTCCTACAGTGCCAAAACTCTGTGTACCTCGCAAGTGCAGAATGAAAGCCAAGGAGCAGCGCGACTCGTGTGATTTTGTCGCTGATCCAGGACACGTTCCCGCGAAAGACGAAGAGAAACGGCCTTCTTCTCCCTCCGTCTAGCGACACGTGTTCCGCGAAGGTCCGGTTAAGTAGCCACGCGAGCTGAATGCCCAATGGAATCCGTGAAACGACCGTAACGCCCGCGAAGTCGAGGCGCCACGAGATTCCCTTCGGCGGAGGCAACAAGTGACCGGGAGGCCAGGGAGACTGGGTCTCTGGCAGATCGCAGGGAGATTACGGGCAACTTGCTCGCTCCACTTTTTGATTTCCGTGGAGAAAACGTTGGACGAGGGCAACCGCTGCGATTGTCGCGCGTCGCCGGTGTTTACAGCCGCGACAGCAAACATGGCGTGCCAGGAATTTGGGGAACAAATGTTCCTGGGGCTTTGGGGTGGATTAATGGCGCCCCGTGCCTGATAACTCTCCACGGTTTATGTTCTTAGCCACAGAGTTTTTGGTGCCGCTATTATTGGACCATTTCTTCTAATTCCCTCGTCTAAAGTTGGACCCAGCTGGGCCGCGCACCGCGGCCGTTTCGAGGGCGTCTTTGAATTGACTCTTTTGCTGGGCAAGGGACTAATTGGGAATGGAAAGTGGGAGACGGTGTAGGTATAGGGTTTCCTGGGGGTTCGTTGCTTAGGCTTTGCTGGAATTTGGGATTTTACTCTATTCTCACTTGGGAAGATGTTTAAGGGGTTATGCCCACCTGCAAGGACTGAAAACGCAAGTATTTTTGTGATTTTTTTGGGGGAAAAACTTGAAGACTTTTTTAAACAAACCTTTATGTTTTCGAAAGTGTACATTTTATACTACTTGTAGTAATTATTCCACTGAACAATATAAATAAATAAAAGAAGTATCACTGATCTCCCGGCAGCGATTTTTTTTCAGTAGTTTGCGGTGACCACTCTAACTTTGACCTGATTTATCCGAAATTAAACATTCGAAGGAATTTAGTTAGTATATTAAATTATCTCGTCCTTAATCGTTCATTATCCCGAAATATTAATTTGCTACAAAATGGCAGCTGTTCAAATTAAAATATCGATTTTCACCAGAAAAACCGCTCATTTTTCATCTGTAAAATAGAGACTACGCCAATGAAAACGGAAATGAAAAATGAAAAAGCCACGATTAAGGACAAGTTTTTGATATATAGAATAAGCCTATAAAAGCTGAATTCATTCGATGGAGCGGTTCTCAAGATATTTTGGTCACCGATTCTGAAAATGTAGTTTCGAGAAAAACACATTTAAAGTTTTAAGTTAGGTTTACATCTTCCAGGACATACCTATGCTAAAACTCGCACAGCTCTGCCAATTTTGGTCGGATCAAATTGAAACTTTCACAGAATACTTTTGAGATGTTGTACTTTAACAAAATGTCAAAACCCCAAAATCCATTTCTCCGAATTTTGCAGGTAGGCATAACCCCTTAAGATGCTTTGGAGGGAACTTGAAAAGTGATGAAAGAATTATTTATCTGAAAAGCACGGTTGTTTGGATGAAAGAATTATTTAATTGAAAAGTACGGTTGTTCGTTGAGTGAAAGCTTCATGAAAGTGGAAAATGTGACATGAATTTTTTATTATTTGTTATTCAAGCTTTTAAATATATAGAAAGGTGAAAATAGGGTACTCACTTTGCTGAGAGTTAACCACAGCAACAATTAGACTTAGAGGATGCCAATCTTCAGGTCCTCTAAGTTTTAATTTTTGTGAGGCAGGGTGAGTTCCAGGGTGTTCGCCGAAAAAAAGGCTACATGAGCTTGCTCGAGAAGAGTAGAACGCAGAATTACTTCGTCGATCTTGGTGTAGCAGGGATCGAAGTAAATGGAGGAGTGGTATGTACAAGGAAAATAATAGTGTCCAGGGCGTCGTGCCAGTTTATTGCGTCAACCCTGATCGCCGGGCAAGCTTCCTTTCGGGAATCGTAAATCTTGAACCGTAAATCTGCTCCTCCTCCCCGCTGCAACAAGGAATTAACCCTCGAAGCTCTTAAGACGCTCGATACAGTCTTTGATAACGAAAGTTGTGGAGGTGTTTCAAATACCCAGAACTGAAAAGTTATGGGGTGTCTCGTGGAAAGTTATATAAGTACGTTTTAATCATTTAACCCTGGAACTATTTATGCCCAACGACCGCAGTATTTCTATGCTGCTTATAACTTATTTTTATGCTGACTAATCTGGAACCAGTAGTATTAAGCAGCTGCACTTATTCGGTCATATTAAACAACTAAGGGCTATGAAGTAGTGGTATCCAAAAAGTGTACCTAATACTTAATCCGTACCTGAGTTCTTAACTCTCTGATAAGACACTCAAGGGGGCTACCAATTTTACACTCTGTTAGTTTTTCTGTTGTGGTGCTAAACCCCTGCAAGACACTATGCAAATGACACAAAATATGGGGGAAATATTGTGTTGAGAAAATAAATAGAGGGTTCATTCAATAAAGGAGAGAAACACTATATGAAAATGGAAATGTAAGGGTGATTCAAGAAAAGAAAGCAACATTATGTTTTAGAATAGAAATGTACAGGATACTTAAGAAAGGAACACTATGGTTTAGAATTGAAATGAAGGGGTGACTGGAGAAAGGGGAGGAATAGCTTATTTCAGTGATAAACTATACAATGTGATTTTCATCCCCTGTTACAGAGTTGCACTTAGTGGGTCCCATTCTTACACTTCCCAAGGTTTTAAAATACGAATATCCAAGACATACTGTGAGAAATACAAAAGACCCAGACACCCTCCACCGAAGGTTAAATGATCCCAGAAGTCGAAAGTGACAAATTACTCTAGGGTTAAAAAAGTATAAAGAAAAGGGGAGAAATTCGATTGAAAGTATAAAAAGTTAAGTGGATAATCGACATCGCAGAATGAGATAAAAACCAATGTTGTAAGAAAAACACTTGTTCTCGTTGCATTCTGGGTTACATCAGCCGAATGGTTCGTACTGAACATTTAATTAAACCTCGCGTTTAAACTTAACGTTTAAACATTTGCACACCTCTCCAGGGAATGTTGCGGAATTTATTTATATAAACGTTCGCCGTAGCGCGTAAATATCAGCAACAAATAAAAAACGGCCAAGTGGCAGTAGTTTTAGACGAGATTTTCAAATATTCTGGTATCTGTACACGGTATCTGAAAATTTTTCCGATGCCAGTTATTCATTTTCTAATTCGTCCCATTGGTTCCAGGCAAAGCTGTCCCGTTTGTGGAGTTGACGGTGGCACACGCTTCGGTTCTCACGATTCTGGGAATCAGCTTCGAACGGTACTACGCAATCTGCAAGCCTCTGCGAGCAGGGTAAGTCAGAAAATAATACAAATTAGAGACAATATGTTTAATAGGCGTTTGTATGTAAAGAAGTGTAAAGATTCTTTGATTCTTTAATTCGTCCAATCAAACGCGAACACCTTATTTAAAAGGTGCCCCACGTTTTCCTTTCTCCCTCAAAGCCACGCGCACTGTTCGCCACGTTTTGATTGGCAATCAGCGTCATCCGCGTCGTCATTCCCCTTGTCAGCCGCGAGTTCGGCTCATCTCAATCGTTTTGCCTTGATTTCACCGCATTTGTTGGACAGGCGAGCGGCTCTATCGTCGCTCTGCTCCGCCAGTATCGCTGCTGGAACGATTGGTATTAGATTCGTGTGCCGCGGCATCGATCCCAGATGTCAGTCACGATCCCGCGAAACGTTACACGATTTCTATTCGTTTCTTTCGTTTTACTTCTCTCTTCCAGATACGTGTGCACGAAGGCCAAGGCGACGCTCTTCTGCCTTCTGGCGTGGGTGATTTCGGCCATATGCACGAGGTGAGAAACATTCCGGAGGGGAATGAAAAGTATGGAAACGTCCACTCGTTACAATGCTACCCTCCGTTTCTCTGCTTTCCCCCCTCCAGCTGACGCTTGCCACGCTTTTTTCGTTCGCTCCTTTTGCCACCCACTTTCAACGACACTCCTCGCTCTTTATTCCCCTCCCCTTCTTCGGTGTCGCTCGCTTCTCGCTTCCACAAAAAACGCGCGAAAAAGATCCTTTTGTTGAAGGGACGCGAGGTATTCCCCCTTTGGGGTTTTTGGTTGAATTTGAGGGACTGCAACGTATGTAGTTCAAGGGTTTCTCGAGTATTTGTTGCAAGTTCCACTTTTCTAGATTCTTGGCGGGATTTGAAAGTCTCTTTCTCTCAATTTTTTTGGTGAAATTTGAATGATACATTTTTTCAGTTTTTTGGTATGGGATTTAGAAGTTATTTGAAAGTTCCACTTTTCACGGTTTTTTGTGGGATTTCGGAGTCTTTTGGAAGTTCCATTTTTTATTTTTTGGTGGGATTTCGGAGTTTTATGGAAGTTACATTTTGTTCAGATTTTTTGGTGGAATTCGGAAGTCAGATTTTTTCAGTTTTGGATTTGGAGTTTTTTTAGAAGTTCCATCTTTTCAGTTTTTTGGTGGGATTGGCCTTCTTTTTTTAAAGTTTATTTGTAAGTCCTGTTTTTTGGTCCCCGGATTTTTTAGAGTTACCATATTGTTTGCCTAATATAAGACTTTTGTAGAAAATTAGTTGTGGTTTCAGAGTCACTGCTTTAAGTTTGATTCATTTTTGTAACGGATTTGCAGTAGAAGTAGATTGATGTACCTACCTATCAATCGTTTCAAGAAATTTTGTAAGGTTCTTCTTGGTAAATGCTTTTTGGAGTTTGTTTCAATGTTTTTATTTGTTAAAAGTCCAGCATGCGTTATTTTTTGGTTGCGCGCTGAGGGTTCGAAATTCATTTACGTATCGGCGTGTCAATATTTTATCCCGCGGAAACTAGTGATATATTGCCGGTGTGTATTTCGTTCCAGTCGGAACGGTAACACTGTATTTTATCAGAAATCACGATGAATGTGTTGTTATAAAGGAATTTCTGCTACTTTTTTATTTTTGTTAACGATAGAATGCACCCGCGCTATTTTTATGGAAATGCGCGAGATTTTACAATAGGAATCGTGGGTACCGCCTGTTGATACGAATCTGGAACATTTACTCTGACATTGATGTGTTATTGAAACGCGTATGCATTTTAGCGCCGTTACAAATTGAAATAAAAGGAGTAAACCAACTAAATTTACAAAAGCTTGTTCCTTTCCAAGCTCTAGTATTCCCGTAAAAAAAATGCAGGCAGTTGATAACCATCTTTATGAGAAATCATGATCTCCAATTTTTTAAATAATTTATCGAACATTGTGCATGAGAAATGGAATATCGAATTCAAAATTGAATTAGATATATTCTAACGCAAACTCGTGCAGACATTTTTCATCTTTCCACCCTTTGGAGCTTTAAAGCTTCAATACTTCAGTATCCTGAGGATTTTTTAAATAATCCTCGAGTTTGATTAAAAAAATTGTTACAAAAGCATGCACGAGTAAAGTGCCTGCAGAAGAGTTCCATTTCGCCGTTTCTTCTGAAGGAACGCAAGAAGATTGCAATTTCGCGGGCGTTGAATAAGAATGAAGAACAAATGGAAGTTGAAAGGCAGCTGTTCCACGCAATTACAGTATATCGCGCAGATCTAGCTGAACTATCGCAATCTTTGGCCATGTGTTGCCACGACGGTCGTTGCACACGCGAACAATGGATTCCCCTCTGCGACAGTGGCGAAGAAGTTTGCCGGGGAAAGTCGATGCAGCTTTGATCGATGATAAAGGATTACTGTCAGCTCGGAAACTTTAATGGATCGTGAGACATTTTTGGGAAATTTGCAGCTTCCAGAAAATGTTGGAAGGGGGATTATGGAGGATATGAATGTTGGAAGGAATGGGGACACGGTTAAAGGACCGATAAAAAGTAAAATTTTGTGATTGAGATTTATAATTAATATGTCTTCGAGTTCTCCTTTTTTAATTTAACTATTGTAGCTGTTGTCTATTATCACGTCCGCTCTATTATTCTTTGCAAATTTGGGTACTCAATGAAGACCTTTTTGTATTTCACGATTGGTATTTTGGTTGCAGATTTCTTTTCATTTTTTAAATTAATACTATCTTCACTGAATAAACATTTCCTAAATGTCTCGTGTGAAAAGGACTTAATAGTCTTCTGGTTTCAATTATTGAACTTTCCATTTTTGAGATTCAGGTCCTTAGTTGTACCCCACGTGCGGAAATCCTCTAGTCACATTTGCATCCCATATCCAACGAACGCCTGTCGAGCGTTCCACGCAAAGGATACTCCGATTGACCAACCCAAAAAATTAATTTCCAATATCGCAACCTGTATTAACCTTTCGGAGTACTGTAATGGTTCCTATTTGCTTTTTAAATAGTTTTCCAATTTGCTTCTTAGGAAAAATCGTTTAACTTTTAAGACACCCCTCCCCCCTGCCTCTGGGTATCGAGGGTAATTTAAAGATTGGTAGCGGAAATGGGCCCTGGGCGAAGTCACTTACTCGTCCCTTGTGGTCGTAGGGCGTTTATCATTAAGGGCCAGTTTCCGGAAGAGCGACGATGCTAATAAAACGACGGATGCTCTCGTGGAATTACATCAGTATTCTCATGAATAAGCCTCCTCGCTGATGCAGCGATCTCTTCTAGAACATTAAGTGGAGTCGTCACACACGGCCACTTTGTGTAATTAAATGTATCGAGAGGGAACAAACGAGCAGCGATCGAACGTCAACTATACTTATCAGTGCTTGAAAAAAATGGAATTTCTTATAAATCTAAGTTTAAGTTGACCATTTCAAGCAAATCACAAGACTCACCAGTAATCATCCAATTACCATGGGTTCAAACATAACCTCTTTGCCTAAAAAAAATTTAAATACTATGCCAGGAGAAATATTAAGTCACAAAACTACGAGGAGGGAATATTAGTGTCACCAGTTACAGATTAATCCAGTTAACCCTTGGATTACCGAGGGTGAAAATTTTTGCATAAGTCGTGTGCGGAAATGCTTCAATCTCATTTGATCATAGTACTCAATGAACGCCTATGAGCGTTCCCCGCACAGACCGCACGCATTGGCCAAATATGTATGGAGTGGGGGTAGCTACTCAAAGACCTTAAGCAGCCAACATCTTACAAACCTGACTATAGCGAGTCAGAAATCAACATTTTTGCTATTAATCACTTTTCTCCTCCCACACCTTCTCGTCACGTTCCACTATGTCATGCTCCATTGAAAAGTGAGGAGGAAACTGCATGGAATTCACAGGACCGGCAGAAAGATGCAAGGTTAGTGATAATAAAGCAACTTCTAGGAGCTTCACACCTCGGCCACTGGCTCGTAACGCTTTCCTCCAGCTGCTCCTAAAAAGTAACGACGTTTCAAGCGTTCGTACCATAAACCGAGGCTTCAGGAACACCCCGGAAACTAGTGCTGAGGGTTTTGGGAACTCGAAGGCGGGGGAAAATTAAATCGAGGGAGCGGAGCACACTTCCTCGGTTGGAATGAAATTTTGGTGGGTCGACTGGCCTTTATCAACGATCCTTTTGAAACATAGCGGGCGGTCCACGTCTCGGGACAAAAGGATTCGATTTTTAGGTCGTAAAGCCCACGCGGCTAGCCGCCCTCCCTCTTTCACGCGCGAGTGCGCCTGAATCACGGCGATCCTGCATGCCAGGGGTTCTTAACTCGGGGTACCCTAAGGCGTTTAGGATAGATTTCGGAGATCTGTGAACTTAAAGATTACAGAAATAGTCAGGTTTCCAAAAAATATCTCTAAGTGGAGGATGGAATTGTTGGGGGATAATGAGAACTAGTTTCGGGATTTGCTGGGTGATCTAGTATGGAGGCATTCTCTTCATACTGTTTAATACACCGATGCATCTTTATTTTCAGTATCCTGTCACTGATATTTAGCAATTTCTTCAATTAGGAATAAATGGGAATGCGAAATGAGAATGAGGTTTAAAGGAGAAATTAAAGAAAGAAGGGTAAGGAAGGAAGAAGGTCCTCTAGAAGGTTCTTTATTCCAAATTCGATCTTCGATGGCGTCCAATTTGGTTCATCTTGATTTCTGCAAAATTCAAGCTGTGGGACCCCCTTGTGCAACCACTTTTCCATCCTTTCTTGTACAGCTAAAGTAGTTTATCTTTAAACCGCCCTCGGGTTTTACCAAACTACCAAAGGGGTCCATGGCGCGGAAAAGGTTAAGAACCCCTGGTGCATAGCGCTATCTCGAGTCGTCTACGGAGGCTGGTGTCGTGAAGGGAGTATTACCCGTGAACCACTTCCGGAAAAAAACGCCTTACACGCCGATTACGTTTTTCCCCGTGTCGTAGATCAACGAACGCGGTTTGCCAGGTTCAAAGACGGCGGTATGTGACCAGCCAAGTGAATTTATGGTTGCTGAAAAGTAGACGAGAGGCAGATCGGTTTTTTTGAGAGACGAAGAGAGGATGAAAGAAGTAAACGTAGCGAAAGAACTGTTGGATCTCCTGGCGAATGACCAGCCCTTAAAAAAGCTCGATGAATCCTGAGGGTTGGGTGGAATCAACGATCGAGGGAAATTTAAATTGTTTCCTTGACGATATAGTGGTGGGAAGAAAAGAAGTAATTTCGTAGATGAAATAGTTTCGCTTGAGAAGTGAGGTAGGTATGGGGAAAGTGTAGATAAAGGAAAGGAGAATAGGATGGATGCAAAGTTGTCTAGGGGGTGGAAAAATATTTTTAAGGGGGAGGAAGGTGTAACAGGAATGTTATTAAATTTGTATAGGGAGGTTCTTATAGACATTGCGTCTACATTGCGTCATACTCTCATACCTCTTCCCATACAGCACACTCTCGTTGCAGCAAAGTTGCAGGATCGTTGCAGTGCAAGATTTAAATGTTGTCGCAACGTTGCAGCAATATTCCTATGTCCGCCTCCTGCAACATTTCGGACAGTGGGGTCAGAAATATAAATAACGTGTATATATGTATATGTGCCTGTGACTGGCCCGACGATATTAATTGTGTGCAGAGAATCATAGAAGTACAAAGCCCGTGTTTCTTTTTCTCAAAGAAAATGTTTTCCGTCCAAGAGCATCATTAAAAACAACGGAAATATTTTAGGTGAAGCAACGTTGCAGAAATATTGCAGGAACGTTGGCGTGCAATATTGCAACGAAAAATTGATGCAACTTTGCAGCAATAATTCTATGTCCGCCCCGTGCAATGTTACACGGCAATGTTGCAGCAACGTTACAACCACATTGCGCTGCAACCATGCAACACTGCAAGCTTACTGCAACGTTCCTGCAATGTTGCCGCCACGAAGTGTGCTGTATGGGCTAGTATCGCTTTCACTCTACTACTAATATTTCTACAATTAACCCTATCACTTTACTGCTAATATCTCCTCTAGTATCACTCTACGTCTCACATCTCTCCCAGTGTCGCTTCACCCCTCGCTAGTATACCCCTCACGTCAGCTAGTATCACTATCCCTCACATCTTCCACCAATATCGCTATCACTCTACTTTTGACATCATTGCTAGCACCACTCGTTATATAAACACCCCATATACATACGTCTACTGTTCGTGGAAAAGACCCTCTGTAAAACCGTGGTCCCGTATTCTCGGCAGAACGACGTTATTGATGGGGACAGAATGCATAATCCAGACCCACGGAATCCATAGCTTAAGAGATCCAACAAGGATCCGTGACGAGCGTGGTCTTGGAAAAATCTCGTTCTCCACTAGAAGAGAACTTTTGTCACAAATGAATTCTTTAATAAGAGAACAGAAAAATCTAAAAAATCAAGCAAACGTTTCCCTTCTCCTTCGTACAAAGATTTAACGCCGTTCAAAGTGCTGCATAAATCCAGTGGATAATTGAACGAAATCTTACTCATATTGCCATTATTATTTTCTAAGAACCTCACCGGTTGAATTACTTCAAACTGTAAATCCTATTTACCGACGACAAAGAAGAATATTCCTCGGTTGCCTGAACGATAAGCCACGCGTAGATATTACAAAATTTCATGACAGCCAAGATCAAGAGCTAAAAATGCATGAGATCGGTCGACCTCTTTCGTCTATCCCAAGCGCACTGATCAAACAAGACAGTATTCTTCAAAAATCACGAGCATCGTGCCAGCTTTTCGAGTTACAAAGCAGATCCAAGAGGTCTTTAATCTTCTGTGCAGTATTGTAATATCTTCTCGTTAGAGTTGACCCTTGCTTCGTTTTTAACGAAGCCTTCCCAGGAAAACAGCTCAAAAGGTCCTCGCTGGAAGTCCAAGGAGGCTCCCATTACTAAAGCTTGCTCCCGGAGGACTTTATTTATCCTGGATGGAAGAGCTGCAAGGCTTCTGTTCTTCGTGACAACGGTATCCCAGAGATGGAGATCTCCCTTCTTCGTCGACCATTTGTTTGATTAATTGCCCGAACTTCTACTGAACTGTGCTCCGTGGCGAAGACGCTGGGAAGTCGTAGCTAAGGTCTACCAAGTTCGTTCTGGCGATAGCGAATTATGTGATTCACGAGCAGCCCTTTGAACTTTCTCTGCTGGGGCGCTTTCGGCATGCTATAAAAGCGTAAAGTATAATTGTCGTGTAGTAGGGTGATCATGAGGGCAGTTACTTCGGTTTCGAACGTTTGAAATTGGAATTTAGGGGTGTAACGTGATGGGGGTAGTGAAATATAATGAAATAATAATGTGAAATAAATTTTAAGAAAGAAGGATAGGTATGTAATGTAGATACGAGTCAGAGATAAGACCTTCTATAAACTTTTAAGAGGGCAGAACAAAACCTTAATTTTTACATGTAACTATCAGAGGCACCGAATAGTATTACTATTTTAAATACAAAATTGAAGCATACTTCATTGAAATATAAATTACGTGAATTCAGTACTGAACCTTTACTTCAGTGACTCCCAGCCTGTGGGTCGTCTGGGCGGTCGCCACGTTTTTATTTTTTTTTTTAATATTATTAACTTTGAATTATATTCCGGAATACCTATTTTTAATGTGTTTTCTTTACCTTATTAAATTTACCTTACCTTACATGCTGGGAGCAATGCAGATTATTTGAATATTATAAAAGGGAATCGCTCCTCAAAAAAGGTTGTGAAGCACTGCTTTACTTGAACACAAGACCTTCAGTTTCAAGTTTCCGTTTTATTTCTCTGAATACAAATCCAGAAAACGAAGATACATCGTTCTAAAGGTCTCCATCAGGTCTCTATAAAATCCTTTGAAACCTGAAAAAGGAAAAGACTTGCACAAATCCTTGTTTAAATATTTCTTCACCACTATGAAATTCAGAATAAGAAAAATGTAGCCTATAATTTTACAATTGAGCGTCAAGAAGCTAGGTCAAAGGTGGTTATCGGAGAAAGAAATCGTCGCAGCTGAATCGCTGAATAAGCAACCGTGTCCCTGTTTATTAGGCGCCGAAGCAAGATGAATGCCCGTGGTCGAATAATTTCGGGAAAGCCTTCTCGATGGAATTTCGAGCGTTCCTAGGGACACAATACGATTGATGGATCACTACTTCATCCAACAGCGTCTGATCTACGAGGTAATTTTACTACCCGCCCATCGACAGAATGACGTGTGACCCCTTGGAACTCCAGTGGATTGCTTCTTTCGCCAATTTCGAGCAGTCTGCTCGACTTTGGTAGTAAAAGTGTCTTTCAAGCTGCAACAGCGTTAAGTAGGACGCGCAACACGCCCGAAGTTCTTTATTCAACGAATTTGCCATTTTGGCTTCGGGACACGTTGCATTTTAAAATTGACCTTACCTGGTGGCTTTATTAAAATTTATGAGGGTGGTAGAGGATAGTAGAATTTGGAAAATTAAATGGAGTAGTGGTTTTGAAATTGTTTTGTTACTAGCTTTACTACTCGGCTTTGCCCCCAATTTAGATTCTGATTTTATAAAAAAAATTCTTTATTTTTTTTTGTGAAAATAATCACATTCATCTGGATTAGCCAGGCATAATAAGCAGAGGCATATTTCTTAACTCCAGAGTTTACCGTTGAAAAGTTTTTAGGCGACAAACAAACACACAAACAGATCCTGTTTTTGTATATTAGGATCATTACTCTATATTGTAAATTTCGATATTTAGTTTAGTTTAAGTTGGTATAGAATTAGTTGAACAGCAAAGAGTTAAACTTAAGACACCTCAGCGATAGACGATACAATTTTCCTTCGAACTTAAATAAGAAGTATTGCTAAGGGAAATGAATTTGTATCTGAAATTAATAATATTAGATAAATGCTTCCTCTTTTGGGCGTTTTAAATCTATAAAGTTATTAGTTTATGTTAAAATAATGAATTTATATATCTTAATATTATTATTAATAATAATACACTTCTGGGCATTATTGCATTCGGTATTAGGTTTAAGCAATCAATACTGGACGCTCCATTTTTAAATTGTTTAGTGGGAGTAGAATTGTTTTCTAAATAAGTAGATTCCTACTAAAGACTAGGTACAAGGTTCTTTAAAAAAAAACAATCCTGTAATAATGAAAGAACATCGAACATTGTTGGTTCTACAAAATAGTTCCTCGAAAACCTGTTTATCCTTCATTCTACAAGCTCAGAATCGTAACAAATCCAGCGGACGCGTCCTTCCCTTTTTGTCGCCAGAAGGAAAAACCTCGACCCTCGCAGTTATCGATAATTGCGTTACACACTGGGGGAGGAAACTCGATATCACGGTGTCGTTTTCCGTGCGAATTTTTGACCCAAGCAAACCCTCTAAAAAAAGAGGAAAGAAACAGGATATCCAGTAACAATACGTGGGAAAGACACCGCCTGATAACGTGCTATCGTCGTCCGAAGATGCTAAAAGCCACTCCACCTTGGAAAATGATACCAGTGATTACAGTAATCACTGTACTTTCTCACTTTCTCCGGTGAAAAGTGAAAGCCCACTAGATTCCCACGGAGAAACGTTCCCAAACGGAAAATTTTGATTTTAATAAAACTTCGTGTGAATGTAGAGCAGATTGCAATTCAAAAATAGCAATTTTTTACAAAAATTACTTAAAGTTACGCGATTTTTTGTTATTTTAATAATCCTATATTTTTCGTGTGATTGCGTGATAGAGCATAAAAAACTGAACACTTTTTATATTCAAAGTTCTGTTCTATCTAGCACCATCAATCTTCCAGATAAAAAATCACTGAAGACTTGAAGAAACCAGAGACGTGTTTTGTAATGTAAATATAACATTTTTGGAACCACAGATGAATTAATCGAGGGTCCATAGATGCGTGATGAGCTACTTTAACCTCGCCTGAACCCATTTGGACTCGTAGTACCAATTCTACACTCATTTTAAATAGCTTTCTATTTCATTTTCTTAAAGTACTTTATTCTCCCGTCGATTTCTAATGCTTCCTCTATTACTGTTTATCATTACGCTCAGCGACGTCACGCTTGGGCCTACTAAGGGTTAAAAGCAGGATATAACAATAATAGACTTCATTACACCAATTCATATTATCATGCCTATGGTACATAGAAGTGGGCCCAACTTGGCTATCATCAGTCCCAATCTGTGCCTATCAGTAGAAAACAAATCTCTCAGAAGTCCTATACTATACATTCGATTCGCTTGAAAATTCTCTGCATCCTCGAGTCCCTCCTCGTCTTCGAACGCCAAGTTCTCATCAACACGCTCAGCTTCGCCAAGCTTGAGGGGCGACTCGTTCGTCCCGCTCGTTTGTGGGGTCCGGAAACCGCTTTAGCGTCACCAACGAAGCTCCGTTCCAAATTACACCAAGTCCGTCCCGCTTGGAGCGAAAGGCAGCTTCGCCAGTCGCGGTGATCATCGGTGGTGAATCCTACCTTCCTCCAGCGAACTCGCAGCAGCCCGTAGTCCAATGGCGTGTACCGATTGATTGCAGTCCCATTGTCTGGGTCTCCCAGTACCGGGAGGTGGCCGTGAAGGCGAGCAGGGGCGATCAGGGTGCGAGGAGCTCGATCCCCGTCTGCCTGACCATGGCGGATACCACGCCGCCGGTGGTGTTCTTCTTGCTTCTGGTCGTATTCTTCTATCTCGTGCCGCTACTGATCCTCCTGGTCCTCTACGCGTTCATCATCCGCCACCTGATGCCCGACACCAGCAACACCAGCGACACCTACCACGCCAGGGCCAAGAGGCACGTGATCACGATGCTGCTCTCGGTGGTGTTCAGCTTCTTCGTCTGCCTGTCGCCGTACAGGATCCTCGTCTTCTACATAATCGTGGCCCCGGCCGAGCAGATCGCGGCGATCGACCGCGACACGTTCTTCGTTCTCGTCAACCTCAGCAGGATCCTATTCTACCTGCACAGCGCTCTGGACCCCGTGCTCTACAACCTGATGAGCAGCAAGTTCCGCAAGGGCTTCGCGGGGCTGTGCAGAGCGACGGGTTGCAGCCTCGGGGGCTCGAGGAGGAGCAACGCCGCCGCGCCTAGGCGAACGGACACCACTGAGCAGGAGGAGAACTTCCTGTGATCAGTACTGGTCGCGGGAAGAATCATTTTGACGAATTCGAAGGCTGTTCTGTTTTACCGACTGCTGGTTTTCGTCGAGTTTCGCGATCGTTCCTTGGGGTACCGTTAGGTTAGTGAGTGTAGTTGGGTGATGAGGAGTACAGGAACTATGCACCTGTCGCGAGGAAAAGTGCGAAGTTTCTTAAACTAGAAACGAGATTCTTCCGAAACCCCCCCCCCCCTTTCTCGATATCGCTTCACCCCGCCATGCACCGCGCGAGCTCAGAATCCAGCTCAGCCAGCACTCCCCCCTCTGTCCACAGCCCGATCCTCTCGATGGTGAAGTACGAGATGGAGGAGAACGAGGACGGTAGCTACATCCCCACCTGCGGCACCGTCGCGAACACCTCCTGGCAGGTCACCTTCTTCTTCACGACGATCATCGTCTTCTTCGTGGCGCCGCTGCTGATCCTAGTGGTGCTGTACACGGTGATCGCCCTCCACCTGATGGCGAACCCGACGATAAGCCGCGGTCCCTCCAACAACTTGCTCAAGTACCGGAAGCAGGTGATGGTGATGCTTGGTACGGTGGTGCTGTGCTTCTTCATCTGCCTGCTGCCGTTCAGGGCGTTCACCCTGTGGATCCTGGTCGTCCCGCCGCGGATGATCATCAACCTCGGGATCGAGGGCTACTACGCCCTCCTCTACTTCTGCCGCGTGATGTTCTACCTGAACTCGGCCATCAATCCCATCGTCTACAATCTCATGTCGACGAAGTTCCGGGAGGGGTTCCTCAGGCTGTGCGGACTGGGCCCGAACAGGCGGAAGAACAAGAAGACCTCGGATAGAACGGGCACCTACACCACCGGCTCCACAAACACCAGCAGCAACCACTCGGACTTCTGGAAGCGGCACAGCAGCAACAAGAGCTGCACCGCCAAGCCACCGTGCGGCAGCGCCACCTCCGTAGACGGCAAACAGACCAAGCTGCCGCTCCAAACGGCCATCGTGGCCGCCAGTGCCGTCGGCAGGAAGCAGGAGAGTTACGTCTGAGGGGGCGGATAGGGGATGAGGATTCGAGACTGACTGTGATCAATGAACCATTCCGTAATTACGCGTAAAAAGTAGCGCGGCTGGAGTGTCGCTCGCACTTGCATGCGAAGCGTATGCTGGGTTACTGTAGAGTGGTTCGAAGGTGGGGTGGAGTTTGTCGGGAGAAGGGATGGTATACGCAGATTGAAAGGCTTCTTATAGATATGTAGATCAATCAGAAGAAAAATAGTTTTGGAACAAGGACTTGGGTGGATCACCATTTTTTTTTATCTGGCTCTCGATAGTTGTCCCACGGGGTTCACAAGGACTCGAGCACGGAGCTGTATAAGAAGTTTAGTCGAGAATACTGGTACACCATTTCTTCTTTACTGTTAAAGAACCGCGTATATTGAAAGCTCGTTTCTCATAAATGTATTTAAAACGAAGATACCTGATACTATAAACAAGAACTCAGGTAAACCAGCTTCGATTAGCCGTTCTACGGGGTCCACATAAGCTCCAGCACGGGTTTGCAGAAGACTACGAGCGACGTTTTAGCGCCGCGCTACCTGTAGGTAGATATTTCGGGATCTGTGATTAATTAAGTGAACGTTTACCGTGTAAGTATTATAGCAGCGTTCTTCGAGGGAGGATGTTGAGCCTGTATCCGTGGATGTGTGTCTCCAGCTCTAGGGGTTAACAATTGCATAATTCGTAGAAAGGGATGGGTTCTCGTTGCTTTATCCAACCAACGTTCATTACGCCATCGTCGACGATGAAGAGTAGAAGCGACTTCAGCGTCTCTTGGCATATGTGTAGAACGACGATGTGAACTTCGTGTACGAGTCTTTAGTTCCTATACGCTTTGTCGACGTAGCTGGACCGACTGTGGCGTGGTGCTCCCTCATCCTTGATACTAATCAACCTTTTCTGTTACTGCATTTTAGGGATCCGAAACCCGTCGTTCCTCCGACAGTGTTGACGGTAAAACGGAACGACAGCGGCAGGATGATGGTAAGAGGAGAGATTTCAGTTCCCGCGAACCATGTTGAGCTTGCATACACAATTCGTAGGTGTACCGAGCAATAGTGAGGTTTCTGCGAGTGCAAAAGACGGGATGGGACACTAAGAAGTTAGTAGGTGATCTCCGGTTGCCAGTCAAATAAAACCTCGATACTAGATCACCTACCCAACCTCGATTCTAGTCATCACTGTCCCCTACTGGATAAAAAGGGCCACTCGCTATTCTTAGGTATGTTTATAACCTAAAATTGTGCACTGGGGTCAGCTTTATATTTATGAATTGAAAGGAACTCTGGTTCACACCTTGTGCTTCGTTTAATGAAGCGCAATAGTCGCTATGGTGCCTCAAAAGTGTAACTAATTATTTCTTCACTTTGTTTATGCTCCGAGGGTCCTGAAAGGATCAAGGAAAATGAATTGAAAGGAACTCTGGTTCACACCTTGTGCTTCCTTTAATGAAGCGCAATAGTCGCTATGGTGCCTCAAAAGTGTAACTAATTATTTCTTCACTTTGTTTATGCTCCGAGGGTCCTGAAAGGATCTAGGAAAATGAAACAACTTTGTATTTATATTTCTTTTCACAATGGTGAACAAAGTATTACATGCAATGACAGTATATTACAACAGTCGCACCCATTGCACATGTTAACACTTTGAGTGGCCCAGGGTGTTGAAAAATGCCCCTTTCAGTCGATCAAGTCTTTCTAACAAGGCCACTTCAAACGCCCTAAACAACCATTCGGAAACCCTTAAGGTGGGATCTGACGGCACGTGACTCGGCGATCTTTACGCTCAAATCCCCGAACCCACGTGCCGCGAGAACGCTCATTGCTCGCCGAGTCAAGCTCGCCAAGCCAACTCGTCGAACCTGAACGAGCCGAGCAACCTCGCCGATTCACGTGCCGTCAGATTCCACCTTTAGACAATATTCGACGCTTTCCAGAAAATTGCAACGTGAAAAGGTCAAAAGATCTAGGCTAATACTGAAACTCGAACGTATTGCTAACAATTCTCTCGCGCGCGACACATTACGTAATTCATTGGAAGGTAAACGAAGAAATTGAACGCTCTCCTCGCACTCAATTATGTCAGCTATTTGTAACAGGTGAACGTACTTCTTAAATGTTTACGCGTACCTTTCATTTTCGCGGAAACAGAAGTGTCGGGAAGAGTGGCGAAGCTAGTCTGGAAGCTTTAAATAGTTACTTAATTACCGTTATAATAGAAGGTGTACAGATCACTATTTTTGTTACCGCGGGGAATTCGTTGTAAAACTTTATTGCTCATAACGTGGCAATAAACAGCGGTTTGCTTTAATTGTATATTAAAACATTCCAGTAGCTCTAACGGCGCAGCGTAGTCAGTGTACAGAATTTCCTTGCGCGATTCATTATTTCTCCGTATACTTCGCAGAGGTCTGTTCGATAAAACTTATGCGGTAGAATAGATGGTTGGAAAACCTTCGCGGGGCATAAAGCGGGCCTGATTCATTTAACAACGAGAGAATTGCGACGAATTGCGGCGGATCGTATCGACGAACGATCGTGTACAGGTATCTCGCGCGGCCGTACGAGAGGCCCATTCGTTCCTAATCATTTGCTACATATTTATTTCCACTCGTTTAATAAATTACACCGTCGCGGAGTTGTACGAAATACCTATAAAGAGACACTTTATTTTATTATGCGAGATGTATGTTCCTGTAAATATTTTGTAAAATAAAACTGAGATAACACATTAACGGCAGTTAGACTGTCAGCTTCTTGGTAGCACAACTGTACAGAGAACATCCTGCCAGTTCTGTGGCGGAATGCTACATCGATATACAATTCGGAAGTTGATTTAACTTAACGCTACGGAAATAAATTATACCCCGTCAACTAGACGAGCTGCTCGGAACTATTTAATACGAAGTCGATACTAGGAAAATGTTTCAACGCGCCTAACGTACCTATTCCAGGTCAAGGAACACGATATTAATGGAATTCTGTGCGGCTAATACTGAGATCACTGTGACTAGGGAATTCAATCCCGGTCATTATTTACTATCCCGGGATGGCGGGATTTTTTAAATTCTATCCCGGGATTGGGTAATAAAAAAATTCAGTAATTAAAATGATTTCCTATAGCACAGCACTACATTTTTTACATTGAGCACTGCTTCTGTCTTTACATGTTAAATAATGACTCCATACCGACGACGTGTCAGAATCTTTCTTGTGAACAGTAAAAACATTTTTCTCAGACATTATTAAATACGATAAGAAGAGAACGATAGTAAGAGAGATCTTTGTATCATGCTGGGTTTACAACAACTAACTGCTCGCGGAAGCTCTGATTCGCGCTTTTATACGATTTTAACAAAGCACCTCCGATGATCTCTGAATTCTTATTGGTTCGGAGGTAGTCCAAAAAATTGAAACCGCTTCAGAGATCAAAAGCGCCTACTATGTTGCGACTTGCGGCTCTGCTTATTGTTAGATCTGACACGGCCGCATGCCGCAAAGACACAGTCGAATAAAAGGCTCCCCAAACCAACGCGAATATCCGCGGCGACAGCGGATCCGCCGCGGTTCAGCAGTTTTTTATACGTGGCGGTTTATGGGAGCCTTATCTGATCCGCTTCAGATCCACTCTGCGCCACGAATATTCGCGTTAGTTTAGGGGAGCCTTTAACACACTAATTGTAAGTCGGTGCGGCGCGTTTCGACCTATAAAGTTTCGACTTTACATGTATCAGACAAATTGTTGCAATTTGCAACTCGAACGATTTCGAAATAGTAGAAAGTGGGAATATCATTGTAAAAATAAATACAATTTAGTTAGTTATATGCGATTCAATATTATTATTTAAATAAATCGTTATTATTATTGTCATTATTATGAAATGACTATGTTGATTTGTTCTGTTTATTCTATTATTTTTATAGTTTTCAGTTGTTCATAAAGTAATTCGCATTTTTAAAAAATCCCGAAAATCTCGGGATTAGTGATATCAAATCCTGGGTTTTTTTAAATCAAAAAAACAGCCGGGATCCCGGGGTCCCGGGATCCCGCATCCCGGGATTGAATTCCCTAACTGTGACGCACCGGTCACGTTATTGTCCTGCTTCACAAATATTATGTCGTGGGCTAACTTGTCGGACCTCACGACGAAAGAGTAAATGTAATAACCCTTCAATTCCATGAAGTCGATCAGATCTTTTCGACCATTCTCAACGTGGGAGAACTCCACCGAGAGTGTCTGAAACATTAACAGATTTGTTCATAAATAACAATTTGACCTCCTTTCTTTAGCCACCAGTGACTTAATTGATGCTCTATATCTCTAGTAGTTACTATTTAACCCTTTGGATGCTAGGAACGAACATGTGCGGAGAACGCGCATCGGCGTTCAGCGACTATGGTTAACAGATAGGACTAGAGGAGTCCCGCACACGGCGTACGCTCTGTGGTCAAATAGTCAGCATTCAAAGGGGTAAACAATACAGAAATGTTTCATGAATCTTTATTTTAGTGAATGTCCTGGAACGTACCACAATGTTTATCTCGTCGAAAGGAATAGTTTTCAACACTTTAAGCTCGTTGCCCTCAATGTCGAGGCTGAAGTAATCCACAGTGGTGACATTAAGCGCGTTCATCAGATGTATGAATGGAATGCACTGGACAGAGACGTGGGTGCCGCTATGAGCCACGTCGGGAGAATTCGGCAAATGGGTATCCGTGGCGTTGGGCTCGTGAAGCCGCCCCACGTTCCTCGCCATCAGGAAGTTACTCTGGAAATTGGAAGATCGTAAACTGTTATACCACAGGGTGGTGAAAGGTACGTATAGGGAAACATGAAATACACAATCTTATTTTATTGGATAGCTTCTTGTTTATTGGCAAACTGCGAAAAGTTTCGTACCACCGTGGGATACGGCACAATGCCGAGGCACGTGGGCGTCAGGTAAGCCCTCCTGTTCTTCTGCAACATTTTGCTGAAGTTTAGAGGATCTGCCTCCACCAGGAGACCTTTCCAACCGCGGAACCTTTCCAGAACCAACGTATTACTCCGAGTCTCTCCATCGTAAGCACCACACTCCACGAAAAATCCATTTTCCTGTATGCAGATAAAGTAGATTTATATTTCAGTAGATTACTCCATTTTTCCCTCTTTCGATATCGACTATATTAAATTTAAATATTCTTTGAAGAATTTATTTTCCATGGATAATTCAAACTGGAGTATGTTTCCGATATGTTGGAAGAAAATAATGAGGAGAATTATCTTCGCGGAAAGAGGATTCGAACTCTGCTTCTCTGGATTATGACGCAAGTACTTTACCAGCTGGTCTATTTACGTCGTTGTGAAGTTCTTTCTTTTTATACTCTCACCTTATCCTTGAGAGCTTTGCGAATATCACTAGCTTGACCCATCGACGTATCTTCCTGATCAGGATATTCAAGGTTGTACGGCTGATTAGGATCGTGGTTCCAAATTATCCAATCGCGTCCAAGATCATCCATGTAACGATTCCACTCCGGGGAGCTCGCTGATAAGACTTTACCGTTGTACCACCTGACGCCTACGAAAATATCGGTAAACGTTTAATAAAATCATAGATGAATGAAGCCGCAGTGGTGTTATATTAGTCACTCAGCATCCAGTGGCCTTAGCATGCGAGATTAATAACATGGTTTTAGAAGTTGAATGACGATAGATAAATGTAGGCTGCAACATTGGCTTTAATTGAATTAAACCTTGCAAGTCATCGAATCTTCTTGCATAACTCCGTAAATCAAGTTTTAATAGTATCTAATTGAAATAGATTAAAGTGATGTTCTAGATCAGCGTTCATCACTTAAATTTTACCACGCAACCCTTCCAAACTCACTGAATTTTGGCGGAACCAAATTTTGCAGTCAAGTGTACGTTTCTCACTGATATAATTTACACATTTTTTTAATATTGAAATTTGATTGTAAGATAACTCTTTGCTTAAATCCCAATTCAAGAGAAGTTAGAATTTTCGAATTAGCTCGGTTCGATTCGTTACCTCGAAATTACACCGCGACCTTAATCTACCATTTCTACCACTAGCTTAAGAACTTGGTATTAAAGGAATTGATATCTTTCCTCGAATTCATTTAAGGGGAGGTTCCGGTCTAAATGTCGATTTTTTTTAATTTCATTTTTCGATTGTTCAACCTTTCAGGAATACGTGTTTAAAAGGATTTGTTGAAATTCGTAAAATTTCCGAAGTTATAGGTATTTGAGTAGCGGAAAATGCATGGGCAACAGCCGGCCACTCGGCACTTAGGTAAAACTTTAAACGCGTTTTTCTTGAAACAGTGTTCTCAAAACGGTGGGACCTGTATCTCCAAAAGTTATTATCCGATTCGACTAAATTTTTTTTATTTTGAAGAATACACTTCTGGCTAGGGGGGAAACCAGAAAAAATTAGAAAACAGTGAAAATTTATAACTTTTAAAGGCATGGAAAGGACGAACAGTATAGGGAAAAAGTGATTTCAAACCTCAAGTGTCGTTATTTTCTCAAAAAATGTCATTTTTGTAATTTTTTCTGGTTTCCCCCCTAGCCAGAAGTATATTCTTCAAAATAAAAAATGTTTCAGTCGAATCGGATAATAACTTTTGGAGATACAGGTCCCACCGATTTGGATGAATTTTTTGACGCCTTGACTTTAACGACTCCCCCGTGCCGTCTGCAATGATTAATTATAAAACAAAAAATATATTCTTATAATATAAGACATCCCTAATACAATGCAACAAGTCCCATTAAATTATATATAGTAGTTTTTCTTTAATTAATTTCTAAAAATCACCTATTTTGGGGGGCTCTAGACCGGAACCTCCCCTTAAGCCGCGTATGCTGCCACCCCTCCATAAAACCTGTCGTGCTAATCTCGTATTACCGTTTGTCGCGTGACATCCATGGCATACACCACCTACGTTCCCTATGAACGTTCAACAGGTCCAATTACATTTGCCCGACGTCGATAGAATTAACAGGTGTTCGTAACGGCAGGTATCGACACCCACGCAAACAAATTTCGATCGTCAAAGTCCGTGCTTCCACGAGTGGAGCCAATTTAATGTCCCACAGACGTTCTGATTTTTCTTACGATCCGGTGTACGATATAATTAATTAAAGATTATGCAAATCACGTGGTGTTTAGTCTTGCTTTCATCGGCAAATCTCATTAACACATTAAAAATGTTTTCATGGCAATAAAACCAAAAAAATCGAAAGTTTATATTCCAGTACCCTTTGGTTGGTTAACAGTAGCCAACAGTTGGGAATTAGTTGAGATATAGTTGTGTTTTTGCCAACAAATTCCCAACATAGGGCCTACGGCAAACAAAGTACTACAGTTTACCAACGAACATTCAATGTTGGGCCTACAATTATTATGATTGGTTAATTAACAAAAAATTTACAACGATGATTAAACGTCGTCTTACAAATGTCAGAAAATTTGCTACATCCAAAAACTTGTTATTATATTCCAAGTTGTGATTTCTCTTTTCTTATTTATAAATACGTAATGGGGACGTCTGTCTTAAGACGAATGTGACATTTTAAGGAAAAAGTCTAAAGGTCGAATGATGATGTTTTGTAGAATATTTCGCGTCACTGCGCAGTTTTTATGATCAATTAATACTAGTTATGTAATAAGGAAGTGTGTATGTCCATAAGGAAGTGTGTTGGGTAGTGGCAAACAGCGGTTCCTGCGTAAGCGGAAAGTTTGGGTTCGATTTCCTCCTCGTCGCGAAATTTTTATTTTCCTAAACCAGACCGGAAGGAGACGTCTTTACGACGTGTTTTAAAGTCCTTAAGACGCCTTCTGCACGTCTTTAAGACGTTTTTTTGGAAAGAAACCTTCAGCTGGGCCTGCGTTGGTTACAATCGTTGGCCCATTTAAAAATAGCGCGACACTTCAATAGTTAGCCAACGGATAACACGTCATTGGCCCAACAAACTGCCAACAAATAAATGCTACTAGGGTAGTGGCCCTTAAATTTAATGTCAGTCCTCGACTTTTTGTTTTGAAAGCGGCAAGTCGTAAAATTTCACTATATACTTCTAAAGAGAATCCCCTACTCGGAGGGGACAGACGTTATCTTATAACGAAAAGAAACCCTGTTCCGTATAACGAGACATTACTATGCTCTTCAAGAATGGAATGGGTGTATGGAAATCCTCTTTGGAAAGTGCTCTCTGAGAACGCTGTCCTACTTCTTAAAAAGATCAGCTGTTTGCTGAGGATAAGATAGCCTTTATTATAAAAGCAAATGAGTAAACCAGATATGTAGGTAGACTTGTTATGCCTGGCAGGTGGACAGTGCCTGATGCTGAGTCAGTGGTTTTGGACGGAGGCGATACGCTTCCCTGTTTTCAAATGGAGCAGTTCACACTTTCCCGTGTCGGCAACAACGAGACTACTCCGCCCTCTTTATTTAAAATGTCCTATGTAGCAAATCAATACATCCAAGAAAACTGAATTTCTGCCATTTTCTTGCCGTTCTCGTAAAAAATTAAATAAATTAGATTGTTTCTAGATCTCTACGAAGCAGTAGGGAGTCCTAACTTTACTTAACACGTTGCGTCCGGCACCAAAAATAGTTGACCTTCCCCTAAGTATGAGAAACAGCTGCACCATGGTGAAAAACGTTGCAAATTTATAACGACCTACACACAGTGATGAACACGTTCGTACTAAATGCGTATGCAAAAGGAAAATTCGGTACCTGAAAAATTCTACTTCACCTTCCAGAGTTATTGGGACCGGGCCCAAGAGTTCCATGACGTGACCGTACACGTCACCCGTACGCAACGTGTTAAAAGGTGAAACGCGCGTGGAACTAGAAATATTTCGACATTTCTTAAAAAATGGACAAATGCTAGATATAGAGACCTTTAAAAGGACATTTTCCAAAACCTCGAGCCAACACAAGCTGTAATAACCCTGTCTCCTTGACCCTTCCGCGACTAGCGCCGGTTATATCCGGCTTCCACTAAATGCTTTACACTAGCCAGCGCCGGATATATCCGGCATCACGGAACGAGCCGTCGTTCCTAGCGCCGACTTTACTCAGCATCTCCGATAATTTAAGAAAAAAATAAAATAAAAAATCGTTAGAAGCACTTTCGCGGAAATGTACGCCGTCTCGAAAGGGTTAAAAACCATAAATTACAACGTCTATGGCAAAATTATCGCGTAGCTACAAGTCGCAAACGACTGCTTTCTCGAACTGATGCAAGAAATCGTACAAAAAATCGCAACATCTGAGGGGGTTTTCCCGGGCCTCGATCCGCATTCCGTACGTAGCGCGTGCGTCATTTGCCTTTTAACGAAGACCAAATGGGAGGGGATGCCTAATCTCCCAATCTAACCAAATTTAGGCACATCTGGACCAAACGAAACGAGTAAACAGGGTTCAAAGCTCATCCTGTTCGTCTTGTTCATCTTGTTCAACTTGGTTAACTTATTCCAATAATGACGCTATTTTCCATTTTTGTGCGTATAGGTTAAGAAGAAGCAGCCCAGCGTGAAAGCAATAAACATAGGTGCATAAATAAATGAATGCTAGAACTGCACAGTTAGCATACGTGCGCAACAACTAGCATAAATTATTTGGACGTGTTACGTTAAACAGTATCGAAGGTTAGATAAGACGGGCTTGAATTATAGTATCGGAGCGTGCGTGTGTAAGCTCGCGTACACAACGTTGCATTGCGGGAGTTGTAAACTCGGGGAAATAACAAAACTGGCTTGTCTAAGAAACAAACATCTTATACCGTTCAAGTGGGATGTCGTTTAGATAAGGAATGCGAAAGGGCTACAGAACCAGGAACAAAAAGAAATGATATCAATCCACAACGATAATAATCGTTTTACTCATTTCTGAATGACCGTGAACATGCATTAAACTACTGATTCCATCGTAAATGCAGAACGATCGATCGTCTAAACTCACCGTCGGTAAAGTTGTACCACTTGTTCAAAACTGTAACAGCACCAAAGGTCATATTATGTATAAGTAGAATGCGATAAATTTGCAATTTTTTTCTAGCGACGATCGCGTATCAGCTAGAACAGTGTCATATCTCTAAAAATCAATAGTTCCGCTGCCTCGCTATTGCACAACCCCTAGGTACTTGAATTTATTAGAATAACAAAAAAAATCAAACGCTCGCGAAACTTCGATACAATTCGGATTCGGAATAATTGACAGAGCATCTTTCCATTAAGTTAGGGCACGTTTACGTTGGAGCTGCGATAAACGATCAGAGTGGCGGCGAGGAGGAAACGTAGAAATGAGGCACTGAGAGTAAAAACGGACTGACCCACATTGAAAACAATTTTTTTCCTAATTTATAGGATTAGTAGATCCAATCGGAATACATTATTACTACCAACTCAATTTCGAAAAAATTGCGAGTTAGTCCGTTTTTGCTCGCACTGCCTCAAAGCCATTCTATAGGTTTGTGATAGTAGTGTTTACAATTGAAGTGGCGAGCAGAGCTACACTTACTGTACTTTTTCTTCGCTACTGTCGCTGATACCTAACCTTCTTGACGATGAATATAGACAAATTAAAAACAGAAACTGTATTATCATCACAGCTCCACAATAAACACGCCAAAGACAGATATTTTGGAACTCCTTTTATCACCGTCTGATCGACGTTCTTATAGCTTCTATCGCAGCTCCAACATATGCGAACGTACCCTTACTTATCAATGTCACTGTCATCTCAGTAATCTTCGGTAATATCATCATTTCTCGTACACAAACGTGCCGTAGCCAATTTATCAGTAGAAACCGACATACCCATTAATTTTCCTTAACTCGCTCCGAGCAAACATTCAGATATGTTCGAGCAATAATTTTCGATGCTTTCGAGCGTCACGTGAACGTGAAAACACGCCGACGCCACTCGAGGTGCTAATATAATCAGCTATAAAGTATATCATACCAACGGACGCTAATTACAATATTAATCTACCCGTGACAATGTCCCGGCCGATGCAATACTCAAGGGAATCTACGTACCGTCCCTGTAAACGCTCTCCACCACGGTGTCCATGTACGTGTCGCGCGACGTCCCTTCGGGAAAACGAACGGGCGCGAACACTGATCGCCAGACTATAAACAAAACTACAGCCACAACGGCTAGGAAGGCAAGCAGCGCGAACCATCTCCGGCGCCAGAATTGATTGAAGGGGTGCACGTGGAAACGATGACAGCAGGGCTCGGTACCGGAGGCGCACATTTCTCGGCGGATTACAAGGTAGCAACAGGTTGGAGGCTAGAATGCACTTTGCGCGCGGTGACGCGGGCGGGCCGATGAGGAAAAGTAAAGTCTTAGTCCACGAAACTTCGGCGGCCGACTGAGCTTACCTCAACTCATCGACTATTACCCGTATCGCGTGCCACTCTTATAATCAAAGTTTCCCCCCCCATTAGGGTATTAAACCTCAACAGCGCTTCCTTTTATTTACATTTCTCATGGTTTGATAAATGTCCTCCCTTGATAGTACTCTGAATTGCACGAGTGTTGGTGTTGCCGTATAATTCAAGTTCGTCAAATCTTTGGCGAACTAGATGCCGATCGATCGTTTCAGATCCAGCGCGGAAGTAATCAGGGGTAGGTACGATGCGCGAGCAACGAAGCCGGTTTCCTTGCGCTGCGAAATCAATGTCAAGGTCAATTCGTGTGAACAACGCCACTGGGAATGGAAGTGGAATGGTGCACGTGGTGGCAGAGAGGCGCGAATCGCGCGTTCGTTTTGCACTTATCGCGGTGCCGAGGATACTGCCTCGTAACGACTGGCGAACACGCGGCTAAATTTAGGCGTAACGGCATCGCAGGTATAGACTCGCGCTTACGAAACCCCGGATGTTAGGAGGTAGGTGACCGGTCTCTCGGATATCTGTGAACCGGGACGAGCACTGGTCGGGAGGAAATTGGAAACCGCGTGCACGGGGCTAGCAACGATCGACGAAATGGGAGCATCGTGGGAGAGAGACTAGGAGGCATAATGCTCGCGTAATGACGTCTCGCTGGCGCATGTTGGTCTCGTCGATTGGGCGCGCTCAATGCAGTATTTTGTGACGTGGTGTTGGGTGTGTGTGACAGAGGTAGCGCGTAAGAGTGTGTGCGAAATGTAAGACGGTGGTAGGCCAACACGTGCGTGACGCCCAAGTGTGGGAGAGTATGTGTGAATATAGGAATATAGGAATTGGAGGACATGGTATACTTATTTAAATAGTTGAATATTTTGTCCGAATGCGTGCGCGAGTAAATGTAGCTTTCGTGATGGTTGGTTGGTATTAATTACTTGAAGGTAATGCATTTCCGAATGTCATGAATATCCTTTATTGTTCATAGTAGCAGGTGATAGGGAACGAATATGGATTTCAGGATTATTCGCATCATAGAATTCTACCGTTATCGGCTAAACTAGCTTAGACTTCTACTATTATCGACTAAAGCATCTTAGAGTTCCATTATCATCGACTAAACCATCTTAGAAATCTATTGTTATCGACTAAACCATCTAAGAATTCTACTTGTTTCACGACACGGGTTTGGGAACGTTACACTTTATTCCCGTGGTCAAACACTGACCCACGGACGTCACAATTCACGACACAGAGACTAGTCACAATATATGTTACAGTGCGCGTGGCAATAACGATCGCTTACTAACTCCGGTTTTAGAGCTGGGCGCACTGGGCACAAGAGAAAACGATTTTTGAAGGTTGTTGTCACGACGGTGCTGTTTTCAGAACTAACGGTCGGCGAGCGAGCGCCCCGCGCGTCGCGATGATCGTTAGCAGCCAAAACTGATGCGATGAGTCAGCGAGCAGGATTTCAAACCACGCGGCGCGGCACGTTATTCACAATTGCAACACTACTGTTATCGACTAAATCAACTTAGATTTCTACCGTTATCGGCTAAACTAGCTCAGAGTTCTACCGTTATCGACACAAACTTTATAATTTACCACCTGAGGATTGTGAATACGCATGATGTCGGTAAAGAAGTAAGAACTGCAAAATCAGTTGAGATACCCTCTGGCGGCGAGTACGAAGTACCGCTACTGAGTATTCGAGTTAGTATTTTCCCCTAGACAGTACATATTGGTTTCTAGACTTTCTATAGTTTTCTATAATCAGATAGCGTGCAACACGTGCGATTCGCCGAAGCTACACATTTAGGTCCATTTAGGTTAACCGAAATTTTGCTTACGCTACTGCTGCTGCATTTGGTAGCGATAATCTCCATTAAATTGAATCAACGTGGCGTAAGAGATGGTTGTGTTCACCTGTAATAACTGCGGCGAGTCGCTGCAGAAACCGAAGGTCGCGAAACATTATGAGTTTCAGTGTCGCACCGCACCGTTTGTATCTTGTGTCGACTGCTTCAAAGATTTCAGGTAGATACTCGTTGGAACGAGGTAAGTGTGACTTATATACTTGGCTAAACTATATTACCTGTTACTTTAAGGGGAGAGGATTACGTAGCACATACAAAGTGCATAACCGAAGCCCAACGATATGGAGGAAAGGACTACGTCTCGAAGGCTGGAGCGAATAAGGGCGAACGAAAGCAGCAGGAATGGCTGAACATAGTAAATAATATACTGAATAGTGAAACGAAACTGTCCAACTCAGAGCGAAACTTTCTGAAGACCTTGTCAAAGTTCGAGAATATTCCAAGGAAGAAGGCTAAATTTTTAAACTTTGTTCGCAACGCTGTGCCCCAGAAAGCGAACTCGAGTCTAGTCGATAGTGTTTGGAATATCATGGAAACTGCTTATAAAGAGAATCTAGGAAACACAACGGAGAAGCAACAGCAGGCAAATGGTAAATATAGTTCATTACGAGTTTCCAGCCTTAGAAGCAAAATATGGTTTTTAAAATATTTCATGTCTCGTGTATAACTAGGCAAGGTGGATCAACAACCAAAAGATGAGAAAGATGTAACTGAAAATCAGGAGAATAATGTTGTTGAGAATCAAAATAACGAGAACATATCCAAAGAAAATCAAAGCGAAGATCAACAAAATAAAAGTAATGAAACGCACGGTACTGATAATAATTCCAATAATAACTCTAAGAAGAAGAAAAAGAAGCTCAAGAAAAGGGGGATATCTGAAACAGTGGGGGGACAAACGGGAGAACCAGTTTCGGAGAAGAAACGCGAGAATGGCTCCGTAGAAGAGCCAGTTCCTAAAAAGAAAAGTAAAAATAATGTACTCTCCGAATCATTGAATACCCAGACTGACGATGTCGCGGAGAAGCCAACGTTCGACTGGAAAGCTACTATCTTGGAAGTAGTACAAACTAAAGGAGAAATTTCCCTAAAGAAATTACAGAAGAAGGTCATTTCACGATATATGACTTTCTGTTCGAACACGGTGACAAATGAAAAAGCAACTGCTAAGTTCAACAAAAAGTTAAAGAAAGTGTCGAAGGTGGTAGTATCAGAGGAAAAAGTAAAACTAGCTTAACTTTAAGTAGGCACGAATCATCGAGTATTATTACTCGGATCTTTTAAGCAAAGTATAACAATCATTGACTTTTATTTATCATATATTTGTCATAGTAGAAAGTAAGAATCAATTTTCATTACACGTAGGAGTAAAGCCCGTTGCGAATTTTGGCGCAGCGCGACAAAGCGAATCGAATAAATTAATTAATAATTAATTAATTGTCGCTGCGCTTCGGTCATCAATTGTTTATAAGCTTTCCTCTTCGTATCGCCGTGCTTCGCCAAAATCCGCGACGGCCTTAAAGCTTTTAAGGTACCATCAAGTATAAAATATATTCGAAGATTTATTTTTTTTTTCTTTTAACAAAAGATTTCGATAAAAATACAACATCATCATTGAATCTGTGTAAGATAAGATTTATCTGTGAATACTTATAAAATGCAATGGCAACAAGAAATTGTAAAATGGTAATCGCTTAGCGTGTACACTCGCTGTACAGAACACAATCGCCTAGGAACATTCAATTAAAATTGGAACTTCGTATAAAAACTTGTAAATAAAAGTTTTTAAACCATTTCCTAACTGTATCATGGTATCAAATCTCGAGAATATGGAAGATATATTTGGTGCTCCCGCGGGAACAATTATTCGGAGCATACGATTTAAAAGCTTACAATCAGATTTCAGGACTTATGTTAAATATTCGAAAACTTATCTAAATACCAAGCGTGATTACTCATAGTGGCTAAAAGACCCCACGTAAGTACTTTCGAGTCGCTGGGACCGAAGCTCAACGACTGTTGGTCGAACAACTGCGTGACTGTGCCGCCAAGAGCAGCGAGGATCGCGGTGCCAGCACAAATGTCCCACTTCTTGATGGCAGTCATATGAACATACGCAGTCGCATTTCCACTTACAACCTCTAGAAACTTGTAACCTAAACGTCAAAGGCAAAACGAAATGTATACTAGTAATTAAAAGGCTACAGCGTCGAGTTAATAAATAATATTACCTGCTCCAGCTGCGGATATGATTTCAATACTCTCGCCGAAAGCAATTTTGGTAACATTGTGGACTTGGCCGGCGTGCGAACGCGACACGATCAAAACCGGCGTCTTGTCGTCTTCCAACTATTTTCAAAAACATCATTTAATGCACACATTTGAATAATCTTTCGTTTCTGTTACCTTGGGTAGTGCTTGTAAATTTCGAGACACCGCATGATCGGTCCAAGTCCAAAACAGACTAGAGTTCTGTTTCGTTTCGAACGGCTTATATATAACGCCTATTACTGGCTTTTCTTTAACGGCCACGCAGACCATAGTTGTAACATATTGCAACAAATTTTCTGGTTTGAAAGGAGATTAATGCGAGATGGGTAGATGTTACTTTACGACACCAATTAAGGGGTCATTTTACTTTAATTAGCCCAAAAATTAAGGTATTTGTAAAGATTTTTTTCTCAGTAAATGCAACATATAATGAAATAAATCTTTTTGGTATTTATTAAGCTACTTTTATATTATACAAAAAAATTTAAATAGAATTTTTGCAATTTGTTTTAATTGTTTTTTACAGTGTCAATATGGCACCTAAAAAAGAGGTATGTTCACGGCGTGGGTGATTTCCTGGCTCAGGCTTATCCGAAACAAAAAATTCCAAAAGATTCTTAATCTGTATGAGTGTCGCTATAACACATAGCTCAATTAACAATTTTTGTCGAGAAATAACCGATATTTTTCTAATGGAACACCCGAGAATACATCCTTTTGGATTTTTTGTTGAACTTTCTTTTTTCAAAGCAGCCCCATCTTCCTACTTTTCAACGAAAATTGTTATTTGAGCTAGGGGCTACAGCGATATACTTGACACTGTAAAAAAAACAAATTGCAAAAATTCTTTTTAAATTTTTTTATATAATATGAGTAGCTTAATAAATAGCAAAAAGATTTGTTTCATTAAATGATGCATTTACTGAAAAAAATATCTTTAAAAATAGCTTAATTTTTCAGTGGCTTAAAGTAGAATCACCCCTTAATCAAGTGCTAAGCTCGCAAAATAAATTCACCTGTGAATTCCTTTGTCGCGTCGAGAGGGTCAATCCAAACCGTAATGTCATTCGCATTCACAATTTCATCCTTAATATTATAATCGATTAAGCTATTAATGGAGCCTTTTATATCTGACACTGTAACTTTATCACAGTCTTTCGAGGTTTCTTCGGATATAACATTTATACCGGGGAATGCCTCTATTAGAGAGTGGTACATCGCGCAGTGCGACCTGTAATCCGCCTCTGTCACCGGATCATTCACACCTGTTAATTTAAAAGATACAGTTTATCAACAATACTAGAATTATAGTTACCGAAAACAGCCAATACGTTCCAACAAAAAAGATATACCAGCTTATTACCTTCTTTTGTTTTCCCTTTGCTCCCTATCTCAAACTTCACTTGATCGTGAACTGCTATCACTTCAGAACCTCCAATTTCAGCCGCCTTTATAGCAGCGGCGAGAAGTAACTTCAAAGAAACATCTCTGTCGCGTTCATTTGTATTTAAGGCTCGGCTTGTATAAAAGTACAACACACTGAACAATATTATGATTCCGCAGATAACGGTTCTCCTCACTCGTACGCTCATTCTGATAGTCATCTCAAAATACTACCCTAAAGTGCTCGATTTATTCTTATTGCCTTGACTTTCATCTATACACCGTGACATTTTAATTGTCGATGCGCCGCCATTTTTAATTCATTTGAATACTCCAATGATACGGGACTGCGCGTTATTGAGATCCATTGGGATCCATTGACCGTGAAAGCGGGTAGTCAATTTTTTTTTTTTAATAATTCACACGCATTAGCAGAAACTTCTGTAAAACAATTTTTTCAATAAATCACTTGCGACGAAACGTTTCGAGCGTTACTCGTTTGCACCCGTTTGTTTGGAGGCATTCTGTGATGTTGTTGAATAGGTTAGGCAAGTTTCGGTTGAGTTAGGTTAGTAACAAAGTGTAAGGTTACAAATACGGCATAACCTATTTATAAACATTACACCGAAGATTTGGTGGAAGTCAGTTTAGGCTGGGTCTACTGTATGTTATCTGAATCTATTTTCGTATTATGCTGCTACATCTTTGATTATACTAAATTATGAATTAAGTAAAATGAATATGAATATTTGCCTTTGAACGGCATTACAGGGCGAATTCCACTTACACCCAAATCGCGGCGCGGTTTTCGTTTCCAAATTTATGAAAATCTCTTGAAATCTGTAGAAGAACCGTTGCTGGAAAATACAGGTTTTTAAATATAAATTACGACTCGAAAACAGGAACATATAATTTATATTCATTTTATTACAAAAACGGGAAATTCCTGCGCGAATGATTTGAAATTTGTAAATGAAATTCGCCTGCAATAATTTGGGTCCGTATCGCGATACTGCTTAAAATTTCAAGTATTTTTTATAAATTTACAGCTTAGAAAATACATTGATATCAGTGAGAAAAACAATGACATTCTATTTTACCCTGGTTCTATAAAAGGATGAATTTTATTGATCAATAATAATAATACAGGTCGATAATCCTAACAACATTGTGTGTTCCAGTTGAGAAAATTAAATCACGTTATTGCTATCAAGACGATAATTGAAACTAAGCGGGATTATACATTCAGAATGTGTACGTTTACATATATATATATATACTTAATTCGGATTGCGTAGTCGCTGGATTCGTTCGAAACTCGCGGTTAGCACTTTTTTTTTATTTAAAAGTAACACAGTAAAAGATGAACATTAAATAAGCGGGGTAACAAGTGAGATAACATTATATATTTTTTGGTGTTACGCTATCAATAGTAGTTATTGCAATATATTAATCTGATATAATTTTACAGCGCATTTTCTACATACATATATAATGAAATGGGTTTCCATCATATATCAGTATCTTATGTGCACCTTTTTCTCCTGTGTTCATGTTTTGTAATCTATGCTTTTTCCTATTCAACTGCGGGATAATATATATCATTCTTAGTAACTTTATAATAATTTATAACTGGATAACTCACGCATTTTACATTGCCTCTTTATAGTAATAATAATAAGTACTATGCAGCCTTTGCTTTTTTTACCCTCTTTCTTTTTTTCTTTTTCTAACTTATGCGCCTAATTTGTTTAATACGTGAGAAAAGTTATTTCAGCGGGTTTCATTTTGGAAATATTTAATAATCATTTTCAGACATAAAGGATGCCGTTCCACTTGGTCCAGCAATAACTGCACATCGACAAGTTGTTATTTTAGCAGCTGCTGTTACACACTGTCATCTGTTCGAAGATAAATGAAAAAGAAACCTTGCAACATTTATTACGAAGGAAAGCGCGCAAAGAAAGAGGACAAACACTCACCATGATACCACCACTTTGTTTTCTTTGGATTCTTATTACACGTCTTCACGTAAAACGAATTGTCGGGTGGCCTTTTCTACAACAGAGCAATGATCCTTTTAAGTATTTCGTTGACGAACGAAGGGATTCCTCTTTCTTACCTTTTCTTTACAACTGCTTAACATTGATACAATACTTAAACAAACGCTTTGCACACTCAGAGCTGGAGACCAATCATCAGTTAGAATAGATAGGCAGATATGACCGTTACTGTAAATGTGTGGATGAACTGGTATATTACCACCTATGAAAGTTACTTCTGGCGAATCAAACGGATATTTAGAGCTAAATTTAAATTGCAGCTGAAACCGTTCGCCTTCGTACAGAGTGCCCTTTGCACCCTCCATATGAACGATCCATTGCGTTAAATTTTGATCAGCCAGATCCGCGTCCACGCGCACGCCTGGTGGAGGCTCACGTATAAAGGACATCAACTCCTTCTGCAACCGCCGCTGAAAGAATATGCAACGCATTACAAAGCCCTGTATGCGATCGAACCGAACACGCTTATCCTAATCGTTTATTTCCACTCGGATTTACCTACCCCTCCTCGAGCAAAGTTAAATTAACATTCAACAATGTCCCCCGCGCCGTGGTCAGGGAAACAATTTCAAGCGAAACTCGAATAAAACAACTTAATCCCGGTTTGCATAATGGACCGTCGCGATCGTGAGATGGTTAATCCACAATGGGACTAAAAACCACTATGCACATCCAGCACGTTGAACAACGAAATATCGACTCGCTCCGACGAACCTTAACCACAATCGATAAAACGTCGCTCGAACCAATACGATCAATTAAAACGAGGCGACAACGTCGATGAAATCGTAGGTGCTTGCCGTGCAAGCGAGGGGTTGCGCGTCTAATTTGACGTGAAACGTCATCGAAATTTTGACGAGTGGCACGCGGAAGGATTCTTTATTTTGACCATGGCAAAACGCTCGCGATACCTCGCGACGTCCAGCACGTTCGCTCTGAACAATCCGGCCGGCGGTTCGCGTCGCACCGAGGACGCAAATACGGAGGCGGATTCGCGTGCATTAAAGAGGGTCCTGACGTTAAACTTACCTTCGACGGGGACATTGCCGCCATTGTCGTTATGTTGCTCTCCATTGAAAAACATAACCGCTGCTCGTTGCAATTTACATGGATCACTCGTTTTGTTTGTTCCTCGGTTCAAGAATGTCAGGCAGTCGCGACGATGCAGTTTTGCATTCTTTTTTTTTTTTCTCTCTCTCCCCCTAAAAAGTTCGTGGCTATACTGTCCGCGTATAAAAGCGAGCCGCACGCACCCGATGGTCGCGAAGCGTCGTTGCCGTAGTGGGGACCCCAGCGTAAATCAGTCAAACTTGACAGCCGTGCCCACGTAATGGGGCGAGTATACAACACACGATGGGCCACCCCTTCGCCGGCGCGGCTATTCTTACCTAACTTTCCACCCGACATCGTACGACTTCTCGAAATAGAGGATCTTTGCCTGTAATTAGTATTCTCATCCCTGCCGCGGGAAATATCGCGCGATCGTTCGGAGATCGTTCGATCGCGATTTCTATGGATTTATAGTTTTCTTCGCGCGAAACAATAAAACATAGGCTGAACTTTGGATCTCGACCAGCGCTTAATTTTGTATTCGCGCTACGTTCGTTCTACTCAAAGGTCAATTCTCAATGGACCGTGTTTTCCCATGTTTACTGTATTATATTCGTGGCGTGGTAAAATATTCATCTTTTATTCGCGTTATGCGTTTAGAAATGGCATTGGTTATTCCTAAGGGGACCGGGAAATTTAATCATATCGGGGGATTACGCTTTCCCCTTCTTCTCAGCTGGGACCTTCCCCTAGTCGCCTTCTTGTAGATTGTAGCCCGAGGTTCTCAATCTTCGTGATCCTCGTGTAGATTTAAATGGGCACTCGTAGAAATAGAATTATCGAAGCGCGTTTGAATAAAATTATTATTTAGTGTCAGAGAAATGAACACACGCTGGCCAGGGGTGGGGGTATTGGTCGCGAGGGCATTTAAATTTTCGCTGCTTTTAAATGATAAAATGAAAACACTGTGGGCGAATTCCACTTACGCCCAAACCGCGATGGGTTTTCTCATACGCGACTTTCCAAGTCGATTTTCTCGAAAATGCAGCGCAATATCAAAAAATTTCATTCCTTTTTCTCCGCTTATTTACTTATTATAAATAAAAAAGAAAGAGTAACTTTTTTTCATATCGCGCTTCAATTTCGAGAGAATCGGCTTTGAAACTCTTAACGTTGCGTCCAGTCGCCTACAGGAAAACGTACCTTAACGAAAATCACGAGCTATTTGTGCGTAAGTGGAATTCGTCCTGTATATAGTATTTGAACTCACCGAAGCAATAGCCTCGTAATCTTGATTATCGCTGCCGAGATTAAATGGGCTGGAAATATGCACTTATCGACCAAGTCAAATAACCTTGTACAAACGAGTGATTACATTAGACAGCGATATACGTAGTATGTTTAGAATTCCCACCGAATTATTGCTCGTTCTGCTATTCAAATCTGAGCATGAATTAGAGACCGTAAGACGAATGACGAAATATAAATAATCACCACGCAGCCGTTGACAACTACCGTTCAACCTGCAGCCGCTGCAGTTTAGGGAACGACGGCTTCTATTCGATGTTTAAACAACCAATCGAAAAATCGATTGCACTCGCAGATGTTATTTCCCGTTAGCGGTTAGCGTGCGTAACGCGCGTTGCAGAAATGACCGGGGCGTTGGAACTGCATGCCGTGCTTAAAGTTATCTATGCAAAATAAATTCTTTGACCTGGTTTATTTAAAACAATTCTCTGGTCTATTGTGCTACGATACATACCACGGCACCGCAGCTTGTGTATTAATTATTATCATTGTTTATATCGCCGCTCCTCGCGGAATGACTCGAGAACTGCATGCACATTTATATAGGTGATTATATTTCTGTAACACAGACAGTGTACGAAATGGATGTACGAGGTCGAGTAATGGATCACTAGCGCTGTTACTTTCCAATACTGTAATAATTCTATTTTTGTACTGAAAGATGCATTCCTTTTCAGCGCCGATGTAAACAAGCAATAAATTATTCATGACTTCAGCGGAACATTTTATTAGTTTAATTACTGTGACAAGTGCTAAGAAATTAGCTACTGCACTTGTCCTCTGCTTCATTCTGTATCATGGATTAATGCATCTTGTTTACGGTAACATATATATATATACTTGTTTATAACCTTTTTCTTTAGACTAATATCGCTTCTTTTTCTAACGCTAGTAACGCGAAGCGAGTGATTTAATACAGTTCATTTCTTTAGGCAGCGATTCTTGTAAGTGGTTGTTAACGGAAGGCAGATACAAAGGGGACAAAGAATGGCAGCCTTACGGGTGTATGATGCACTCTTACACACAAACGTAAGAATTTGAATTTTGAAGTATTAGAGATGCTGTATGAAGAATACTGTATTTAAAGAATATTCTTTTGTACAGAGACAGTCGCAGATGCTTGAGATATCTAGCTTTCATGGGCCACCACAATCATTTTGTATTCATCGGTGATGCTAGGATCAGACAGTTATACAAGTCCTTTATATCTCAATATATAGTAGACGGGAAAGCATCAGATCTGACGGACTTGCCGCAAAACTCGAATTTAAATTTCAACGATGCTCAACTTAAATTAAAAGTGCAGTTCTTATGGAGACCTAGATTGGATAATTCTATGATAGATGACCTTAGAGGCTGGATGGTAACTCGCTCACACTCATAGGAGTTTAAACAAATATAATCTAGGTGTTAACGACTGTTTGATTTTTTAGAAAAGTGATGCTCCGAGCTTGATTATTGCGGGCAATGCAGCAACGACGATTCTTACGAACAATAACAGCGATACTCAACTGTATTCGGAGTATAGTATGGGATTAGTGAGACTCGTGCAACCAGTAGAATTTCTGGCTAAAAGAAACACGCGACTTCTATGGGTGTTGCAGGATCCCGTGTTGAAAGAAAGATTGCCAGCTCAGCTGGTGGGCATAGATAACAGGCAGATCAATTTGTGTAACAAAGCTGCGACGAAGGTGAGCTTCTTTCGATGTCTCTAGTAGAAGAAAATGTTTATATATTAACAATTTGCAGGTGCTATCTCACAGCGATGCTCACATATGGGAGAGCAGTAAGCTGGTCGGCGCAGGAGTGCTGGAACAAAGTCCGGATGGATATTTAGCTAGCCCTTTATCCTTGCGACACAAAGTCCAGATACTTCTCAACACTTACTGTAACGATCACATGAATTTCGACGACGGCAGTTGCTGCAGCTATCCGGAGCCAGCAACAACACTGCAATTGCTAAGCTTGTCTGCCCTCGCTCTATGGTAATTGTCCGCATACTGCTATATCATGCCCTAAGCATACAGTAAATGATAGTTCGTTACAGTATAATAATTGGCGGTGGACTGTGGCTGTACAGAAAGTTTTGCTATTATCGATCTGAAATATCCTACTTGCGAGTCACCACTGTCGAAGTGGAAGACACCGAAGAAGCGAATGCTTCTGAAGTTACGCAGAACGATCAACCCGAAGTACAAGATTTTTATACGTTGATGACATCGTTGGCTCTCTTGTCCATTATTCTTGCATACTTTTATTTATGCGACAGGTAAATTCAAATTACTTTCATTTGACTAATGATATTGACTATTGTTATGCTACGCCTTTGTGTTGCATTTAGAACAAATTTCTTCATGAAAGAGAACAAATACTATAGCGAGTTCAGCTTCTGGTTGCCTCTTGGATATATACTGGCTCTTGGATTGTTTTTTACCGAAGACAGAGAAAGGGGGCCAAGAACTTTGAATCGGGAGCAAACGGATGAATGGAGAGGGCTGATGCAGGCGGTGGTGCTAATATATCATGTTACTGGAGCTAAGAATGTCTTGCCGATCTACATGTATTTAAGATTAATCAACTCTGCTTACTTATTCCTGTCTGGGTATGGACATTTTTGTTACTTCTGGCAGACGGGTGATGTTTCTCTAGTGAGGTTCGCTAGGGTATGTATTAAAAGAGTATTAAAATACACGAGATAATCTTGTGAATCTTGAATTTACGAGCCGACAAGGGAAGATTCCGAACGCGAAAATTCAAAAAATTCTAAAACATTGTGAATATGTAGGGGATTTCCTTCTGATTACAACGCAGTTTCTGTTTGCTACCCAAATTCATTCTGAGGGGGTAGAATTGACCCCTGAAAATTCGATTATATTTCGATTTTGTGTTATAACTCGTGAACTGAAAAATCATTTTTTTACCAAATGATAGATCTAATTAAAAGAAATAACTTTTGTCTTGAAACCTTTTTTCTATCTCTTACAGTTCGCGAGTTATAACACAAAATCGGAAAATAATCAAATTTTCACGGGTTAATTTCACCCCCTTCGAGAGAATTTGGGCAGCAAAAAAAATTGCGTTGTAATCAGGAAGAAATCCCCTACATATTCACCAAAATTCAGAATTTTTTCATTTTCGAATTCGAGATCTTGTCTTTTGAGCAATTCGATTGCTCGAGCCGAATCGTGTGTTTGAATCAGGGCTCGAAAGCTGTTATAATATCGATTTCGGTTCTGCAAACGATTATGGAGAACCTTTATTTTGAATAACTCGAAGTCTGACGAGGACTCGAATATTCGAGCCGTTTGAGTTTCTCAAGTACCTACCTAATTCGTCGATTTCACGCAGCTCGGAAAATTCAAACGCACGACTCGGCCCGACCGACCATTATTCGACTCAAAATTCGAGTACTCGAAATTCGAATAATTCGAATACCCGCACACCCCTAATCTACGAATGTCTTACTTTCAGGTAATGTTTAGACTGAACTTCCTAACAGTCTCCTTATGCCTCTGCATGAACAGGCCGTACCAATTCTATCATTTCGTTCCGTTGGTCTCGTTCTGGTTTTTAGTCATCTACTTCCTAGCATGGGTGCCGCCAAGAATATATTCCGGTAGCTTAACAGAGTATGGCCCGAGGGCTCTACTGTACCTCGCTCTGAAACTCTTAGGGCTCGTGTCGATGATCACTATATTATATATGTCAGAGGTATTAATTCACAACTCACGTAGCGTACAAACTTTACATTACAAAAACACATGCAGTGCGTGGTCATGCGATAGGTTTTCTTTGAAAAAGTATTCGTTACGAGGCCGTGGAAGGCACTGTTCGTCACGACCGACGATGACATACGCGAGTGGTGGTCGCGCTGGAGGGTGGACAGATACAGCGTGGCTTGGGGAGTCACTTTTGGGGCTGGCCTCGTAGCTCTGCAGAGGATAGATCACATTCCCGGAACAGCATTCTCGTCTCTGTTGGCACTGGTCGCTTTAACGGCGTACACCACTTTCACTATACTCTGTCACTCGGTGTCGGAGTGCGAAGAGATCCATTCATACGTGGCTTTCATACCGGTAACGATCTGTATTAGAGCTGTTCGGGTACTCGAATAAAGCTAGCCGACCGCAAAATCCGAGTACCTAGTTCAAATTTGTTTCGGGCGGCTTGAAAAATCCGGGTAGTCCGAATTGTTTCGGGCCGCTCGGAAGAACTCGGGTAGCCCGAAGCAATTCAGGCTACCCGGTTCATCCGAGCGGCCCGAAACGAATCGGACTACCCGGATTTTTCAAACCGCCCGAAACAAATTCAAACTACCCGGCTCTCCTCAAAAATCCAGTCCCGGCTCGCACCGAATTTCAAGCTGCTCAAATATTCGAGTACTCGAACAGCCCTATTATATACTTCAATTTACTTTTGAGACATTACGCTCTAACTCGCCGTCTTTGCCACCAGATTATAGGATACATAGCGCTTAGAAACGCATCGTTGGCATTGCGTGGCAAACATTCGGCTCTCTTGGCTGGTTTAGGTCGAATCAGCTTAGAAACTCTAGTCGCACAAGGCCACATCTGGCTCGCAGCAGACTCGCATGGTGTGTTAGTGTTGTTACCTAGGTTTCCAGTATTAAATCTCTTAGTCACGTCGTTTATTTTTATATGCGCAAGTCACGAAGTAAGTACACCAATATCTTCTTCTCTCTGGTTCGGTACAAATTCTCGCAACGCAACAATGCTTGTTTCACTTTTTTTTAGATACACAGATTGACCCAGGTCCTGGCGCCATACGCTGTACCAAAAGATTGGAGACTGGTGGCTCGTAACTTGTTACTATTTATTGCAGTTCTTGTACCTATAGGTATTCACGACGGAATGTTTTAAGCGGACATTCACGAGAGGACACTTTTCGCATAAGTATGTAAATATATATTTTAAGCACACAAGTTTGTAATATTCTTTCATAAAACTTTCCTTACAAGAAAATATAACAAACTTACGTACAAAATACTTGTCTCCACTATTAATTTCTATGACGAGAAAAACAATAAAAAATAAAAGAACATTCAGTTAGATTACTTTTCTACATGCCCATATATTATTTCTAAATTCATTCAGTGTATAAATACAATATTCACAATTGTAAAGTACATAGACTGTATAAAATCGTTTCGTTTTTCATGTTAAAACACGTTGCCCAGCCAGCAGGAACTATTATTTCACAATAGACAGTAAAGCTCTTCGATTTCCAACTATTCAATTTAACAATTCTACGACAAAACACACATCGTTAATGTTTACCACTCTTCGAGCCACACTTCGACTTATCGTGTTTCACTTGACTGGTATACACGTCGTAACCGAGGGATATGGTGTTATCGTAAAGGACTCTATATCTGTTCGGCAGGAAATAGAAGTTAAGAATTTGTGCCGGCGGCCAAACCACCCATTCCGCTATGTATAATCTGTGCGCTTTACTAGTAATCTCGCTTTTTAATTCGGACCAGCTACTGTTCTCTAAAATGGCCAGCGATAAGAAGAACATCGTTATGCACAGAGGGGAACAGATTAATTGATCTATGAACACTTTCTTTAATACAACATTAACCGTACGACCCGGCAGTCTCGCGTCCAAATACTTATACCAATAGTGACATACTATACCAACAGCCATACCGGACGCAGCCATATTCCTAGTTCTATTTAAACTCCACTTATCCCACTCACCCTACAACGACAATCGTAACTAAAATCTACATTGAAAATCAAGAGGAAATGTAATTCTTACTCGAACTAGTACCTTCAATATTTCATAATGCTGTTCTAAGACATCACCCGCGGCGGAGAGAGAAATAGAGATTCCGACGTTCGTGTAGAGTAAACATTTAGGCGAAAATAATTGTTCTTTCATAGCCTGTATCCTATGAATAATCGAGCTCATGTTCCTAGAAACGTTCATGATCTGAAAGAGATACGAATATTTAGAATAATTTTGAGGTTAGAAAGCAGGCGACATAAACAAGTGGTTCCCATAACCTACAAAAAAATATATCACGTGAAATTAAAGCTATATATACTTTAATTCAGTCAAGCTGAAATCGAAAATGATGGACAGATTTACGTGTAGAAATAAGAATGAAGGCAAATATAAATGTTTTCAAACAGAATTAAATATTTCCACTACATAACGAGTTCCCCTAACGTGCCAGCAATTTTCGAAAAACTTCCACGATTTTAAAAGAAACATCTGGGAAGATCTCTGTGTTAGATAAATAGCTGTTAGATTAGATTTAGCTTACAACTATTTTTGAAGGCGAGGTAGAAAGCCAAAATCGTTCTGTAATGCGAAATATTTTAGGACTTGGAATACCGTCATGCTTACGGCTATATTTTACGAGATAGTTCGTAATAGTTATAGAACATTAGTGCTTTAAATGGACAGATTTCTGAACTGCGCATTTAAGCAACTCGTATTCTCTATTTCTATTTCTGAAAATCATTTTTTATGCCCAATAATACGGCCAAAATTAGAAAACACTGGGGAGGCATTACAGGACAACGGAGACATGATGGAGTCCTGCATTGTCCTGTTGATAAGTTCCAGTAACTTTTGTTGGAGCTTCTACTCTCTGATAAGTTCCGAGAAGCTTGTTTTAGTTACAAATTTGCTTCCTCTAATGAATTCTTTACAATATTTTGCGTAAAGAATACCAGTTGTTCCTAATAATTCTTTGAAATTTATATTGTTTATTTATGAACGAGTATCGCAAAAATCGACTTCGCCAAATCCCACTGTTTTCGCTTTATAACTATTACGTTATACCTCCCCTCACACCTTATATCTATTCAACAGCAACGAAGCCATTATTTACAATCTTTTATTTAATTATTCTATAATTACATTTGCCTAGGAAGTTTTCGCCCATAATCTCGCTGACGCAGCAACGCAGAACGTCCATCGACCAATTATTTATCATTATCATAATCTAATCACTTAATCACATAAAGGAGTTATATATAGAAAAACTCTTCACAACTAAGAAACCAATTATTACACATGTTATTCGGGATATAATCTTAAAACACCAATTTTATCGTCTCACAGTAACCAATTCTACTTCCGTTTCAGTGGATTTTAAAAGGGTTCGCGATTAGTCATCGATTATTAGCCCTTATTTTTGTTGAATCACCTTGCATCGAACATTCCAATTATCATCCTCGCGAAAACCTTCATTTATTCACGCATCGAAATTCCGTGACATTGAAGTTCCAGTGCAAGCACGATTATATATACGGTAAACCGACCGTGGAAGTTTGAATATCGCGCGCTGTAGTTGTTGTCAGGTTAACATCTGTTCTTTGATGCTCGGACTGCTTGGCGCCTAGTCTGACAAAAAAGGCGGGACTTCGCGCGCGTTATCATCAAAATCAGAAGTCATTAGAAGTGGTCGCCAGGACGAGCAGAAGTCCGTAAATAAGCTGCCCTGATTTTCAAAATTCTAACGGATTTCTGCGACGAGTACGTATATATCCGTATATAAAAACATGTCGCAGCCGTCGGTAACGGCGTATTTTAATACGCGCAAACGGCAAGCTACTGACGATATACGGGGCAAGTCGAAGGTTTTGCTCCTCGAGCGGGATCAGACGAGGTCGGTGAGTAGCCAGAATCGCAATCCGCTGAATAAAGATACCTCTGAGTCGTCAGGGTCGTTGACTCCAGTTCAGGAGGAAAAAATAATGGGTACCAGCCCGAAAGTTGTCCTGGTCCCAGGAGGCGGTCGCGCTTCGAAGCCAAACCCAGCTGTTCGCAACATTCAGTTCGACTCCCCCAAGAAAAGCGCTCAGAAAACACCCAAGAGCAACACCAAAGCGAGGGTAACACGCTCGCGAAAGTTGTCTGGGCAAGAGGGCCAGCCAGACATTCGAGACAGCTTCCAGAAGATCGCGGGGGACTTGGACGCTAAGCGAGTGCTGTTCGAGAAGAAGGGCACGCTGAGCCCGAAGAAGAAAGCTCCGGGAACTCCGAAGAAGAGAGATGCGGCTAACGAGAATGCAGCCACGAATCTGCCTAGCGATCAGTCCGTTGTTAATTGCACTACGCCGAAGAAAGGCTCGACTATGGAGAGACTGGCTAAGCAGGAGCTATCATTCAGCGAGGTGAAAAATAGAATCACCAAATCTGCCAGGCTTATGGAGCTGAAAGCGTCCATCTCGCGCTTTAAGAATTGCGAGCAGAGGTTGGAGAAGGCACAGAAGCGAAATGTTGATAAGAAGATTCAGATACAGAAGTTCGAGATGATTCAGCTTGAAATTCCGGTTAGGTAAGGTGCTTGTGGAAAGGCGATTTCTATTTCATTGTGCTTGAATTACTCAATGTATGTTGTTTGTTGCAGTCCACAGAAGGCATTTAAATCTCCGAGCAAAACGGTATTAAGCCCTGTCAAGAATAAGGACTTATTGGGAGGCAGTCCGCAGAGACGAATTCTGTTCGAGCCTAAGGAGAAAACTCCAAGCCCAGTGAAGGGTAGTCCGACCAAGGCGCCAGCTTATCAGCAATATTTATCGCTTGCCGAGAGTGGCACACCCGCTCTGCCACTGCCATACCATTACAGATTCTTAGCAGAGGCATTCAGATGTGTGGACACGGTACTAAATTATAAAAACATCCCCCTGTATATAATTAATTCATCGCATATGTTGCTACTATATAATATGTAATTCGTTCCGCAGGTGTCTGCAATGCTGTTCAATCGCAAAGAAATAATAACTTTCAAGAAACTAAAGCCTGCAGTTCAGGAGTTACTGCGTAAGAATTTCACGCTGGAACACGTGGCACAGATCAAGACTATGTTCCCAGATGCTTATGCCTATCATCAGGAAAAACATCGAACATTTGGTTCTACATCTAAACAGGATAAGTATGAGCTAGTACTCACACCCGTTGTTAAAGAAAAAGATGGGAGGACCACTCCAGACTCGGATGATGTTTTGAAATCACAATCTGAAGTTAGTATGGGACCACGAGTATTGCTGGACAGACGAAGGACGTTTTACAATATCTTGCTTGGTAAAACTACGCTTTTATGGTAGATACTATTGAAGATTTCGTTACTGCGTTCTATAATCGCTTTATGGGTTTTTTGATACAGGTAAAGTGAAAGACGAACACGAGAAGTTTTTGCTCGGTTTGGAAACGCCGATGCGTGTGCCGAAGGAGAAGATACTGCGTTGGCATCCTGAATTCGACGTTGAAAGCTGTACAAAAATTGAGCAAGCTGAGTTACCCCAGCCTCCTAACGTGGAGAAATTAACAACTGCGAAAGATGTGCTTGGTGAGGATTGGATACGACGTGGTATCTCGTAGATATTTGAATAAGGTATAGATTACTAACGTTTGCTTTTCATTCAGACAAAGCGAAATCACTGTTCAGTTGTGGCACACGCATGGAGAAAGCGTTGCAACGGTTAGCTGAAGCGAAAATGGCTTCGAATCCGAGTTCGCCACGGAAGCATGAGGAGAATTCAACGCAGACTGAAGATGGCATGCGGAAAGTTAATATCACGGTTGTAGACACTCCGCCCGCCACACCCACCACGCAGAATAGTTATCTTAGTATGGCTTTCAAAGGTTTACCGAAGGCACTGCTTGAGAAGGTAAATGCTTCCGTGGGATACTTCTTTTATTTTAGACTGTTTCTTAACATATCGTGTGTTAGGTACGAGCTAAGCAAGCTGCGAAAGCGTTCGAAGCCATGACACGCACACCGAACGCCGATAAGGAGGCCGCGATGTACTCGAGACTACCGGAACTAGGAAAGATCCTACGCAATATCTTTGTGGCCGAGAAGAAGAGCGTTCTAACCATGGAATTCGTGATCGGGAAGCTGGAGAACTCGTTCAGGGCGAAATTAATACCCGCGGAATTAGAAGAGCACATACGTCTGTTGTGCAAGTTGATGCCAATATGGACCAGTATTCATAACGTGCGGAAAGTGGATTATCTGAAGATGCAGAAAGACGTGGATCTTGGGAAAGTGGTGAAAAGATTAGAAGTTATGGCCAATAACAAAGTGACTTCTTCGTCATGACACGGATTAACGAGCGATCCCCTCTTCCCAGCTTATGATTTATATATCGATTACTATATACACTATTAAATCGTGATAACTTAATTTGTTTCCTTGAATTTTCGCGCCCCATTTCCGCTGGTCGACTATACTATTTTCCTTTTATGTTTCTCAATGAATTTTCTTTGATAAAGTAGTTTAGTCTCGATGCGATGGCGGCCAATGTAGATTTAAGTTTCTCTTACGTGGAGGATATTTCACTCGATGCAGATCTGTAGTTATAAGTGACCTTGTATGTACTCGGCAATATTTCAGTTTACAGATAAGTTCTCGCACACTTACAAGTACATTCGTATTATGTAAGGATAATACAATTTTCTACGGATACGCATTCAACGTACGAACTTTAATCTCTTATGAAATTGTATCCGATTGTATATGAATTACACTTAATGCACTGCCTAAAAAAAATTTATACAAATATACTTCCAGTTTCATAAATCAGCTTTGTTGATATTCAATGTTAATACCTGGTAAAAGACAGTGGCGCAGTAAGGATTTAATCTTGGGGAGCTGAGTTGAATGGATGAAAATATTTTGAATGGGAAGTCAATAAAATTCATTATGAGTAGGTGATTATGAAAATGTATTTAAAGAATGAAATCTAATTTTCTTCTGTTTTTATACAGCTTCTTCTGTGCATGGTGCTAGGGCCCCTTGGCTTCTCTCTGGGTGCGCTATTGGTAGAAGTATTAGTTACTATTTTACTTAATTTTACAAACGTAGTAGCTTCACTACTTGGCTTCACCCGAAATTTAGATTTTGATTTTATAAAAAAAAATTTATTTTTTGGGAGGAAAATTGTCACATTCATCTGGATTAGCTAGGCATGATGAGCCGGGACACATTTCGTGATCCCAGAGTTTACCGTTCGAAAGCTTTCAGGCGACAACAAACACACAAACCCTTTCTGCTTTATATATTAAGATAAAGTTGGTGAATGTAATAACTTTTATCATCGACGAAGTATAGGATAGACCTATCACCTTATTGATGTGTGTGTTGCTACCCAACTGTGTTACCGACCCATAATTTCAGGACTGAATGTAGCTACTCTGAAATGTGTTGAAATGTTGAAAGGTGTGTTGCGTGCTTGTATACGTGTGACTTGTTTAAAGTGTGAGTTTGACATAGGCTTTCGATACGCTACGCTTTGACTCGGTTTGGCAACGACTCGTGCGGATTTCTCTCCGAAAATCCATTTCGGGGATCAAGACACTATGGCGCTCAAAAATAATATTTCGTCAAAGCTCGTGCAAGCTATAAATTGCAAGATGACAAATTGTTTTGTTAGTACTTTGCGTGTAGTAGAACCCTTTCACGTATCGTACGCCGAAAAGTATTACAAATTGACGCTATTACTGACATTCCCGCAAGTTTCTAATGCACTGTTTAATCATTCTAGTGAAGTCATAATAATTGGATTCTATTTGCCCCGAGTATTAGTTCACCGCCGACATTGAAATTTACAGTAAAATACAGTAAAATTCTTGTAAGCCTCGCAGAAAGTTGCATGATGCACGAGTGTCGTGGGGTGCATGGATACAACTGCAAATCGAGCATTCTTTAGTTTCACAATCATACGGGATGCTTAATGTGTCAAATACGAGTTACATTTCTGAAGTTGAACTCTTTCGTGTAAGTTCTTTCAAATCTTCTCTCTTCACAGTAATTATTACATTCGAGTCATTAGAAATTGAGAAATTTCAACTTGCATGGGAAACAGTTGAGGTCGACGGCAACCTCTACCAATGTGACAACATTGACGAAAGGTTTGAGCACTCATTGTCAGTTCGACTTTATTCGCGATAGTGGTCGGACCGGTGAATATCTGTGAATGTCACAGTGCATATTATTTCCTGATTTCTCGATTCCTACATCAATTCATTCGACTACTGGACTAAATAGAAGATCGTTTAGAACATTTCACTAGAATATACCTATCATCTAGAAGACTTTTTGACGAAGCGTTGTCTAGTGTTTGATCACATATCGTAATGATAAAAATACGTGTAGAATGTGCGGGGTACACGGCTGTAGTTGTAAAAAGTGAACATTTTGCAATGGGCATTGCTATATAATATTATTTCTGGCCTTGACGAATTTCAAGTTAGCTGGGAGTCGGCCGAGCGCGACAAAAACATCAACAACCTCTACCAAAGTCGTTACATTGCCGAACGGTGTGCCCTAACAGTTCGACTTTGTCCGCGACAGTGATCGGATCACTGAATATCTGTGCAGTCACAGTGGATATTATTTCGTGATTTCACGATTCCTGCATCAATTTCATTGATTACTGGACTCTGTGGAAGGCCCTTTAACAAAATTCTACTACATTACACTCAGTATCTAGAGGACTATTCTGGAAACACTTTACTCGAGTCCGAACACATCTTCCCAATGCGATTGTAGAGTCAGTGCTTATTTCGCGATAAAGTATTTCATAGTGGACAGTGGTCCTGCGTGTTAGTAATTTTAACACGAACGTAGAGTCAGTGTTTTTAACGCATCTAGAACTATTTCAGAGCACCGGTGCTCTTATTGCTTCATCATCGCGAAATTAATGCGACATATTTGCGAGTGTGACACGTTCTATTCGGTACATACAACTTATTACGGCTTTACACAGAGGACCAGTTCATGATCATTTTGATTTTCGAGTTATCGCGTCGATACCGGGATGTTTCAGGGTCGCTGGGCTTGGGTAACAAGTTTGCAGAGACGCAGTACTCTTGATGACAGCGAACGGTATACCACTTTATACTTTTTTTAACGTGGGTGCACGCAATACGAACAAACTGGTTGCTGTAGAAAACCTAGCGTAGCCAGCTCTTTCGATTCTGACCGTTCCAACACAAATGCGCGACATGCGGGAACACTTATGCAATATTTTGCGAAGTAGCCTCGTGACGTGGCTCTTTTCTAAACCATATTCACGAAATATCGCAGAAATGTTCCTAAAACGAATGCCAATTATATGAAACGGGCCATTAACCGCCGCGTATATGTGTTGGAAAGAGCAGAATCCAATGAGCTGACTATACAAGGTACTCGTAGATAGAGTGACATGCATGTGTCTGTCTTAAAATCCGAAAATTAAATCGATACAACATTTGCTCGCGATTTTTACAATTCCGATTAATAATATATTATTATAATAATAATAATAAGCGGCGAGTAGAGTCACCGTGAAAAATTTGAAAAGGTTCCAAGTGCAATCAGTCTCCGTCGCAATCTTGCAGTCTAGCAAGATCCTTTTTGATCGCGCGTAACGCGATCGTAGAGTTCCCCTTTTTTTTGCGTCTATCTACATATTTTGCAGAGCACCGCGGCTCTTACTTAGAGTAATTTTACCGCGAATCTGGAGTGAAATTTTTGCGTATCTAAGTCTCGTTCAGAGCACCGAAGATCCAGTTGAATTTTCTTCGTGAAACTAGAGCCATTTTTTTGCGCATACAAAATTCGTCTAGAGCACCGGTGCCCTAATTGTTTTTTTATCGCGAAAGTAGAGTCCAATTTTCGCTTAGCTTCAATTTCCAGATTCTAGGCCCTAGAGAGGGCCCAAAGCATGGGCCTTAAAGAGGGCCTGCTGCATAGGCCCTAAAGAGGGCCTAGGTCCACGTGAGCTTGAAAGATAGCGATGGTGATAGGATGGAGGACCGTATTCGCTGACCGGCGAATCATATTTCGGTACTGACGCTGCAGCTGCGGGACATTGGCCTGTAGATCGAATAGCAGTAGCGAAGGGGGATGCTTGTCCGCATGGATAGCAGTGAGACTGTTTGCAACGGTTGGTGAGTGTGATACTTTTTCATTGTTTCTTTGCGATAGTAGACACGAGTACCTTGTATTTCTGTTACACTTTATTTTCACATTATTAAAATGTCTGTGTATATGTATGTAGTTGTGTTATTTTGTTTTCAGATTTTTTTATATTCAAATTATTATTATCTTCTATTCTTTTGTGACTTATTATGATAATATTCTTTTCCACCCTCGACTTTTTCACGTACTTGGCGTAATTTTTGTACTTTTTTGAAGATTTTTATGAGTTTCCCAAACAGCACAACGTCTGGTGAAGTCTTAAATACGTCTAAAAGGCATCTTAAAGACGTCTTTAAGATGCCTTTTAGACGTATTTAAGACTTCACCAGACGTTGTGCTGTTTGGGTTGTTATTAGTGAAAATTCATGGCAACTTGATTGCCATCCAGAAATACTTAACGTATTTGTAATTTCAAAATTTTAATTAAATAATTGGTCAGAAACTTTAAAAATAAGTCTCGGTCCGACCATATATTTGTTATTAATGAAAATTCAAGGTAAACGGTGGTAATTTTATAGTTTGCTTTAAATTTATGTTATTAACAAATAAAGGCTCAGGAGATCGTGGAATGTGTCTTGGTCCGAAGTTTATTTTCAAAGTTTTTGACAAATTATTTAAGTAATTAAAAGTTTTAAATCCCAAACACGTAGGTGTACTTCTGAATGGTAGCGTTATAGTTGCTAAGACCTGGACTTCCTGGGGACCTGATCAGGGTTCCAAGCTCTGTTCCTTCCTGCACCCCCTCGGCCCCTGACCTAGGTTAGCTTATTCGGTTAGTGCCGATGAAATTTTCGGGTTCATTAAAAGCCATTCAAAATGTTATTATACTGCCAAGGCCAAAACCGATTTCTCTTCCTTTTTAAGGGGTTACGCCACCCTAAATGTTTTAAAAAATCGTTTTTTTTTCTTGCATTTTCTTATTACGTGAAGTTTTAAGAATAATTTAAGCCATGGTAGACGCAAAGATTCCTCAAAATAGGAGCCGAGTTATAAACTTTAAACCAGCCGCGCATGTTGATATTCCGCAGCAGGTAGCGACCATTCTACTTTTCTTCTTTTGCGTTTTTGTCGAAACTATATTTTCAAAGGTGACCTATCAAATATCTCCAAAACTATTTATCCGATTGATTTCAAACTTGGTACGCATATTCTTAATTGCAAACATGTCTCATAGTATCAGTAAAAAAAATTCGTCTAGTTTAGCGCTGTTTCGAGCGTCTCAGGGTGGCATAACCCCTTAAATGATTTATTCGATTGTTTTTCATCATCTGTCCTATTTCATACATTCCTTCGTGGATTTTGCATGAGTCGTTCTATTTCGTGTATTTCTTCGGTGTGTTTACATAATTTATTTTATATTATGCATTTCTTCGATGGGTTTACATGATTTATTTTACATGATGCTTTTCTTTGATGGGTTTACATGATATATTTTATTTGATGCATTTCTTTGATGGGGTTACATGACTTATTTTACCTGATGCATTTACTTCAAGGTTAATAAAATAATATATTTTAAAGAAAATAGTGAAAAGTGATAGTGAACAGTGGTAGTGAAAGAAGACATTTAAGGAAGCCTTAGGTTAATTTATTATACATAGCATCGAGTATTTAAGGCCCCATGTATTGCTGGCCCCAAAATTGCCAAGTAGTCACTGAATCATTAGGTTTGTTGCTCTTTCGTTGGCTCTTCATCTCCGATGCGAGGAGGTAGCTGCTGCTTCTGTTTCCGGGAGAAAGTGACTAAGCCTGGAATGGGTATGGGTGGATCAGTTTCATCCCCAGGTGTTCTTGTCGAAAGGGAAAAGTTTTGGGCGTAGTGGGTGTATCTTTTGGTACACTGCCAGCGTAAGTCACCCGGTCCGATTACCCAGTCTCCGTGATAGACGGCATCCGAGCAAGAAGGATCGTCTGGGAGACGCTCAGCGCTTTTCCCTTCCGACTCGGACATTAGGGTGGTAGAAACTGCGCCATCCAATATTCCTTTCAAGCTCACCCATAGTCTTTCCTTCTTTGCTGAATTTATTTGAATCGAGTGAGTGCTTGGCAGTTCCCTAGATTCTATGTCTAAACCGAAAGGATCAATGGAACTTTGTTTCCATCCATCTCTTTGGTTTAGTGGGCTAAGGTTTTCATGTACAGGGAGATCGATGGAACTTTGATTCCATTCATCTCTCTACGGGTCCCGAAACGCAGCAACATCCTCACGGTGAGAATTGGTCATCGGTGAGGACCGAGCCGATAGCTGTGATTGTCAAATATTCTTATCAGATATAAGAATTGCTTTCAAAATGCACGCATGGTGCATTGGCACTATGGTATTTTTAAGGAAATACCATAGATATTTGAAATTGCAAGTTTGGAATTTGGATAAGAATATGTAAAAGGTATTTATGAATCATAATACAGTTTGTTTCAAGTTTCTCGAGGCCTTTACAGCGTTACAATAAAGTATAAGTCATAACACTATAAATTTTAATTTTAATTCCTGCCACGCGTAGCATTGTAATCTTATGTTAGATTGAGTTGTTAACGTTGTGTGTGGCTCGAAAATGGCAAGGGGGCTCGCGAGCCCCCCCCAAGCGTGTGACACAACATTACATTACATGATAGGTTTATCCTATACATCGTCTGTGTTTTAATTCAAATTTAGGTAGCATCAATTATTAAATACGATCTGCCGATAATATTAATAACTACCTACCCACAGTCGATATATTAAACATAAAATTTCCTATTTGAACTACTGATGGTAAAGTAGAATCAGAAGCTGTATTATTTCCTAACCTCAATGAATTAGGTGGTAGTTGTTACGGACTGTAAAAACAATTCGATTCTAAATATCCAATCTGGTATAAATAACTATAAAAATCATGTTTCTAACAAATATATTGCTGAAGAAAGTTAAGAGCAAGTAAGTACACCTAAATCTCTGTATAATTCACTTTTGAATATAAAAGACAGGTTAGTTTGTATTAAGTGAAATGTTTTAACCAACACTTTTTAGTTTAATTAATGAAACTGCTCAATTATTGTACTCTATTAAATACTCTAGCAGTTACACGAATATAGTTTGGAGTAGTCAAGATATAACAATTGAGTAAAGCATTGTTTATTTACAGAAACGTTTTAGTGCTGGTAGAAAGCATAGTAAGTGGACACAAGTACTTGGTAATCAGGGAAAGGCTGGGTGATAAATTGGAACTGGCGAAATTTGATCCTTACGGTAAGTCGCTAATATAATCTGATTATCATGTTTCGTTTGCAAAACATACTTACATTTGTAACAAGAATACTTCAAAGCATTCAAATGTAATAATAAATACAACTAGACTTCAAGAATCAGCGCTATAAATTGGATTACACGAACCTTAATCTATAAAGAATCTTTCCAATTTCACGATAGAAAAAATATATGACTCAAGCATTTATAGCTAGCGTGAACCTTATATAGTTCAGTTATAAGCCAGATTATATACTTTCAGTTCAAGCTACGGTGCTATACAGGGAAAGGAAGAAGATTCGGAGTCTTTAACCAAAGCTCGCAGAGTATATTTCGTTACGATAACTTATGTCGATGGATATTTATAATTAAAATATGATATGTACAAATCTGATAATAATAACTAGTAACTAAATCAGCGCTACTTCGCTTCTTCAATAGCATCCACAAAACCAAGACAAAAGTACCAACTTGCTACAAATAATTAAAACAGAGAAAAGAGTGTAGAGTCTCGCATCTACTAAATAGTTTGGGACAAAGGGGCCGACCGTCGTGCGAGAAACAATGAGATGTGATCGTAAATGGTTTTGAATGGCGTGCACGGCATGTCAGAGCGTCTTGCACGGGTGGCGCGCCTAGTCGCATGTATCGAAAGGAGCGAGACGAGTGGAGAAAGAGAAACGGAGGACCTCGAAATCGAGATTGGGGTAGGTTCTCTTTGATCTTTAACAAGGAACGCAAAGTTGTATTATTTCCACCTGGATTTCAAACGGTTTGAAATCCACGAGGCGTGAAACGCGCCTCTGTTCTCTTCCTCCGTCCCTCTCTATCGCTTACCCCTTCTCCGCACGCCGTTTCTCTGTCGACCCCTCCTCTCTCCGCCGTTCCTCGCTTTTCGACGGCGCGGGAGCAACTCGGGCGTCGTTTACTGATGTTGCCAATTCAATTTCCCCCCGGCGGACTATTGTGGGCAGAAAAGGGGGTTGCAGTCGCGGAAGGGGTGCCCCCTCCCCCTCTGTCTTTTAACCAACCGCCTCTGTCACTCGCGATTGTGCACGTGACAGCTCCTGACATCTGGACTTCGCGCGCTTTCTTTCTTCCTCTTCGAGGAAAACTTTGCTCCGTCTTCGTTATTTCGCTGCTTCTTTCGATGGCTGAACGTCCTTTTTTCTCTATTCATTTGGAGACACTAGACGCATACACCGCCGTTTTGCTTGTGTTTTATACGGGATGGGATATAATTGGTGGTAAATCAGTTGATGTACAGTAACCTTTTTCGATTTGGAAAATCTGAGAGGTTATGGGCACTTTAAAAATAAAAAATTTTAAAACCGGCTTCAAAAAAGAAATAAAAATGCACTAAAAAGTGAAAAATAATTTTCTCCCTTATTTAATCTACGACTCTCATATTTTTTTAAATCGGCGCCTCATCATTTGCACGGTGTAAATCTGGCGCTGACTTAAACAAATTGAGAGTCGTAGATTAAATAAGGGAAAAAATAATTTTTCACTTTTTATTTTTTTTTTAAATAAACCAAACCTTTGTTCGAAATGGAGTTATCTACAATATCGATTTATTTTAAGCTGTTCAATAACCCACTTTCAGGTTATACCACAAATGTTGGCCCACGCTATTTGGTACCCTGATGCGCTTAACTTATCAACCTTTTCGATGCTACATGCATACATAAGTTCATGTAGTACACGTATTGCGTGCTGGAACCGCCCATGGGCGTTCAGCGAATATACTTCAGAGATGGGACTAAAGCCCTCCCGCACACGGCGTGCAAATTATCATCCCCCGTATCAACAACGTCATTTCTCAACCACAACTACCCTTGTCCATTCAAAACTGATTAAAGGAAAATTAACGCGTTTCGCCCCCGGTATTAATACGTCTTAATAATAAACTCCCGCGACTCGTTCGTTCCCCCTTGCCCACTCAAATCCCCAGCGGAACATAAAATCTAAAACAAACGGTCAGGTGGCAATTAAAGTGCCCCGAATCGGCGATCCGCGCGCGCGAGAAACTCCGGCTCCAGCTGGAAACTGCACAGTAGTTCCCCGCGGTCTAGGAACGGGGAAATCGCGAAACAAACGGAACCATCGGCGGAGCGGGCTGTTTTTTCGCGGAACAATGGGTTTCGAAGCAGCGCGCAACAGCGAAATTGTTAAAACGTCCGTTGTTCACGGTCGACTCGGCCGAGCAGCCGGTAAAGGAGGAAACAGTACGCAACGAGGAAGCTGCGGGGGGAGCTTAAGCTGGAAGAAGAAAGGACGGGAAAAGCAAAACAGAAACGAAAGGAACGGAAAGGACGGGGATATGGAGTGAGATGGAGAGGGAACTGAGAAAGAGGCTCGTCTGGGCCTTGGCGCGTTTCAGTTGCCTCGCGTTCGAGGGCGTTTTTCGCCCGTGAGTTGTTCTTTGCTTATTACAGTGTGTGCACTGGGCTCGAGCTCGCTAAAGTGGTTTGCTGCTAATTAACTGCGTTATTTTTACAACTCTCTCTCGCTTCCATCCACCTCCCACGTCCCCCTCATCCCACTCTCCTTCCCCGACTGTTCTCTCACATTTGCAATGGGGTTCAATAATTCCCCGGCCGCAACGCCCCCCTCTCTCTCTCTCTCTCTCTCTCATTTTCTTGTTCCCTCTGCGCATTTTAACGTACATGTGCGTTTCACGCGTAGGCCTCTGCCGATTTGCGCAATTTCTATTATAAGATGATGAGAAACGGGGAGATGATCGGGTTTTACAAATTAATAGAGTTAATGAATCTGAAGTACTGAAGAAATTTGAAATTTTTACTTCGACTGATTTTGGTTTATTTATTAATTTATTTATATGGGGAACCACTTTTATAGCAACGTAGATACTAGGTTATATACAGGGTGTCCCACTTGAATATCTTCTTCAGATATGATGAGATAAATAATCGCCGCAAGGAATACGCTGCAAGGAATATTAGTTTAAATAATATTCAAATTAGATATGAATTATTCTTTGTATCATCACAACTGCAGATATTTAAGTGGGACACCCTGTATATTACAGAGTTATATCAGTGCTTAAATGGTTTTCGTGATTCTGTTGTAAAGGAAGAAACAGTAGTAACACTCGCTAACTTTTATTATCTGTTTTTTGATCGAGAAAAATTTCCCCTTCCGTGTTCAACGTATGAATTATAATACTTATTAATATTTTCACAGTTTCTCAAAGCACCCCATTTCATCCCATTTTAAACGACGTATTTACGCGCAGTATTCGAATCGTTATTAATTTTTATCATTTCATGTTCCCCGTCATTTGCGAGTTGCGCGAGCGTAAACGTAAAATAAAACGCGCACGCTCCGCAGGGCATTTTTTGCGCGCACTTGCCGCCTTTATACTTGTAGGGGTTTAATTTTACGAGCATACTCTCTGTGTATATTTGGTGGGCACATTCGCGGAAAAATTAACGAGGCGAATATCGGAAGGTTTTTTAACCGCGGCGTCCGAAATGGTTTTTCAACCCCGCTGCTGCTCGACCGTCATTTCGTAATGGTTATCGAAAACCGAGTATCATTAACTATCGAAAAAGTGTGTGGGAAGGAGGAGGAATTAAAACATCCATCTGAAATACGCTTACTCCAGTATTTCCAACATGGACAACGTTCAGTCGAAACCCAAACGTTTTTCCACGAAGAAAGAGAATACCAATCGCGCCAGCCTCCCAGGAGTTGGGGCAGAAATGCTCCAACGAAACAACAATGACTTTCGCGTCGAAATAATCCGCTGGCGAAAGAATGAATTGGAATGAATCACCAACTAGGTTAAAATAAAAACTCACTCGAACCCGGTGTACGTGTAGTCACCAGAGGAGAAATCAGAACGTACCACTCTCCACGAAATAAAAGTACCAATGAACATAGGCACACCAGAATCGTAACGTAATTAATTGGTTTTTGCTCTTGGGTATTCGACGCAAGCCGAGGTAGAATTGATGTATAATAATACATATGTGTTCGTATATCATTAGACTACGAGATATTTTTTAATGAATTAACAAGAATGATTATACAGGCGAAGTTTAGAGTACACGTGCCGTCGCAGGACAATGGTTGCGTTCAGCGGACTCAACCGTTGAGAACTCAACGGTGATCAGACCTGGTCAGTGTATCATTCCGCTGAACGACATTTAGGGAGGGGTAGGGATATTAGTAGCAACTCAACACGTTCCGTAAAAGTAGCGGACTTCACCTCCGGTTAAAAAAATGGCGGCCGATCACTAAACATGTTGAGAAGTGAGCAACCTAGCGGTAGCGTTCTGCGAAAAATCAGTGAGCGGCTACTCAACGGTTGAGTCCGCTGAACGCACCCTATAATTAATCTCGATGTAATACGAGCGGGTAAAACAGAGACCACGTGATCCCGTGCACGCCTGTGAATTGTATCGATCATAGATCGCGCGACCTGTCGGGAGTATCGCTCGATTCCCCGATCTGTAGCCTGAGGAGATCATTGAATGGGAGATTACATCCGCGGGAGTGGGCTAAACGGTATCTGATGGTATTCGAATTGAAAGAACTTTAATATCTTAAATATCAGGGCCGCGAAACGGCTATTGGTTGCGGCTGCTGTTGGAGGTGGTGGGAGTTCGGCGGAGGAACGGGAGGTCGTTGTGTAGGTATCTCTCTGCCGGTAGTCGTGGCACCCTTCTTTTCTCCGACCACGAAAAGGCTCTTGAAATAAATTGAAAATGGCTGGTATCGCCCTGCTCTCGGATAAGTGATACCTACATCACCTACACGCATACCGGCCGCCACAGAAATTCCACGGTATTCTTTCGCTGGTTTATTTCGTAGCGCGCATACAAAAGCGACCCCGAACTTCTCTGAATAGCTGAACAATTAGAAGAGATGGCATAACGTTATGTGAAGCCCCTTGAAAGTGATTACGGGTGTGTGTATATAGCGAGTGGACTAGATTGAAATTGGGAAATAAAAAGAGCGTTACTCTTATTACCACGTTAACTCCCATGGAGGTCGCCAGTGACCACAACCTCAAACTTATAATTTCAGAGCCTAGAGATTGAGGTTAGAAGCTCAAGTATTTGCTAACATTTTGGTTCAAGTTCATCGATAAAACCATGTACCAACACACGTATACGTATATTTATATGATCTGCAATTCTTTTGTTTTCTGCTATACTGTACATACACGGACCCACGGGCTCTTTTCATAGCCTAGGGCCTTTTATTTTTTTCTTTCAATAAACAACAACAGAGTCTAGGGAACCCATGGGCTCTCTTCAGAGCCTAGGGCCTTTTTGTGTTTTTCTTTCTATAAACAACAACAGAGCCTAGGGCTTTTCTCCCTCAACAAATAATAACGTCTTTAGAATCCTTAGGATAAATGAACCCTCAAACTGGTAAACTTCTGGACTTAATAACTATCACTAATATACAGTAATAAGCACACGATTAAATCGTTTAAACATTCTTATTTCTGACGCTGCATGTGAAATAGTATTCTCATATCACACTAAAAACAATACAATAGCGAACGAGTTCGATACACGAATCCATTTGCGTGAAACGATATCGTGACAAGAGTGTATCACTCCGAAGAAACATTTATTCCGTCCCGTTGCTCGCCAGGCACCGTCGCAGCCAAATAAATCCGCATCGAAAACGTTTTCTTTTTGCCATTTAGCACGGCTAATCGGGAATTTGAATATCATCGATGCTTCTATTACGACAGATGGTCGGACTCATTATTCGGTGAAATCGAGCTCGTCGAAAATTTATGCACACCCTCGCGTTCCGTGGCCGTAAAATCATTTCCAAAATTCACGGGTCGCCCGTGGCCGGGCTAATTTTGCGCGGCGCGCGCGTGTTCGGTCGCATTCACGCGACGGTGAGCGCGCGCGCGCGCGCGTTGACACAGAGAGAGAGGTGCGCGCGAGGGCACACGGAACGGGAAAGGTGTATTGAATCGACGAGTATCATGCAGTTGACAGCTAGAGCTAATTGAATCTTGACTCTATCTATCTGTCGACTCGAGCTGAGACTCGACTACCGCCGCCGCGGCGAATTGCATTTCCGTTCGACAGAATCGTTCGAGCGCCCCCGAGGATTCTATCTTCCCCCTTAATCCCCTTCGTTTTTGTAATGTAGAAATATGCAAAACGCCCGGACCGCCCTGAAACTGTTCGGAGTTGAATCCATCTGTTTCTAAACCCTCTCACGCCTGTCCAGGGACTTTCGCATGTGTTTAATCGGTGTTACGATGAGTGACTATATTTTCTGACGATGCGTGGAACGCTTTTAACCTCACGTTTAGCGCACATTGGGCGATGGGTCCATTTTGACCTATAGGTGCGTTCATACTTATTCGAAAACAAGCTTTCATGTTGCACTTCAATTTTGTTGATATTATAAAGCAGAATTTTTATGTTTGTGTTTGTCTGTCGACTAAAAACTTTCAAACGGTAAACTCTGGTGCCGCGAAATGGGCTTCAGCTCATTATGCCTGACTAATCCGGAAGGGGAAAAATAAATACGCAACGCTTCCGGTAACACCTTCTTGTATGTGCGCCCCTCCACATTTTTCGATTTCTTGAATAAGTACAATTTACATTAGAAGAGTGGGTGGCTAAATTATTATATTAAAAAAAAGGTTTCTGATATTGTAAGTTTAAGCGATGGAATGGCTGTATCTCTGCGAAAAATGGCCGCCAAAAATATTTAAAAAAAGGTTATCTAGTTTTTGAATCAAGGAATCAATTTTTTTTGTTCATCCATTATAATATTGTTTTATCAAGATGAAGCGCAGGAAACGAAGTTTCAGAAATTTTTGCCTAGTTGGAACGTATGCACGGGCCAAAAAAATTATTTCCCGCTACATAGAGCTTATAGAGCAAACATTTCTCTTTAATTTCGTTCTTTTTTGGTTTTGTTGTACGATTTTTATTAGCCGAGTTATTCGCGATTCAAGCAAAAAAGGCACTTTTCACTTTGAATACCTATAACTTGCGAAGTCATAATCGTAGAAAAATTTTCATGAGTGTTTTGGAAAGCTAAGAAAGTGTCCTTTTAGAACCATTAGTTGACAATTTAAGATTTGTTTTTAATCACATTAAATCTATTTTAAAGTGATCCCAAACATTTACGAATATGTTTTGAGTATAATAATTCGGCCACCCTCTGCAAAGATAAATGAATTACAGTAACAAATTTTGCCCATGAATATAATAAACCATCGTTCCGAATAATAATGAACAATTTAATGCTCGTAGCTCCTGGAAGCATGCCTGTCTACACTTTTCCGTAGCGGTACCGTAATACAGGTCACCTGCTCGCAGGCGCTCGAGCTTCAATCGTCTACAAATAACTACAGAAACTGGTTTCTACCTCCCGAAAACTAATTTCAACAATCACCAACCCGATACCCTGTCTTCGTCCTCGTTTACTAACTCCTCTGCCATTGTGGGTCAATATCGAACTTCGTTCACCGTCAATATTACCTCCATGCTCTCCTCGACAAGAGAAAAAGGTCATATTAATTAAAAGACTTCCGAGAAACCTGCTGCAGCTACAAAAGCTGGAATATTATCCTCGTAGAGACAGGCGAGGGTGTGCAGAGAGCGTGAAACGGCGATGTTTATAATTCAAAAGATACCCTTCACCCGCTACTTCCCCTTCCCCTTCGTTCAACGTCCTCCTTCTGTTAGCAGAATCTTCGAATCAACGCGAAGGCAATAAGGTACCTGTGTCCCCTTTTATCCGCCAGTTTTCCCGCTGTTTTTACTGTATTCTGCCCGGCGAGAGACACGATACAAAATGTTATTATACACAGTGGAGAATGGGTGGGGGCGACGGCGGCCCTAGAAGATCCGCTTTATTGGGAAACGGAAATCTTCTTTTCAGCGTAAATTGAATGGAAGATTTCCGTGCACCGCGGCATTCAATTACGCGCCGGGATCAATGGGGCCTCCCGATGAAATTTTAATTAGAAAAGAGCAAGAGCAAAGATGCAACAGAATGCTCGCGGATCAAAGGTGCGCCGGGAACTTTTAAACTTCCGCGTTCATAACAACGCTCGCTGTTTCGGATCGCGGGGGCGGAAATACTCGAAGGGGCGAGAAAGGGAATAGAAATATTCTTGCGAAATGGCGCGGAGTGCAATATTAACGCTGCTTTTTTTTCTGCGCGGATCTGGTGAAACTTGTTCAGGGGAATTTAATGCTTAATGCCGCGTTTACACCAAGGCGAACAGGAACAAAAACATAGTTCGCGAACGTTTTCGTCTGTTCTTGGTGTGTCCACACCGCCGCAAATAGAACAAAACGTTCACATACGATTCGTACACTGAGTTTTGTTCATGTTTTGGACGGTGTGGACACGGCAAGAACAGACGAAAACGTTCGCGAACAATGTTTTTGTTCGTGTTCGCCTTGGTGTAAACGCGGCATTAGGGACTTTTTTTATCTGTGAAGGCACGTGCTGATGATTGCTAAGGTTTCTAGAGTCGATGCTGTAGATATATTTTTTTTAGGGTGAATGAAGGAAAATGTTTGTACCTACTGGTAAATAATATGGAGCGTATAAGTTTCTTAGTAGCCAAACTGATCAACTTTAGAGTAGGTGCTTCTGCCAATTTATTTATTTTACTTAATAGAAACGTAATATATAAAGAATAGTGCACGATAATAATAATAAAGAGCAGTCCCAATTTAAAAATAAATTATTTTGGAACACTATTCTTTATACGTTACGTTATTATTAAGTGAAATGAATAAAGAGCTAGTAATAGCGACACGGGCAGTAATTGGGATAGCTACACTATAAAGTAAAAAATTGAGAAAATTGATAAGTTCTGCACTTATTATGTGTTTAACTAATTATTAAGTAAAAGCGTTGTGTCTCGATGAGCAAAATAGAAGAGGAGATATTTGCAAGTACTTTCGGAGGTTCAAGGAAATATTCAAAACTTCTAATTCTTGGAAGAAATATCTTCCAACGTTTCCACCTTGTGATTTCTATTTGCAATATCCCGACCACTCGTCATCAGTTACCTCCCAAAATACGCTCATTCCTAGACCCCCAGTAGAAAGTTACACACATGACCCTAAAAACTGAATCCTACTCCATTAGTAAGGCAGGTTTTCCTAAGGTAAACCCGTTAGTAAGGCAAGAATTTCAAAGCTTTAAAGGAGATAGCAAATGCTCTCGATTCTCCCATCTCGAAACAAGCAACCTAGAAACACCTCCGCGAAATCCCATCTGCGGTTGAAAAGGAATCGTTAGAACTGGAGCACTACCGGGTACGCTGCGATATCGAGGCGCCTTCGCGATCTCGCCCTCGCGATTCGATCCTCTCGTAAAGTGCCGTGGAGCCAGGATCACCGGGAGGCGATAAAGGCGCAGATGGGGGGCGCGAGGAGGAGGTAGGGAGGGAGAGAGAGAGAGTAGGAAGGGGGACCGACGGTTCCCCGTCTAGGATTCTATAATCCGTACCATCTTTATCGTTAAATTCTGTACTCGTGGACCGATGCCTCGATTGCGCAATCAAGATGGCATCGAGAAAGGCATCTCTCGCCTTCGACTCAAACTACCAACAAGTATTTCAATATCCGCTCCAATATATTCCCATCGACCCTATAAACGTGTGTGCAGTTATATTGGATTCCCTTCCTCCGCACCCTCTCCTTCCCGCCCCCTCCGGCTCGCCCCCTCCCCCCTCCCCACCATACTTCTCCTCTTTCTCTCGCTCCACGGCTCCCTCCCGTTTCCGCCGCGGCTTTTTCCGCTCCCCCCTCCCTCGAGGGGGAGGGTTGTACGTGTGCGGGGCTCGACCAATCGGCCCCCGGGCACACCGACGCGGCGCGGGCACACGCGCGACGACCACGGCGGAAACCACTTCGCGCGGGACGTGTGTGCATACCCACCCCGAAGGAAACCGCATTTAAACGTGTTTGGTAACCCTGTAAAAGATTCTCCGTCCCCGGCGTTCCTCGCGCGCGAAGAATGGGGCGGGCTCGGAGGGGGGTGAGAGGGGGGGGGGGTGGTGGTGGTGGCGCGCTTGGGGATTCCATGGCTGGAGGGACACCGACCATAAGCGTTCCGTTGGATAACCGATGATCATTACGATCCTTTTAATTTCCCCGTTATTGGCGGCGCACGATCCTCCGGACGAAAGTGATCGTGGGTCTAAATCGCTTGGGGGGAGCGGGGGGTTGTTGGGTGAGGGGTGTTGCAGGCCTTGGGCTCTGCGAGAGATTGTATCTTTTCCGGGTTGGGAAGGTGGTGGAGGTTTTGAGGCCGTTTGTTTGGTTATATTGTTGGTAATGGAGATTCTGAATTTTGTGTAGGTGTTGTGAGGAATTGAGGGGGTTCGTGGGAGGAGTTGAAGTGGGAGGCCTTTGAGGTCTGGTTACTTATAGTACTGCCCTGTTAGTAGATCGCATCCCAACCCCTAAGCTAGTTCATTTTATAGTTTGCTGTCTAATTTCGATTAGGAGTATTTGTACTCTGATTAATAAGGAAACTTCGGTAACCTGAAAATTCCCCTTTTTCTTAAAACTTTGCTGGTTTTGTGGAGGTACCTCGATAGAAGTTTCAGACAATTTTCTCCGCTACTTCTTGGTTCTCCAGAGTGTAAAAATTTAACGTGTGTCTTTCTATTTCCATGTATACCTATGTTTTTCATTCTCCACTCGCTCTTCCACCATTAAGGGTTACCCTAAAAAATTTTGAAAATTTCGTTTTTATGATTTTTGCATATTCCGCTAGCTACATCTTTTCTACGTATTTTAAGTGCAACCGGGCCACGAAATTCGAAAAATTGAAGGAATTACAGTAAAAAATGTACGAGCCTGCACATGAGATCAGATAACCATAAAACTACATGTCCAACTTCAAACGCAATTTCTCAGAAACTACGTTTTCCAAAACAGTGAACATCAGATCACATACAGCACACTCCGTTAGAGAAAGGTTGCAGTTACGTTGCGGTGCTACATTGCAACATTGCAGGTAATATTTCTGAGATGTTGCAGAAATCTTCCTAGGTATGTCCGCTTTTGTGCAACATTGCATGAAATATTCCTGCAGTGTTTCTTATATGTTATAGGCAACTCTCCCGAAACGTTTCGGAGATTTTACAGCAATTGTCCATGTCCGGAATCGTGTTCACCATCAGACAGTGACCAAATTTATATTTATAACTTTCTTTTCGCGTATATGCATTTGAGGAAGGGCCTGGTTTTAGGCTGTTGAGGGTAACCTACCCCCTTAATTTAAACCTGCGGGTTAAAGACCTCCCCATACCTCGCTCCACCTCCTTAAGATTCTCAAACTGTGAAACACCAAAGTCTTCTTAATTTAAACGACCATTTCCCCACTACATCACCTAAATAATAAATAAAACCACCATACACCCCAACATACCACCTGCACCCCTCGAACTCACCCTCCACCCGACCTCCACACCCCACGCTCTCCTCCCAAGACGAGCAAACAGGCCTTCTTCCCAGGTAATACCGAAGCAATGCACGTCAAACAACGAGGACTCATCCTCGGTCCACACGACAAAAGCTTCTGCTGCGGTACAACAGCCGCGGATAATGATCTGGTAAATTCTTTCCAGATTAATTACCCTTTCGGGGGCTCCAGATCCGAAAGATAGAGGCGGCGGCCCGTTAGATATGAAATAATTTACCGAGCCGCGGTTCTGGTCCCGCGCGACCACCTGGGCACACATTAAAATCGTGCAACCACCCCGCTCTGCTCCGCTCTCGTCCACCCCTAGCTCTCTGTCCCTCTCGATCTAGCCTCTTTGTTGTCTCGTATGATCTATACACACGACCCCACGGCTTATTATACTAATATGATCCGTCGCGTGTTCATCGGCGGCGCATCAGCGCCGCTCCAAAGGGGTTTTCTCGTTCGAGTCTAATTGTTCGGGGGCTCGATCCTGGGCAAAGGAGCGGAGTGATAGGGCAACCGGGGCCTCGCTACTGGTTTTTCACCTCATTTCAACCGCTACGATCGGAACGAGGCACCCCTTTCTTATCCGTGGATCTTTCGCGCACGGTTCGGTGACTCCTTCGGCCGGAGGACTCGGGGATGACCTCGTGGAAAGCGGCAACTTGAGGATGGACAAAGTGTATGCGGTGGTTTAGTTAGAAAGGGGAAATGAGGCTTGGGAAGACATTTGAAGGTTGGACAGTCGGACTTGGTTGTGTGGTTGATCGGTTTTAGATGATGGAAAGAAAGAAGAATGGTTGGGGTGGGATTGAAACGAGTAACAGGGAAGAGGAATTATGGTGTAGTGTCTGTGAAGTTTATATTAAGGTAATGGAGGTTTGAGAATTGATGGAAATGGGATGGAGGTGGGAGCAGGGAAATTAGAATTGGAAAGATTGAAGAAGTAGAGGTGGTAGACCTTGAGGTGACAGATTTGGGATTAATGGAAGTTAAGAAAATGGAATAGTTTAATTAGCAGAGCGGAATTAAGTAGAAGAATCAAGGGTAGTTTAATTGAAATTCAGAGAATTGAAGTTGGAATTGAGGTTGACTACATCAACCAACTTGCTGTTATAGTACCTGTAGAAACTACTTGAGCTCAATGGAATTATTAGTAACAGAAGCAGAGTCCAAAGAAATCCACTTAACAGAATTAGAACTAGCAAAATTGTCGATAACAAATAACGCGACTGAAGCCACAGAAATCGAAGACCCAAAGTTCATGGAACCCTAAATAGTTACCATTTTATAAGGTTTTTGAACAATATTGTGTAAAAAATAAAATTGCAAGTTAATATTTAAGTCATTATCTACATATATCATGAATTTTAAAGTGATTTATAAATTACATTTATAACCAAAATAGTGATGAAAAGTAGCTCATTCAGATTCTCGGTATATCTAGAATATCGTTAGCCATTGATAAATGTAATTTATAAATCACTTTAAAATTCATGATATATGTAGGTAAGGACTTAAATATTAACTTGCAATTTTATTTTTTACACAATACTGTTCAAAAACCTTATAAAATCTCATTATTAATTCAAATTATCGACGACTAAGGTCAACTACCTTATCTCAACACCTGTTATCCGAACATTCAAAGTACGTTTTCACGTGACAGTAAATTGTGACTTTTACGGTCATGACTTTTGTCGTTGTGAAAACTAAATAGATGTCACGATGTCGTAACATTTGATTCACGCTGTCACACAGTTTCACACCAACAAATGTCGTGACTTTTACCGTCGCGTGAAAATGTACCTTTAATGTCGAAACTTCCTCCCTTCAATAACGATCCAAATGAACACTATTCCTAATACCTTGTAATTCAAAAAAGAAAATTATAGTATCAACAGCAGCTGTAACGAAACAGGAGATATTTCAGAATCTAGAAAACAGCGAATACGCCGCAAAATAAACAAGAATACCCAAGATTACAACATCTACGATATAATACCAGATTTATATTACTTTTCATTTTTAATATTATTCCTTCGGGCATTCTTCCTGAAACGTATGTAGAATACTCACCACAAGATTAGTGAGCGTTCCACTATCCGAAAAAATCCTTATCCAAACAATCATACTCTCTAAATAACAACCCCCCCATGTAACTGATATTTAAGAATTTTTTTTTAAAAAACTGTTGCTCATATTGGATTCAATTCTTTTGGGATATAAGGAGGCATCTTAAAACTTTCACAAAATATTTGTTTTATGTCGATGCTTTTTATTATTTAAAATAGAAGTTTCTTGAAATGAGATAGTTCAAAGAAAAGAAATGAAAACTTGAAAGAGTTATAGCGTTTGGAAGCAAAAGTAAGTTTTTTCCTTAGACAAAATTGTCATATTATTCTTTATATCGATGAGAAAAAATATTATAAATGAAAACTAAAATTAAAATTTGTGATTCAGTCCCAGGGTAAATTATTTAACATTAAGAAATTTGTCTTCTTTTTGCAATCAGATGACTGTGATAGGTGCTACATATGTGCGACATATAAAAAAATTCTACAAGTTGAAAGATGCCTCCTTATACCCCAAAAGAGTTTAATGGATTATTAACAATAGATTAAAAAAAAAAAATCATAATTTTCGAGGGCTGTCACGCGAGAATCCGCCCTTAATTTATCTAGTAGAGGTTCTCCTCTCAAAAACCCATAAAAATTCGCAAGGCACCACTGAATAATCCGCGCAGTCACATATCAGAACTGAGTCCCTTCCACTAACCTGACTAACCCAATCACCAAAAAACACCAATTTCCAGCACCAAAGTCGTCCCAACACCCCCGTCTGCATCCCACCTCGTTAAATCGAAGTTAAGGCCATGAGGCCCGAGATAAATCGGCTGGGAAAGAGCAAAGACGAAGCTGCAGGGTGCACCAAGCATCGAACACTCTTACAGGGATGATTCGAGCCTCGAGGATACATACAAGGGAAATAAAGACTTTCCCCGTGGGATAGAAGCGCCCGGCGTAGACGCTCGGCGTGGGGAGGGTGGAAAAAAAAAAAAATGGTAACGTATAATCGAAAGTGGAAGAAGTGCCCGGAGCGTGGCTTTGCACGATCCCGTTCCGTGGTTATCGACGGAGAATGGACGCGTTGTACTGGATCGGCCGCACAATGAATCGAATCGGTGAAAGGGTTTTGCAATCGTACCCACGTACGCTATATCTGCGGGGGATACAGGTACGCTTAGGCCACGGCTCCTTTTATAAGTGCCATTATAAGTGCCATTTGAGCATGCCTACACCCGCTTTGTCCGCGAATTTCAAACTAGTCATTGTCCTCTCGTTATTGTTTGAAAGGACACGGGATGACAACCCCCGCCGTTTAAAAACCATCCCCCGCGTGCCTCGCCCCCCTCCCACGTCGGGGGAGGGGGCAGGGCGACCGCGTCGATTTTTACGAGGTATTAACCGTTGAAACATTTTCTCGCGTCTTTTTATCTTTCTCTCGTTTTCGGTCGGAGTTAAATTTGAAAGTAGGGGTAAGGGCGATCTGCGTGGGGACTTTTTGCTTGGTTGTGCAAGACGCTTAACTGGGTTTAGTTTCGCGTGGTGGTTGCAGGTTCAAAGTTTGGAAGTAGAGATATTTTATATTAACCGGTTAACTGTCAATGTATCATATATGACCAAAAAAAAAAATCTGGCCAATTCTGCCAAATCTGCTAATTCTGAATCATACCTACATGATCAAATGGAATAACTTTGTGATTCACTTCATTTTTCGATGTGTCAGTTAACCGGTTACGTATGTATACGTCAGTTTTAATTATTATTATTATTATCACTCGTCTTTATTACTTGGTAAATATACAATAAACAGGAATAGGTACACAAAGCATAGCAAAATAAAAGGCGAGACTGCAGTACAATACTGTTATAAGCCTAACCGTAACAAAAGAATTACTTATTGCAAAACTCTCCCAACTTTCACGATCTCGTTATTTTCTTCCTGTAATACCTAGGCACTGTACCTTCTCACATGTCCACGACCGGCACACAACATCAAAGCATTACTCGCAACTCTAACAATATAAATAACAATCTTCGAACCCAGATCGTAAAGATCCATATCACCCAAATTCTTCATAGACAAATTTTGAGATCGCTGCAATCATGCAACATACTTACACGCAACATTCCCCCCCCCCCCCCACCCATTCTCCCTCCCCCACAACCAGGAATACCACGAAGCTCTGAAAGATCCATTCGATCCACCTGAGCATCCTTTTAGACTTGTACTCTCCGCGTCCGCGATCCAAATTACGTCTTGACGCGAAGCTGATTCGGTAGAGCCCTCCTCGAGGACCACGGGACCAGCGGCCCTCTCTCCCCCCCCTCCCCCCTGCCATTTCCATTGTGCCCCACTCCAAGGATCCATCCGCGTATCCTTTCTCTGTCAATCAGAGCGGCCGCGCACAATAGCCGCGGCGACACATTGTGTAATTCGAAATGAATGCAACGACGCAGGCCCCCGGCCCCGGGGGCATAATTGTTTCACGACAGGTCCGCGTATGTTCCGGGGGTATTAAACGGAGGAGCAGGGCCACTGGCGGGCGGTGTGCTTCCCGATCGAACAATGGGGGCCGTGGTACCACGGCCGGGTATCTCGTTACACCGTAATCGAGGAATAATCGATCGCAAAGTTGTAGCACAAGGCAAATTGCTGGGCGTGGTGAGAACGATCCAGGAAACTCGAGAGGGCAAAAGACAAGGGCGCGCGGAACGAGGAAATCCGAGATTTTTCTTCCTTTCCTCTCGCGTATTACAACCCTCCCCCTGTTTCACCTTCAACCCTCCCCCCCCCCACTGCCCTTCTTCCATTTCCAAGTCCCTGCCTCTGACCCCTTACCCCACCTATCCATTTATTTTTCGTGGCCATGTAAAAAGGTTTTTATTCAGACCCGTGTTCACCCTCGGTCGAGACGGCAGCGCGCGCGCCGCTCAGCGGCGACGGGAATGGGGACGCAACAAAGATTCGCTTCCACGGACGCGGATCTTCGAATTGGGTTAATTAGGGGAGCGAGGATCTGCGTTCGAACGCTCGCGCCGGCTGTTGCGGGTTTTCTGGTTTTAATCGGCCGAGGGCAGATTGCTGAAGAAATTGATCGTAAGTAGAGGGGGGAGGGGGTTTCTGGGGGATGATTTCTCGTACGGGGGAAGATCGTATAAGGTGTTTCAGAATTGGGGGAATGGATCGTAGAAGGAAAGGAAAGTCTTGGTGGCTCTTGCACTTCTGTTTAAATAAGTGCATAGGTATCAGACATTTTTATGCGACGATGACATTATATTTTGATACTAATGTACTAGTCATATAAAATAGGCAAAATGATTTTTTTCAATGTGGGTTAGTCCGTTTTTGCTGTCAATGTACCGTATAAAGTATAAACTATCTCGCGACTGAGAGAATCGTTCCTCTTGGGTGCCTAAAACTGTACTTTGGTGCTTAACACACGACTGATACTGAAATTCAATTTTCTCGAAAATTAAAAGAGATACGACCGCATTTTAGTGTATATTTTTTATTTACTTTTTCACGTAGACTGAACCTTTCCTTTTGTACCACCGGATACAGGACACCTTGTATAATAACGTAGATTACATGCATCCTATTCCAAAATTCACAACTCGCGAAAATTAGCAATTGGTCATTTTTTAAACTGCAACACCTTGTAAGTTTCTTGAATTCCGTTTTATCAACGCTCCGTATATTCTAATCACATAAGGTACATATTACTGGTTTCTACATGAGTTCTGTCCACCACTTTGTTTATATTATAAGTTACCTAATCCAAATACAACATCCAATGCTATTTAATATTATTATTATTATTTATTTCACAGGCAAAGACTATTTAGATAAGAATATATAGCTAATAAAATTATCAAAGAAACAGTGTAAAAGAAAAGAAACGGCAGTTAAAAAATAATCAAACAATAGAACTAATGAACTCATCGATTTTTGGGAAAAAAAATAAATCGATTTTTCGATTTTTATATTTTCTTGAAGTAGTACAACATCTTGAGAATATTCCCTGAAAGTCTCAAGTTAATCCGACCAAAATTGGCAAAGTTATACGCGCGTAAGTAGATAGGTGTTTCTCGGTGTAGCGCTCAGACTTAAAACTTTAAACGTGTTTTCCTCAAAATTATGTTTTCAAAGTCGGTGACACACGTAATTAAAAAATTAATGAATCGATTTACTCAAGGCTTTGCAGACATATTTTAGGGTTAAAAACCTAAGCGCTATCGGGAGCTTTTTTACCTAGATCTTTTTTTACACTCGAAAAACAAGCGATTATCAAATATCGGTGCTTCAACTTTGCACAGCCGCCATTCTGTCTCAAGATAATTTTTCCAAAATCGGTCCTGATAGCGCCTAGATAATTTTATATATCATTAAAAAAATTCGGATTTTCAATTTTCAATTATCCTTCACCGAGCTACGGTTGTCACCTCAAATTGGCTAAAAAAGAAGGAAGTCTCGGGCATCGCCTATAACTCACAAACCTTCCAATATCTTTTCCACAAAAAATACCGAAATATCCGTAAGATGTACTCGTTCCAATACTGAATACACTAATGTTTAATAATAAAAATTTATCGGTTTTTTTAGAAAAAATTCCCAAAGGCAGATGTTGTTTTGACCGTTCTAGGTAGGCCTCCCACTTTAAAAGAATTCAGCAAGAACTGCAAATTAAAAGGACATTATTCTCTTCATACCACCATTAATTAAAAACGCGTCGTGATGTTGAGTGGTGGCACATGATTATAGTAAAAAGCGAGTACAATAAATGAATATTCTTTCATCCGTCAACTAAAACCAATTTTACAATTATCATCAATAACAACACGTAATCGAGATATATCAGAGATATAATCCATCAGCAGCTAAATAACAATCCCTACATAATTTTGACATTACCTAAAGTTTCTCACAGTACCTACCAATAGCAGCCCCTACTGGCAATGTATCCTCATAACAGCGCAAGTCCACGATGAGAGAAAAATCTCAACAACAACTAAACGGAGGAAAATAAAAAATGGAACGGACGCGAGGGATTAAATTTTAGAAAAATTATATCACGAAGCTTAGTTATCTCATGAGAGTATAGTTTCGCGAAAAAAATTAAAATTTGTCCTCTAGTGGAAGCACATCGCAAAACAATTGTCCCGTGAGATTAGAGTCTCACGCGAGGCATTATATTTTTGTCTCATCGCGGATTCGCACCTTCACCCCGACTTCCCAAAGGGCATATTGGCCTCCCGGTTACGGCCGCTGCCCGTAGAAGCCGGCACCAGGGCTCGGCGATCGTGTATGGAAAAAACGAGGAGCACGGGGTAACCAGTATCCTTGTCGATCACGCGGCCCCCGTCTCTCTCCCGTCCCTTTCCTTCTCGCAACAAGAGGCCGGTCCTCGATCATCCTCTATCTCTCGTCAATGCGCCGGCTCCCCCGTGCCGGGACTTCCGCGATTCCTGAATAGAAATCTCCATGGCGGCTGACAATGCAATACGTGGACAATTGCATAGTCTAATGGATCTGCCTCACATCATCGTAACTTATACGTACGTGTCGTTCGTGAAAACGATATCGACAACGTCCGTCCATTCCGCGTGTCTTCCCGCGCCGTTCGCAAAAACGCCGATCGACATTCTCTCTCTGTATGGCGGGACGTGTCTTTCCGCTGTCATCGTTCTCCACCGCGTTCTCTCCCGTCCTTCCTCCTTCCAGCGCGAGTACCTCGCTTCGTTCGGCGCGCGGGCGCGCCGAAAAACGAAAAACGGACTCGCCGGTGAGTAAAAACGATCCTGTCGCGTCTGAGTACCCCTGCGTGCGCCCGCGGTGCAAATTATCCAGAGGGGAAGTGGGAGGAGGGGTTTTTGGGGGCGGGGGGGGGTGGTTTATCGTCGCGTGCATCAATCAATACGATGCGTTCGCCGCGAGCGAATAAATTAATTAGGTCGGCCCATTCTCGCGTCTCTGATTCCACGCGCGGTGTGGTACCGATACCAGACTCGATTAGACAAATTTCGATTGAATTCCGCGGGCCCGATTCACCCCTACCCCCTCCCTCTTCGAAGTGTTTTCCATTGCGAGGGTTGGTTATAGTCGGGGATGAATGATTGTGTTTTATTTATTGAAGGGAGGATTTCTTTTGATTGGTGGGATGATTAACGCGGTCGTAGAGCGTGACGAGTTAACTCGTCGCGTGTCCTGCTCGGGAATGAATTAGCCTTGAAAGCTTTACGAAGTGAATTATCTACTTTATTTATTTAGGAAGCAGTGTGCTTGCAGAAGTATTTGTTGGCGTTCGATTCGGGTGTAATCCATATATAGTACATACGTGCATTGAATGCAGAAGGAATTATTGTGGATATTGCACTGTCGAATGGTGGTTGGTCGACCATTTTGTTAACGCTTTGATGCCCGCGGTTTTTGGAGCGAATGCTTGTTATCAATCTTTCTAAAATTTCCTGACTATTCACTGGTCTTTGTAAACCATCAAAACGGCGTATTGTAAACAGAGTATAAAGCTTTGAAACCCCTTTAGTTTTTTTTTTATGATAAATATGAAATGAAATTGATTGGTTAGACTCATCGAAACTACTGTCAGCAGGGTTGTTTTACGGTCGTCGTAGGCCCTGAGTAGACAGTTTTGCATAAAACCTGTATTTGTAAGCCCTTTCAATTTATTGTTCAAGCCATTCAATTGATAATATATGTACATTATATTTTAAATTAAATAATATTTTCAATTTTGTTCTTGTTATATTAGGGTACGTTCCTATTTAAAATTTCATTTTTCGACTTTCTTAGGCCCTAGGCACAGTGTCCACTGTGCTTATTGGATAAGCAAGCCCTGACTGTCAAAGTAGTAGAGCAAAATCGTGAAATTATTTACAATTAAACGTGAAAACGGTCGTCAAAGTGTTTCAACCCAGTCGAGTATCAAATTGACTAATAAATATATATTATTATCAAGTTGAAGAAGAATAACTGTACTTTATAATCTTAATATATAAAGCAGAAAGCTTCTACATGTTTGTGTGTTTGTCTGTCGCCTAAAAACTTTCGAATAATAAACTCTTGGACCACGAAATGTGCCTCGGTTCATTATGCCCGACTAATCCAGATGAATGTGGCCATTTTCACAAAAACCCCCAAACATTGTTTTTTATAAAATCAGAATCTAAATTTCGGGCGAAGCCGAGTACTAAAGCTAGTCTACCATAAATTATTTAGTGGTATAATAAAGATATATCATTACTACAATTATTATTTGTTATCCATCTATCGTGTTCTTTCTTTCATACATATACTAATGTGCTACCGTTAGTAAATTCTCACGATTGTTAAAAAAATCATGCGACACCGAGCGTCTTCTCAATGAAATCAAGCTCAGCGGCCACAGTAAGTACCTGCGGCCCCAACGGCCCCGCGACAAAGGGTCGAACGGTTAACGAATCACACAGCCGAAGATCCAGTGGCCCCGCAAAGGGGTATAAAGAAGAATCGGAATGAACTCGCTCGGTGGGGCTCTGTGTGTGCGTGGGCGGGTTCCCTATCCTTCTCCCGCCAACAAAAAGACCGCGAGACCCCCTCGACATTTCGCGTACTTCGCGTACTTTACGTCTCCTCGCGTTAAACGTGAAACGGGGAGAGTCCCAAGGGGGATGGAGTAAGACAGGGGAGGGAAGAAGCAAAGGCCGGGTACGCGAGAGGCGCGGGGAACCTATGGATTCGGCGGTCGCGAGAGGAGGTACGCGGAGATGGCCCCGGCCAGTTACCGCATTATATACCGAACAGGAAGAGAGACAAAGCGAACAAAACACTGTCGGGGCGTCGCTCCGCAAACACAGCGCCCCCGCCGGCGGCGGGGCACAGGGGAGGCGGTGGAACTAAAACTTGGAACAAAAGTCCTCACTTTTGTTCCCGAGCAAAGTTTTTCGAATTATGGCCGCGGTGCCGCGGAGAAAGACGGTAAGGGAAAGGAGGACGGCCGCCTGTGATTTATATCTCGCCGAAGGTTTCGGAATTATTAAAGTTTCCGGGGGCACCCGGAAGAAAGGAGGCGAAGGAAAAGATGGCCACGACGGAGGAGCCCGCCGTGGAGAGCTTGTACTGTAATTAAGACGGTTTCTAATGAAGATTGATCGTTCAATTAGCACCGTACCTCCCAACCTGTGTCTCTTCCGTTATTTAGAGCGCCGCCTCTGCTATACCGAAGCGTCTGTAGCCTAAAGGTAGGCTTTGCTATACCCGACTGGACGCCAACGTCAAGAATTTCAAAGCCGATTTTCTCGAAAATGAAGCGCAATATCAAAAAATTTCATTCCTTTTACTCGACTCATTTACTTGTTATAAGTCGAAAAGAAAGAGTAACTTTTTTTGATAGCCAGCTTCATTTTCGAGAAAATCGAGTTTGAATTGCTTGCCGCTAACTCCAGGCGAGGAGTTCGGTGGACCTACTCATTTTTGGCTACTTTGGAATACTTAGATTGATTCATATTGTGTATTAATTTTTTTTTTTTTTGAACGAGGAACATGTGGGTGCAATTATTAATCTTCTTTGCTTCGAGTGTGGCCGAGTGTTTCCGGGCTCTACAAGTAGCGAAACTGACGCCGAATTAATATCTACAATACAGTATCTATTTAACTTGAACGGTGTACAACACGCTCACCGATCGTTGCACGAGTTAATCAGGTATAAGTACTCGCCCCCGCCCGTCCATCGCCTAGTCGCGCAGCACACTGGCAAGGTGGAGAGCCCCACCGCGAAGGATGGTCAGCACGTAACCCCGAGCGGGCCGTAAAACACTTGGATTATCCATTAACAAGCAATTAAACCGCTGGTAACGAGGCACGATTCAGGCTCGAGTTGAGTTATCCCCGGAACAGATTAAAAGCTGCCACTTGTGAGTCTGGGCGAGAGCACCCTCTCGCGTCTCCGTCGCCTGCCCACCCCTCTCGCTCGCTCGCCCTTCGCCGATCTATCCGCGTCTCTGTCCGCGCCGCGGCCCCGCCGCTACGCGGCCACAATACAGAGTGGGAAGCCTCTTTCTATGGATCACACAATGGATATAGTATATCAAACAAATTCGACCCCGCGGAATTATTGGCCAGGGTAATCCCGCCGTTGCCAACCGCGGACGATAGTTCCGCCGTGAACGGGGTCGGCACGTGACCCGCACTAGGGACAAGGGGCTCTAAACCGCGGTGAAAACTCAGCCATGAAACGAGGAGACGCAACCAGCCCTCCCACCATTAATAACCTTTCGAATTGGAACGAGTTCATTCGTTTTCTTCGACTCTTCTTATTTTACTGTGCGTTACAGTTGCTGTGAATTTCTGCGCGTTGGGGGGGGGGGGGGCAGTCACGCGGGGACGTCAAAGTGGAGGCGTATAAGTAGGGGAGGGAGTTAAGAAAAGGTTACTTATTTATGTCGGGGCGGGGATGTGGGGAGAAACTTATACGTCGTTTTCAGAGATATTAAATTATGTAGCGTGATATCTTTGGAGTAGGTTCGACATGGAGTGGTGTGGAGAGGTGAAGAAATAAATTAAGGAAGGGTAGTTTATGCTGTAAACTTTGTAGTACAGTTATCGTGATATCGTAGGAGTAGGTTTAGAATGGAGTGGTGTGGAGAGGTGAAGAAATTAATTAAAGAAGGGTAGTTTGTAGTACTGGGATATAGGGAGAAACTTTACGTTGTGTTCAGAGATATTAAGTTATGTATCGTGATAGCTTTGGAGCAGGTTTGAAATGAAGAAATTCATTAAGAAAAGGGTACTTAAATATAGAAATATAAGAAGAAACTTTTACATCATGTTCAGGGGTATCAAGTTATCACAGTAGGTACCTACCTTTATTATTATTATTAATCGTCTTTATTACTCTAATGGAAAAGAGAATATAATTTACAAGGGTACAGTGGTGGTACATGATGGCATGCCTAACCGCGAACTATAAAACTAAATTAAAATAGTTACATACAACAAAACAATTATGCAAAAGTTAGAAATAAACAAGTAAGAACTTAACTTATTAAAGGACGGAAAGGATAAGTGGATTGATCTAGGAATAGCGTTGCAGGATAAATAAACGAGTGTGAGACTTGAAGAGCGCTATTCAAGTTATTTATTTACTCCTCTAATCACGCTAATTGTTCCAGAACCAAGAACCCCAAGTACCCCCCATTCCACATTGACTCTGATGATTACCGAATCACTGTTACCTATATAGTAAGAAACGACAAAGGCAGAATGTACCCCGGCGGTTGATTGAATATACCACAATTTGATCGGATCATAGCCGGCATTGAAGCACATCCTGATTTATGGCAAAGTACATAACAAAGATTTCGATGGCAAATCCAGAGGCGACACGTCCTTCATTCTGACAGGATTGAAAGCCGTAAAAATCCTTGTCGGACGAAAGGGTAGCCCCGGGATCTAGGTACGCATGCGTTTGACAGAGTAGATATATTTCGATCATGGATTTTCGATAGGCCGCCAAGGATTAGGGGGTGCACCCTCCCCCTCCGGCCACCCTTCATGCCCGCCGCCGTTCCGCCTCTCTGGCTCGCGTGTTTATTCGAAACAATGCTCGACTTAACTGATTGGCCGGCTGCTTGTTGGCGGTACAGCGGGTGTAATTCGATGAATAACAGAGTGACGATGCGGAGTGCCCAGCCGCGGTATTACCATAATAATCTCGGCTAACGAGCATTGTCTGGTTAATTCAAAAGTCATCGCTTTCACGAATGCGACTCGCTCTAAATCAAACCCTCCCGCTATTCGCAACGAAATCCTTCGACGGGGTTGACTTTTCAATAATTGTATGCACTTTTGGGAGACCGGGTGATATTCTTTTCAACCCCCGAACAGCTGATCGTAAACAGCGACGCGAGAAACCTGTGTTGGGTCACTTTTGACCCGTATTGGAATTTTTATTTTACGTAATTTAGATATAGTTTTTTTTTATATATATAGTGCTTATGATATACCAGAAGGGGTGATGGGACCAAGTTAAACAGAAAGCTACCAACCCTCAATGATCGGAAACTGAGTAATAGTGTGAAGGTTTTATTTTTGAAAGAATAGCTTTATTACTATTGGGTGTATTTTATTTCCTGTTATTGCTTTACAGTGTTTTTTAATGGGTTATTTAATAGCGAGTAGTATAGTTAATATTATTTTAAATTCTCTTTTAGTTTCTATTTTCTAAGCCTAAAATGGAACTACTTATAGCTTGGTCATTTTTCACAAAATAAAGATCATAAAATTACGAGATCCGCAGGTACTGTGCTTAACTAATTTTTGGGTATTTTGAGGGTTGGTAGCTTTCTGCATAGCTTTTCCCAATTCAGGAAGGAAGAATTAACTTATAGAAAATTTATTGTCCTCTAACTATTAGATTACATATTATTCTTATTTATTGTGTAAACGGGAAAACATCTAAAATAACTATTATCTACTATTTCAAGGTATGTGAGCGTGAAATTATATAAATAGAAGTATACAGTCACAACTTCAGAAGATAAGTTAGGAGCTCGTAATCTGTAAAAGTACAGAACAAAATATTATTTATCTCAACCATTACCACATACTATACTTACATCAGACAATTTTCCATTGAAGGTTTCCCCGAGTGTAACGCACGATTCGTCACCACCGAGGATTCTATCTCCGCAAGGGTTGCGCGGCGTGAAATGATAAACGAATAGAGACGGCGAAGGAAGCCCAGAGGAGCCAGCGACGACACGGTCGGAGAGAGAAAAGACGGTGGGCGTAACTCGCGATAATTTGCATGGAAATTTTTATCGGCGCGGCCACGAGGAGGCAATATCCGGCAGACGCATTTAAGATCCGAGTCTGGATAATAATAGCCACAGAAATGGCATCGTAATGCCCGGACGGGTGACACGAGTAGGTACCTAAGCTCGCCTATATATATACGCCCGCGTTATATTTTCCACGTAGCTATCGCGGCTCGGTAATGCACAGCGGAGGGTGGTGGGCGCACGCTGGCGAAACGAACCCACCCATATCGTGCTCGGGCCACGCTGTGGAAGGGAGAGAAAAAAAACGACACCCCTTGCTCTCCGCCGTTAAATTATATATAGTCTTTCTTTCGACCATGCTCGCCTTGTTCTTTATCGTCGGGTTATGTTAATATTACTATTCCACGCAGAAGCTGTCGCCGCCCGTGCCGCTTCCCGAAAACCGCCCCCGTGGGGCCATTGGTGGCACATATTTGTGGCAGGTAGCTAAGGATTTCGGTGGAGGGTGATGGATGTCCTTTGAATCTATCACTAGCGTGAGTACACTCACATGGAAAGATCCCGAACCCGGAAATTCAGAAAATTATGAAACCCTCCTGAGTATAGCGCAATCTTGTTTGCTGTCTAAATTCACTCTAAGGGGGTGAAATTGACCCCTGAAAATTCGGTTATTTTCTCAACTGTATCTAAGAGATAGAAAACAAGTTTTCAGGAAAAAGTTACTTCTTTTAATTAGGTTCAACATTTGGTAGCTTGTAGTTTTTATAGTTCGCGAGTTTCAACACAAAATAGGAAAATAACTGCATTTCCAGGGGTCAATTTCACCCCCCTTGGAGTGAATTAGGGCAGCAAATAAAATTGCGTAATACATACCATATAAGGTTAGGTTGTAAAGCAGTCTTACGACTGATTCTCGCTTTTGCGATGGTCTTGTTCTTCCTCTTCCTTTTCGCTTAGGAACTAGGTACTGTCGTTTTTTAATAAAATGCTGCTTGGTTTATATTAAAATTCGGAAAATTGTAGATTTGGCACCTAAAAAGGTCAAGCGGCAACCTACAGCGTCGTCTTTGCCCAGAAACTTTAAACGCGTTTTTCTCGAATCTTTTTTCTCTTGGTTTTCGACTAGTGGCGACAGAACGGAGGTTCAGATCGCCTTGAAAAAATTACTGGATGTGTAAAACATGTGCCATTTCGCGCCAAATCTCTGATATGGTCCGCAAAACCTTGGGATTTTCATGAAAAAAATTGAGAAGTCGCGGATTTTTAGTAGCGCACAAACACGACTTAAAAATCAACGACTTCTTAATTTTTTTTATGAATATCTCGAATTTTTACGGACCATATCAAAGCTTTGGCGCGAAATGGCACATGTTTTACACATCCAGTAATTTTTTATGCCGCAATAATAAATACATAAATCCACTAATCAATGAATTTTAATTTACGCTGTGATTTCTTTATTTCTCCCATAGACTTACAACGGCAACCCCAAACTTCCATATTTTTTTAATTTCTTCCCTTATTAGTCAGAAAAAGTCAACAGAAGAGTTTCCCAAGACCACTATAGCTGCCCCGCCAGCGCACAGCGACAGAGATTACTGTCTTAACCAAAGAATCCCTTACCCAAGTGTATTCTGAACGGGGCCCACCGTCGCTCTCCGCTCGCGGAAGAAAGACCGATCTCGAGATACAACGGCGATCGGAGTCCAAAGTCGCTGGAGCGTTCCCCGGTGGCCTTGTATTACAGATCGGCGCACTCCCCCCCTCCCCCCCCCCCGAAAAAACCGCAGAAGCACGGGGACGGGAAAGAAAAAGGGACGGGGAGAGGTGGCGAGGCCGAGGATCGACGGTGAAACACTCGAAGGAGCATTATACGCGGCCGTGGAAGCGACGCGACGCGGGGCGCGCGGAATCGGCTGCTCGATGGACTGGAAGCCCACGGAAAACGCTTCGAAAACGCCGTCTTTAAAACCGACCCGGGAGAAGGCCGCAAGTACCTACTCGTGCACGGGCGTTGAGCACGTACACGTCGCATTACTGTGACCGAGTATCCAGCTTCTGCTGCCTGGCTTCTGGAATCCCCGCTGAGCCCTGGCTCTCTCCTCCTCCCCCCCCCCCTCTGCGCCGCTACCCTGCCCCCTCGCCGTGAAAGAGTATTTAAGAGACTTTCGCGGAAAGGAAAAAGAGAATGAAGAAAAACAGAGGGAAAGAAAAAATTTAACCACAGCGGGAGGAGCTTCGTAGTGGATAGAGAGAAAGAGAGAGAGAGAGAGAGAGAGGGAGTCAGGGAAACGATGGTATAAGGGTGCAGGGGGAGGAGTGTGCGGAGAGGAAAGGGGGAGGAAGGAAACAGAATGAAAATCGAGCATGTTCGAGGGGTGTGCGCGCCCCGTGGCGCGCACCCCGCCGACATGGCTCGAAAACGACGAGGCCATCGAAAACAATCGGCACAATGGGCCCTCGAGCGTTCTTATTTATTATACTTACATGGCGCTGTACACCGCGAGTGAATCGGGAGAGGGGGCCCGCGGTTGGACGGGACGCGCGAGACGCGTGTGCACTTTTGCCCGCGCAAAAAGGGAACTGAAAAGATTTTTCGAAGGGGAGTGGAAGGGGTGGTCCAAGTGGTGAGGCGGGAGGTGGGGGTTGTTTTGTGAACGGTCAATTGATAGCGCGATGCTCAATGGCCACGGCCGCCTTTTAATGCGCGCTGGTTCTTCGGGAGGGGGGGGGGGGCGGGGATGGTGATCGTGGGTGATTTAGACGCGACCGGCGAACCGATCGCGTTAATTGGAGCGATTAAGGTGATGGGCTGCTCCGTGGCGGGCCGGGGCAGTTTGAAGATCCGGGTTTTGTGGGGAGGGGTGGGAAGGGATACTGTGGACGGTTAGGGGGTGGATTTAGGAGTTGAGGGGAATAAAAGATCTTGGAGTCGTTGCTATTTTTCGGCGATTGGTTGCTACTTTGTGCAATTTTGGCGATTTTTTTACAAGTCAACGGCTTGATGAAGATTTTCTGCTGCTTAAAAATGCCATTTAAGGGGGGATTCTACCTTGTTTGGCCGAAAAATCGGTGATTTTGGTGAATTTTTTGTACAAAAACGGTTTGACAAATTAATTTGCGGTTTGACAGGCTGTTTCATTGTATCTTGAGCTATTGTTATGAATTTTTATGACGGTAAAAAAAAATGTGGCTGATACAGAGCGCCGACTTGAGGCGTTGAAAAAAAATCGGGTGGTCCTGGCGTTAACGAAAAATACCCTAAGGATATTCTGAAACACAAAATGGAAAGAGATTCTTAATCTGCATGAATGTGGCTATCGATGGTAGTAGATTCATTAAGATAAATATAGAAATGTTAAAATGGCAGACTTCTGAATATGACGAATCAAATTTTTCTCAAAAATTGGCGTAACTTCATTAAGTAAAATCAGGAACGGTTACAAATACGGCAATAAATCTACTACCATAGATAGACAGACACTTGCTCAACATGCGTGTAAAAGTTCAAGTTGTTTGCTTCATTGATTGTCGAGATTTCTTCAACGCCAGGTCGAAAAATGTAGTTTCGAGAAAATCGGGTTTAATAGTTCATATTATGCATACTTCTACCTGCGTACCGCTCGCTTCAAAACGCTACAACCTCACCAATTTTTCGAATTTGGCTATAAGCTTTGCAGAGTGTATACACAAGACTCATATCTTTTAGAAAAAAAACCCAAAAAATTGAATTTTTCGGCCCAACAAGGTAGAATCCCCCCTTAATTGAATTTAATGGAAAAAAGTTTCAGTTATAAAAGTATTGTTTTTCCTAAATTATGGATATATATCCGAAACTATCTCGATTTTAGACGGTTACACTGTGGCCCTGAAGAAAGCTGTATGGCGTGTCTGAAATCAAAAACAGTAAGATTTTTATATAAAATATGTTAATAGGTATCGACTCACGACGCCGAGTTTGATATTTTTGAGAAGTAAAGAAATGGTGATATCAAAGATAAAATTCGATATATAACTATAATAAACCTAAAGATTTTACAAATTTCGCTGCCTCTCGCTTGTTTCCGCCCCGTTGAAAAAAATGCAGAATTTTCTTTCTCCCTAAATATCTCGGAAACAGTGAGTGGCATCGAAAATAAGTGTAAACAAAAGCCGTATCATATTTCTACATCTAAAAAACTACGAAAAAATAATTACCGAAAACCTTTCCTGAAAACCAATCCTTAATTCGATAATTACTTCGATAAACTTATAACGCACAAGACCATTTATATCCTCTTAACAGAGTCCACAGAAAATTCATTAAAATTGCTATTCGCTAGAAAGTTCTGCAAACGAAATACACAGATAAAGAGAGAACGCGCAACTCAATTGAATCAGCACACTGGAAGGAGATCGTACGTACCAGCCGAATCAGATTTCCTGTGGCAATAAAGATGCTGGTTTTGGTTCGGACGTTCCAAGGAGGGGTAGTTGAAGTGGTATCGCGGATGAGACGGATAAAGGAGTTAATCTGGAGTTTACTTATTTCGTTCTGGAAACCAACCGGCCCCGTGTAGAGGCGAGCTCGTACACGCGTACGTACACTCCTCTAATGCCTCTTATGCGGGTTTCATTGTGCAACGATCTCTCTTGTTGCCTGTAGAATCGCCACGAACAAAGATCCCTCGGGAGGATATCGTCGTCGCCCCGCCGTTTTAAACGACGACGGATGAGCGAGCGACGAGAAAAAAATTAATGTACCACGAGGATCGCTCGTGAGCGCAGCTTCTCTTTTGTAATCCCTGCTAGAAGGATTCTCGATTATTATTACGCGAGTTTAGCGATCGCCGGAGGGGGAGGGGGGGTGGATGGGTCCGTGGAGTCGTGGAATGTCTAATTCACGAGTTGTTAAAGCGTGTTACCGTTTCGGCGACGAAGAGAAATGAAAGAGAGTTTCAGAGTCGAAATAGTAAACTAAGCGCCGAGGAAACTATGATTTTTTTTTTAAGGATTTTTAGTGGAAAGGGAAGAGCGCTGGAATAATTTATTTTAGCTTCTAGGGCTGTCGCAAGATAGAGTTGAAGAGAAAGTACTTACCTACGTACATTCTATTTTGTGTGTGCTAAGAATATTTTAAAGAATCGGGTACGATTGATGTAAATTTTAACCGAGTAGTTTATTTTAGCTGATAATTATCTGACAAATATGACGTAAAATATCTTAAGTGTTACGATATTGGCTAAGTCAGGCTGAGCTAAAAATCGAATCTTGAGTGGTGCTTAATGGTTTTATAATTCTCAAACGGAGGCACAGAGGGATGAACGTATCTACCCTCCATGTTGCTCCTGTATTGTACCAAGCAACCCTTATATTCAACATGCTTTAAACTCTCTCCTCGTCAAATTCCAATCCTCCTTAATTCATCAAGCAATGAGATCTTCGATTTTCGAGACCGATTCCTTGTATTGAAATAAAATCAACCCTTAATTGCTCAGGGTAGAATTCTGTCCCTACAACCTAAATAGTCACTTTCACTCCCAAATGAGCAGAAAGAAGGCAAAAGTCTGAATGAACCACAGATCCAACCACTGGGCCAATTCGACCATCAAAATACCCTCCCCTTTTTAACCTTTCTATTCCCTCGCATCCCCTTCAAACTTCACATGCCCAATAATCCCTATGCCCACCGTATCATCGAACAATCGGTCCCCTTACGCCCGTCTGACAAAGCAGTTACCGTTCACTCACTCGAAATTTTTATCAACGAAACGTTTATCAACATTATGAGCGTCATTTACATATTTGAGCGCTAGTGTTATACAAAGTTATACAAGTAATATTTAAAGTCGATTTTCTCGAAAACCAAGCCTCGTACGAAAAAGTATTATTCTGTGTTGTCGACTTAGTTTTTCATGCAGAATCAACCCCTATCTGCTTGCACCACCAGTTAGCGAACATCCTGTATAACACTAAACTAAAATTTACAGTTAGCTTTCAGTCTTACAATTACTAGTTTTAACCCTTCGTTGACACATTTCTATTTTCGATCAACTTTGACATAGTGGCTCATACTCAAAACAATTTTTGAACGACTGCCATTCTCATCCATAGAATCCAATCGTTATGAAAAAAATCATGGGTCAATTTTAAGGTCTCTAGAATGTATTCCAATAGTTTTTTTTTATATTGAAAGTTCATCACAGTGTTGGTAAAAAAATTCTAGATTACCATATGTCGAGGAAAAACGAAAAAATCTTTCAAAAATTGTAACTTTGACACATTTCAATATCACCTAGATGCTGAAAATCTACAAACTTGTTGTTCAGACATAATATTTTGAGAAAAAAAAATAGTTTCTAAGTCGGCTTTGAAAAAAAAGGTATTTATTTTGCAGACAGAACGTAGGCTATTTTGTTAATTGAAAAAGCAGAAATATTCCACCACGTCAAAATCAACTTCTGGGTGGGTCTCACCCAGAGTGTCAACGAAGGGTTAAGCTATATAAGGTCAGATTGCAGAACAGCACGACCTGAACCTCCCTTTCTCCCCCTTTTTTCAATATTATTTTCAATGCAGAAGAGACGTTAAAAAATCAAAGAAAAAAAATCGTCATCGACGAAGAAGGATCCAAAGCCCAACTAATACGATTGAATCCTTTAAAAACTCGGCAAGAGCAACAATAATCACTGCATGGGAGAAAGAGAGAGGGGCCATAGAGTGACCGTCATGGAACCATCGAAAATCTGTGTCCACTCGAACGGAGCGGATGGCGGAGTTTTATTGCGGCCAATAAAACGTCATTTTTCAACGGTGGACGAAAAAGAATCGGCGGGAAAATGGGCGACTTTAAACGGTCGTGCGGGTGGCGGCTGGCCGGCTTCCGAAATGAACGGTACAAAATGAAATTCTCTGGCCGCGGCGGCGTGTAGAGGACGAGTGGCCGCGGGATACGCGCTAGCCCGTTGTAATGGACGAGGTCCGGCGGGATCTCTGTATTGCCAGAGTACTTATGGCAGCGCGTTTATGGCGTACAGCTGTACAAGCCTGGCAGCGGCCGACATGAAATCCCGTCGAGCACCCTCCATCCACGTCACGTCCGCCACTGATTAACATTAACTTCGTGGAAAAAATTGTACCAAATGGCGGCATGCCACAGTTTTGGCGCGACGCCCTCGACGGGCAGCGCGATTTTTCGCCACTTCCCTGTCCCCGGTCGCGTGCGAATGCGCTGATACTGCTCGCGCTGGGTGGAAATGGGGGTGAGGAATGGGAGACGGGGTGGTTTTTGTTTTTAGGATGATTCCACGGGAAGGTTGGGAAGTTTTGCGAGAGATGGTGAGTTTGGAGGATGAGGATGGAAGTTAGGGTGATTACGGGGGAGAGGGATGAACACTTTTTTTCATTTGTGAAATTTGTCTATTACCTAAATAATCATTTTTGGATTATTGTTTTTAAGGGATATGTAGATAAATGATTCATGTTTGGTTGTATGCCGTACTCGTTGCTTTATTTCAAATAGGTTGGCTAACTGTAGCAGACTTGTAATGAAACTGTGGCCATCTACTATAAGGGTGTTGATTCGTGGGCGGTAGAGGAGTGTTTGTAGTGGTTTTGGTTTTGGTAAGATGTAGGTGAAGGGAAGATCCTGTGGTTGATCTCAGGTCTCTGGGAGAAGTAATTGTTCTGTGTTGGGTGGACTACTATACACGGGGTGGAGCAATTAGAATTACAATTTTCAATATCTCTGGGGCTAGGGTAGTAAGAGAAAAAAGTCTCGTAAGGGACTTCACTTGAATATTAATTAGGATTTTCTTTCCTAGTTTTAGTTTTAGTTTAGTCTTCATATAAAAAAGAAATTTTATGTTAAACGATTTTACAAAAAAATTCACTAAAAACTAAAAAATTATTCTTTTCTTGTAGTAGAATATCGATGGCGTTTTCTGCCTTTAAATAAAATCGTGGCTCGGGATATTTCATAACAGAATATGAATCAATTTAATACAGCACCGCGTTTTTATTTAAAGTAAGAAAACACCATCGAAATTGTAGTATAAGAAAATAATCATTTTGTAGTTTTTAGTGCATTTTTTGTAAAATCATTCAACATAATTGTTTTTATATATTTTTTATTTTCTAGTTTTTAGTGTTTGTGGATTTTTATATATTTTTTCTAGTTGTTAGTGATTGTGGATTTGTTACATTTTTGTATTTTTGACTTGTTTTTTTAAATTGTATTGCCATCCAATGCATGCATGCATCGAAAGTTTCGAAACAATTGGATTGGTGGAAGCGGGTGAAACTTCAGTTGCCAGATTTGAACCATACCCCGCAAACATACAGAGGATCGAAGCTAACAATAAGTAAAATCATTTTATTATTTAAAAAATCGTTATGATCATACACCCCTTTCATGCCAAATAACTTTTTTCTTACCTACAAGTAGAGGTTTTCAGGTGTTCGACTTCGAATGCTTTGGTTTTCGAATATGTTTTAGAGCGAAAAATAGCAAAGATGTGTTGTTTTATTTTGACCCGTTTGCACATCGGCATGCTCAAAGTTCATAAGAAATGGTACAAAAGTTCCTATTGTTAGTTTAAAGAATATTATAGCATTGTGTGTATCAAGTTATATTGAACACAATGTTAAAATTCCTTTAAACTAATAGTAGGAAGTTTTGTAGGTACTTCATCTTATGAACATTGAGGGGTGATTTTACCCCCTAAATATACAAACGGGCCAAAATGAAAAAACACGTATTTGTCATTCTTCGGCCCTCTAATACATTTCCAAAATCCAAGGCAATCGGAGGCGGACACTTGAAAACCTCCCCTTGTTAATTTACCACTTAAGAACCACTTCCATGGTTTTGTTAATATTCAAGGTAGTAATTCTTATTACCCCCCTCTATAATAGCTCATATTTGTGATAAGAAAACGTTTCGCTGAAGAAGAAAGGTCGAAATAAAGCACCAAAGAAAATAACTTGAATTAACAAAATAAAACACAGCCCCCAAGATTGAGCATTGGAATACTTTTTAACCATTTTCTGATTCTAATCCTACACAAAAATCAGATTGCTTAGTTAAACTAATCTCAAGTTTTCATTGAATAGAATCCCAGATACCACTTGTTAAAATTTGAATCGTTCAAGAGGCATTAAGAGGGGGCTGTTTCGCGTCACGTCGTGCGTTCGATCGTTCAAATTAAAAATTGAAAAAAAATGTGGAACTGCGACCGAGTCCCGCTTCCATCCCCGATATCGGAGGTCCCCACAAAGGCTCGCAGGGGTGCAGTTAATTCTAAAGCGATTAGGGGCACGCGACGGGGCAAAGGTGTCGACCTGCAATTGACAACGGGTCGAGGGGCCACGGAGGGGGAGCAGGGGGGTCGAAAAATTAAATTAGTCGCACGTTCGAAAGTAATCCCGGATTAATGTACACGGTACGTGGCGCTACTATGCGCTTCATTACTGCGCGAGAGTCTGCAGACACTTGGAGTCATTATCCAATTAACCTACTGGAACTTACATTCAATAACACAATTACTTGCAGTGATAAAAATTTTATCTACTTGTCTACAATAATTATTATACCACAATTAATTATTACTTGTAGCGGCAACTAGGATGTAATCTAAATACTTGAGTCTTCCCTTATATTTTTATGAGTTGAAAGATCTCTACAGCTCAGAATTGGTAAATATCATAAATAAATTGTTTCTCTTAAATTTTTCTCTTTTTTCTTTTTTTCTTTTCTAGTTTGAGTTTTAGTTTTAATTATTTAGTTACGGTTAGGCTTCTAACAGTTTTATACTGCAGCCTCGCCTTTTACTTCTTTGTATTACTGTTATTTGTATATTTACCAAGTAATAAAGACGAATAATATTTATAATAATAATCAGTAATTGAGAAAAATTGCCCAATTGACTTCTAAAGCCTTGAAATACACTAAAGCTTACACTACCCCCTTTTGGAGCCTTGAAATACACTAAACTCTCCACCAACCCCCTTGGGAGCCATAAAAATTAAAATACACTAAACCTCCTATCAACCCCTTTTGGAACCTTGAAACACACTAAAGTTCCCATCAACCCCTTTGGCGCCTCGAAATACACTAAACCTCCCACAACACTAGATCCAACATAACTATTTACAAACTTTCCACTCTCCACAAAAAACAGTGACAAAAATCTTAGCAAAAATATAACTACCTACATACCTACATATTAAAGTAACCTCTTGCTCAAGTCGAAGCAGAAAGTTACTTTGGATATAAATAAAGCACTCCTGCCCTAAGGGTGGAAATACTAGGTCGGAGAAGAGGTTGCGAAGTCCCGCCGGTACTTTCAAACAGGCTGCCCTGGATATTATTCAAGTCGCGGCCAGGGGGCTGGATTATAGAAGACAATTTTAATATCGTCGAATATCGGGGGGGGGGGGGGAGGGGTGGCCGGTGAGAGGTCGGGTGAAAAAAGAACCCGTGGCGGTGAGGGGCGGGGGGGGGGGGAGGGTTGGTGGCCTGGAAACATGGTTGAGCCGTTAAGGTCACCGCGAGGATGCCCCGATGGAGGATCGAGGTACCACGATCGTGATCCCCGTGGTCTGGCTACGTGGCGAGCATGTGAAACGGTATTCAATATCTTTGCCCCTGGGAAGAAAGCTGGCCCCCGGGGGCGGAAGGGGGTAGGTATGCTCATTGTCACCGCGAAACTATTCCGTGCGAATTCGAGATTACGTGGCCCGTAAAAAGGACAATGGATCAGCGGGGGCTACGTGTCCTCGGGATCGGCCGGATATTAGAGCGGAGTTACAGGCTGCCCCACAAACGTCTGGGTATATTTATTGTTTCATGCGAGTCGAAACGAGCGCGCGGCTCTTTCCCCTTTTTATCGCATGTACTTGGAATTCTTTTAGATTTCACTCTATGGGGCCAGTGGCTACTGGGGTTCTAATGTAGTGAGGTGACGTTTCTGGTGCAATCAAATTTCAGTCTTTAAGGGGTCGTTCTAGTTTTATTGCGAGGAAAAGAAATATAGGGATGGTATAAAACGTTTTGCTATTTATTAAGCTACATTTCTACAGTAAGTGAAAAATATAAAAGTGATAAAATTAATGTTTTTGAAATGCTTTTCAAAGCGGTCTTCATGACATGCTTGGAAAGTGATGCTTTCCTGGTGCGGGTGATTCCAAATGTTAGATATATTTGAACCAAAAATCCAAAAGGCTTCTTAGTCGATACTACCGTCGCTGTCACCTGGACAACAATTGATGATTTATCTCCCAAATTAACGAGATGGCGGACAAAAATGCAAAAAAATGATTTCTTGATTCTTTCAATTTTAGTAGGTACATATGCTAAGTAAAATTTTGTTGAGTAGAGTAATGTTACTCACAGTTCTGTCAATGTATTTTTCTAATTTATTTTACTAATTACAGTGACTATGCGTCTTTACTCTATTCAACTTTCCCATACAACAAATAGTCACAGTAGAATTCAGAGTTCAGAGTTGAATCAATACAGTACCTTTTTTGGCCTCGCACACATAACTCTAGTATTAACACTGCAAAAAATACCAACACTCCTAAGATCCCCACTTGGTGCTCGCGAATCTCAAAATCGAAAGCAAAAAATCCTTCCTTCCACAAAACCTGCTTAAGCCCACCTCGATCGAAAAACCCCACTTCCACCCTGCAGACCTGTCCTTCTCCCAAAACACCAAGAAAAACAGAGACCCTCGATCGGACGTTCAGCTCGCGCGAGCCTCGAGTGTGCAACAATCGGGGAGAAAGAACGTTACAGGTACTTCTTTCACGCACGGGATTGCATTCACGTTCCTCGTCCACTTTGTGCATACATGCTCGTCCTCGAGATCCTCCTCGAGAACGAGGACGAGGGAAGCGGAGGTTCGACGAACGCCGTTCGAAAGGAGAATAGGGTCAACACGGTGTATACCGATCTTGGCGGACTGTTACGAGCATCGACGGCGGGAGAGAGATAGAGCGGGAGTAAAGGGGGGTGACAGGGAGAGACGAGAGGGACGTGGGAGGCTGTGTAAAAGAAGCTGATGGAGCGGACGCTCCTTGTTATTGTAGCCATAATGGATGAGCAAACAGGAGGACACGATCGAAACCGTGGCAGGTAGGACCGTGCCCCCGCGGCAAGAATCCACACGACCCGGACGGGCACACAGACGCGTAAAAAGCCGCGGTCACGAGTCAAACATTACGTAACGATCGGATCTAACGTTGTCGCGATAGATACCATACCTCGAGGTGAGCGAACGGTTCGGACGCTTTGGAGAAGACCTTCGGGTGGCTTCTGACGTCTATGCAATGTGGTAAAAATTTTGATTTCGAATAGAAGATAAAAATTTTATTTTACTCGTCGAATGACGATGATTTCAATTATCTTTACGCGACAATGGATAAGGATAGAGTTTTATTCGTCTCGTTATTTGAAGAAGTTCTTTTTAGATAATACCGAATTCTGGTGGCAATTGTAGGCAGCCCAGGTGCGTGGTGTTTTTATCGTGTGCGTGATAAATGAAGAGTCTTTGTAGAAAACACTGTAAGTGCCAAAAATCAAATTCTATATTATAGTATTATCATTGGCACGTGGAATATTTTCCAGTAAAATTTTTGTTTATTTAGTTTTCAGTGTATTTTTTTATCATTTTAAATGAAATCGTGAAACTTGAAATTTTTTATATTTCCTTTTTGTTTCTAATGAAATTATTTTAACAGAATTTATAATTTCCACAAAAGATATTCATAATAATATGGCAGACCCCATAGAATAGAGAAATTCGGACTATCCGTTATCATGGGCGTCCGGAGGGGGAGTGCAAAAGGGGCAGTTGCGCCACCCTGGGTTTTTAGAAAATATCGCTTATTTTTCAAAACTGTTCTTTATTAAGTTTATACGAAAAAAGGGAATATTTTTAATTTTCGGTTTTAAAGTTTTAATTAAATTGGGACTATAAAATTGGGTAAAAAATCAAGAGGGGTATATTTATCTCTACCGTCATCCCAAAATTTTGCCCCCCCCCCCCCCCCCCCCCCGGAAAAAAGTCTCCAGACGCCCTTGTCAATTATGGTTTCCTATGAAAAGGCTTGTATGACCTTTACTAATTCAAATTCATCAACCAGCCGTGGTCTTCTCAGAAACAGTATTATCAGTAAATCAGTATCAGAAACGCATCCCTCGCACAAAGCTCGCCACAAGTCCCGACCCACGAGCTTATATCGAATAACTACTGTGCTTCCCAATTCCAGTCCCCGCATTTCGAACTCAATTCCATCCTCCTTCCAAACAACGATCCTCCCTTACAGGACAGTATCCACCGATGCTACACCCCCCGGCAAACAGACTTCGCGTACCTCAGTCGAGGTACTCGGGCACGCCGGACGAAAGTTCGTCAGACGAGTTCGGCAGGCTGGGCCCCCGTTGTATTTCACTTACAATACGAAACGTATTTCAATGGGAAGAGCCGGCGGATTCCATTGGAAGGGGATGCTCGCGGTGGAAACGGCGTCGGCGTGATGGGGCGTCGGGGTAAGAAGGCGGGGAAGGGGTAGGGTGGCGAGAGGCAGAGCGACGACGATCATTGAAATGGAAATGCCATTGACGCAAAGTGAAAGTAATTAATGGAATATGCCACGGGCGATAGAATGAATTCGATGGTGCCGCGCGAACCGCGGCTGGGAATAGTGGAATGCACGCACGCGGGGGGAGGGGTGCAGCGGAGTAATAGCGCAGAGAAACGATGGGGTGTGGGTAGGGTGAAAGGTGAGAGCGATATCTGATCGTGGGGTGCTTCGAAATCGCAACGAGATTAGAATTTTCGAGAAAAAATTTAGGGGGAGGGGTGATGATACGTGAGTGGGATGTCTTTGAAGTTTTGGAAGTGTTGGAAGATTTATGGGACTGACAAGGGAAGATCCCGAACCCGGAAATTCAAAAAATTCTGAAACTTTGTGAATATATTAGGGATTTCCTCCTGATTACAACGCAATTTCTTTTGCTGCCCAAATTCACACTAAGAGGGTGAAATTAACCCCTGAAAATTCGGCTATTTTCCGATTTTATTTTGTAACTCGTGAACTGTAAGATATAGAAAAAAGTGTCAAGACAAAAGTTACTTCTTTTAATTTGATCTGTCGTTTGGTAAAAAATTATTTAATTAGTAGTTCACGGTTTATAACACTAAATCGGAATATTACCAGATTTTCAGGGGTCAATTCCACCCCTTTAGAATAAATTTAGGCAGCAAAAAAAAATGTGTTGTAATCAGGAGGAAGTTCCCTGCATATTCACAAAGTTTCAGAATTTTTTGAACTTCCTGTTCGGAATCTTTTCTTGCGAGGTACCTGAATTTTTGGGAATGGATGTCAAGGATTAATTGAAACTTACAATTAAATAGTCGGACCAAATTTCAAAGACAGACCTGAAGCTGTGCCCTCCTGCTTAGCTATATTATAATAATTTCTCCTTGCATTTTTAAGACGAATGAAAACAATGCTGCTATCACTAATTCCTATTTTACCAGTAATATAGTAAGTATTTGGTAACAAGTATTAAATTTTCCTAGCTGTTCACTAACAATATCTAAGTTTACTCCCTTATGAAACTGCCATCAGTCAGAGCAATAAACAGAAGAGTCTACAAAAATGAAGAAAAAAAAAAAATAGAATCCTGAAAAGAGAATGCAAAAAACTTTACAGAAGCCGACACAGCATCAGAACCAACGCTTCCAAAGCATAGAAATATTAGTACATCCCCAAAGAGAGTAACCACCGCAAAAATCCAGCCAGAGCCTCGAGAAGCCCGAAAAGAACAGCGCGAAGATAGAAAATCAACGAAATCCAAGATTCCACCCCCGACCTCGCCCCCCTAGATCTAACCGAAACGAAGCCAGTGAAAAACCAGAGAAGACAATAAAGAACTCGGAACGGTAACAGACGAGGAGGGCAGGGTTCGCAGAAAGAGACAGGGAATTTTAATAGATTTAATTAATATTTCATTTGCATGCTATTTCTCACCCCTCTCGAGTTTCGCCCTATTCTCTGTAACTGCTAGCTCGGCCACGCGCGCGCGCGCGCTCGCTCTCGTCCACGCGGAGAGTCAAACGCAGCTCGAACCACCACGCAGACGAGAAAGGTACAAGAGGCACCCGGAGCAAGGTAATCCCGTCTGTACGTGTGCGCAGCTCCATGCACACGCGCACACATACACAGGGTGAAGGGTGCAGCGTGATACAGAAAGAGGGACAGAGATATACGGAGAATGCGGGGTCCTCTCTGTATTTCAATTTAGCACGTCCATTGTTAGATACTAATATTATTCAGTTGGGAATTGTTTCGCGACGCCCCCTCGCCCAGCGAGACTCGCTTCAGCGCTGTGTCCGTGGCCTCTCCGTCAGCGCGCCCAGTTCTATTACTCTGTTTCTCTCCTCCTCTTCCTCCTCTTCCTCCTCTTTCAAACCCCGCGGTGGCTCCCTTTCTCGGCACCGTTTCATGCAGGCGCTCGTCCAACGACCACCCCTCCCCACCCACCTACCCCTCGTCGCATCCCCGAGGAAGAGATAATAAAGTATTGCCCAATGAAATACCTCGATATGCCGTCGTAGATATACTATTTAGAGGCGAAACGGCTCACAAAGAAACGGCCCCGTTTCCCCGGCGATGTCCTCCCGTGAATCTCCGGAACGCTACCCCCTCGGCGCTCTCCATTTTGTCGCGCCGATTCCACCCAATGGGCGCACTGGAGGACTGTGCGATTCGCTCCGATGATATTTACTTGCTTCTTGGTAATTTCTGGCTAGAGGAAATATTAGGCTTGAGGGAAAATATTTGGGGTTTTTTAAGGGGTTTGTTTTTGGGATTCTGTGGTATTGCTTGAATCGTGAGATTGTGTTAGTGAGTGTTATTGTATTTATTTGATAAATAGAGGGAGTTTTAGTTTGTGGGGGGATGGGTTCATTGCGCGTGGGGTGCGGGGTCCATTTTCACCCTAATTCCATTCGTAGATATTTGAAAATAAGCTTTTAGATTTTTGGGAGTTCGTCCACTGTTGCAATGAAACTGCAATTTTACCAAAAAACGTCTGCATGCAATGTCGTGGGTATAATTTCCTTAAGGGGGTAGTGGACTATTGGATATGTAAAATCGTTAGTTTCTTTCACGCTAAATTACTTTGATAGTCGTGCTTTTCACAAATCTACTGCGGGCACGTTTGCGAGTAATTACCAAAAAAAAATCGTCGGAATGTATGAAACTGTGGAAGTTATTAATCATTGAAGATAGCTCTGTACGGCGCGCCGCTGCAGGTGGTGTACTTACATCGATTCAGGTGAGCCAATCATCTGAAAGTAAAATTCTTTGGGGGGACCACTTTATACACTAATATCTACAGAGTGGAACTTTGCCAATGAATTTGAACAAAAATTGTGGAAGTTACACACGAATCAATTATTTCCCCACATTTTTACGTCTAATTCTTCTCGAAAAAAAATTATGGATCCTTAAGAAACGAAAATTAACGCACTTGTAACATGTACCTGTTTTCCACTGAGCCCCTAAATTTCATTAACCGTAATCTCAAAACGAAAGTATAGTGCTCGACACTATTTTTTGTCGATCGGTCACGTGAAAAGTTTAACAAAATTCCTGTAAAGTAAATAGGGTATCATCTGATACATAAATGGCATTGTTTTAAATGATCAATTATTAGTTAGAAGAAGATGGCGTATTGTTTCAAATTTAAGAACCAGTCTGCAAGTGACTATTCAAAGTGACAAACTCTATCGGCAAAAAAATATGTCGCAATAAATTAGCCCCCGTTATAAGTTTTCTAAAGATGTATGTAAATTTTGTGTATTAAAATTGCTTTCTCCGTCTCATTAACTTCTTTCATGATTTTTATGAAGAGTGTATATGCCTTTTCTTTGGCATTTATGTTTTAATTAGTGTATACAGAATCATATAATCGGCAAGAAATAGTGTCGAGCACTATGTATATTGGCTGTACGTCACTATCTATTGCGCTGATAGCCTCAAATATAAAATCTAGCGGTGGTAAAACCTGAATTTTAGCAAAAATTTCCACTTTCAAGTGGATGGACTCGGAGTGGATTAAAATGGACCCCGTATCAAAACGTACCTATCAAAAACCCAGGTCCCATCTAATCCCAATTTCCAAGTCAACCATCCACCCCAAGAAAATCTCCTCCAAAGGCCACCGAAGTAGGGCTGCTCGAGTACTCGAATATTCGAGTAGCTTGAAATTCGGACCGAGCTGAGACTCGGTTTCCGAGCCGAGCCGAGTACTCGAATAAAACCGAGTAGCTCGAATAGAACCGAGAACTCGAATTTTTTCGAGCGACTCGAAGTAAACCGAGCGGGCCGAAAGTACCGAACAATCCGGTGTATCGAGTTGTTTGAAGTTTGAATGTTTCAAATATTTTAGAATATGTTTATATACTGGATAATGATTCGTAATTATTTTTTTATTTTATTTTATTATTATTCACGGGAAAAACCCAAAAAAAGTACAAAGAAAAATAATGCGGGGAGACGTAAACCACAAAAGACAAATAAACATTTCTATGAGAACGAATCGAACAGAAAATATAAAAATTTAAAAGTAAGCAAAGATTAAAAAATTACAGAAAAAAATTGATTAATTATAGAATAACTTCAAGAGAGCATCTTAAAGATGATAAGGGTGTGCCCAAATAAATCAATTTTATCATGTACTTTATTATTTAATAATTTATTATTTAACAATTTATTATTTAATAATTTATTATTAACAATTTATTATTTAATAATAATAATAATTACGAATGATTATACTGTATATAAACATATTCTAAAATATTCGAAACATTCAAAGTTTAAACTACTCGACACACCGGATTGTTCGGTACTTTCGGCCCACTAGGTACTTTAAGCCCGCTCGGTTCTTTCGGCCCGTTCGGTTTACTTCGAGTTGCTCGAAAAAATTCGAGTTCTCGGTTCTATTTGAGTTGCTCGAAAAAATTCGAGTTCTCGGTTCTATTCGAGTTGCTCGAAAAAATTCGAGTTACTCGGTTCTATTCGAGCTACTCGGTTCTATTCGAGCTACTCGGTTCTTTCGAGTACTCGGCTCGGTCCGATTTTTCGAGCCGAGTCTGGCTTGGCTTGCTTTTTCCGAGTACTCGAACAGCACTACACCGAAGGGGTTGAAGCTTGAAAGTTGAAACCAAGTTCCTCCACTCTGTCCTCCCAAGAAAAATTGAAAATCGGTTCCTCGTTCCCGAGTCTACCGAGCGCCCCCCTCTATCCGCGCACGTTTTCCAGCGCACACAAGCGGGCTCCGTGTGTTTTGCTGGCCCGTGAAGCCGTATCGGGCCGCGGGAAGAGAAGAGGCCGAGGGCACCGGCTGTTTGCCGATGTTCGGCAACACTATACACTCCTTGTCCCTGATCCAACCGCGGAGGATCTCCGCTCGGCCCGTCGATTGGCTTCCATGCGCACTTGTGCCCCTGGCAAATACGTGGGTGCACACGTGTGCACGGTCGATACAGGTAGAGGGTGAAGCTCTCCGCCTCGGCGTTCCCAGCCTGGTGAAGGAGCGCGGCAGAGCAAATATTGATGGAAGTCGAAAAAATTTTAAAAGCCAATCCCCGACCGGCTCTCGGCCGGCCAGCTTTTCCGCGGATCGTGATTTTTAAAGTATTCGGGAAACATCGATGTTTCCGTTCATTTATCGCCGTTTCGAAATCAACGGCCCGCGCGCGCACCCACGCCGCTCTGCTCTGCGGATATTTTATTGGGACGCGTGCCACCCCCTGTGTTCGGGCTGAATTGCGGAGAATGGGAATGTTTTTCGACGCGGCTTTCGGATGTTCGTGGCGGGAGGTGTACTTCCGGTAGTAATGCGCCGCGGTGCTGTGATTCCTGTAACGAGGTGCGGTTTTTTGTGAATACTTGCGGGTTGTGCGTGGGGGAAGGGGTTTGTTGGTTCCGGGGGTAGGGTGCTTGTTGCTGGGGGTGAGATACGGGGTTGTTGAAGTGGGGGTAGTTTTGAGGAGAATGTGGGATTGTGTGACCTGCGGGGAGGAGGCGTGATGAGATTGTAAGGGATGGTTTTTAGGGTGGTTGGAAGTAGTGCTGATAATAGTACCTACTGTCAAATTAATTCAGGGAGAATGTGATAATTGGATAGGTTGTCATGACTTCAGTTTTCAACTCGATTTTCGGGAAATATTGTTTTGTAGGAAATATTGGTCACCTTTTTTGAATCGGCCGAAAAGTATTTCACAGATCACAAATTTCGTACACAAATTTTTAATTCAAATAATTTCGTACACAATTTCGTACACTTCTTATTTCAAATAATTTGTTTACCCATCTCTGTCCTATACCTAGGGTTGCCATACATTCCGGGTTTCAACCCTTGTCCGAGTTCCTTATTTCTTGATTTTTGACGGAATTCTACAAAGAAATTAAGAATAATGAAACATTTCTGAAGGAAGTTTTATGTATGCAGAAATATATCTTGGCTTCCAAATTCATTATTGCCGTACTTGTAATTATTATTATGTTTTTCATTGTATGTCATTCTTTAACCACTACAATAAAAGTAGATGGTCCTTTTCAAAAAATTTCCGTTCTGTTCCTTTTTTTGTACCTGCTCCAGTTTGTTGGTGAAGAAATATGGTAACTCTACCTGTATTCATATACCTAGAAACAGGGGTACTATCGCTATCTAACTATTTTCCTGCTTCTGCTAGTGTGAACGTAGTAGATAAGAAGTCCATGAAATTTGCTTCTACATATTGACAGAATAAGCAACATTTTTGGTGCCTTCCAGAATACTGCAATAGGTAACGAGCACATCCAATGGTTCGTTTTTTATAACAGTAGATTGATAAAAACAAGTCCCTGTGGAGAGAAACTTATGTATTTTGCAAAAGCTTTCAATTCAGAACCTTGCAACAAGATGGGTGCAGCTCCACTTTTATCAGTTTCTGAGTTATGACGTGTGATATTTCTAAAAAAAATCTACATCATTTTGCGCAATACGATTTGAAAAATTTGCCAAGAATAAGAACAGAAACTTATCAACTCGATAACTACGACTTACTGTGTGGAAATATATATTTTTCAATTAGTGTTCCCGTTTTAATGTGAAGTTTTTTTCTAACATACTCCAAGTTGACAAAGATCGAGCTGCACCCCTCTTGCTACAAGGTCTTCAATTATTACCTCATTCATTATAATAAATTGACTAATAAGCCTAAGGACAAAAGCCATCAAAAGTCTCCTACCACTCATCACAATCTCAAACTTAACCCTTCCCACTTAAACGCACCAAAAAGTACATATACACAGAGATACTACCAATTTCATCCTCTCCCCCACCGGCGCTACTTTTGCATACACCCCTGCGAGCCGCTACTGAACCACCTCCGATAACCCCCGACCACCGATATCCTCGCCGTGACCCGTTCGCCTCGCGACGCGTTGCAGCGAAAATCCCCGTTCCCCTTTCGCTACAACCGGGGATCGGTTTCCAAGTCTCCGTCGAGCCCTTCCGCCGAGATCCGGGTGGCGCGGCTTAAAATTCCAGGCCGCGTAGGAGAGACACAACGAGAGCGAGAGAGAAAGAGAGAGGGAATCAGAGAAGCCAACGAAGAAGCAAGAGCAAGCTACAGCGGCGTACACAGCGATGGGGGGTTGTTGCACTCTGACTGCGGATTAACCACCCCCCCCATCACCCCCCCCCCCCCTCTCTGAACCCCTACATCCACGGCCGGCTGTGGGGGGCGCGGAAGGACGGAGGGGGAGCCATTATACTCCATTATGAATGGTAACCAGTAGCCAAAGGAGGAAACCTCCGCGGGGTGTCGATATATTGCCACCCCTGGAGCCTAGCAGCCACCGCTCGTAAATAATAAGCGGGGCCGCCGCGGCATTATAATGCAACGGCGTGCACCCGCCGCCGTCGGGGTACAAATTGCTGGGGGTTGGCAAGGGGGGGGGGGGTGGGAGTATAGAAACGGCGGGCGCGTGTTCAGGCATCGACCTATCCGGATATATGCCTTGTAGAGGGCAATCGATTATCGGTATTTCATCGATACCAGGCCGTGTACCAGAGGCAGCCTGGTCGCCGGGGACCCGCGTACCGCGTAATTATAATTCGAGTATCGTTGCCGCGAAAGTGATTTCGTTTTAGCGTTTCACCAGTCCGCCTCCCCTGCGCCGCCACCTCGAGGAACGATTTCTGTCGGCTGCTCCTGTGTTTTTCGCCCTGTATGCAGCGTACTTGGGTGTGGAAGTGTGGGGAATTTGTAAAATTGTCTGGGGGTTGGGGTAAATGTGTTTATTTTGAGCAGGGGCGGGGTGTTCGAATGTTGTGTGAGGAAATGAGGTGGGAGTTCGATTGGGGGTGGTTGGGGTATGTGAGTGTTATTTATGTACTACTGGTGCAAATAAAGAATTTTTATTATTTTTACTACCTTTAGTATTTCACGAGCTCAGCTTGGTTTTTTGAAAATACACAGCGGATTTATTATCAACCTGTGATCTTCAGTTTTTATCCATTGTAGGGGATGGTGTCTCTGAGAATTTTTCTTTTCAGTGGGCAAGGGTTTATTATGACTGATTTTCGCAGTGGTATATACGTGCTGTGTAGGTCTATTAGTTTTTATGGGCTCTTGTGTAGTGAATGTGGTATGATTCCAGTGGTTGAGAGATTGATACTGATTGTAAGTATTATTGTTACCTTTTGTTACCTTCATTTATTCTTTATTTCTGCTGCTAGTGGGATATATTTCTGTATTTTTTCATTTATTATTAATCTTATTCTTATTAATCTCAATTGTGGTAGTCGATGTGCGAACAATTTTTTTTTGGTTGATTGGAGTGGTATTTGAAATTTGAAATTTGACACTTTGTTGCAAATACTATGTTGACATTTTGGAGCGAGTGTTGACTGCTTGGGACTTTTGGTGCAGCGAACTATGGGACCGTGATTGAGGTACATATGCAGTTTTACTTTCTGAGTTAGATCGATCGCGACAGATTTTGTACGCTGGAGTAGACTATTTCGTGGTGAAAGGAGGAATTAGATGATAAAATTGCTCTGGGGAAATTGGATCGGGGAAAGTGAATTCCGGGCGTTCCGACGGGTACAGTTTCTGTTTCATTGTTAGACGGGGTTCTTTGGGGAGATTGAAACTTGTGATGTCGATTCTAAAATTGCCGAGATCGAGGATAGGAGATTGACTGGTGGTCGAATTTATCTGACACTGAACAAACAAGGGGTGGTTCAGCGACTCGAAAATTAAAAAAAAATTTAAACTTTGTAAGAATATTGTTCAAGTGATGCTAATAACATAATGATTTTTTGTTTAGGCAATGAAACGGTACTAGGGGCGAAAACACCCCCTCAAAGATGTTCGGAATATATGCAAAACCGTAAAAGATATCGAAAAGAGGTTAATACAAAGTTTTATGATTTCTGGTATCCTACAATATAGCGATAAACAATTTTCGCAAAATGGAATTTTTTTAAACAGTATCCCCACCACCCTTTTTCAAATAATATGAAAACTCACGATTCCCTTGAGGGGGTGTTCCCACCCCCAAGGACAATTTCATTACCAAAGTAAAAAGTGTTTTCGGTATCAGCATCACTTGAACTGTATTTCGTTAAATTTTCGAGTTGTAGAACATCCCTTGTAAGAATTAGAGCTGCTTGATGTGACTGAAAAAAATTATGCAGCATTTTTTAAAGGAGTTTGAAGTAGCAGAAAAATCCCAGCATCTATCATTCCCGAAAATAAAAGCTTCCAAAACAAACCCTCTTCATTGCCAAAACTGTCACTACCAATTGATCTGCAAAAGCTCCTCACGATTCGCGCAGAGCTGGGCAACATTTTTATTTAAATAAAATTTCGAATAACGAATGAAAGTTAAAAAAAATATTCATCATTCGTTTATTAATCCGAGTTAATAAACTCTTTATATGACACATGACGAATCATTTTTTCAACTTTTATCACGAAATAAAAATTTTGCCCATCTCGATTTCACGGAATACTCCGGCATTCAAAAATACCAAATATCCTCCTGACCCACATGCACGGCCCAGGAGACAGGCTAAATAGTCAAAACCATCCCAATCCGTGGTGCAAGTCAGGAGACCGTGAACGTGTTAACGAAGCAAGGTGATCGACCGCGAAGAACGAAAGGTCCCGGGCTCACGTGGCCGCAGTCCTTTTTCACGTGACTCGAGGAACGAGGAGGGCCGATAATTTCCGTGGGTAGAGATCGCAAATTGAGTGGCAAAATCGATTAGCCGCGTCGTCGGGAATCCATTCGCAGGAAATCGACTGCTCGAGGATCCCAGGGGGCCTCGTCGAGCATGAAACCGATCCGATTTCAAAGATTCTACGGTGCCCCTCCTGCGTTCCATAGACAAGCCACTCGTACCCCACGTATCCTTCTGCACCTGCGAACTGTATCCGACATCCGATACCTTTTCTTCTCCTCCGGCCCCGGGCGGGATTTTTCAGCCAACTGGAAGTTGTCCTCGTCCCTCCAGGGCGGAACGATCCCGCCAGTCCTTTCTGCCCACCTTCCAGCGGACCCCTCGTTCCGCCTGCCACCACGAATTATCCTCGGTCCCCGCGGCGGGATGTCGTGCTGGAAGAGATTCGTCGCGACCGCGGGCCGGGAATCGTCGAAACGGATTTCGCGCACGATCGTGCACGAATTGGATGTGTCTCCTGTCAGTGAGTCCCTCGATGGATGAGGGACCGATGAAGGGGGTGGTAGCACGGACAGGACAAGTGTTTCTTGTGTAGAGGGAGGAGTGGAAGTGGCATTTTGGGCAAGCTTGACTCGCGAGGTAGTGGAGGTCCGCGGATATTTATGATTAGGATTTTTGTGGTTCTATGATTTTGTAATCTTTGGGGGTGGTGATGGCGTGAGAGGCAGAGGACGAGTGTGTTCTGTGGGGGCAGGCTTGGGAGTAGTATCATTTTGGGGGAGCTTGACTGTTGAGATACTCGAAATCTGTAGCCTGATTAGGGTTTCTATATTCCTGATTTTTGACTGGAATGTGTGAGTTTGGTTTTGTGTCGGTGGCTTTTACTGGTTTTTCTTCCCAAGGTGGTGACGGAGCGATGGGGGTAGGACGAGTGTTTTCTGTGGAGGGAAGCTTGAAAATATTCTTTGAGCACAATTGATTGTTTGAGAGTGTATGTGCTTTGTGTTTCAGCCCATTTTTTCAATTTTTAATTAGAGAATCTGGTGGGAGTTTAAGGGGAGGTTCCGCTCTAAAAATCGATTTTTTTTTATTTCATATTTCGAATGTTCAACCTTTTAGGAATACGTGTTGAAAAGGATTTTTTGAAATTCGTAAAATTCCCGAAGTTTTGGTATTTGAGTAGCGACAACTGTCGCCAAAAATATAGGGAGAAAGTGATTTCAAACTTCAAGTGTTGTTATTTTCTCAAAAGATGTCATTTTTTGTAACTTTTTCTGCCCAGTCCACGAGCGAGTTTCATGCCCTTTAATAAAATCTGCCATTGCTTTTTATTTCCACTGATTTCGATAAATGTTGTGACACCTCGACTTTAACGACTCTAAGTGCTGTGTGCAATGATTAATTATAAAACAAAAAATCTATTTCTATAGTTTAGGACATCCTTAATACAATGCAACAAGTCCCATTAATGTATATGTAGTAGTTTTTCCTTAATTAATTCATAAAGGTCACTTCTTGATATGGGCTCTAGACCGGAACATATACCCCATAAACTCAATAGATGTTCAAAGTTTGAAGGAGAATTTTTAGGAACATTGGTAAATTATTGGATATAGTCAGGAGGTTCTTCTCAGTTCAGTAGCTCATTACCACTGCTCTAATATCACGCTTACCCAGAAGGGATCTCTGCTAAAGATTCTTCTTTGATTCAGCTGTTAAAAACCCATCTTGCATTCCCTTATAATTTTTTCCTCAATCTTTCATTTTACTTTGTTAGCCCCTACTGAAGTTCGTCCAATCTTTACCATTTTCAACTCAACATCTATTTCTCGCGACTGTGCCCCTATCAATAACTAATAAAAAGAAAATCATCCAAATCCATAAAAACTGAAATAAACTACTTCCCCCAAATCTTCAAAAAAGATGAAGGAACACTGAACGAATTAAAATAACATCATTTATCCAACGATAAATATAATATAAAAAGGTACCTATGTAAATCCTCCACTCGAATCCATTTCCATCACCACAACAAAATTAAAAAACCACGGAAGGGACGAAGCAGGTGTATTGTAATATTAAAACAAATTCGCCCAACGCAACGTATGGAGTATCAATATCTTATTTATTGTTCGTATATTCCGTCTATACATTTCTTTCGGATAACATATGGTAACTACAAAGAACGACGCGTCCCGCCGCAAAATCTAAACATCTCAGAGCCATTATACTTACAGGCAAACACTTATGTATAATCATCGCTATATGCACACGCTCCTGGCTGGATAGCGCGCGATCATCCGGGCCCGCGCGTCCAACAACCACGACTCTCTGTCTCTCTCTTTCTCTCTCTCTCTCTCTCTCTCTCTCTCTCTCTCTCACACTCTCTCACAACTCTCTAACCGTGGCAGCTTTTCGATTAATGCGATTGGTGGATTAGCTAAAGCGATTCACCCTTATTTACAGATCCGTTCCTCCTCATTTTTTTGTCATTTTTCCTTTATTCTCTGATATATTTTGTCGAACGTTACCTACACACATACTTCTTAATAATACCGGTCGCTTTATCTACACATGTATAAAGGTATATCGTTACAACGAGGCTGCCGCTTGTCGTTCTCCTTTTTCCGAAAACGCCGCGCGACTTCGTCCTTTTTATATACGCGCTTCGTCCGACCGCTCTGCGCGCACGTCTGCAAAACGCTGAACTGGAAGAAACGGGTTAGTACGAAGTGTATTTGTAGTACGCGGTGAATAGGGTAGATGTGCCTATTACGGAGCTTTGGTGCCTACTTACTCGCGAAGGAATTAATTACTGACTTCTCTTACTTTAATTTTGCTCGGTGAAAATTTATATTGGTTTTGTAACCTTTCTCTTTATTAAGGCATTTTTCTCGGGTTAAAAATGGCAATTTTTAAAAATTTTTTAATTGAAATGAAAATACGTGGTATTGTCACAATTACGGTGCCCTGAGAAGTGCGGTGTCCCGAATTTCTATTAAAATAGGCACTCGTTATAAGCGCGTTTCTATCGTGCGTTGTACGCCCGGCGATTATCCCAACCATTTCTTGGAATCCTGCGGACGAGAGTGGGAGAACCCGAGAACGAGCGAGAGGGAACGAAGGAACCGATGGCAACTTCGTGTCGACTCTTTCCACTTCGTGTTTCCTCTCGCTCGCTGAAAGCGCTCATTTTGCTATTTTTTTTTTATAAAATTAAAAGCTTTTGTGATATAATTAACACTTTAGATAAGTGCAAATAATGATAATTTATTATCAATTTATTCACTCCTGTAAAGTATGTGTTCTGAAATCTTCATATGCATTTTTGAAAATAATTTCACTTTGCTTTAATTGTTTAAAAATGCAACCTTCTCGTTTGTAACACATACATTCATAGTTTAACTTCATTAAAAAAAATATTTCCTTATTTATTTATGCGAGTGTTCTGTAGGGCTCTATAAAGACACCGTAATAGGGACATCTATCCTACTAGCCACGCGATCAGGCGTTCTGCGCCGAGTGCGCAAGCTCCGCGCATGCGTAAGTCTTTCGGTGGCGCAGGCGCGCTAGAATTACACGCGTTGGGTAGAATCTAGGGAGATCAGATACGTGGCGCAACCTTTTTCTGGGCCACGCTACGAAGTTTGATGCATTGTCTTTTCGTTTGCTAGGCTTTGGCCTTTGGAGGACTTCGATTTCTTCTTCGTTGAGGACGACGTGGAGGGGTGATTCGGAGAGTGAGTCTTTTATTTGGGAGGTATGTGGGGGTTGAAGGTACGCAGGGATGATAGTCGAAGATTGCTTGGGACTCGGGTGGGCTTAATGTTGATCACAGGCTGATGGTATTATTCTTTGCAGTACGGAATCTTTGCTACATGCTTCTCCTAGTCTCGTAATATTTTTCGTTCATAGTTTGTCAGTTCTTGATAGTGAGATCGACTCGACTTCTTCTGGTTTCAAACTATTTAGATAATCGTTAGGGATAGTAGATTCTGGTAATAATTATTGATTTCAAACTTTAGAATTCCACATCTTTCCCTTGTAATTCATTATTTTTTTCTGTTGTTTTTGTCCTAAGTTCTTTTCCCGGTTAGTTTAAATCTTGTACTGTGGTGCTGGAAGCACCCCCCGACACAGTGACCTTGAACATATCTTCAGGACTTCCTTAGCAGCTCTAAAATCACATTACAATTGCTCTCAATACTTCCACAGGAACACAGAAACATACAGAATCCTCAGCCTGCTCCTCACAATCCTATCCATCACCGCGTGAATGCTACTCAGAAACCTCAGTCCACATCGCGATCCCGAAATTCTCTTTAAGGCCACCCAGCATCTTCCCCATGTATTCTACAACCCCTTACGAAATCTCTAAGGTTTTATCATAGCACCGTCACAGCAATCAAAAGTCCCTCCTCTCGAAAACCTACAGTTTTCGCTCACATCGCGACCTTGAAACCCTCTTCAGGGTCTCAACATTCTTCTCCACACGTTCCAGGGCACTCAATCACGTCGAAGTTTCTTGTCCCGTAAATCCACCGCGCTACTTCTCTCAGAAACCTCAGAACCAACTCACACGTGACCTTGAAACCCTCTTCAAGGCCTCGACATCCTTCCTGCAGACGTTCCAGGGCACCCCGCGAAACCTCCAAGGTCTCGGCACGATCGAAGTCCCTTCGTCCCAAAGTCCCTCGTACCATCGCGCCACTTCCCCCCCCGGAACCAACTCACATCGCGACCTTGAACACCCTCTTCAAGCCCGGAACGTCTTTCTCCACGCGTTCCAGGGCGCCGCACGGAAGGTGAGCGTCGCCCCGCTCGAAGCCTCCTCCTCCCTCGGCCCGTCGTTCCCCGCGGGCTCTATTGCAGGTAAGACCAGGTGGCGGCCTGCCCGTCGTCAGGTCACTCGGAGTAGCTGGTCTTGTCGCTGGCGTCGTCGGGACTGGTCTCCCGATAGGCGTCGCCCGTCCCGTTCGCGTGCAGGCTCTGATTGGGCGGCTTGATCACCGTGGGCAGGTAGCCGGTGCCGGCGTAAGGCGCCGCCAGGAACCTGTGTCTGGTCGAGGGGATCGGTGTGGTGCAGTACGCGGCGCGGGTCGCGTACGCGGCCGAGACCGAGGCGGAGGCGGCAGCGGCCGACGCCAGCGCGCCCGCCAGAGGCGAGAACGCGGACTTTGGCTGCAGACTGTCCTCGCAGACCAGCACCTCCATGGCGGAGACCACGTCGCCTGTGACACAGACACCGTGCTTTCGTTCTCATCACGACTATATGTACAGTGTCGCGAGATAGATTGATTACAGGTATAGGTAGCGCGAGCAAAGCTGAGGGGGCTGAGCGATAAGAAAGTGTAAGAAGCTGTGAAGCGTAAGAGTTCTAACAATTAACGTAAACGAATGTAAACACAGGGTTAAACTACGACACGCCCTTAAATGAGTACGTAGAACCCAAAGCTTCTTGCTTAATATGGAGCCTCTTCCTCAGAACCTTAACCCTTCAATTTTACCCCCAACGGAGACCATGGATCACCCACAAACTTAAGGAAATTTAAATTCAGTCTAGTTTCACTGCTCCTTCTAACACCCAAAAAACCCACCCCATTAATCTGCCAACCCCGCATAAGAAATCCCACTTCTTCCAAACATCTAAACTCTATCATCCCCTTGGACCATGCAACGATCCGCATTTCAAGCTCGACCTGAATCCCTCATGGTCCCTTTAACCGAAAACCGGGCCACGACCCCCACCCCGAAAGGGTCGCGCTCCCACTTCGCGGGTTAACGTTGAAACACGAGAACGATTTAGGGAAGCGCCGTGCCCGAATCGTCTGAAAAGGAGCTGCCCAACGGGTGTATCAAGTTCTTGCCCCGTCGCGAATAATAGGCCACCGTATATCGGATTGCACCACCTACCTTTGCACCGGTGCAGCAGAGCCTCGACGTCCGCGCGACGCCTTCCCGGAAACACGCGCAGAAGAACGTCCACCGGGGAGCGTTGCTGTTGCTGCTGTTGCTGCTGCTGTTGCTGCAACTGCAGGCCGCAGGTCTGCTGGATGTTCTGCATCTGCATCTGCATCTGGATCTCGCGGGGCTCCGGCATGTGGTGGTGGTGCTGGTGCTGGTACAGGGCCGGGGAACAGTACAGGGAGCTGGCCGCTGGCCCGTACAGGGGCGCGTACGGGGGGAAGTGCACCGCCGTCGCTGCAGCCTGCAACAGAAGGAACGAGTTCTGTCTTTCAACGAACGATGAGTCTCGTTCTCCAGTTGCTAATATTCATTCGTGGTTGGTCAACTCCTGCTCTCTTCAACGTGGATCTTTCTTATTAGATTGCACCCTTTAGCTTCGCTATGGGGGCTGCTTGAGGTATTACATTTTGGGGGTTGGGTCAATTTTCATCTGTGCAATGAAAGTTGGAACTGTTGGAGGTTATAGATGAATTAAGTAGGGGTAGTGGATGATAAGTCTCCTTTTAATTAGGGGTCCATAATGTACAGGGTGTTTCGTATCCGCTGGTGCAAGCGAAATAGGGGTGACATTACATGAAGAATAAGTGAAAAATATGGAATAAAATTGAGCCATAACTTAGTAGGGGAGACCGGGGCTAGTTGACTAACGAGGTTAGTTGACTAATTGCATTTAATTATTGTATTATTTGCGATATTGAAGTATATGAATGACCAGCTTGCTATTTTATGTGTTGCCGTAACAACAATTTGCTTGTTCTGTCAGTGAGATTGAAAAATCTAAAAAGGTCGGCCGAGAGTAAATATTTTTGTTTCGAGTAATTATGATTTTTTTCTACTAAGTAGTGCTTGATGTTTTTTCATGAATATTTTGTGGAAACGTGATACATTGACTATAATTTACAGTATTTTATTTTATCCGGTGCGTGGAGGTTTTGTACGTACGACCCTTATCGTGTTAACAATGTCGGATGGGGTTACTTGACTAAGCATAAGAATACCACTAATAATTGCATGCTTTATCCTCAAGATGCATTCGAGGCAAAGAGTTTAGCTGCTCAAGATCACTTCCCCCACCACAAATCCTTCCAAACTCACCCCTACCAGTGAGGATTATGGTCTATTTATAAAAATTAGTCAACTAGCTCCGGTCTCCCCTACAGTTTCAAGTTTCAGGCACACTGAACTTTCCTCGAAAATGAAGCGAGTTATGCCAATATTTTATTTTATATTTTTCACTCGCATGGGCGCCAGCAAACTTTTTTCCAGGGCGGGTGGAAACTTTGAGAAACGGTGACGGTAAAGAAACCCGATTGAACTCATTTTTTTACCGCCAATTTAATTAAGAATTTAAAAATAATCAGTTTTCTAGTATAAGCTTAATAAAGATTAGTTCTGAAAAACAAACAATATTTTCTCAAGCCAGGGGGGTGAAGGAATTGCCTCCCTTGCCTCGTGCGGACGCCCATGTTCACTTCTTTCATGCAAAATCATCGTTCTTCTCCTTGTTCCACTGGACACGAAACACCATGCATATTCCCCAAGGCAAGTGGACCTAGTCTTCAGTTAAAAGCTCTATTGAACGCTACTTTACCGCAAGAGACTGTTACTCGAATACAATCTACTGTTACAAATCAGCTAGCCGATGCATCTTCCTGCCCAGATCCTAACAGATGTTTCAGTAATTCAAGACTTTCCTCGAGTCCCAAACCGTTTATAAACGTCCGACGATTAGGCTGGGACAGGGCCCGGCGATCGGTCTTGAATTACTTGGGAAGACAGCAGAGGCGGTCGAGGGATGGGGACTCACCGCCAGCGAGGGTAACGGTGGACTGGGTCTGGGTTGCACCAGGTCCACTGGTTGGAGGGTGTGCTGCGTTTGCTGCGGGCTTCCACTTTTGCGGAGGCTGAGATTCTCTGGCGCCGGGGTGTCCTCCCTTTGCGGGGTCAGGGCTGGCGTCAGCGGCGGCGTGTGCGTCGGACTCTGGGAACCCGGCTCGGGGCTCCCTTCCTCTGAGTCGTTTAAACTACTGGTTCGCTTCCTGGATGTCTCGTTCTCCGACATGCCGACCGACGTTGGCGCTCCTGTCGCATAAACGGAGGCATTTGTACCTGAGTATTAAAGTACCTAGGTATTTGAGTACACTGAATGGATGAGTACATGGAGCCATGCGCCTCTGAATGATTAATCTATTGAGTATTGAAGGATATTTGAGTTTGAGTACTTAAGTACCTGAGAGGGTACTTGGGAACATGTATCTGAGTAATTAATCTACCGAGTTCTGAAAGTTGTTTGAGTTCCAGTACTGAAGTACTTGAGTATTTAAGTATGAAGACATGCTAGTGAGGAAGTATTTATCCGAGTACCTGCATACCTAGGTGCATGAGTACCTAGAGACGTTAATGTTTAAGTACCAAAGTACCTAACTGTACAAAAAATCTGAGTACTTGAACAGGTTTCAGTTCATTTGAGTTCAGTATTCAAGTACCTATGGATTGGAGTACCTGAGTGCACGCGCTGTTACGGGAGTACTTGAGTGTTTAGGCGTAGATGAGCCTGAGTATCTGAAATCTAAATGTATTGGTGCCTGAGTACTGAACTATCTAAGTATTCGCCTACCAAAAAGTACCTAAATATTCAAATCTCTAAGTACTCAACCCCCCAAGTACCAAGCACCAAAGTACCAAAGCACCGCAATATAAAACTAGTATATTCCCTAGACCACCTTCACCTCAAAAACCAAGAATCCGTCGAACCCAACCTTCCTTAAAACCACCCTGCGAATTCATCCCTACATTCTCAGAAATTTCAAACACTACAATGCGTCTGTTACCCCTTCCCCAGCTCCCTAGCAACGCTCGACGAAATTTCGTTAAAACTGTGTTTCTCCAATCGTGCGCCAGCTCCTCTCAGAATCAGAATGCATTCAGCGGCACGGGTGAACAGGGCTCTGACGCAGAAGGGTGCCTTACCCAATGGACGGTCAGCAAGAAGTTCGCCGCCGGAGTCAGAGTCACGGTCGTCTTCGTTACCGGTGTCGCTCGTGGAGAGCATTGTTCCCGTAGTGCTCTCAGAGATTCTCGACCTCTTTGTCCCTGGAACAAAAACAGGGCGTATCGTTCGCAATGGGGAAGAAAAAGCACGCATTAATACGCACAATGCCCATGAAATTCGCCGGCCGACAAACACTTTGTATTGTTCTACGACGCACGCCGGATTCACTCTTACGGGATCCTTGACACCCTTGAAAAAACGTTGTGCATCTTTTATTGCGCCGGCGACCCGCGGTATTTACCGTTCGCGCATGGGGCGCGCTCAAGTACATAGGTACCTACTATACTCTCGTTTGGACCGCTTGCGGAATCGGCACAAAGCCATTACGGTAAATAGTGCGGACCGTGAGGATGCTGCTATACATATACCTCGACGTGACGTCGCGAACGGTTATTAAGTCTCGCCTGGGCGGGGACCGGGTCCATTTCGACCCACCCTCAACATCAAACTGTGTACACGTGTTGTATACTTGTTACTGGTGTCACTTCTTGGAAAAGATGAGGATTTTAGATAATAATAAGCTGAGAAAATAATTTTGAAGATACTTGAAATTATGGGTTAAAGTGGACGCTGCGTTCAGCGCATGGTTAAACTACTCGTCGTTCAGGGGGTAAGTAATAGAGGCTGATTAAATGGGGGATGCATAGCGTTTTTCTAAGTGAAGAATCTAATGCATCAATAAATTAAATAGAGGTTTAAGTTCTAGTAAATTCTCACTGACCAAATGCTCAGATGTGATCCACCCCCTTGTCACCCAATATGCTTTTAAAAATTACTTCATTGCTGATTGATACTAGATAGTTTCTTAAATAGTACCTAGTGTCCGAACACCAGCTATGCAACCCCGGGGAATATGAATGATACGACTATTCTATGTTCCTAACTGAACAACAGAAATATACGGCAGTTAGGGAGGGGGGCGCAAGCAGGGTAACTACCCAAAGGAGCAAATCTGGGGGCGGCAAAATTGGTACAAAGAGAAAATTAAAATCAATAAAAATTAATAACAGAGTAAAACTTTAAATTGCTTAGAAATCACCCGCATGATTACTAAATTTTTTACAAAACAAAAGGCTTTTGTTATACAACAAATACCTACAAAAGATTTCATTGACTGCCAAAAATTTAATTTCAAAATAATTATTTATAATTCAAAATAAAGGGCGGCAGAGATCATGCATCTGGTCAGCACCTCGCTATAACTTCCCCACCACCTACAGTAGCGTCTCGGAAGAAGATAATCGCTATCCCCTCCACTTATTCCACTGTTGCCACATCAAACGAGACAGCCCATAGTCTCTCCCATTCTACGCGGCAACTCCACAAATGCGACCCCAAGCATCAATATCAAACCACCCTGTACATCGAACAGTGACACTTTCACGTCACCCAATTACCATCCACCCACCGTTAAAAAAAAACAAACACCACCAGCCTCCCTTTGAAACGCCATTCCAAGCCTCCACCCAGTTAAACGTCGGCCAGAGGGCTGAGCAGCGCGGCGGGAAGCAACAGCCGCCAGCAATTAACTTAAACACCGACAACACTTGTTATACAGTTGCTCAGGATTGAGCCGGGACCACCCCTATCCGCGGAGAGGCACTCGAGGCGACCTTGTTATCGGAAGCGTGCGCGTCAAGAATTAAGTCCCGCGGGCAAGCAGGGGAGAGGCGAAACGGTGGATAACGGGGGGTTGTGCAAACCGCGAGGGTTGAAGGCTACATTTCCTCTGCATTCATCTCGCATCCACCCCCTCCCTCTCTTTCCCCCGTTTCTCGCTGTTCCGCTAATAAATGGCCGGTTAAACTTTTTAACGAGCGGTCAGCCGAAGCGGACTTTCTTCAACGGCTGAAACGCAACCCCCGTCCCGCCGCCCCTCGCGGATTCTTTCACGCATTGCCGAGGGCTGAATGGACCCCGGGGCACGTGCATACGCCTACGCACGTTATAACGGCACCCTAGTGCGCCGGGGGTGGTATTACTCCGAGTGTGCGTGCGCGCGTCCGCTCCCTGCAATTATTTCTAACAACCTCGAGAGGAGAAGCCGAGAGGCGCACGGTGGTTCTTCTACCGCTGATCGAATGGCTACTCCGGGCGTCGGGGGTGGGTGAATAGGGAGGTCGAGAGCGGGCCGGGCGGCTCGCAGAATCTCGCGGCGGATGTTACTGTGGACGCCGTGGTGCACGCAGGAACAGGATCGAATTACTCGGGGATATTAATGATACCGGGGATTAAAAGGAAGATGGGAGAACAGAGGTGGGACTCGCTGCTGCGGCCTTTCAGTGGGGAGACTGTCTTTAGTCGCGGTGGGGTGGGTGTATTAGTGCACGGGGTGTTTTGGATGTTTGTGTCGAGGCTTAGGTAGTTGGTGGTCGAAAGAATGTTGAAATGGAACTTGTGTTGTTAATTATCTGCGTAAATAACTTCAGTTTTGATAGCGGATGCAAGGGTGTATTTGGACCCATCCTAAATATCAAATCACGTGTTATGTTATCATTACTTTTTGGGAACGATGAGATTATTAAATTATAACAAAATTTAAGTTTAATATGAACGCTTGTTTTGGGATGGGTATGAATGGAGGTATGGGTAAAAGTGGAACCAGCGTCAAATGTGTGGTAAACTATTCGCCATCCGAGTTGCACTCCCCACAACCGGTTTGAGAAAAATCGCTTATTTTTTAAAACTAATCTTTATTAAGATTGTACTGAAGCAATGAATATTTTTAAATTTCAATTTTAAAATTTTTAGTTAAAAAAGTTCAAACAAGAAACCAAACGTCGCCTGGCAACTTGACTGTTTCTCAAAGTTGCCCTCATGGTGTGTCCAAATTTTTTTCGCTTTTGTCCTTCGTTTTAATCTATAGGTACTTATATAATCGTTGTGTCACTGATTCATCACCGTCCAGCCCCAACCACTTACTCTAGAAATATGAAATTCGGAAAGTATGCCTCAAAATCTCCTAGGCCCAATTAGATATCAACTTGGTTTTTACTTCGAAAAATTACCCTTATACGTGTCTAAAAAAAGAAACAATTTCAGAATTTGGTCATAATCAACCCCTAAGGGGGTGGTGAAACGGGGTGAAATGTGTTTTCATGGAATCTTAATATCTTTTAGACCCGAGGCGAAGCGCGGAGGTATTTTGCTAGTTTATACATAAAATTACATTTATGATAAATAATTTCATAATCACTTTCTTACGTTAAACTTGTACCGACATTATTTATAATTCATACACAAAGTAACTTATTGGCCGGTAGACGGTCCACTGTGTTTATTACTAACTATCTCGTAAACTATTAGGTGTCTGAGCAAAACGCCGAACACGTGTCAAATAACTTTCCCTTGTTAGCTAGCAAAATAAAGAACCGAGTCCCAGAAACTTTTTTCCGTGATTTCCATTAACAGCTGATTTCAAGGTAAGTGAATCTCAGTTTAAACCGAGAACTCTGATCGGCTAGAATACAAGTTAGAGAAACTACATTGCGAGAGATACATTAAAGCGCGCATACATTTCCTTTACATTAAATCCTCGTTTTCCCTCCACGCTCCTCAAACTGTTCCCCCCTCGTCAAGGCACGTTGAACAAGATACACGAAAAGAAGTAAAAACCCGTGTAGCGCAATCGAGTTGTATGTAAAGAGCAATTTAAGCACGCGGCTTCTTCGAAAGTCAATCACAATCGCGGTTGCCTTCAAATGTTTTTAAGCCTCCGTCGTTTCTCCTAGTCTCGCGGCACGGAGAGTTTGAAAATATTTGCGTAGCCCATTTCACGAGTATTTTTACTGAAAGGGTGAAATTTTTCAAAATTCCACCGAAGGTAACTTTCTGGGGGGACGTGGGAATTTTTCTGGGACAAAAAACGAATGAGGAGACGGGAGTTCTTTGGTGAAACATCGTCGATGGTGGTTCCCGTGTTCCAATAACTTTCCAGTACCACGTTCCTGGTAACGAGGGCTGGTAACGATCGCCGTGCAAGAAATAAACGAGCCGAGTCGCAGTTTTCCGTTTCACTTGAACCCAATCGTCCCCGCAGAAATACAAGTTTCGAGCGGGCTGGTAACGACCGTCGGAGGAAATTTGAAGAGCGCCAAGAGGCTGACCGCCTTTGGGCCTCCGTCGACTACTTGGCAATACCTTAATTCGATGAATACAGTGGACCCGACTGTTTGGTAATATTGAACTTCGAGAAATCTTAGAGAAGTTATATGTGCAGTCGTCCAGGTCGGGAAACGCCTATCGGCGTTGTATGAGTACAGCTAACAGATGGAAGTATGAGACTCCCGCACGTGGTACGTGTTATGTGTTCGAATTTCATCGCTGAAAAAGGTTTACGCAGTGAAAACGGTAAACACTCTTTTTTAGCAGTAAAATATACCTGTAGTGGTTAAAAGAAAGTTTTAATTGTGAACGGTAAGGAAGTCTACCCTTAAAAATATGTAGGTATATTTTTGCTATATGTTATCTATATTAGTTATATCTAGAACATATATTTATATAGAAATTGTGTACTTGCCAAATATTTTTCCCAGCGATGTTAATTTTTTTATAATCTGTCTATTTAAAACTCCTAGCAAAGTCCCACATTCTGTTTTCCTTCGGATTTTTTGTTATCGCACTTCAAACTAGTTGACACGATAGCCAGCATCATATAGATTAAGCTAAATTTTGCGTTTTTTATTTCAGATGACTACGACAGTCAGAATCCTGATCTCCAGCAACAAACATTTTTTCAGATCCCTCTTACTACTACCACTGTAACTTTGAACAAAACTATTATCACTGCTTACAAAAAATTGGGCACCTTATTTGAATGCCAATTAACAAAGTACAAAGTTTGGAATTATAATACTCAATATTTTTCTTATAAAAAATTCTCCAAAATTTGCCTTACATTCAGAGTGTCAAACTAGGGAGACCCCTTAAACTGTCTTTTACCCACCACTGTACATTCACATTTTAGAAACACCCTGTATCGGAAAATGTAATCAATTCGTCCCTTTTCCCACCACAATTCCAGCCCACCCAGGACGCCTGGCTAGCTCCAAGGACGTATTTAGTAAGCATGCAGTTCCTCGTGGATCGCGCAAAGGATGCCCGGGGGATGCCAACAGCGTCGAGGGTGAGTTCGAGGCGGAGGGTCAGCGGGAAGAACGATATTTTAATAACTGTCTCATAATCTAGACGACTGAGGGGGGAGGGGCGGAAGCCCGCTCGTGATACCAGCACGCGCAGGGGCAACCGCTTTCGCGTCGCGACGGGAATTTTCTGGCCGTCGCATCCAGCGGCTACATTAACGCCAGCCACCAGATATTGCATTCCTTTCCGCTGAGCTGGTGCCTTTGTCGATTCGCATCAACTCTTCGAATACCGCGTCATCCACGTTGGGAGGGCGCTCTTGGCTCCACGATTACGAGAAATAAATAATTTTTATATTGCACGGTTCAGCATCGACGAAGTAGAAACAGTTTAGAATTGATTTTGGAGGGAAAGAATAGGCGGGTAAGGTTCTGTTGCAGTTGGGATATTGGAAGTAATACGAATGGAGTTATTGTACTTTGAGAGCTGGGAGCTTATTTATGAAGGAATGTAGAATAAAAAGGTATGTAATAAAATAGCAGTGTAACTGGAATTTGAACATGAGACTTAACTTCAAATTTTAATGAAAATAGTTGGGGGTGTAAAGATAAAATAAAGTAAGGATCTGAAGAATATTAAATCCCACAAATTAATAGGTAGATAAATCATCTTCTGTCATAAACAAGAAACCCAGTATTAAATCTCTAGCCATTAGGTTTAACTTGCAAAATGATATAACATCACGTCCTCGCTCGCAAAGTGTCATTAAACAAGTAAATAATAAAAGCAGATGAAAAAAATACTTTGAAAGGCAAGAATTCTACAATTCCTGCACAGGACCCGCGTTTCACGAGTTTCGTTTGCCAACAGTTTGCCAAACCGGAACGGATTATCCGTCCATTCAGCGCATCCCTAAAAAAGAAAGCAGCGTACCTTTCTAATCAATAGGCGGTGGAAAAAGGTGTGAAAACGGAGACCATTGTGGCAGGTCACGCCCCCCGAAACGCGCGGACGCGACGGTGGCACAAAAGGGGACACAGTATCGCGATCTTTGCCCGTTTTTCCCCGCGCGAACCACCCCTCGCACGGTATCGGCGCCCGTGTCTTGTATTTCGAGAAGGGTGCGTGCGATTTATTGTAATCTCTCCTCTGTCGTCGGGCACACACGACGCGAACCAGATATCTAACTTCGCCTCCCGGTCCCGTCCACGGTCTCCAAGGTGTAACGTATCCCGGGTCTGTGCTTTGAGACGAGCGTGGAAGTTAATAAAACTCGTTCCGACGCCGAGGAACCCGGGCGCCCACCCTCTGTAACGCTAGAGGATTTATTACGAGTTCGAGCGTCAATGGAGACCCCGCGTTTGAAATTGTATGCATTATGGAACACCTGAAGGCGAGGTGGGGGGGGGGGGGGTGAAAAGAATGTGAAAACGGCGCACTGCTTGGTTTTTGTTTCGTTATTGAGACGCTGTGAATTCATTTAGGATGGGAAGTTTTCTTGAAATGCGGGTTGAGGTGGAAATTGGGTGCAGTACTCGTGGGAGGTTGCTATGTGTAATTGGGGGCAATTTAGATTGAGGAAAATGTAATGGGAGAATTCTGAATTATGGGAAATGTAATAGGAGAATTCTGAATTAGAAGAAATCTTATAGGGGAATTCTGAATTAGAAAACAAAATAATAGGGGAATTGTAAATTAGGGGAAATCTAATGGGGGATTCTAATTCAAGGGAAATCTAGTAGGAGAATTCTAAATTAGGGGAAATATAATAGAAGAATTCTTAATTACAAGAAATCTAATAGGAGATTTCTAAATTAGACGAAATCTAATAGGGGAATTCTAAATTAGGGGAAATCTAATGGGGGATTCTAATTCAGGGGAAATCTAATAGGAAAATTCTAATTCAAGGGAAATTAAATAGGAGACTTCTAAATTAGAGGAAATATAATAGGAGAATTCTGAATTAGAAGAAATCTAATAGCGGAATTCTAAATTAGGGGAAATTTAATGGGGGAATTCTAATTCAAAGGAAATCAAATATGAGAATTCTAATTCAAGGGAAATCTATTAGGAAAATTCTAAATTAGGGGAATCTAATAGAAGAATTCATTCTAATTAAAGGGAAATCTAATGCAGTATTCTAATTCAAAGGAAATCCAATAGGAAAATTCGAAAACACATTGGAGGGGCATGAAATTTTCCATATAATTAATAATTAATACACCTTTGTACTAGATGTTCTATCAAATCATCGCGACTCCCACAAATACCCCCACCGTAAACCATCTTTCCTTTTCCCGTGCGCAGTGGGCACCCCATTGTTGCTCCATACACCCACGCTCCATGAAACTTTATAAAAGCATTTCCTGCAAATCCCGAGCCACGAAACCACCCGCGACTCTAAAACGAAGTCACAGAGAGCTCACAGTTATAGAATCCACTATTTCCTACCTATTGTCCGACCTCGGTGCGCCGTATTCACCAGCACTGAAGCGATAGTGGACAATAATCGGGGCAGCTTGTACGCACGACAGATTCTTCTAGGAGTGGCGCGATTAATTGGACGTCCCCGGGCGTACATGCAAGTCCGGGGTGGCACTCTTGACCGATGACAAGACGCCACTCGAAGCAGATACACGCGGGCTGGAGCGTGTGCACGGGGTACGTCGCGTTGTTGTAGGTCTACGCCCTAACCCGCGGCGCGCGGCGTATCACCGTACGGTGGAGACAGACGCGGACAATGGAATCATGCGAGGACAATGCCGAATAATTTAGAATGGCATATAGATATCGGTGGCTTCCGGCCTACGGCGGCGCCGCATAATAGAGAATAGGAGTAATAGGACACAGGCTGCAGGGCAACTGTGGAGGACACGAAACATCCCTATAAATTAGGCTTAGGCCAGAGCCGCCAGTGACGTCGCTCCGCGCGCGACCACCGCTCCTTCCTCGATACAACATTTTCTTATTGGCACCGTCGGCTTACACCGCCCTCTGCGACTCTGGGGGCTGTGAAGTGAAAGGAGATTTTGCCAATACATTTTAAATTGGTTCGGTATTTTGGGGGGTTTTTATTTCAGCTTTGGTATGGTGGGCTCAGTTTTTCCAAGTTGATATTTTTTTAGGATTGATGGAGAAACTGATTATAGTGCTGGACACTATTTTTTGTCGATCAGTCACGTGAAAAGTTTAACGAAATTCCTGTAAAGTAAATAGGGTATCATCTGATACATAAATAGCATTGTTTTAAATGATCAATTATTAGGTAGAAGAAGATGGCGTATTGTTTCAAATTTAAGAACCAGTCAGCAAGTGACTATTCAAAGTGACAAACTTTATCGGCAAAAAAATATGTCGCAATAAATTAAGCCCCCGTTATAAGTTTTCTAAAGATGTATGTAAATTTTGTGTATTAAAATTGCTTTCTCCGTCTCATTAACTTCTTTCATGATTTTTATGAAGAGTGTATATGCCTTTTCTTTGGCATTTATGTTTTAATTAGTGTATACAGAATCATATAATCGGCAAGAAATAGTGTCGAGCACTATAATCTAGATTTTAGAAGTTGGGGTAATTTTGACGACGGCGAGACAGTAGCCAATTTTGAAAGTTAACTTTGAGTTGATTGGGTATCCTTTTGGTATTTATTTAAGCATAGGAATGACGGTCTTAGTTTTTCGTTGTCGATATTTCTTAGGGTTGATACACTAACCGTGGTGTAGACTTGAGAACGACGAGGTGGTAATCAACTTAGAAAATTAAAAATTTCCGAGGGAGGAGGACTCGTTTTCCCTAGTTGATAAGTGTACTAGTGCTTTGAAGTTAATGTTTTCCAATAATTAAAATTAAATAGGTTCGAGTTTATCTTATAATATTTATTTGATGATGATTGTTTTGATCTCTTTCACCACGACTGAATTCTCCTATTACATATTTTCAATAACACCCTTCCATTAACATCATTTTCACTTTTCAGTTACTCCGAGCTGGCGATTAATTCTATTCTCGCCCCATCAACTTCAGCTGGCAGGAATAATTTCTAGAATATCTCACAAAGCAGTTCCCAAAGACCCCGCCGAATTTCCACGCTCCTCACCATCCAAATCGAATTCGTTGCCCATTTTCCCCCAAAATCGTGGTATCGTGTCAAAAAGGGGTAAGATGAGAGGGAGGGGCGGCAGCGATGACACAGCATTCTTCTATGTTCCATCGAGAGCAGAAAGAATAAAAGGGGTTGCAAGGGTCAACGGCGGAACTCGCGCAATAAATAACCCTTCGAGGCGTTACAGTTATCACCAGCAGCGTCGGTTAGCCATATCACCCCACGGTACCACGGGCTCCGTATCCTCTCGCCTTTCACACCCCCCGGGGGTAGTACGAGGGTCGCGGGAGGCAGCCACTATGAATTATCATTTCCTATTGTTCGCCCGGATCGTAAAATAAACCGTCTGCTTGCGACTTCCACCAGCGAACGGAACGGCGACGTCCTTTCTCTGCGTTTCAGCGAGCCACGTCGCGAAGACGAGCGTGAGGATCGCGGGCCCCGACCTGTGCAAACACCGAGGACTCGCGCAGAGAAAACACTTGGCAGATGGTAAGAAAAATTGCGAGTGCCCGGTGGTGTTAAAAACTTTTCAGTGAAATCCCCGTGTCTTCTCTCTGCCTTCGAAGATTTCTGATAGGTATAGATGGCTTCAGGTAGGAGAAGAATGGCATTGAAGAAATCGGTTGCTTCAGATGAATGGCTGTTAGTGGTATGCTTAAGAAGATTCTGAAGAGAAATTTTCAATTGGGGAAACTCACTCGTATCAATTACTATTCTAATTCAAATTTAATATTAATGTTATTAATGTTAAGTTCACTCTTAAGTGACTCGGGAAGGAAAGGGGATGTAACGAGCTGAAAATAGTCACGTAATAAGTTGAGACACATTTCGTGACCACAGAGTTTACCGTTCGAAAGTTTTTACGCGACACACAAACGTATCAACTGTCTGCTTTATATAGGAGGGAAAAAGAGAAAAGACTGGGAATGCCCATTTTTCGTGATTTTCCGATTTATAGCTTATTTTGTTGGTGGCGACTGAGACTACAGAAAGGTTGAATCACAAAGGGTAATTAAGTTCGAATACTCTCTTAGGATAACGTTGAAGATTTAATATACTGATTAAAAACAGAAAATGGCCACTCTGCACTGGAAGAAATTACGGAATGTCCCCAGTCTTTGCCTGCGCATAAGGTTTTCTCGTCAAGGTAAAACAAATTATTTAAGAAGAAAATTAAATTCTTTGAACTTTGTTTCTTTACTAGTGGACTAAAGTATTACAACTCAATTTTCTCGATAAAGGTGCTTTGTGACGTTCCCTGTTTTCCGCTGACCTTTTATATTAAGATTGAAATATCTTGTAATCTATCGTCGTGGAGATTGGAAGACAAGTCCAACTTCCTTCGAGAGATCATTGACGATTCCTTATACATACTTACACTAGCGGGCAAAAAAGTTACCACGTTTAGTAACTGTTTAGGTTGTCCTAAAAGCAAAAGGTGCTCCCAGAAAATATTAAATTTTTTTATTAATGTTCAAAAGTCGTAACTATTTGTTAGCCTTAAAAGTGTGTTGTGCTGTCTAATATTATATTGGGTTTTTGTTTGTTAGATAAATAAATTCAACTGTAACTGGGTTTTATATAGCTTTTAATTCCCTTTCGGTTTTAATTCTCTTTCACTTACTGCAGTTCTGAGTTGATATTGAAAAGTAATAGAAGTGGGGTGGTTCGAAGAAGTGGTAACTTTTTTGTCCTCTACTGTATTCTAGGTACTCCTTTAATGGTCTCACAATTAATTCAAAGTAGACGTATCAAGAGTAGGCGAAAGGTGTTTAAAACATATACAGACAAATGTACAAACTGATCCTTTAGTATTCCTTCACAAAAAGGCGAATTAAAAATGTAACTGATCAGTTCGCTAAATTTGATCTAAGCCAATAATAATGTAGATAAACTATCTCACAAAAACTACTTTACTTTTATTTAAATGTGCATTTGTAGGTATTTTTTATATGAATTATGCCTTTTAAGGGGATCGTTTTAGACACCTTTCCCCTACATCTCTTGTCACTCATTCCAAGAAATAGAAATCGTTTTCATCCCCACTATGGGACTTTTGTCCTACCCCTTAGAATATTTGAAACATTCATAGAAGAAGCTATCACTCGAGAGATCACTAACAATCCTCACATTGAAGTATTAAAATCTCCTATCAATCCTATCACAGGTTCCACGCGATTCGCCCCTTTCCCACCCCCCACCAGGATATTCCCGGTCCCTCAGTCAAACCCCGGCATTACCGGGTCTCCGACGGCGGTGAAACGCACCACCCTCATTTCTTTTCCCGCCCCTGCCGATCGGTCCGCGCCGCGGAAAGCATTCCAGGCCCGTTCGCCGTGGGATTAATTAATCTGATGCGACGCCGTTGAAAAGCGGCCTGCGGGGGCCGGCGGCGCGAGATATTCCAGTTACGAGGCCGCGCGCGACCGCCGGCCCGCACCCCCCCCCCCTCCGAGCTTTCGCACGGCCGCCAGCCCCCGAAAGGAGAAGAAGAAGAAGAACGACGGGGCGAGGCGACGGTGAAAAGGGGTCTCATTATCACGTATCGATACGCCCGGAAAATAGCGGCGATCGCTCGAGCAGCCTGTGCCGCGTCGCGCGAAAAAATCACGCGGGAAAATCGCCGCGCGGTTGGCTGGCTCGCGCGAAGAAAAGCAAATATTGAGAGCGTGAGGATTGAGGGGTGGGGGGCGGGGTGTGGGACAGAGGGAATCGACTGGGGACTTGGGGTGGGTCGCGCTGAGAATGGAAAGAAAGGGAGGTTTGCGCGAGGAGTGGTGGTTAGGAAAATGGGGGGCCGGGGAACGGGGAAGAGACTCGGATGGGTTGAGATGCAAAGGTGAATGGGAAAGGGAGGAGCGGGAAGAGGGAGGTGGGTATACCTGTTCGGGATGAGAACTGGGAAGGGTGGAAACTCGAAATTCGAAAAGTACAGGAGCTTGCCGAACGTTTGAGGCACGGGACGCCATTTAAATATCTTCAGACGGGGATGTCGGTTCTCGCTTCAGGATACTTTTCTATGCAGTACATTGCTGTTTAATAGTAGCCGCTTGTGCGCGTGAGATGAGTTAGCGTGGGGGTCAATAAATCAGGGAAACAATTTTTTCGTGTATTTCACTTGTTATACAATTAATGCTTTGCTATAAGGTAAATGTCCGCATTACCGACCGCGTCCCCGTTAGTGACCAATTATTTATTTATTATTGTTTATTGCGAAAAATAAACCAGAAAATTCAGAGATTATAAATAAAGGTATGTAATTTATTGTTTCATCTTTAAGTAAATTCACATGTAAATTAGGAGTTGGTCATTGACACGAAAGTTGACAGATTCTAATAACGTGAGGTTATACTACTACAGATATCATTAAACTCGCAAATTTTACGAAATAAAAATACATGGATCCATGCAGTAACTTACTCAAATTAACTAGAATAAAATATTCATTTTCTTTCATTATTGTAGCAGAAAATCGAAAATGGTACAAGTTGGTAAATAAAGGGGACATCAGGTCCAATATAATTTTCACCATAATTTTTGTGTATATAGTCAAATATCGCTCTAAAACTAATTTGATTAAGAAACTAGATACTTCAAAAAATACAATGATCCATACTTTACTCAAACATTGTCGTATATTAGTAAAGAAATTACTATTTCGAATCAGTCACACTCTTAAGCGGTCGCTAATGGGGACATTTACCTTAGATCTTTTAAAAAAGGCTTAAGGGGGTAGGTTACCCTCGATAGGCCTAAAACAGGCCTTTATTGAAACGCAAATTGTAAAGTGATAAATAACAGTAGAAAGAACGATTTTTTCTAGTTTTAAGCAAAAAAGAAAAGTCTGAATATCTCTATGCACATAACAATTGTGAGTAAAAACGTAAAGGCGTGTACGCGGTGCACCGTTTGATGGTGAACATAAAATCTCGAAAACCGCTCCAACGATTTGAGGAGCAGGTTTTCGAGATACATTCTTAAAAAAAAGATAAAAAATATTTTTCATTCAAGAAATCGATAAAATCGTATTTTTCATCATGAAAATTGTATTTATTAATTGTTTTCTCGAAAATCTACCACCGTTTCCGTCTTGGAGTTTCCAACCCTTCCTACTAAAAAAATGAATCCTTCATTTCTCTGCCACTTGCGTCGTTCACTTCCTCCCGTTCCAACTCCGTCACCCGCAACAACAAAAGGAGCCGACCCGACAAGCTCTCCTCAAAGCAGTACAAAAAGCGACACTCCCACAAAAACGGTAACAAAATAAAAACACTAACCCACCAAGCACGAAACAAACAAACAGAACGCATTCTCAACCACAAATAGACACCACGGACCTCCCTTCGCGGAAGAACAAGGGGGGCATCGGGAGGGGGTAGTAACGAGAAGCGGAAGACGAGGAGGAAGGTCCTCCAGACAGCGACAGCGAGCAACAGCCCGATCAGTAATTAAACCGTCGCGATTCCCTTTTGTTTCCGTGTTGTTGTGGGGGTTGGGGGTGCGAGGGGGGGGGGGGTGTGGATCTGAAATGTGTGGGCGCCAGTTTATTCGTCCGTGTGTTTTCGTGTCGCTATCGGGCGAAAGGGGTGAAAACGGACGCAGGGAGATGTGTACACTCTCCCCGGATTCGATGGGCACCGAGGGGGAGGGGAGGGGGTTAAAAGAGCGAGAGAGGCGCGAGGGAAAAATCCCAGAGGGAAGAGCGGCGAAGGGGGTGTGGGGACAAAAAAGAAAGACGAAGGCAGGAGGGGGGTGTATAAGGGAGAACGATGGAGAGCGATCGGGCGTAACGTTTTTAATTGTTTCGCGCCCAGCCGCCTTTTGTTTCGGCGTTTATGCCTCGTAAACGGTTGCTGAACGCCAACAGAGGGCCACGGGGAGGGTGGTATCCCGGGGTGGATTCGACCTCTGACTCTTTTCACTTCCTCCCCCCGCCTCGATCCACCCCTCGATCCAGACTCCTTTTCTGCCCTCTCGCGCGCCTTGTCACGCTCCTTTCCGCGCCGCGAAGCCGTGCGGAAAGCCGAGAAACGACGACTCCTCGTTTGGTGGTTTCTTTACGCTTCGCGTGCCCTCCGCGCGAGTCCCCTCCCTCTTCTTTTCGGAAGTTGTTCCTGTTTCGAACAGTGAACTTAAATTCTGCCACCGATTTCCCTTTTTTAGGGGTGCCGAACGGGTTCTTGGCGCGGTGACGCTGGCGAGTTGGGTTTGATGTGAAGTTGTTTTTAGTGACTGGGGTGGGATTGTGAATTGATGGGGGTAACAGACACTGCGCTTCGTGGGGATGTAGTGAGTCATTTGGGATCGATTAAGTGGCGTGGGAAATGATACCCAAGGGGGTAGAAAATATTCATTTTGTTTTTCGATAATTATTATGGAGCTGTAGTTATTTGGCCGCATGACTTCACACCGCGGGGACTTAAAATGGTAATTCTGAAAATGGGGGGTTCAGTTTCCCTGGGTTGTTGACTTTGGGGAGCTACTCTGCCGTGTTAATTCAAATAGACGTATGTGGTCAAAAGGTAGTTTGCTTACTTATTTTATATACATAGGTATAGATAAATTAGTTTTGTGCTACCTCGCAGCAATGCCTTGATTTAAACGAAAGTTGCAAGTACGGGCTTTCGACTTAAGAGGGGATTGCGCCTTGTTGGGCCGAAAAATAGGTAATTCTTTGTGATTTTTTTGTACAAAAACGCTTCGACAAATTAATTTGAGATTTGGCAGGGTATTTTATTGTATCTTGAACTATTGTTCTGAATTCTTGTATCACGCTGTTGAAAGAGCGTTGAAAAATAATCGGGTGATGCTGGCGTTGACGAAAAGTACTGTAAGGGTTACCCGAAACACAATAATGAAAAGAGATTCTTAATCCGTATGAATGTGAAAATAAAAAAAAATGTAAACAATACAACAGCCTGCCAAACCTCAAATTAATTCGTCTAACCGTTGTTGTACAACAAAATTCACAAAGAATTACCTATTTTTCGGCCCAAAAAGGCACAATCCCCCCTTAACACGGCTAAACATCGCGAATGGAATTTCTATAGTGTCAAAAACACATTTAGGAACTCAATTTTTTAAAATATGGTGGAAGACACACCGAAGTGTGCTTTCGAAGAGGCTTCTACCCAGATGCAAGTCTCCCACCGTTTTCTTAATCAACAAACCCGAAATTCCAAACTTTGAGGCCACTTTTGAAGGAATAAAGTTCCTATATGGTTTTCAGTATTAAAGAATTATTTTACTGAGAACTTGCCAACGACGCACAGTAATCAGAATATGATCATTTTTTGACGATGAGTACACGAGTACACCGAAGAATAAAGAGGTTTGTAAGAGTTAAAACGAGAAGGTGGGAAACAAAGAAGTCCATAAGAGACACAGTGACTCACAGGTTCGTGCACATAAATTAAGAAGAATAACTAATTGCGAAAGCCACTATGCACATACATTACTTTTGCTTCTCGATGCCTGGGTGACATCAGCTGATGCACAATTTTAGTATGAAAAATGAGATTGTAGTCATAATGTAGTCGAACAAACGTGACAGTCCATTTTCTCTGAACGGAAATATCTATGTATTCGCGAGAGCGAAACCAATCCAGTTGGTAAAACAATTTGTTAACTTCTACGTTTAATTAGAAAGTGAGAAACACTTTGAGTACCGAGAGGAGAAGGGCAATTTATTATTCTTATTTATTTTTATGCCTCTTTCTTCATCTGGAAAGCGTACTAATTAATGAACGTTTATTAAGAACAAGAAGAACGTGACAGTCATTCATGGACTTTGTGAGTAGGGGAGACCGGGGCAAAGTGGGACGGAAAAAGTTTGAAGTCGAATAAGATTTTTCCCTGTCAATAAAAATGTGTGGCAATAGATTTATAATTTACTTTGAACATTAGTATTAATAAGTGACGAACAGCAATACTTAAAATAAACTTAAAGTATATTAATATTCAATTTGAACAGAAAATGCCAAAACTGACCACTTTACCCCATATATGGGGTAAAATGAGCTACTATCCGGGGTAAAGTGAGGCGTAACAACATAAGAACTTTAATTAAGGATATAGGTAAATATTAACCCCTTGCGCTCGAATGATGTGTGTAGCACGGCAGCTACTGGCCTATTTGCACCGTGGTTGTCAAAAACTGTGGCCGATTTTTAATTTTTTTAAAGTTAGATTTTGTTCCATCACGCCGCGTGGTTTTCTAGCCAGCTGACAGGTTAGGAATATTGCGCACATCACTTGCGCATTGGTTCTTAGCAGCCATTTGCAGCTCAGTTTACCCCGGTCACTTTACCCCGAATGGTTACTCAGTGGAAAATGAATTATTTAATAATGTTAGTATTTATCCAAAAAGCTAAATTGAAAAGAAAACCAATTGGAAGTCTCTAAAATTTCCTTTTTAATTTTTTAAATGAATTTCCATTTTTCGATATCTAAACGTGCATAATTATCATTATGGTATTATATCACCAAAATTTGTAAATAAATTCTACTGTTAAAGAATATATTAAGGAAGCTCATTTTACCCCGAGGTTCACTTTGCCCCGATCTCCCCTAACTGTAATCAGTTTATCTCCTAATAGTCAATTCTCAATACTAGGTCATCTACCAAATCAGCCGTTTAATGCAAAAGTGGTGTAAGTCAATTTTATGCCCATTTGTTTTAACACCACATCTCGAAAGCTTAACCTTCATTCTGTTTTGTGCAGGAGTGGTATAAGTCCAGTCTTTTTTTTACTTACACCAGATTTGCATTAAATGGCTCAAATATCAGCTATCCCCACAGAATATACTGTAGAGTGAAGAATGCCACAAGCCCCGCCCACTTCCCCCCCCCCCCCCTTAGAGCATGCGCACTGGAAACCTCCCTATTCCCCAGTGCATCCATAGCTTCAGCATTTCAAACTCCGTCGCTGATCCAACAGCAAATTGAACTCAGAAGCTCACACTCAGGGACCATTCCTTGCAAGAACTAATAAAATCCAGGCTCCCAAAATCTCGACCCTGCGAAATAGTGTTCGATCAACCTTTTCCTCATCGAAGAGAGTCCACTAGCGATCGGTTAACGCGTGGTCGAAGGTTTTCACTTTTCCAGAGACACGAGGCCCCAAGGGTTCTTTGGGAAAGTTCACGAGGCCCCAAGGATTCCTCGGAAAAGTTCACGAGGCCCCAAGTATTCCTCGGAAAAGTTAACGAGGCCCCAAGTATTCCTCGGAAAAATTAACGAGGGTCCCAAGGATTTCTTGGGAAAGTTCACGAGGCCCCAAGGATTCCTCAGAAAAGTTCACGAGGCCCCCAAGTATTCCTCGGAAAAATTAACGAGGCCCCAAGGATTCCTCGCATGGAAAGTTCGCTCGATCAAGAGCAGAGGTCCTCCGCGATTATCGCGAGGCGAAGGTTCCACGGAGGATCGAGAAAAGGGGACGCTGGCAGAAGTTTAGTTCAAACACACTCGGGGACGTGCTTCCACGGCGGCGTTGCACGTGTACGCGCATTCGAAGGAGCGGCTACACCTATGCAAATAGGGATAGTCGTCGGTCGACGGTGTCCAGTTCCCGTGGCCATGTTCCCCGTGCCCATGACTGACTCTTTGCAAACAATGTTGCCAGGCACGTCGCGAAAACATGAGTAGTCGTGGATCCCGCATTCAATAGTCCAGCCACGTACACGCGAATACTCTCGTCGACACGATATTGGCAAGCTCTCACGCGAAACGTGAAGTTAGTTTGAAGCACGAGAGCTCCAAGCTCCAATGCTTTGATCGGTTGGACGTGAGCGGAGGCTCGGCTTCGAGGAAGACTTATCGCGAAGTTCGTGGTTGATGGCTCGAGCGCTTCTCTAAAAGGGTGCAATGCTCTGTGAAGATGAAGTAAAACTAAGCAATAAGAGAGTATACCTCTTTCAACTTTGGGATGGGGGGTCCATCTTCACCCTCTGGGGCTCTCAGATCGCCCCGAGGGAATTTTGTAGGGGATAGAAAGGTGTCTTGACAAACTTTCAAGTGACTTCAAGTCAAGGCATCAAAGATAACACTGCTGTGAGTTTAGGGAGCCTTTCGAATTGTGTTTGAAATTGTTGCACTAGTGAAATTAGAAATTGCATTCAAACTAGGATAGTAAGGAAACTGAGCTGGAATATAAAAAGTTTTAGAAATTAAACCACTGAGCTTCAATCCCTACATGCCATAATCTATCATTGTCCCAGCTTAGACTCCCCAAAAGGAAGGTAAAATGTTTTCAAACCCCACTGCAGCACAGAAATTCTATGTTCTACTCTAGTTATAGTCAACCCTTGAACTGATAAAAAGCTTCTGACCATCTTGGTACCTTGAACAATAAAGAAATATCCGTTCTCGACTCCAAACCCCAAAATGTCCAACCGCAAACGCTAGACGACCTAATCGTTCGTCACCCCAGTTTATCGTTATCGTTCATCTCGCTTTATCTCCCCCAAGAGGAAGCCAGAAATATTTCGAACTCCACTGTAGCACAGAAATTCTACGAATCTACTCTTACAGCCAGCCTTTGAGCTGCTGAAGAGCCCGTGGTCGATTCTCCGCCGTCGACGACGAGGAAAGATCGCGATAAGCGATACCTTTCGACTTTAATTAAAAGACCGCTGGCTCGCGCAACTGTTCTTCCGCGGGTGTGCAGATGTAACAGAAGAAAGAGGAAGCCCTTCCGCGGTGAAGTAGGCATTTGATTAAACCGTCGCTTCTTTTCCTGGCCGCAACGGGGCTTCCGAATAATATCATTTTTTTTTCTCCCCGCAAATTGAAAGCGAAAAACGATCCAACTGTTCACGATCGACCGATGAAAAGAAAAACCATCGAGGATGAATATAAAACACTTCTCGATGAATTCACGAACCCCGATTCCCTTTCTTCGTTTTTAAATTCGCTTCTTTCTATGAGCCTCTCGCCTCCCACTTTTTTTCTTTTTAATGCAAATAGTCGTTCGTCGAGAATCCGACGGCTGTGATGTAAAGATGCTGCCCTTTGAACCAATCGCTTCGCAAGTTCGTGTAAATTAAATAAATTAAGAAAAGTAAACTCTCATGATACATGTTTCGATACGGATCTCAAAATGTGGGGGGCCCTTTAGTGCAGCGAATTAATTTTTCGCCGCGCTTATCTTGTGATAACCTTTTCGCACATACAGGACATGCGGGCCCTTTATCATATTAGTATATTATAATTTCTTTTTAACGCTTCGGTTAGTTAAGGGGTAATGATACTGTAGAGCCCGGAAAGCAGCCTGATTTTCAATTTTTTATGCAAGTATAGTGAATGAAATACAAAATCTGTTTGAAGGCCTTTATTATACATGCCTTGAAGTAGGATCACAATTTTTTTAATCTTTTTAGTATAAAATGGCGGCGTCAGAACTCAACAAAAGAAGCTTCTTCTGAAAAGCAGAAGTTTTCTCCTTCAATTTTTGACCTAGAATATAGAATCAAAAATTTTGCGTTCTATATAAAATTATCTCGGAAAGTACACAAAGAAATGAAAAAATACTGCTTTTTGTACGAATTGGTGCGTGATTGAACAAAATGTTTCAACAATTTCGAGGTTGTGGCAGTTCCGTGTTTTGTTCAATCGCGCACCATTCGTACAAAAAACAGTATTTTTTAATTTCCTCGTTTACTTTCCGAGATAATCTTACATTGAACTAAAAACTTTTCGGTTTTTGTCCTAAGTCAAAAATTGAAGGAGAAATCTTCCTGGCCGCAGAACACTGTCTTTCAGAAGAAGCTTCTTTTGTTGAGCTGTAATGCCGCCATTCTGTATTAAAATTTTTTTTAAAGAATTATGATCATACTTCAAGGTATGTACAATAAAGCCCTTCAAACAGATTTCGTATTCCATTCACTATACTCGCACAAAAAATTATTCTCAAAATCAGACTGCCTTTCCGGGCTCTGCAGTGGCATTACCCTTTAAAGTTACTCCCTCAAAATTCCAAAAAATACCCCCACTATACCCAGAAAGACCCTTCAATTCCACCACTCAACTCCAATACCCTTCCGCCACAATCACAATCCGCGAAAATTGAATACAATACCATCTAATACAGTAGAATTCCGATCCCTCCACTCTGAAAGCATTTCCTCCAACCCCCTCAAACGATTCCTTATCAATCGAAAGCGATCAAGGTATATCACGCTCCACGCTTCATCCCCCCACCCTCCCCCCCGTGCGAATACCTTCGCGCAACCCTTCGGCTGGTCAAAGACAGCGCGAAAATTCCAAAGAGTCCCTCCGCTATCACCCCGGCGAACCCTTCAGCCACGACTGTTCTAAGCAGCCGCGATAGCATCGCCCGCGCGGGGACGGCGGTGGGAGGGGCTGGGGTGGAACGTACACAGTCGAGTGAAATAATTTCCTGGTGTCCTCGGCAGCCACGAAAGAGGAAGAACGGAAGCGGACTGGTCTTTCACAAAGTTTCTTGGACACTCGAAGAAGCTTCTACTGTGAGAAACTGCCGGATAATGGTCCCCCTACCTCGCGCAACGGAGAAGCCCCGAGTGATCCTTCGGGATAAAGGGTGTACCGCACACGTACACACAAAGGGACGGGTCTCCTCCTGCTCGCGTGTGTACGTACCCCTACAAAGCGCGTCCTCCCTCGCCGCCGGGGAATCCGCTGGAAAGACCAAATCTCTGTGCCCTCCTTTTCCACGTAATGACCGCGGTGCACGTCCCTGCCCCCTTTGATGCGCGGGGCCGGCATGCGTGCCCGGCCAAATTGGCCCGGCCCTGGCACCGACCATACAGGCTTTTCCTGCCGCGAAGGGAAACGTTCAGAAGTTTATAACGGAGTTGGAGAACTCGCCAGATCGGATGTCGAGCACCTCTCTGCTGTCCAATCGTCGGAGGCCCGATGGTAGATATTTCGAATGTGGCGCAAGGGGGTAAGAGACCGAGGGTTGCATACTGTTATCGATAGGAAGGATGTTGGGACCAGTGGTATTCTTTTCAACTTACATTTTTGGGGAACATTGAGCTGGGTTTAGTCGAGCTTTCGATGCTTTTTTTTAATACTAATTTTTGTTAACGCTCCGTTTTTCTTTGCCAAAATTTCTGTAAATTTTTAAAACTTAATATTAAAATTTAAGAATTTGGTGGATTTCGACAAAATAATCGTATGATATCGCAACTTATTTTATTTTAATACAAATTTCAACATTATTAGAATTTACAGTTCTAGAAAAAGACTATTGAAGCATTACACAGTGTAGAATTACCTATCGCTCAAAAGTTAAACGATTCAAATAATACGAAAATGGTAACTGAAAAATGACGCCGGGGTGAACCCCGCGTGACCAATTTGTGATTATATGGTGTGACCGCTAAGGGTTAATGAAAATTCGAATTTGGAGCAGGAAGGGATTTATCTGATTGGATACAGAGAAGGTAGAATGGCCCTTGAGGGGTGCGTATTTGCAATACGGTGTGGAAAATTCTCTACCTATTGTATATATGTGTGCGTGTAGGGGAGGAGAGTGCATCAACCCTCTCCTGGCAAGCTCAGGATCTTCGACCTAGCAAGAATACAGAGACCGACCAACAAACCAGTCGAGAATCCCCCGCGGTGGGTAGGCACTGGCCCGAGAAATTCAATTACGGCTAAACTTCTCTCGACTGAGGACGTGCCTCGCCTGTGCACTACTGTAAGCACTCTGTTTCGAAGATCGAACGCGGGGAGACATCTTCTTGTGCACTTCCGACCCCTCGAGTTTTCAGGGCCGGCGGGCGGGGGGCGACGGGCACGCGGAGACGAGCGTAGGTGTAATTGAAACCGAGTGAAATGGAACTTTCCATCCCCCGTCGCGTCCTGAACGATGGCTCTTTGCTGTGCCGTAGGAGCAAGGCAGATGGGGGGGGGGGTGTGGAGGAATCGCGGAGAGTGATTTCTGTCGAAGGCAAATTTGCTGGGGATATTATTCCGTGCTCCGTGGTTATTGTTAACAATAATTTTTTACCTGCTATTTAAACTGATGGTTAATTGATTTGGCTAAGGACGTTGCAGGATTTTGTGTTGAATCCGTTCGGACCAATATGACTGGACACATTTTTTAAAGTCATTCGAAAGATTTCATTATAATTTACTACTTTTCTGTGTGTAAATATTCCTTGGAATTTTAAGTAACAGAATATAATGATGGTTTAAGCATGAGAGTTTATGTCTGCCCACGGCCCGATCTAGCTCTTCCGCCGCTCCGGGCAAAAGTGATTTTTGCCGTCCTTTGCATTGAACCATAAATAAGTATTTAAAAATATATTTTTTCACACTGAGTAAAATTGTTTGTAGGTATTTGTCTACCAATTTTGCCGCCCCAAATTTGCCACCCCCAAAATTTACCGCTCTGAACAATTGCCCGTAGATCTGGGCCTGGTACGCCGTAAAGTATTACAAATTGACGCTGTTACTGACATTCCTGCAAGTTTCTACTGCACGGTTTAATAATTCCAGTGAAGTAATAATAATTGGATTTTATTTACCCCGAGCATTAGTTCACCGCCGACATTGAAATTTACAGTAACATCTAATTCTTATAAGCTTCGCAGAAAGTTGCGTGATGCATGAGTGTCGTGGGGTGCGTGGATGCAACTGCAAATCGAGCATTCTTTAATTTCACAATCATACGGGATGCTTAATGTGTCGAATACGAGTTACATTTGTGAAGTTGAACTCTTTCGTGTGAGGTCTTTCAAATCTTCTTTCTTAACAGTAATTATTACATTCGAGTCATTAGAAATTGAGAAATTTCAACTTGCATGGGAAGCAGTTGAGGTCGACGGCAACCTCTACCAATGTGACAACATTGACGAAAGGTTTGAGCATTCATTGTCAGTTCGAGTTTATCCGCGACAGTGATCGGATCGGTGAATATCTGTGAATGTCACAGTGCATATTATTTCCTGATTTCTCGATTCCTACATCAATTCATTCGATTACTGGATTAAATAGAAGACCGTTTAACAACATTTCACTGAAATATACCTATCATCTAGAAGACTTTTTGACGAAGCGTTGTCTAGTGTTTGATCACATATCGTAATGATAAAAATACGTGTAGAATGTGCGGGGTACACGGCTGTAGTTGTAAAAAGTGAACATTTTGCAATGGGCATTGCTATATAATATTATTTCTGGCCTTGACGAATTTCAAGTTAGCTGGGAGTCGGCCGAGGGCGACAAAAACATCAACAACCTCTACCAAAGTCGTTACATTGCCGAACGGTGTGCCCTAACAGTTCGACTTTGTCCGCGACGGTGATCGGATCACTGAATATCTGTGCAGTCACAGTGGATATTATTTCGTGATTTCACGATTCCTGCATCAATTTCATTGATTACTGGACTCTGTGGAAGGCCCTTTAACAAAAGGGAAGTGCTTTTGTAATCGTGTGCAATGCGATTGTAGAGTCAGTGCTTATTTCGCGATAAAGTATTTCATAGTGGACATATAAGCTCTTATATTCATCGTGCGTCGCTCTATTTCAGACTCTTGGACGGGCCTGCTCTATATGTTTTTACACTTTTGCGTGTTGAGGAATAGAACAATTAGAGCCCTAAAGAGGTGAGTATGCGCATCCACCGTATTTGATCCTCTGGAGAGAGAAGCAATTGAGTATCCGCGTTTTTGAGTATTGGCAAATTCACTTTATTAACAGAATACAAACTTAAATATAATAAAATACTTGAATAATGTGCCGTGTTATCATGTATCAATATCAACAACACATATTCTGTTTAAAAAATGAATTTGGCAGTACTCAAAAAGGTGGATACTCAAAACTCTCCTCTCTCCAGAATGTTCACGTCTTTAGTGCTCTAGACCAGTAGCTTCTCTAGAATCCAAACAGTTGAAATATTAGCGTCATTTTGCTCCCTTCTGTATTTTTCTGGATTTATAGGTTATCTTAATATATAAAGCAGAAAGCTTCTATATATTTGTGTATTTGTCTGTCGCCTAAAATCTTTCGAACGGTAAACTCTCAGGTCACGAAATGTGATTCAGCTCGTTATGTCTAGCTAATCCAGATGAATATGACTATTTTCACAAAAAGAAATAAATATTTTTTGTTTTATAAAATCAGAACCTAAATTTCGGGCGAAACCGAGTAATAAAGATAGTATGTAAAAGATAAGTAGAGGTTATGACATCATTTAACCTCTTTTATAAAGCTGTAGTATACAGAATCGTCTTTGAAATATACTTCTAAGTTAATTTTCGTTTAATGTTTTGACTAATAAGATAGTAGAGGTATGGAGGAAAAATGCAACGAAAGTATTTGGCAATATTAACCCTTCCTTTCAAAGCTAACGAGAGGCCAACGGCGAGTACCATTTCTCCCGTTAGCTCGGGAGAGATGGTCCGATGTCATGACTTCAGTTTTTAACCGGATTTTCGACAAACATCGTGTTAAAGCAAATATCGACGAGTTTTTCTCAATCAGCATAAAATTCTGAACAAATTAGGATTATTCTGATAAAATGAATAATATCAGTATTAGTTTTAGACCGATTACCCCGGACTTACCCTAGGTAAATGGCAATTTAACAGGATTTGAAGTCGAAATTACAGTTTCAAATTATTGGGCTTCATTGTTATGATATTTTCCGTCAAGCGATCGTTGTGAACAGATTTTTTCCCCGCATTCCGTTAAAACTGCAATACGAGCAGCGGAAATACGGCACGTGGGCCAAGAAAGGCGGGGAGGAGGGAGGGCGTGCGAGCGCATGCGTTTAACACGCATGAATTGCGTACGAGTGCCCATTAGGAGCGTGCGTGAACATACACGGCTAAATAGGGCAAGTGGCCAGAGACCATAATGTTAAGTAAATAATGGCCAAACTCCTGGCCCCTTATTATACCACTCAAACCAGAAGTCGTACTCGTTAGTGGCGGCTTTTTAATTCTGTCCGCGCTCTCCCAACCCTTCGCTCCTTTCTAGGCTTCTTCGCCTTTGCTGGCTCATTCTCACCCTTCGTGAAGTGCACACGCGTGCCGCTCACTCCCATACGAGTGGACCTGCGTGGCCTTGTTCACCTTGGCGGTGAACATCGACTGTGTGCCAAGGTGTTTCAAATTGAACAGCATCTTTCATTTGTCGCGTTTAGAATTACAAAAGGTGAGTAGTGATTCTAGAAAACGGAGGATGGTTTCGAGGAAAGAAAGCTTGGGAATGTTCAGGAGAACAGAGGCATCACAAAGGATCAAACCTCCCCTTATTCCACCCACGACCTCAAAGTCACACTCAACTATCAAATATCCCCCCACACATAAGTGGAGTAGAGCGTTGGAGCGGAGCTCGGAGCTGGAGCGCGGAGAAACGGGGTTTTCCCGGAGCAGGAGCGGCACCGAAACACTCACTGTTTACTGCTCCAATAGGATACGTAGGTACTTTCTTCGCCCGAAAATTAAGCATTCTTTATGAATTTTTTTCTATATGAAAATGAAAAGCTAGAAAGATGGGGTTTGCTGTAAATGAAAGATCACTGTGTGAAAGTATTAAAAGAATTTTTATTCAAAACAAAGCAGCCGGAGCAAGTATTTTTATGTCGAAGCGGAGCAAATAAGAAATTGCTCTGCTCCAATCCCTTGAACTGGAGAGCTCCAAAGACACCCTGACTACCAAACTTCACTTCAAGACACCATAGCCATCCCCAAGGAACAAAAATCCCTTCATCCCACCCATAACCTCAAACTCACACTCAACCGCCAAGCTACAGAAACCGAAGGACATCGCTACTACCGAACATCAGGCCACCACAGGCGATTCCGAAGTTACAAACCTTCCCTTACCCCACCTCTCAGATACACCCAGCTACACCCCCGAGTACTCAACTGGAGAACGCCAAAGACATTCCTGCTACCGAACACCAGATCATTATAAGCATCGCAAAGGAACAATCTTCCCCTTATCCCACCCAGACCTAAAAATTATAGGTATTCAACTACCAAATATTCAAAGACATCCCCACCCCGCAAATCCCTCGCGGCCATCAAACATCAGCGCGCGGTAGTCATCGAAAAGGACCAACCGCGCCGCGGTTACCAAACATCGTAACTCCATCCACTCACCTGCGATCCCACCGACTAGCGGGTCCTGCTTCTCGATCTTTGGCTGCCGGTACTCATCCTGCGGCAGCCTCTTCCGCTGCAGGAGGCCGCAGTCCGGCTGCTGGTGCTGTAGCTGCGTCTGGATGTGCGCGGCTGCGGCCGCGGCCGCGGCCGCCGCCGCCGCCGGAATCGCCAGTCCAGCTGGGCTCGCTACGTGGGCCGGGTGCGGGGGCGGGCTGCCAGCTGGCGTGGTCGCGCTCGCCGCGCCGGGGAGAACGGGGGCGGTGTTGCAGCTGCCCGCATTGTACTGCAGTTGCAGACCCAGCTCGCGCGCCTCGCTCTCCTCCTGGGCCTGCTGCCTCCGTAACGCGACCTGCGAACGAGTTCCTCTTCTTAGCTGGAATCGCGGGGATCTGGCTGAAGAATCACATACAGTGCTGGCCCGAGAAGCGCTCGCGTCTGCTGTCCGGAAAAGTGCTCACCCCTATCCCCGCTGCCTCTTTCGTGGCTAGCAGAGCATTTTCTTAGCTCTGTCAATCGCCGCGGTGGAGAGCAAAGGCAAGCCGAAGGGACTACTAACTACTCCGTCCCGGGAATTACTCACAGACGCTTCGAGGCTCGAGCACTTTTCGGGACAAAACTGTATAGCGGGCGGAATCTAGCGGGGCAACTTGGACCACCCTCGAGTGGCGCGTGTAGGGTACCATAGATGCTACCACCCTCCAAATGTGTCCTTTCGATGATCAGAGGGGTAAGCAGACACGAAAGTGCCTGTCCAGTTTGGCGGTATTGAATAGGTAGAATAATCAATAAAGGAGACGAGAAACGTAATGTGTAAGTGTAGCATTCAGGTGGAAGCGAAAGAGTGGGTACTACGTACTGGCAAGAGTAAATAAGGGAAAAGGGAAGCTAGAGAATACGTTTGGGGGTCGAAAGTCTAGGCATTATAGTGCGCTACAGTTTTAAGCCTATACAGCTTTTACGAAGTCACTGTATTTTATTTTTTGTGTACTGTGTGCGAAATGTAGAAGTATAGTGGGTAGAGTATATGAAGAACTTGGGCCACCTAAATGTTTTTCGATTCTCATTACAGAGCACAAGAGGTTCACATGCCTCTCCACCTTGGGGTAGCTAAATTTTTTATGGAGTCTATCAGTGTCCTCAACTCCTATTATCTTTACAACTTCACTGTCGTTCTATCAACTATTAAAAGCTGGATATAATGGTACATATCACCTTTAAAAGGTATAGTGGTATTGCAAAGGCAATAGGGAAAAGAATTTTATACACATAGTACCACAAGGTCCTACTCCAAATAAGTGAAATCTTATAACGAGTGACGAAAAACACACTTAGCCACTTGCACCCTCCAGAACATCGCTTTCTACACCACTTGAGTGGGTCTCAGATTAGGCACTACACTTTTCAAAGTGCTATACTCAAAATATAGCAGTACTGGTGGTGGAGTAAATATAGTAAAGTCTTAAAAGCAGCAGGAGAGCATCACCAGTCCAAAGAGGCATTCAGAATAATTTTTTAAAGCTACCACATTAAATATTTTGATACCCCAAGTTGGAATAGCCTTTCAGGTTTCTGGAACTTTATAGCGAGTAGCAAAATCTGTACGAGGGGTGGCCCACCTCGAGTGGGTCTCAAGTTCTTCACCATATCCCTGCAAGGCACTATACAATCCTTTTTCTGATGGAGATAATCTCTGAACGACGTTCTACTACGAAATTCTGTTCACGTGGTCCCTATTAAACTATATCTTCTCCTAATTACGAGATAACTTGGTAAACGAAATTTGTATAGACGATTCACGAGACTACCCCTCGTTCCTTTTCTGATAGCAGTGTTGCGCGATTTAAGGAACCTAAATTAGAATTCTCATAGTGTGGATAAAAAGTCTCCAATTTTTCAGATTTTAACTTTGAATATGTTAAAGCTTTCATGTTCTTCGTGACAAAATATTTCGCAAGATTTACTAAAAAATAGTGAAAATCTGAGTTTTAATCCTGGATACGAAGGATGTTATGCAACGTAAGCAATAGAAGAGGATTAATTTGAATTAATTTGACTGATCGAACCTTCAGAAATTGCACCACCTTGTTTTTGCTTATACTTGGCAAATATTTTGCTCGAACATTTATATAAAAGGGATTATTAGCCTGAGGATGTGTACTGCTAAGGGGTCCAATGGCAATGGAGACAATATAATAGGCGACGATCATCGACCACGCGATCACTGAAGGGTTAAACAAGATCTGATCTCGAACGAGGGGGTCTACACGGATTTTGTGACGTATCGCTGGAAGATATCTCCGACGATACGATACAGGGGGCAATCACGAAGGCGCCGCTATAAGTGCACGATATCGAGATGATCCAATAAGGGGGTTCGAGGTGTAGTGTTACGATACAGAGGATCAAAGCCCCCGAAACTCCATCCAGTATCTGGTGAAGCAGTGAAAAGTGAAACATAAAACACTCGAACAACAAGGATAAGTATTACAAAAGAAATTCTAATTCTATTAAACGCTGATGGATATTTCGCAAAACGTTTCGTATTGCAATGAAGCCAGAAGCCTCGAATTCGAAAATACAATTTTAAATCCTATTTCTACTCTAGATAATAATTAACTCCATTTGAATAATAAAATTGAATTCTACTGAATTTCGATCGATATTATTATTCATTATTTAAAGCTCTCGGAAACCAAACTCATCAACTTCATAAAATAAGGAGTTGAAATGTTGAAAAGTTAAGCACTATTTAATTACAACTGCTACTCATAAAATGAGAAGTGAAACAAATTGATAAGTTAAGCACTTTTTAACTGATTCAGTACTGAAATAATTCCCAATTTATTTCCCAAGTTTGTTAAAAGCAGAGTGGATCGGTTCGAATCCCGAGGCTCGTTTATTTCCAATTCAAGTCCCATCGAAAGTTGCATTTTTGTACCCGACCCGGTAAATAATAAACAACGAAATTGGAGTGTTGCTCGCGACGGTAACGGGCGTCCCGTGACCACGCGGCTGTGTAAGCGGATCTCGTACGCCTCTCGAGTCAAAAAACGTTAGAAACAATGAGAGGAGAAAGTCACATGTTTCAAGAGACCCTTTAGCCGATTCTAATTGAATCAGTTCACACTTCCTTGATTCATTTCACGAAGCCACGGGAAAGGTAACGGCGCCCTTAACGCGCGTCGCTGCGGAATGCTTTTTATCGCGTTCGCCACAGGCACTCTACTGTTTTTCATTGGATCAAAACGTTTTACTGAGACTTGACCAATGTTACTTCGTTCTTTGCACGGTACACTGCACTTGTTGCCTTATGCTCGGCTGGATTTATCCTCAATTAAAGGTAAACTACGCTTCGTCGCAATAATAATGCCAGTGGATGGACGTGAACGTGCAAAGGATTTTCGATTTTTAAAAAGTAAGACGAAGAGCGTGTGTTAATAATAGAATGGAGTGTATTTTTTACAATTAGTGTTTTCGTCATTCATTTTACCAATTGTTAATGACTTCTCTAGTAACGAGTTTTACTATATAGTTTTATATTTATTAAATTCGAGAACAGTAATCAAGTCTACAGTAGGAAGTTCTCTCTTTCCCTCTATGCAATTAAATACAAGCACAGAATAATAACCGAGTTTCCAGTCATTCCTAAATTTATACTTGCTTAATTTAAGTTCCATTAACTGAACCAGTTCAATTACACGAAGGGGTTATTCAGTTAACGCTAGGTAAGTACCAAACCTGAGCACCAAGTCATTTTACCACTGTTACCTCAAATATAATTCAATTTTTCATCTGATAACTCTTAGCGAATTAACACCGAACGTAACTCGCAGCGCAGCCAAATGCCATTTTTACCTCAAATTTAATAGTCTACACTTAATTACAAAAGGAACCATTAAAATATCACTCCCAAGCAAATTACCCATTGGTTGAAGTTTCATCAACTCGCATCCCGTTGATCCCATCTTACAATAAGCCAAAACACGATTAAACCGATTTCACGCATTCAGCGACTCAGGTCTGATAAATACCTCGCAAGCTCGCCCCCCCCCCCCCTCGCTAATCCAACATGTCGATAAATTAGCAATAAAACATCTGCTTGAATTCAGCGACACTTTACCTGGGCAGCCATGACACGTTGCCTCTCGGCGATCAGCGTACATTTGGCACACACGCAGTCCCGCCAGCGACAGTAACGCTTGTGGCCCTTCAACGCTGATACAACCCCGTGGTTGCGGCATCTCGCGCACTTCGGTGTCCTTTGGTATCTCTCGGCACTGGCACGAAGAAAGAACGCGGCTGGTAGCACGTGATGTTGCTGCTGTTGCTGTTGGTGTTGCATCAGTTGGCCGACGTCTACACCAAGCCCGACACCCCGCGGCAGCGACATCGTGTCTGGCGCGACGTAAATGGAGCCGAGCGTGAATTACCACCACTGAACGATAAACAGCGATTGAGGGGACCGAACGATCACGGGCGATCGCACGGCGGCATAACGGTGGTCGAGGGCACAGGGGGGCCAGGTCTCCAGGCACCGCCGATCCCGATGCGCAATCGGTTACGGCCGAGCGTAAAGCCGGGTGCTCACTGTCGCGCGGCGTGTCGCTCTCATTCTAAAGAACGCGCGCTAGACGATCACTACCGAAGGTGTCTCTCTCTTAACCGCGGGTACGGCGTCGGCGTTGCGATCTTCTTCCCTTTTTCTCCCGTTCCGTTCCCGTGCCCCACGGGGTTCCCCGTCCGTTGTCCGGCTGAAGGTGGTCCCGCGTTGCGGCAGTCCTCGGATCGTTACGATGAGTATCGCGCGGGTTCGTCGGCGGTCGGACAGGCGGTGGTCACAACCGAGCTCTTCTTCAACCGAAGAAATCACATTTAACGCCGTTCCGGTATGAAACTCTCGAAAACCGGCACGTACAGGGGGAGGGGGGGACGGTGCGAGAGGGTGGGACGGAGCGCCGGCGGTCGGACAAGGACCGGCGCCGAGAGGCGGTGGCGACTAGCGGCGGCGTGGAGAGAAAGCTCCTAACAGGCGCGCGCACGCGCCCACACTTTTCGCGAGTCTACAGCGGGCAGAGAAGAGCGGCGGGCCACCACCGCTCGTACGGGTGTCGGGGTACGAAATGCGGGATCGCCCCGACTCCTATCGCCGCCACTCTCTCTCGCTCTCCGGCATTGTCAACAATTGCAGCATCCCGGGGAGAGTCGATTCAGGTAGCGCCGGAGAGACAGAGAAGCGCGGCGGCGGTGGCGGCGGTGTGTCGCGGCAGCAAAGAGGGAGCCCGACGGCGGGGTTAGGGGCGTCGGAGGAGGGAGAACCGCTGGCGCGCGCGGTTGGGCGGGGTGGGGAGAGCCGCGGCGGCGTGAGAGGGGGAGGGGAGAGAGAGTCAGAATGTCGCGAGGCAGGCCAGGGTGGCGAGGGCAGAGAAAAAGAGACAGAGAGGAACGGAAAGTGTAGAGGAAAAACCGTGAAAGAAGGTGGAAACGCGAACCGGATGAGGGACAGCGGGGCGAGGGAGAGGAAGAACGCGGAAAGAAACGGTCGTAGGGCGATTCTTGGCGCGCGAGGAGGATAACCTAACAGCGTAGAGAGGGAGGGTTAACGCGGAGCGGGGTGGGGGGGGGGCGGCGGCGAGGAGAGGAGGGGGATGGAATTCGAGCGGGGTGGGATAGGGCAGAAACTAACAGCCCCTCCACAGTTGCGCGAAATAAAACACTGTGCCACAGTGTTCCACCCCGGGGCTTCGGCCAAACGCAAAGCCGCGCTTAGGCGCGGCCACGCCCGCGCAGCCAGCCGATTGGCCGGGCGCGCTGTTCCGCCAAGATGTTAAGAGTTTATATCTGGCTGGGGTGAAAGGGGGACATACCTAACCGCGTACCCACCTACCTACTCACCCTCGATAAACTATGCGTACAGACGCCGCGCGTATCAGCCCGGTGTGTATTCTCTCTGTCGTCGCCCCGGTCGGAGGCAAAACGGGCAAACACATTACTCTTTTATTTAAAAAACCCGTTCCACCGCGGGCCACAATGCCGGGAGCCGATGCTCAGACGTTTCACTCTACGCTCCGCCTTTTGTTTCGCCCGGGTACTGTTTTTTTAAAACCATGCACGCCTCCCTCGTCACCCTCCCTCCCTCCCCCCCCTCCTCCCCGTTCGGGGAAGGAACGTGTCCCTTCTTTCCTTTCCTTCGCTCCTTCCTCCTCCTTCCCAACGTCGCCTCTCTCTCCTCACGGGCCCGAATCGCCTCTCGCCCCGTCTCTCTTCCCTTCCCTTTTTTTTCTGTCGCTCTCTCTCCCCCTCTCTCTCTCTCTCTCTCTCTCTCTCTCTCTCTCTCTCTCTGTTCTCTTTTACCATCCATCGGTGCTCGCTCCTCTGTAAACCACACGGGCACACCGTCATAGGCGACGAGCCTTTCTTGAATCATATTCTACAATGAGGTCTCAATGGGGGGAAGCCCTATTGTCGTTCACCAATGGCCACCGATTTTATAGTGATCTAATGTACAGATGTTATTTACCCGGCAATGAGAATGGAATAAAAGCATTCTATGTGTTAAGCATTCTATGATTTCGATCCTGCGTGTATATCTTTCTCCTCTGCTTGCCTACCTACTCCTGGCTGTCTGCGCGTCGCGCACAATGCGGACGGGAGCGTAAGGCCTGCACAAGCAACGGTACTATTACTTTTGACTTAGCCATGCGGACGAATGTAACTATATCTCGCCGGTACTTCCAGAGCATTTGCATTTAAATATGATAATTCCTGCTATTCTTCGCTGCATTACGCTACGTAATCCGACACTCGGGGATGGTAGCTATTAGATAGGTGTCCTCTGTGCCCCTCGAGCAACCTGGATTTCACTTCCTGCTCTTCGCTGTAATCTTCTATATTCCTTAATAAAATTTGAACTTTATTGGGAGACCAACTCTGTGAAAAAGCACGAAGTATTAAGTGTTGCGTAGTTAATTTCTAAAAATAAATTGTGTCGTATTTAGTACCTGCGTCTCTGTTTGATTGAAAGTTAGCCGTTCGCTGCGGAACGAAAGCGTACGATTGGGCTTTCCACTGCGATTGGATGTTTCGATGCGCTCGTTTCGATTATTCGTAAAAATGCGATGACTATTTGAGCAACATCGGAGGTATGCGCGGAACAGGTATCCGTGGATATCCGGTGTGCACGGACCACTTTTTACTCTGGCATATCGGCCACTCAAAAGCGAGCGTACGCGCCGATGGATAAATCAATAAACCAATAGCTATGGCAATACACACCTGCTTTCAAAGTATCAGGCCACCCCTCTGCAGCCCCGTTTACGTGCTTCGCGAGATTATAATCTAACCAGGATTTTATATCCGAATTCTATTAACCCCCGCCGTCCTTTCTGTCTAATACCGAAAGCTGTTTATTAAAAATACCTTACACATTTATGCCACAAGGAAATATTAAAAAAGCTCCCTTCGCAACCGCGCAGCATTCACTGCACTATTATCGTAGCAACTTGAAATAGTTGAGCTATTTTCTCTCTTGAAAAATGCGATAAATTCTTGCTACCTTCTACCACCGGGCTGCTTCGAATAATGTTTAAATTCCAGCCGTATATTTTCCACATTCCCCAATACCAAAGGCTTTCCTGCAGAGAACAGTATCCAACCGCTGAAACATGCTTTCAACGGATACGCAAACAGCTCTGCGCAATTGAGTGGACGAAAGATACAATGTGAAGTTCCTCGAATAAAAGGAATGTTTGTTCAACGGCTCTCCCACGATTCTTAACCCCGTGACCTTCAGGCGTTTCGAAAAGTGTCCGATTTATCTGCCGCGGAGCAGGTACCGCGTGTAACAACGTCGTTTTGTACACAAGGGATCTCCCCCTCGGATGTTTACTTGCCGCGGGGCGTAGATCGAGATCAAGATCGCCTCTGTGTCCTGTTACAATGTTTGCCAACATCGCGCCAGGCTCGGCAACGCCGCGGACACACCGCTGATCGAATCGGCGCTGATCGGATAAGCGAGATTAGCCCGCAGGTCGCCTACGCCAAGGGGCGACGCAGGTACAAAGCGGTCGTGCAAGATGATCCGCGATATCCGCGTGGGCGGAAGGCTGCGTGCGACTTGTTTGTCGGTCAACTGCAAACACGGGGACAACGGCGCGCCGAAAGGAAATCGTGAGTTACGTTGGTACTTGCTACGGTTACGTCGGTGCTACAGTGTTCACTCTGTGCCTCCCAGTTATTGGTGATGTGATAAGAAATTAGCTGGGGTTTAAATTGTACAAGGTGTTTTGGAATGTTAATATATAATGCAGAAAGCTTCTACAGTAGATCACAGTCGTAATCTCTTTAAAATTGCATCACATTTTTAAAATTTGTCCAAACGACTTGAGCTTTTTTCGGAAGCTAGAAGGATCAGTTTGCTAAGAATAAGTTTGCACAGAATAAGGTCGAAATTATTATTCTGCGATCTTTGAACGTTCGTAGCTCACAGCAAAGTTAACCGATTTTGATGAGATTTTCAGCATATAGGTATACAACTTACTGAAATTTACAAACGGGTTTTTTTAATTTTTATTACAGGTTCAGAGAAAACAGTTTAGAAAACGACCTTTACTATTTTTCTTTTGCTGTTCCGACCAATTGCACTTTTTTTCAAAGCGACGAAACACGTCGCTTGGCAAACTGATCCTTCTAGTTTCTCAAAAAAGCTCAAGCCGTTTGGACCAAATCAGAATTTTTCCGACAATAAAACTATCCCAAGGGTGGAAACACCTCGTCAAAGAAATTGCGAGTTTTCATATTAGGTATCCTGAACATCTGCGAAACCGTAAAGGATATCGAAAAAAAGTTCAATTCAAAATTGTATGACTTCCATACAGCTTTGAATTTAATTTCTATTTTATACCTTTCACAGTTTCGTGGATATTCGCGATCATCTGAAAAGTCTCCATTTCTTCAAGGGGATGTTTTCCGGTCTGAGATCATTTTCTTTCCTCAGCTACATTTCTTCAAAGTCCCAGATTTTTTTGAATTCTCAACGTCCCTTGTCAGTCCTACGAATTCGAAACTGTTTAAAAGCCCAGCTCCCTCAGAGGAAAGCTCGCAAAGAACCAAGGACTCCACAACCCAGGGTCGTCCCATCGTTCGCGCGACGCGTTCGGCGACAAGGGTACGTCGGAATCGCCCCGTCGCAGCGGCATATATCGTCGACGGATCCATACCCAGGTGCCATTCACCGCGGCACCGTCGCCGCACGGGAAGGCCGCGGGTTCTCGCCGCGATCTACTGCGCCGGTGAAATACCGTATGACTTTTTGACGTGCTTTTAACAGATTGAATTGAAAATGGCTTCCCGGCTCCCGATATATCCGCGGGGCCACATCCACACCCTGGGAACGACCGTACGAACGGATGGACGTGGTAGACGAGATATATAATCTTCCTCCCCCTCCCCCGCGCGCCCCTCTCACTTTCACACCTCGCCGCAACTTTTTCTCTCTCTATCCCGAACCCAACCCCCCCCCCCCGTCCTATACCGCACCGTCCGCGAAACGGTCGCCGATTTTCCTCTCCTCGCCCACACACCACCCTCCCAGCTACCCGCCGCTATTTCTCTCCCTTCAATTTTTGCACATTCGCTGACGCGGCACATCGCAAGCTGCGCCGGCGGAAACCAGCGACGACGCCGTAGCTGGGCCGTTACGGTCACTCGAATTCGCGGCGCGTGGGGCGGTAAGCGGGGCGGGTGGGGTGGGCAGGGGTCGCGTAAAAATAATGTCCTCCGACTCATTTTTTAAAAGCCCCACGGTCGCCGGGAGGGTGGCCGAGGGGGAGGGGGCCAGGGCTGCGAGCGAACCGAGGTGGAAAAAAAAAAGGACCGTGACGGACGGTGGATATAGGTACGCGTCGATATTACGGGAGGGGCGGGTGGGTGGGCAATAGCACGGGCCGACCGACGCCGGATGAAACGGTCAAAAGCTAAAAAGCACTCTCCGCCGAAACGGGCTATATATTATCTGCAACCCTTCAAACACAGAACGGGCCAGGAGATCCATACATAACCCATATGCGTACGCTTCCTCTACGTGCACACTCAGAGGAGCCGACGGCCCCGGCTGCGTGCACGTCCGTCTCTGTATTTCCCAACGGTCACGCTGACCACGCTGCTGGGCGGAAGAAGCCCCGGCTGCCTTTGGCGCGGTGGTATGCAAAGCGGCCGAGGAGCACGCTGACTGGAGATCTTCGGGGGACGTGTCGTTGGCGGAGAGTCTTGCTGGTCGATGAAGGATTGGTCGGGTCTGAGACGCTTGCAAAGGGGGCAACAGTTGGCAATCTTGTTGCGTGCGTGAATAAGGGAAATAGCCGTCGACGATAGTGGGCTGGCCAGGGTGTCAGCTTGCCTGATGACAAGTGGGCCTCTGATGAAGGCCCCCGTAAACAGCAGAGAATATGTTAAAATTGTTAATGACCTTTTAGTAGCTTGAAAATATAATAGGAGTGCCAATATTATTACTGTATGCTAGTAAACTTTGCGTTGTATTACTACAATGAGGAGCTAATATTTTAGACCAACTCCGCCACTGGCTATCGAAGAATTTTGAGCAACGAAGCACAGACGTCCACAGGTTTCTTTCCCCGGGGGAGCAGCTGTGAGAAACAGTAATGGTAAAGGAAACCCTTTGGATCTATTATGTAGCGCCAATTTAATTGAAAATTTAAAATTAAAATTTAAAAATATAGAGGCGAAAGAGGCAGCCTAACGGCCCCGAAGCTCAAGGGGCCCCTGAAGAATTGGAAAATTAAAGAAAAAGAGGATTGTAGAAGTTAGAAAAGAATTGGAAATGGGCCCCCAACTGTGACGGAAAGAAAATATCGAATAGGTACACCAAAATTTAGATCTTAAAATGGATCCCTTTTCTCGTAGAATGCATCCCACGTTTAACCTTATTTATTGAATTGTTTTAACACTTATTCACTTCGCGTGTTAGTGTGGTATTTTTGATTTTGTTTAATTTAGAATAATTTAGGAGGCCCCATATGGAGCTCGCCTTAAGGCCCCCGAAAATGATAATACGGTACTGTAGTACATACTTAATATATTTAGAGTAGTTTTTAAAAATAAGTGATTTGACGTCGAAGCGTTGAATTGTTGTTATGGTCTGTGTGAAGTCTGAAATAGCGTCGGTAAAGATTGAGCTCGTCGTGGATCCCTGATACTCTTGATTAGGTACCGAGACGTTGAATTCCAGTTGCTCCGATTACTTGTATTCCTCTCAAAATTCCAACTGGTCGTTTCTAAAGAAGGAATAGCCTGCTTTGCAGACCTTCCTACTCGATAAACTTAGATCCACCTCGTGATCAATTATACGTATGCAACACTTCTTTGCATTTTGCCAGAGCTATCTTTGTGCTCCAGTGTTCTTCAACTTTTATTCAATTAATGACGTCACAGTAGACATCATATTTTGTTACTAATGTGCACCTATAGGTATAAGTACAGTTGAATCTTCCCAGAAGTGTAATGGAGCCGTCCTGGCGCAGCCACGTGCAGGGCACATCGAGCCGTATTACATAACAGTAAACTTGAAGAGGGTGAAATGGGCGTGGCTACCAGCCCTAGGTGAGACAGTGTCGACCAATGCGGCAGCGTTGCCCGATGTGGCAACTGTTGCAAACGCAAGCGCCGTCAGGGTTGCTGCTGCGAGCTGGCGATAGGTTGATGTGCACGGGTGTTTAATGTATGGGCGCAGACTCGAAGATCGGGAACAGTGTTTAAAAGGCTACGCCTGCCCCCAGCTCGCCCTCAGATTGGTTACAAAATTACCCCATTCCCTGCTCGGCTTCCCTTCACCTGGCCCCGGCAATCTTCCTCATTTAGGTGCTCGCTGTGTAGCCAGGAAAAGGGAGTCACAAAATCGCCTGCATCTTGCCTGATACAGAGCACCAGATCAATAGAGTGACCCACTTGACGTGGTTTTTACTCTGCTCATTTTATTCTTCCTATTCCTTTCTTATGTAGTCTGACAATTTGACTCACACTGCGCCTCACCTCGACGCGACTCCGAACCGCGGATTTCTTCCTCGAGAATATTTTGAGGAAGAGAGGCGAGGCGTAGTGTGAGTGGGTGCAATGCCACCGCACAGGAAGAGATTCTCTGAACAACTGACCAATCGCATGAACCAAGGCAAGCTCAGATAACTTCGGGTATGGAAAAACCGAGACGGCGCGAGCCTATATAGATGCGAGTGCGAAAAGAAGTTGCGCCGAGGCAAGGCGAATCGAGGCGCAGTGAGAGCCTACTTACCTTAACAGCAATTTTCATTCTCGAGTAAAGGTAGGCTCTCACTACGCCTCGCCCCGGCTCATTTTATTCTTCCTATGCTTGTTATGTACTTTGACAATTTGTCTCACACTTAGGACTAACACATTTTTTTTTCAAAATTGAGTTAGTAGCAATAACGTATTTTACTAGGATCTACTAATCATATAAAATAGAAAAAATGTTGTTCCATTGTCGCTCTCCTTGCCTCATATTAGGTACGATATCCCAAGACAAACATTTCTGTAAATTATAGACTGTAACCGCGATCAAGAAATAAACATAAAATGTTTATAACTTTTTGAGCGTGCAGCATCGAAAAACCCGAATCACTACAGAAACTCCCCCCGGACGTCCCCGGAAGCCCTAAAAAAAGAGGACAAATCCAGAGATACCCGGACGGATGGCAGCCCTACTCAAATTGCACGCGTATTTTGAAGAAGAGACGTTAATTCTTTCGATAAACCGAATACCTAAATCCAACCAACTCGATCTCATCATCCGTCACAGATGCTCTTGCTAGTTACCATTTCACATCTCATCACTATCCCCTCTATACTACGAGCCACTTCAAGCTCCCAGTTCTAAAACGCCACGGTTATTCCAGCATACTTTGTTTTTATTGAACTCGTATAGCTCCTCGTGTTTGAGAAGCTACTAACAGCGCTTATTTACTTAAATAGTGTGGAGCGTTAGAAAAAATTATTGTGACACAAGCGTAGGGTCAATCATACATGGTCGGGGTAAGTGTCTCGCCGTCCGTGTCGTCGCTTTCCAACTTCCATTGCTCGTAGTCGAACGTTACCGGTAGCGGGTCCTTGCAATGCTCTTTCAGAACGAACAGCATGGTTTCTATGACTTGTGGGGCGCTACTATAAAAGTATCGAGTGTCCTTGTCCACGTTCGGGTGTTTGTTGTAGGCTTCCTTGATCAATTCACCGTCCGGCGTAAAGAATAGGAGTCGGGGGACGTACTTCCCATCGGGCTGGTACTTCGTCTCGTTTAGAGTGATACGACTTTTCAGGCCCACCTCCACGTTTATCATCACGAACCTGCAACGCGTCACTTGTGTCAATATATCACTTTACATCGCCGAGTCAACACTTCGAGTGATAACACGCCGACGGATTTGTAACCTGTGCACGATTTTGAGGTACTTTCTCGCGGATATATTATATACATATTGTGCAAAGCACCGAACGTATTGTCCAAGTTTCACCGAATGCTCGCTCGGGGCGAGTTAAGTAAAAGTTTCTTAACAGAACCAGACGGTATGAAAGATCCAACCGACTCAAAGGAGCATTTCTCACAACCTTCTGCCACTCAAAGTATTAATGACTTAATCCTAAATAGTTGTTTAGTTCAGTGATTGCGTTATAGGCAGTAAACAATGAAGAATTTTGAAAGTATTCGTAGACGGCTGCGAGTAATCTTATATCATTTTAGTTGGCAGCGTGGTTATGAATCGTGTAAAACAGTTACAGCGAACGCAGGAAGTCATCTCAGCGACCTCTAATAACGAAAGACTTAATTTCGCGAGTTTCCGTAAGTTACCGGCCAAGCTTCCCCGTCGGATAATATTTACCGATCGCTGAGGTCCATCAGTCGCATAGACTTGGCGAATTTCGCTTTCAGCGTGTGGCAAGCGGGACATGTGAATTTGTGGATAAACAGGCATATTGGTTTCTTGGCGCACTTAGCCTCCACGAAGCCCTTCTTAAAACTCCTCCACTTATACAGTCGATAGAAATTACAGTCCGAACCCGAGTCCCCTGTATTAGATAGAGTATTTGCAACCACGTGGTTCGCTAGATTAACGAGATTCAAGGTACTGAGATATTTGACGCATTGCATCATTATGTCGAAGCAGCCGGAATGAATTTTTTTTTACCCCCACGGTCGGAACATGGTCGCGTGGCGCTGACAAAAGAGTCGATCGTAATCGTTCTCGATCGCGAGTTCTCGAAGTGTCGGTAAATATACTTATTTGAAAAATATCTTCAATTTATACTACGCTAAAAAATCGTTTAATTACAAATAGAGTAGAAGTTCATATGAAAAAATTTAATATAAAATTATTTTTAAAGGATTTTTAACTTAAAAAACTTCGAACACCAAATAAAACAAAGAATAGGTAAAACTTTCAGAAACAACAGGATAAAACCATGATGTAAATTGTAAAAAATACAACACGTTGGTAACCGTGTTATAAAATTTTGACCCATAGGACAATTTCATTCGTATAATTTGTAGAATAAGCTTTTATATTTGATCTTAATCTTACAAGGGACGTTAGGCAAATCGGAAATTCAGAAAATTATGGAACTCGGTGTGCAAGTAGAGTACTTTATCCGTAACACAACCCCATTTTTTGTTGGTGCCATAATGCAATTTTTAGGGGTGAATTCACCCCTTGCAAAAAATGCAGAATTTTCTTTTCCGTGGAATATCTCGAAAACGGTAAGAGATATCGAAAAGAAGTTTAAACAAAAAACACATGCTTTTATATCTACAAAACCGCGTGAAAATAATTTTTGCAAAATCCATATTTTTCAAGGTAGGATAGATGTACCTATTACTGTCAGTGTCCCTATTACTGTCACTTTATTTATTTTGCTTTATAAAAATGTAACGTATAAAGAATAGGTAGTGTAAAACAATAATATTAATAATAATAAGAACAGTCACAATTTAATAATAATATTATTGTTGTACACTATTCTTTATACGTTACATTTTTATTAAGCAAAATAAATAAAGTGGCAGTAATAGGAACACTGGCAGTAATAGGGACGTCTACCCTAGCCCCACCAGCAACCCTTAAAATTAAGTTTTTGTATTTTGTAAATATACGCTGAAATACCTTTGGATAATATCTTTCCATACATATAAATAGTTAATGTGTTACATTTTCTTTTGCAAACAAATTGTTTCCGCGATGAGCGGTGCGGATTCTCCGGCGCTGACCGCGACTCGGAGGGAAGGCGAGCAGAACAAATCACTACCCTGGTGTGGGACAGTAGTCTTTATTTCTCGTGGTCAAACACTGACCACGGACGTCACACAACACAACACACAAACACAGATGTTGTACAAAGGCGCGTGGGCGCTTAGAGATAATGGTCGCAGATTTCCAAGATTGCCGATGGGCACAATGGGCAATTTTCAAACAAATACAATTTTCGAAGGCTCGACAAACGGTTGTGTCACGGCGATGTTGTCCGTGGAACTAACTATCGCCGAGCGAGCGCGTCGCGATGATCGTTAGCGGTCAAAACATCAATTAACTTCAATTATTTAGTGTAAGGCAGTACCTACGTACCCAAAAATTACATCGAAGGTAAAACTCATTAAAACTAATGGCGTGCATGTGTTATTTTAACGCCACTTTTAGATAAAATATATAAATATTGCGTGGAAATTTACAATGACCTTGCAAAATATACATGTATTTATTACAATGTATAGAATGAGAACATACACTCGGGCACAAAAGTAAGTGGACAATTAGTGGAAATGGTTATCAATGAGGTTTAGTAAAACTAGCAGGGACCCGAAACGGAACAGAAACGAAAACGATAAACGAAAAGAACGAAATATTTTTCCGGAACAGAAACAGAAACGAAACGAAATTCTTAACCCTGTTGCAGGAGTGAAAACGATATAACCGAAATAAAAATTCCAACTAATAACGTTCTGTACACTTCAGGATAAAAAATTTAAATTGAACGTGCCCCTTATTTTCATCATGTTCTGTATCGGTTCAGACCAAGGACTTCAAACCGGTATGAATTTCATACCGGTACTACGTCAACAAAGCTATACCGAAACCGATATCGTACCAAAATAGATGAGTACCTACCGAAATCGTTATAGAACCGAAATAGATGAATACCGAAATCGTTGAAGTACCGAGACCGAAATAAATACCGGTATTTTGCCGGTTCTTCTTTCCCCTATACAGCACGCTCCATTGCAGGAAGGTTGCAGAAGTCTCCCTATTATTTTAGATTCTTGTCTTTTGAAAACTGTAATAAAATCCGAAAACCGAAAAAATTACCGGTAAATATAGGTAAATATGGCGGTATTTGCATATATCGGTGTGACGTCATACCGGTATCATACCGGTATTTTCAGTTTCTGTAGAAGTCCCTGGACTTCAGACCCCTCATAGGGCTGACTGCGGTGCTGGGAGAGGCGTGGGAGTCTTGCCCTCGTGGGCACGGCTTGCCACCGAAAACATCAACACTCTTAATTTTTTTCATAAGACATAATATATAATATTCTTTAATACATAACTATAACGTATAATACTTTATAATATAAGTACCAAAGGCAATAAAATTGTTAAAATAAGTTTATACGAGTTTCTTTATAAATGAAATAACCGGTTCGGAACAAAATTTGTTTTTCCTTCTGATGGAAACGAAATATTTTTCAACAGGAACGATATAACTAAACTCCAATAACTTTTCTATAGGATTCAAGTCGGAGCTCTCTGTCGGCCATTCAAGCAATTTAATATTGGAATCCTCAAAAAAATTTCTCACTTTTCGTTGCAACATTTTTGCCAACTAAAAAAACACGTAATATATTCATAATCCTAGCGGCATTACCGACCCTGCACGTATGCTTAAAATTTAGCGCCACGCGGATAAGGATGAAATTACTGTCCTCACGTTGAACGTTCCGTCAACTGAATTGAAAGTTATATTTCACACTCTTTCTGTGAAACATGAATAATCATCTAATTCTATTCTACTCCTAACAATTATTCTACAAGCCTGCTATTACACGAGTGCTCGAATCATTCCTGCAATCATGTGACAACGGTGAGGAACAAATTCAAGAATAGGTTAAGATTGTTTCCAAGTTAACATCGCATTCTTTTCGAATAACACGAGAGGCCGATAAAGGCCGATCCAGAAAAATGAGCAAACTATGGAACTATTTAATATTCCAAGGATGGATGTCGTACTTGATGGCCGCCAGTTTGCTTGTTTTTACAAGCGGCTTTCTACTTAATCGTGTGTCCAGGCCAGAGCGCTCAGAATGCAAGTACTGCGCAGACATCGGTAGCTGCAACCTCGAACACCTCCTGCAAGATTTTGAAACCGGAGCGACCACCTGCCTCGAAAGGAAAGCACGCGTTGTGCTGCTAATCGTTGACGCCTTGAAATACGAGTTCGCACATTGGTACAGTGATAACAGTTCCACCTCGTCTTACTATCGCAACAAGCTACCAGTAATCCACGAGCTGCTGCAGAAACAACCGAAGAACTCACGCCTGTATAAGTTCATGGCGGAGCCTCCAACAACGACCATGCAACGATTGAAAGGTCTTACCACCGGATCACTGCCCACTTTCATCGACGTCGGATCCAATTTTGCATCGGAGGAAATTGACGAAGATAACATCATCGACCAGAGCGTTTCCAACGGCATCATCTTCATGGGCGACGATACTTGGACTAATTTATTCCCTGGCAAATTCAAGCGCCAGTTCCCATCCCCGTCCTTCAATGTCTGGGACCTCGACAGTGTCGACAAAGATGTTAGGTATCGTATATTCTTTGAAATGAAGAAGAAAGACTGGTCTCTTCTCATAGCTCATGTTCTCGGCATCGATCATTGTGGCCATAAACATGGCACTAATCATCCTGAAATGACCAGGAAATTGAACGATACGAACACTCTTATAAAAGAGATCATTGAATCTCTGGAAGAAGACACGATTCTCTTCGTCGTCGGTGATCATGGAATGACGGAGACCGGCGATCATGGCGGCGATAGTTTAAACGAAGTCGAAGCGGCTATGTTTGTTTATTCCATAGTTCCTCTCTTGAAATATAATTCAGTTCTTAATACCGTGAGTCAGATCGATCTTGTTCCTACATTGGCGTCGATTCTTGGAACGCCTATACCTTTCTCCAATTTGGGAGCTGTTATACTGGATTCGCTGCCAAGTTCAACCAGAATTGGAAAATCAAAGGACGATCTATTGTACTCGGTGCATTCGATGTGGAAGAATATTGCACAGACGAAGAAGTACATAGATATATATTCCACGGATAGCTATCTGTTCTCTAAAGACCAGCTCCAGAGTTTAGAAAATATGTACAATCATCTACACGAGCAGATTAAACGTGTAAATACTGTTGAGGAGTTCGAATCGTTTATTAAGAACAGTAAGAACTATTTCAGGCTGCTTAAAGACACTTGCCACGAAGTTTGGGTTCAGTTCGATTCCAGCCTAATGTCGAAAGGCCTACTTTTAATGTCTTGCACTTTGTTCTTCTTTTACTTATTTATCACAGGCATTCCAGAGAAACGTATGTCTAAGATATTTGAATCGTCATTCTTGCAGTGCTGCATTCTAGTTAACTTAATTACCACGCTAGTAATCTTCTCCTTATTTTTCCTCGATATCCTAGACGAGTTTAAAAACACTACCTTCTTTGCTACTGGTGTAGTGTCTATAGTATTATTAGTAGTATTGATCGCCAGGAATTGGGACGTAATATCAATGAGCTGGTACGACTTTCGGAGGATAAAAAAATTGACCTACGTTACCAGAGTGATACTTCTCCTAACAGTATGCAGCCTTTTCTCTAACAGTTACATCGTCGAGGAAGATAACGCGCTGTCCTTTTTATTCGTCACGCTTATCTGGCTGCTCATATTCAATTTGAGAAAAGAGAGTCCGCACGAGACTCTGGAGAGAAGAGCAAAGCCGTTTTTAAAAGCACCGGCGAAATCGAACCTGAAGACTGTTTTAATACTTATCGGCGTGATAGCGTGCGTCGCTGTAAGACTGTCCCACTACTTCTGGCGTTGCCGGGAAGAACAGCAACAACGGATTTGCTCTTCCTTTATAACCGGCAAATCTGGCTCTATAACGTCGAACAATTTAGAGCGCGTTCTACTTGCCATCACCCTGATCGTACTCGCGCTGTACATCACGATAACAAGACTGTGGTTGCAAAACTGTGGAAACCTTTCCGGCTTCTCTCCCAGCGTTCTGGTAGGACAATATTGCCCGGTCGTGATAGGTGTGTGCATGGGTTGTTACTGGGTCCTCCAGCGATTACCAAAATTCGTGAAAGTGAAGTTTGCCCTGTCCTGGCAAGTGAGTACGTTGCCTAACATGGTGTACGCGTTGACCTTCTTCGCGATCTTTATTCTTTACTTCCGTCCGCTCAGCATATATCTACTGCCGAAGAAGAAAGAGTCGATTAATGTGTACCACGACGAGAACATAGTGCCCCGATTATTCGAGAAGATAAAAGAATCAATTTATCAGAAAAGGATACACACAGACGAGACGCCGGTTGTTTACGGATTAGGCACCGCCTATAGCGCTACATTTATTTCATTGAGCGTATTCCTTACGCTGTTGTATTCTTTATTATTAGGAGATGTATTGTCGCCTAGTACTTTCCTGATGTTTATATCCTGCGCCTCTGTTCTGGGCTTGTCCGCGATAGAGCGATACAAGAATGCTAACAGTGTATGTAAGTACATCTACACAGCAGGTGTCAAACCGGGAATCCACCGGGAAGCTAAGCTAAGTTATGCTATTATTATATATCTATGGGAAGCTAATTTTTTTTAAAACGTAGCTTAGCTTCCCGGAGGATTCCCGGCTTTAGATCATTTGAATTACTTCATATGCTAATAATATTATTTTTTAAACAGCTGAGCTTGTGGAAGTATCTACGCCTGCTCTAGTATGTTGGTTCCTGATAGCCGAGTATTTCTTTTACGGAACCGGGCATCAACCAACTTTCCCTACCATTCACTGGGAAGCTGCTTTCGTGGGGACGGGTGGACACTTTTATGGAAATTTACTACCAGCAATTTTAATAGGTATAACTGTATTTACTCTGATATCAGAACAACTACTGACGAGTGATCTTAAACATTCACAGGAATAAATACATTTGGATCGCATATTATATTAGGCGCAACGCTGCCGTTACTGGTGATTGTACCGTTTACTTTGTACCTTGTATTCCCAAAGTTAATTAAAGTGAAATTCCTGGAGGATGATATGAAGCGAGGGGAGCTGCTTCTGTTCGAACAGGATTCCGTATTTCACACTGCGGTTTTCTCAGTTGCGGGGAAATATATTATGCTCCATGGGATCAGAGTAAGTTACTATCGGTTTCGTTAGTTCGAAATTATTACTGCTTTACTATGAAATAATGGATACAAGGTGTACTGGTGGTGGGACTGATTTACGTAAATACACACGTTGCAGACTTTCGGCAGCATGCTGGCCGCAACGATTCACTGTCGACACTTGATGGTTTGGAAGATCTTCGCGCCGAAGTTAATATTCGAGGGCTTGGGGCTGTTAGTAACGTTAAGCAGCGTACTCGCGTCGTTTTACATGGTGTTCAGGATCGATCAACAAATGGAGCATCTTATATCCAGAGTGACGAAAGGCAGATGATAGTGATCCACTATTAACGGCGTGATGATACAATCACTAGTGAAGTACCAAAGTAACAGATAAATGCGCTGAACGGCTGGTTACTCGTAACTGTTTAGGAAGTTTTTATTAAAGAAAAACAGACATCCAACTTCAACGCTTACCGATACTGCCAATATTTCTAGAATTTTATATGACTTTATATAAAAGACAGTTAAACGCATTTAGCGCGACAAGACGAACGGAGGTTTCTGGTACGCAAGATCGACGCGCCATTTCTTCGTCTCCTCGATGACCAAGCCGTGTTATCAATTCTGGTGCTTCCTAACACACTAACGCTACCCTGCGTGCAATGCATTGCTGGTTACAGACAAACAAAGCAACGCACTTGATGCAGGATTGCGTCCATGTGCGCTCGTGTCTGCTTGACTGATGTACGTGCATTTAACTTCACGTTCGCCGTCGTTAAGCGAATTTCGGACGGACGGGCGTCGGAACGTAGGTCTCTTTACTCATTTTGTTGCATATGAAATTTGTATATAGCATGTATTATAAATCCAATAGAAAATCTAATAAAAAGACATATTGTATACATTCCAGATTTCTAGATCTCGTGCCTTCCGCGGATACGTGATCTTTCTCTTTTCAGTGTACTTTGCAAAACACTCTTTATTCAAAGAAGTTTTCGAGCATACATGTTATATATATTATATGTGAAAGTGATCGGTTCAAAGATAGAAATTTGTAATTACAAATCGAAGTATTCCTGCTGGATCAGTAGCCTAGTGGTGATTGTGATGCCTGCGCCCCTGGTAATCGGGTCTCAGATATTCCATCCAGTCCGCCCATTTGTTGATGTCCTCGTAGTCGCTGGTATCCTGCGACAAACGAACATGCTTTCGATTAGGGCTGGGACTATTCGAATATTTTACGAGTATTCGAATACTACGCATAAACTTCGAATACTTGCTACTCGAATATTTCAGTATTCGAATACTTGCTGCTCGAATATTTGAGTATTCGAATACTTGCTACTCGAATATTTGAATATTCGAATACTTGCTACTCGAATATTTGAGTATTCGAATACTTACTGCTCGAATATTTGAGTATTCTAATACTTGCTACTCGAATATTTGAGTATTCGAATACTCGCTACTTGAATATTTGAGTATTCGAATACTTACTACTCGAATATTTGAGTATTCGAATACTTACTACTCGAATATTTGAGTATTCGAATATTTGAGTATTTGAATATTATATTCGAATATTTTAGTATTCGAATATTTGAGTATTCGAATATTTGAGTATTCGAATACTTACTACTCGAATGTTTGAGTATTCGAATAGTATGGTGTGAATTATAAATCAAGTTATTAGCTTACAAGAATTCACCCTGATAAACTAACTAACTCAAAACTGAAACTAAATAAAAGTTTGCAAAGAAATGACCCTAAAGGACTTGATTTATAATTCACACCATACTATTCGAATACACCAGTATTCGCCAAATAATTGAGCAACTCAAGTATTCGAGTATCCGAATACCGAAAAATTCGGCAAATAGTCCCAGCCCTACTTTGGATACACCAACCGCGCGCACCTAGTCTTTGTAATTATTAGTTTGATAGCCTGGCGCTAGCGTATCAGGCAATACAGGCATTTGTATCTGAAAACAAATGAAGCTATCATGTTGCGTAAAATCATTTACCACCTTCATTTGTTCTATAACGATAAGAATTCTATTTGCCAATATCATTATTTATATCAAGCGACAATCTCGTCGATGACAACTATAACTACCTTTCTTCGCGCATATTATCAATCACAAATGTATCGCGAACACTTTTAATTCGCGTGTAAAGACTTACGAGTAACTTGATTCCTCCACCTTGGCGCTCAGGCGTAGATCCTCCACCTGCCTGCACGGACTCTATGGAACCAGCTGGCAAACTCTGGTATCCCTGGTGCATCTGCATCTTGACTCCACGCGTTTGTTGCTTCGGCATGGATTTACTTTCATTATCCAGCAGCGACTCTGTATCACTGTCGACTTGTCGCTTTTCGGCAGCAGCTGCGTTTTGGGGATACGACACCCAGAACGATCCTGGCGTCTTTGGCACTGATCGAGCTGCCTTAGATCCAAACATATAAGGCTCTGACGGATAAGGAACAGGCATTTCATAATCGAGTGCATTTAACTTGCTTTTGAGAGCATCGAGGAGGCTCATGTTGATAGGCATACTGCCAGTAGCAAAAAGAATATCATTAGTCGTAAACGGATAGTTAGCGTCAAATGTCCCTTGAGCAGCGCCAGCGGCAGTCATCTTAGCTTTTATCGCGTTCTGGACTGCCAAAGTAATGTTCTTCTGCAGACCCGTCAACATGTCGAATACCTGGCTCAGGATTGCCATTTTCTGTTGAAATGGGAGCATCGCATCAGCAGTCGGCTTTGGCCACATACCTGGTCCGAAGGGTTTAAGGGGCTTCTTTGGTAACATGGCTGCTGTGGACTTTTCATAAGCAATCAAATCGTTCATCGTTGTCACCATATTGCCCTTCAAATCACCCAGTTCAGACATTATGCTGTCGACGATTGTGTCTTTAGCAGCGTTGATCGATGACAAGTCTTCGACGGACCTTGCAACTTTCGCTTGGGCAGCCTCTTCGTCGGATTCGATAGACCTCATCCAGTCACTTTTGGGGCCCATGCTGTCGCTCGTTGTTGTGGTTTGATTCAGTTTCAAACTGTCGAACAATTTGTCCAAGAAATCTGCTACCTTTGCGTTGTATTCGGTTGGACTGGGAATCATCGATGTTGGAAACCAGAAGTTAGGTGGTACGATAGTACTTTTTGGTACCGGAATCTCTGTTGATGTTGGCGATGGAGTGCTAGTAGCGAGATTCTTGAACAAGGTATCCAGGAAAGTAGTTTTCTTCGCTATGAACATCGACGGGTCTACCATAGGTCCGAATGGTCCAAACATTCCTGGCATATACTGTTTCGGCGCAGTAGCACCTCCCATCTTCTGCATCAATAGATCGACTTCCTCTTGGGATTCTTCAGAAATTGGAGAAAGGGTGGGATACGCAGGCGGAGGTCCCAAATCCTTTGTTCCTGGCATGCCAGTATCCATAATTGATCGAAGCTTCATTACGGCAGGATCATCTGTGCTTCTTCTCTTACGAGAAAAATCACCTTGCATACTGTAATCTGGTACAGTATTCATATCGGAGAACTGAGCCATGGGGCCAAATTTAGGAAACATAGGACCGAAGGGTTTAGCCCCGGAAGGCTTGGCCCCGAAAGGTGTAGCACCGAAAGGTGTTGCACCAAAGGGTGTGGCACCGAGAGGCTTAGCACCGAAGGGACCAAAAGCTCCACGCTTGTATAGACCGCTACCATCTTCTATGGTACTTTTACTCAAACTGTTCATCGGTTGTTCGCCATCAGCTATACTGTACAAACTTGGTCCGCTCATGGGGTATGGCATGAATGGTTTGAAGCCCATAGGGTAGGCAGGTCCGACACCTCCAAACAAATTGCTCAGCATATCCGTCTTCTTCGAAACCATCATTTTGGGATCAACGAATTTAGGGAACATCGGAGACTTTGGCATGTATGGCACCGTTATAGTGTCCATCCCTGAGATTGGCGGTCCTAGAGCTCTCGAGTAAACTACAAATACAGTTTACACATTTTATACATTGTAGATATTTATAAATAATCATTAGATTTTAAAGAGAACTATTTAGAGAAATTAGATATTTCATATTACCAGATTTGCCTCCATAGCCTGGCCATGTTGATCCAGCGGGAGTTTTAACAGCCGCACTGGCTGCTAAAACTATCAAACAGGAGGAGAACGAGAGAACTTTCGGTAGAAGCATCTTGCAACTGGTTAATGGACTGCGATCTGTCCCTGCTTTTATAGCACCGGTCAGGTGATAATACTTGCAAAGCTTCTGAGAGCATTAGTATGGAACTAACACCCTCATTAAAATAATCCAACGTGTACAGAAGGTGCACTTGTGTTTTATAATTAGCCAATATAATCTCTTTATACTGCATAGAAAAGCAATTTCCTTCTTATCCGTGCCATTGTACTTCACCACGCCTACAGCAGAATTCCTTACTTCAAATATTATTATCTTTCATACTAAATATATATATCTGAAGTTTCTGCTTCAGCTTTTCGTTACTCAAAAATCTTGCAATTCAAACTGGCAGTGAATTAATAAAACGAAATCTCGTAATTCTATTCTCGTTCAAGTTTATTTATTCTACTAACGTTATTACAAATGTAATGTTTATTTATTTGCTATTTATTTTCTATCATCATCATGTTACTTCTTTACTGAACATGAAAGCAGACCAATTTGTAATCCGATTTCAATCGACTTGCAGACGAACTTGCGAGAAACCCGCTATTCGTTTGTCGACAATAATATATTGTGGCAGCTGTTTTCATTATTCTGTAATTACCAATTAATTGTACTCAAGAATTTTGTTATACATCCGTGCTTATTAAGAAAGCTGTCACTTTATCAACATATGCCCATTTTGAAATGGAGATAAAAAAGTCTAATGACTGTAAGTAGCAATTAATTTAAAGTTACTTCATTGACAATTGTGATAAACGCTATTTCATTGTTTCAATACCAAACATTCACTTCATTCAACATTTTTGTTTGAATGAAGTCATTCAATCTGTTAAATACTCAAACTGATTATTGTTACATATTTGCACTGATCCTGTGGAGGCAGAAAAATGATTGACACAGGCTATGGATTTGTTTAGTTAATTCAACTCCTTGCAATTAACTTTGTATTTTAGTGGTTATGGAGAGTAAGGAAACCATGGCAAATGCACCTACGTTCAAAAACTTTCCTTTATCAAGGATTGTTCTGCAACAGACGTCGAAAAACACAAACATTGTTAATACGATAAATCAGTTACTGAGTAGGTACCATCCTGACGATGGTGTAGGTGCATATAAACACATACTGGAAACTCTTCTTCTTTTATCGGAGAATTTCGATAGCAGCACACAGCAGCAGCTAATTTCTATAGTGCCGTTGCCAACAGGTGCCTCGAGTGAAGCAATAAGAGACATAATATGTAAAGCTACTGGCTTAATTAGACCAGCCAATAATGCGACCATGTGTCAAAAGTATGATTTCTATTAAAATAATTCCCCATGCGCCATTACTGATCAACAATTTTTGAATTTTCTTAAAGCGTCGCTGTTCCTGAAGAAGAGCTTAGCGCAGAAGCTTTAAACGACAAGTCAAAGACCCATCTGTGCCAGAATGTTTTGGTCGATACGACTTCTCAGAATCTAGAACTGGATGACAATGTAAATGTTCCTCTAACGTGTAACGCAATGCTTCTACCTGCTTCTAAATTCGATTTTTAATGTATAAATTGTTATTTCCATTTGCACAGTTTGTACCTTCGGTGCCTGAGGTATTCAGAGGCTTCCCTCCTAATGAAATCTCCATGATTCACAGTCACGTAAGGAATGTGAATTATGTGTACAATACGTTAGATTATAATATTCCCTGCGTAGAACCCTGTATTGATGTTAGACGAAACTTTCCACCGGATGCTGAGCAGCAAGAAGAATTATTGAAACTCAAGTCGAATCTGAAATACAAGTGGATCCACATGCCTCACCTTTTGTATAAGAACAACGCATACCAAATCTCGGCCAATTGCCAACGAGGTGCCCTCGAGTCGGTAGATGATAAATATCTTCAATTGCCCATTGACAAATTGAGTAATCAATGGAATACGACTAACATATCCCATACTCTACATCAGGTTCGTAAGAATTAGTTGTGTGATTATGTGAAGGGTTTTGTTGGTGATCTTAAATAAAAATGCTGAGAGTAATATTACAGGATAGTGCCTTCTTCAAAAAGAAATTATGCAAACCTGAAGTGGCACCGCATAAGCCAGATACAACTGAGACTTCAAATTTGGACGTGACGAATAGGGGTCCAACTTTTTCGAACTCTGAAATGAACTACTGCGAGCTTTTACGTAACGAGGATCAAGCTTTTAAGAAGCTTAATGCGAATGAAAATAAAATGCTTAATATGGAGAGACAGAAACGTTTGAACCAGGAATTGAAAGCTGAGCAACAAGCGGTTCAGCAAGATATATACAAAATGGATGTTGTGAGTTTGAACGAAGGAATAGATTCAATAAGAAACAGCCAGGTGACGAAAGAAACTTTTTATTCGTGGCAATTATTTTGATCGTTCATAATATTCCCCTTATTTGTGATATTATAGGTACCGAAGGAAAGTAATTTCACGGTGGACAATTTTGTGGTTCACAGAAAGCTGAAAACAAGCTTACAGCATTTTTTAAAACGTGCGGAACAGGAAATTTTGATCGGTAATGAAATTGATTCTACACATGTCCGTTGATCGTTAACTTATATTAACTTTATGTGTACAAATATTACAAACATTCATTCCCTTTATGTATTCAGAATTCCCAAGATTGCCTGAAACCCAGGACGCAGGTTCTTCTACATCGAAATATTGGAAATTCGTAACTCAGAAGAACCTGGAAAACAAGAGACAATTAGATATTCCCATAAACAGTACGAGCAGCTCTAAAGGGAAGAGCGCGTCGGAGAGTATAAAGAACTTAATCGAGAAGAAAGCGTCGAGATCGTTGAACGTCTATCCAAAATCATCTCAATTGCAAGTGCTTCAAAAGAGTTTAAACATTGCTCTGGGTAAAGCGCAAACGGTGGAGTGTGAGAAAAAGGATAACATAGAGAATTTATTATACAAGTACCATTAAAATTGTTCCATAAATTTAATGTATTCAGTGCTTAACAGTTGAGTTAACAAAATTATTTACGTTCAGATCCGCAGTGAAGCAAATAGAACATAATAATGTGAATATCTTACAACAGACTGCTTCCGTTACTGAGTTGGCTACATTTAAAAAACATTATTACGATACATTGCTAAATATTCAGAAAGCTAAAGGTCTGTCGGGACTTCTCTTCATTCTTCCTTTCATATATATATATATATATTTATTTTCTTAGAAACGATGATGTTATACGTATATTGTTTTATAGTGGCAGTGGCAAATTCCTTGGCAATATCATCTGTAGAAAGTTCCACCAAATATGATCCGTATTACTCGAGCTGCTCGTACCAGCAGCAGCAATTATTGCAACAGCACGGACAATTAACTGTGAACCCGCAATTTGCAGTGCATACTATGGCACAATCAGGATTATCAAACGTACACAATACTCCGTACACATGGGTCAGATATAATAACTGGAGACACCCAACAGTGAGACAATTAAGATTTCCGCAACAGGTGAGATACAATGAGGTGCTGAATATTATCTGAATATACAAATACTCCCTAGCTAATCAATTTATATTTAATTACTTTCTCTTTTCTTAGTCCCCGTTTCGACATACAAGGAACAAAGAGTAAGTTCTCTATTTATACCTTCCTAATGCAGCGCATTCTCTCTTGTTCTCCCTTCGTAACGTACCTTTTACATTAAATGTTATAAATACTTCGTTTCCCTTCTGTTCTCTTGCCAAAAGGAATTCTGTATTACATTATGTAAAAACGGTGGATGTTCAATGTTTCGCACAAGATAAAAATAAGCAAACGAAGCAGTGTGTACAACGTAAAAAATTAGAAGATATAGTTGGAAAATTGAAAGAGATAGAGAACGATAATATAAATAATTAAAAGATGTTTCACTAACCTCTGCGAAGTTTTCAGTTCTTCGAACCTTTAAATACATTCGTCTACGAGTAAACGTATTGTCTATGCGTGCCTGATCGTACGAATGCTCATGAAAGGGAGAGTTAAATGAAAGGTGGCTGCGGAGAGATTCGCAGAAGATTACATTCGCTAAAGAAGAGTTGGTCATGGAGTAATACAGATAACGAAGGCTGTTGAATTAGGAGAGCACGTGTCGGGTAAAATTTCTCATTCTCCTATTTATCTTGCACCAGTCTCAACAGTTAATGGAAACATTGATACGTTTACACGTATACATATATATCTTTTCTTTCCTCTATCGTGTCCTTTGGCACTGGTAAAAGATAACAAATTTTGAGTGCTAGATTAATCTGCGAATATCTTTTGTAATTTCACTTGTATTTTGGACGATTGCGCGACAATCTTTCTCTAATTGAACATTCGCAGCGTATCCTTACTGGCGCCAATAGAACCTTAATGCTTACGTTAACTAACAAATGTACACATGTCCCTTCGATTAACATAGAACAGAATTGCTTCTAAGTACTAACATTTCGTGGTATATTCATAATGTAACATCATACGCGCTCGCGACTTTGTACAGTTTATGCTATACAAGAGTCGTTCATTCATTTAGCCTTAGGTGTACAAAATGACTTTTAAAAGAATAAACGACAATTGCTAACGTAGGTGTTATATGAATCATTGATCGTTATTGTCCAGAACAATCGTTCTGAAGTCCGACAAATTACCAATGCGTTGAAGCGTTAAGCTTGCGCCAGCTTTGGTAATTCATCGCACCGCATTCATCAACTCGCAATAATTTTTCCTCGCCTCAGGGAACATTCAATATACTACTCTCATAGTGGCTCTACGATAGAAACATTTGTTATATTTCATGTTTATTATTAGTATTGACAGCATCGCTCTAAAACACAAAAGTGAATTCAACTGCGAACGATGCTCTCGATACTAAGATGCGTGTCTAGGTAGGTTTCGGAGTCAACCAATTTTGTAAGAACTCTTACATTATTTGTTTAATATCATCCAATGAACAAGAAATTAGGCCAATGGATTCTCGCATCGCATAGCTCATATGTCTCTTTTGGATTGTCATTATTCAGCGTTGCGTTAGTTAATGAACAAGATTGATGTGCACAAGCAAGGATTCTTTACATTATTGGACTACACTGCGTCGGACATTTATTCCACCTTAAATACAGGTGGTACTCGCTGAACCCAGTGTAATACAAATATTTCAATCTTATTAAAATTGTACGCTATGTTGGGAAAACTGATGAATTTATTTTAAAAACTGTATTTTCCAACACGATATGAAACTGAACTTTGATTGATTGAAGAAATAAGTTAAACACATTCAAGTTGAGAAATGAATGAAAGTGGGTTGCGTAATAAGTATTATTGTTTCGGTGTTTATATGAAATCAAAAGATAATGGTGATTCAGTTTTGTGCGTTAAATGAGTGCCGCTATTTGTCAGCTTTTTTTAACACGAATACGTGTTTACAGGTCAATTTGAATTCGATGATAGTCTGAAATAACATTAACATATATGAACTTATTTTATAATGCAAACTAGGGCTAGGACTATTCGAATAATTTAATATTCCAATATTTTACAAGTATTCGAATGCTACGAATAGTATTCGAATACTGAAATATTCGAATATTTCAGTATTCAAATATTTCAATATTAGAATATTTCAGTATTCAAATATTTCAGTATTCGAATATTTCAATATAATATAATATTTTAGTATCCGGATACTGAAGTATTCGAATACTGAAATATTCGAATAGTATTTGGATTCTTGGATATTCGAATTACATTCACCAAATAACTGAGCAACTGAAGTATTCGAATATTCGAATACCGAAAAATTCGACAAATAGTCCCAGCCCTAATGCAAACACCTCCACACGTTTCAACATTTTTCTAAGTCACACTATAGCGTTTGAAATTTAAACTATTAAGAGACAGTAAAAAGAATTTTAAGAAAATTATACAGCCTGTATAATACAAGAATATATAATAGAAGTAACTTGAAGTCAGAAGATTGGAAGGAAGAATAATAAGTGATAGGAGATTTTATATAAATCACAAGAATTTTAATCATTTATCTAACGATCATTAACAGAATTCTCTTCCAATTCTCTTACAATTACTTGTAAGAAAAAAAATAGGTTCGTCAGGAAACCAACGATCCTCTTGTAAATATATTCACGCTTCGAGTCGAATATGCAATTGGTTCTCTAGATTCTACGCGGTATTCAGATTTTCAAAGGTCAAACCTAATTTCGTTCCTTGCAATTATTTGTGCTATGATTTGAAGCGCCTCCATTTAAAAATCATAGAGAGATACATCGAGTGTTGCGGATTCATGTACTAAATGTAAGTTCAACGATTCATTTGTCACGAGGTATTGCAGATCGTAGCGAGGTAAAGCCTCGGATACTAAGTTATTGAAAAGTAATAAAGTCATTTGATATACACGACACTCAAAGAGCGTTATATTTCTTCTGGCAGTGTCTGTACATATATTTTTCTCGTCGTTTCGGTTAAACTCGCAAGCTAAATATCTTACACCACGTAACTGTTCCACGACACTTCTGTGAAATCTATTCGCACTCTCAAACATTTCTGCCAGCACGCCGGCATATACCATGTACAAGAAAAATTACATTTACCTCTTCGTTGTGTCCAAGTGAACCAAATTACAACATAGTCAATATTTGCCACAACGAAGCTACCGTAATATATACCGCCCTCCTCTTTTTATATGATCCTATATGAACACGCACTTTTCCCTTATACTAATTAATTGATTAGACAGCTAACTCGTTACACACGCCAACATTTAATTAGATGTCCGATGTGTGTGTGTGTGTGTGTGTGTGTATACTGTAATATCGTATCAAAAGACAAAGTAGCTGTTCCTTACGAGCCTAATCAAGAATAGTTAACTTTTTCTCTCGTCTTCCGTGTAATCATAGTGGTCTTGATACGATCAACTGAAAATGAAACAGAGGTCCCAATATAATTCGCTCTGACTCCGTATACCAGTCGTCATACAATAGAAGAGGCTTTAGAGACCGATCGGCCGGAGAACGCAATCTTTCCGTAGCCCTCAAGATGAGTTGTACCTCTAACACGATATGTATGTACTAGAAATTAGTTTGTTATTCAATTTGGTGAATCAGTAAAGAGACAAGATTGTACAAGAAAAATACTGGACTAAAAATCGCTAAAGAACTTTCGTCGAAGTAAAGAAGTAACGCAACACCACCGCCGCTCGACACACTCCCCTAATCACTCTCAAGTTGCGTACGATCATCGATAACAGTGCGTATATCTTTTACAAAAATAGAGACGGACTCCTCCGAAGCTATCCGATTGGATGCTCGTCTAAAACCCAGGCCGTGAGAAATCATTTTCGAGGATCCTAGTTCGAACTCATGAAACACATTTCTAATAAGCCCGTCTCTGTGCAATGGTAATATTATTTTAATGAGCACATTTCAGTGTTGAAGAGCAATCGGCGTAACATAATCTAAAGTTCAAACGATCGTTCCATGCACACTAACTTTGCCATCCATTCGCTAGCCTTGAAGTAACTCGGCATTTGATTCGAATCGTTGAAAGTAAAGCTACGATGCTATCGCGAAGCAAAATTCACTATTCCCAATGAGTTTCTACTGTAAGGAGCTTACGTATGATTCAAAGTAATTCAGTAAATTAGAGACTTTATTGCACTTTGACTTTGGCAAATGCCTGCGGGTGAGGGAGCATGCATGGAACCAAAGTATGTTCGTATTAAAATGAACGATTGTTAAAGAAATGTCTCAGTGTTACGTGCTAGTGGTCTTATACTTACAAAACCATCCCATTAAAACTTACATAGATACATTATTCTGTATATAATTGGAATGAGACGACATCGTCTGTACGTCAAAGTCGGGCAGTCTGGTTTTATGGTGCAGAACGTCAAGACCCAAACAACTAAGGAGAGAAATCATCTTCTTGGCAGCATAATATACAAGGCAGCGATAACTTTATACAGGATCCCTAAACGTTCGGACACGACGGCTTTGCCCCCGCGAACTCTACCACAACGCGTAGCCCTCCCCTTCAAGTGTGGAGCGCGATTGAGACGCGGTTCGCGCCGAGAAACCGATCGACAAATTAATTTCGTCTGGCTTTGCGCACAGATAGAAGAGAGCATAGGCACAGAAGATGATAAAATAGAGTCGCGCGGGTTTTCCGTGGTCGCTGTGCATTGCTTTGACAGTGGTGCAGCTGTACAATACGAGATTTCAAACACATTCGAGTCAGGCAAATTCGTTTGGAAATAACGGGATTATCTTCTTCATTAGAACGGCAAAATATTGTTTCTGTGGTGTGGATAATGTAAAGAGAGAAGATAGTTTAGGGTGATATCGTGAAACTACCGTTTCCAGGGAAGCTTTAGTATTACGCGACTGTTCCCGAATGCGGTCCGCTGTAACGAGTCCAATGCGGTGATGCGTCTCCGAATTTGATCAGGCAAAGCCGTAAGGGTCGATAGTTTTGCTAGAACAGGGTTGAACATCGTCGGGCGGTGGCTGCCACTGTCCAGACCACATGGCAGTGCGGGTCACTGTTATCTCCATCCCCTTGTCTATGCTCTTGCTGGACGAACATTCCATCTCCCAATGGAAACCGTTGTGTGTCACTTGCATCGAACTAGAGTCATTTACGCCGTAATAGTCCTGTGCGTTATTGTTCACTGGCAATTGTAAAGTTTTATTTCTAAGTTGCATAGAACCACTGCCTCTGTGCTCGGCGCTGGGCCAAGGCCTAGACTGCTCCACCGACTGCAGTGGCAACTTTCGCGGCACCCGCCTAGGTTTATTATCGTCTGTAATAGGGCCGCTGTCGGCTTTGGTGCTTATTAAATTCCCCTCGCCTGTTGAACTATTATCACCGTTTCTTCTCCGCCTTCTCCTCCTCCTCTCCACGTCAACGTCGTCTCTCTGAATCTCCTCGTTATCTTCGGAATGCAAGAAGTGCTGCCTCGCAGAAGCCCAATGATCTTTTCTACTAACGCCCTGCTTATACTTGGAGTGATTATCACTGTCGTGGTGGCCATTGTTCGTGTTCGAATCGCTGTCCGTATTATGCCTCTTCGATTGCTGATTTTTCCCGGCCCACGACGAGGGCCTCTTAGGGCTACGCTCTTTCAGAGTAACCTGAAAGAATTTAATCCAGCCTGTCAGCATCGATTGCGAGTCGGCTTGTAAATAGGGCTGGGCGAATATTAAATTATTCGAATAGTTTACAAGTATTCGAATGCTACGAATAAACTTCGAATAGGCCTTCGAATACTCATCTATTCGAATACTAATCTTTTCGAATACTCATCTATTCGGATACGTATCTATTCAAATACTCATCTATTCAAATACTCATCTATTCGAATATTCATCTATTCGAATTATAATCGTCAAATAATTGAGCAACTGAAGTATTCGAATATCCGAATACCGAAAAATTCGACAAATAGTCCCAGCCCTACTTCTAAAGCGACGTAAAAACAGGGACGCCGCTTACTCCGGAGGAGGAAGAATTGTCAACGGGTTTATAAAGCTGCGTTGGCGTATGATTACGGCTGTCTGGACTCCTACAACTAGACCCGCTGCGACTGTGTATCCATGAAAGTAAGAACGCCAGAATAGCGCACGAGAGTCCGAGTGCTGCCGCAGCAGATAACTGAGAACGAGTGCGTTTTGGCACCCAACCTCCGCTGTGGTATTCCCATATCGAGCACGCTAGCAGCGCGCTACTCAAGGCATAAGACACGCCTATACCAGTGAACACCCAAGCGTTCTATAAGAGGTGGATACTGTCAAATATATCAGTCGAAGTACGAGATTACTAATAACACACCACGTGGAACAGATCATCGATTACTTACCACTCTAGCCCAATTGAAAGGGAAAACATAGACAATGTGTGAGATATCAAGGAAGAGGAGCAACGCGGTGACCAGAAAACAGAAAACAGCTACAAAGATCATGAAACGCAGCCGTCCGACTAAAGGCAACATAAACAAGCTGACCTTGGCAGTGCCTGAGCTGCACAACGTTGCCAAACATGCTGCGGACGATATCTGCGGAAACAATTTCATTTAATGTCGCTCCAGAAGTCGCCGAACAGTATCGCAAAGCGTAATGTTACTTACGAGTAGTAACAATCTAAAAACGCCAATAGCCGTCTTGAGATGTCCCAGTACGTCGCAGTAAAGGACCAAATGACTCGCTCTAGGCCAGGCCAGAGCGTTAGGGGAAGAGCCATGGTGGTCACCATAGCCATAATGACCGTGATAATTAGCATGCGAGTCCCATGAGTGGACTGTCGAATGGACCCCTGGCGAATCCAGCTCCAAAGGTTGGGAGCTAATTTGCCCCCCTGTCCTACTGCCTGCTATTAATACAATATTGTACAATGTACACGTTCGTACACCCAGGCTCCTTCAAGCATTTGATATTCGTCAGAAATATAATTTATATTAGCAATAATATAATTAGCATTAGAAATAAAATATATGAGCTCCTCAGTAGGTCTCTTCAAATATTATACATTAAATAAATTGATTTACAAGTTCGCGGTAATCTAACTATCTTTTATTTCATCATTATCATACCGATTTCAAAGTCCTGAATATCCTCAGGTCTGGAATATGCAGAGGCTGGTAATTCCAGGTCACGAATCTCTTCCAAGAGGAGCACCTCTATCTCGTCGGCTGCATACAAGTCCGAGACTGAGTGGAGATGATGCCGAGTCTCGCTCATTACTCAAGCACGCTCGATTGTTTACTCCTGCCTGCCTGCCGACGATCTTTCCTATTTGCTCTGCTATTAACCACCGTTCATTACTCATCGAGCCTAGTAATTGCTCCATTTGTTTGCCAGCCATTGTTTGCGCATACTGTGTGCCATCTCTATTCCTGCAGGCAATGTCACCCCTCCGCCTTCAGGCCACACCTATGGGGATTTATTCAACGTTGCGCAACAGCACAATACAAGTGGCTCGACAGCCATGGATTTGACAGCGATCACAAAAGGATGGGGGATAAATGTCCAAATAAAAGGAACGAATAATTTGAAATAAAAGTAATTTATTCTACTAAATAGCGACAACAACGAAATCACTAATAAAAGAAATCGTGGTAAAAACAGAGAATAAGACAATCACATAAAATTATTCATAACTATAGTCCAACGAAAAAGTTACATACTAGACGAGTGTAGAAAGCATAAATTATTAAATATACACAATCACGCAGTCCCTGTTTCACTTATTCGACGCACACTCTCGGTTATTAAATATGCTCTACGAAAGGTTGGATTCTCCCTTCATTCGTTCTCGATAAAACCGTGCCGTGAATGCTAGAGGATACTTGTTCTCGAGTGCAACGTTATCCCGAGGTGCAAACATACGCAGACGTGAGCTAGATAAAATGAAAGTGCTATCGATAGAAATGTAGTGGCACAAATGAAGTATGACAATTAGTCGCGTAACGGATTACTTTCCAATCGGGCAAAGATTCGGCATAAACGGAACGGGGATCGCGAGCCGAAGTTATCCAACGAGATCCTCGGCTCTACTCGATCCATTGTTTAATACCGATCGCATAAAGTTCACGTGAAAGCGCACGGAGCCGCGCTCCGTGGTTAGTCATGTTTTTCTAATAGTGTTCGTTAATTCCAAATCCACATGTGGTTGCATGTGGCATCTATCGGAATGTACAGAGTGCAACGGCCATTGGAAACACGAATTCCGCGAAAGAACGACCGACACGTACCTCGGATTGATTTTGCTTGGGCACGAACGCGTAGATCACATTTTTTCGAGATTTTTCATAATATATTCGGCTGGCCCCCCTAAAGAATAGCCGCCATTGCCTTTTTGCTGTTTTTACTCATGATCCACGTCCGTCACGGCGAGCTAGGAACAACAGATGGGATAACTCCGTCTACTTTGCCACCGCATTCGGGTTCGCGGTGCTAGAGGGCTACGAGGAACGTGTGGCGGTATTTACATTCAAGCTCGACGCTAGGGGGTGTCTCAACCGATCTCGCTCTCGCTGGTTCTCGCTTCTTTGCCGATTTATATACAGGGTGTTTTAAAACACGCGGGCACAACTTTAGAATTAGGGGCATAAGCAGAGCCGAAGTGAGGTGGGTTCAGCGCGTTTCTCGAAAAAATGCCCCGCGGTTCACGAAAAGCTCATTGTAAATTTTGCGGGCCCCTATGCATAGATATTTATTATTAAAAAATTTCTTTAAAAGGCCCCCGGTCCAGGAAAAGCTCATCGTAAATTTTGCGGGTCCCTATGCATAGATATTTATTATTATAAAATTTCTTTAAAAGACCCACGGTCCAGGAAAACGTAATCGTAAAGTTTGTGAGTCCCTACGCATAGATATTTATTATTATAAAATTTAGAAGTTCATATAAATACATTTTTCTTTGGTTTCGCACAATGTTGGAACTTGGCTCCGCCAAAGTTCCCGCCGGCCCTGGTTTCAAATTAAGGGCGGAGTTTCTGCCTTGAACTAACAAGAAAAGATCCCGTACTCGGAAATTCAAAAAGTTCTGAAACTTCGTGAATATGTAAGGGATTTCCTCCTGATTACAACGCAATTTTTGTTTGCTGTCCAAATTCATTCTAGGGGATGAAATTGACCCCTTAAATCCCGGCTATTTTCCGATTTTGGGTGCGTTCCGATACGCGCATGGAGCGCATGATGCGCAGGAAATTGCATAGAGTTGGCACACAAAATTCACTAGAATCCTTTAATTTCAGGCGCATGATTTGTGGCGCCTTTTACCATTTATAGCGAATTCGGGAGACCCGCACTCAGTGCGCCCAGTGCAGCTCTCCCGAATTCGCTATATGATTGAGAGTGAAAGTGGGGCGAGCGTGCTTTCGCTTCTTCCATTTCCTCAGGAATCGGAGGTCTCCGGCCGGTGTTGATGGGGGAAGGACACCTACAGGAGTGGTGGCAATGTGTGCGTGAATTGACGGCAGCGCAAAGCCAGCCAAGTGGCGACTGCAGTGGCGAGTGCATAGACTGCAGAGAAAACCGTCCCGTTTCAGTTAATACGGGCATTGGTGGCGTTGATGGTGCACAGGATTCCCTAGACTTCTCCCAGTTCTAACCGTTCTAACGCATCAAGCATGCAGTTACTGCGCGCATGCGTATTTGCGACCGCGGGATAAGGATAAAATGGTGTGTATTTTGAAAATAAATATAATACTGAATAACAAGGGAAGATCCCGAACTAGGAAATTCGAAAAAATCTGAAACTTTGTGAATATGAAGGGAATTTCCTCTTGATTACAACACAATTTTTGTTTGCTGCCCACATTTACTCTAAGGGGGTGAAATTGACCGCTGAAAATGCGGTTATTTTCCGATTTTGGGGTATAACTCGTGAACTGTAAAATAATTTTTTCATCAAATGATAAATCTAATTAAAAGAAGTAACTTTTGTTGTGAAACTTTTTTTCTATCTCTTAAGTATAGTTCGCGAGTTTTAAAACAAAATCGGAAAATAGCCGAATTTTTAGGGGTTAATTTCACCCTCTTCGAGTGAATTTGGGCAGCGTACAAAAATTGCGTTGTAATCAGAAGGAAATCCCCTACATATTCACAAAGTTGCAGAATATTTCGAATTTTTGCGGGTTCGGAATCTTCCCTTGTAAGTTTGCTTTAAAGTAGTAATAACTATCTAGTGTATTTAGTGTTCAAGTAACAATTATATTACGAAGATTAATTAATTAATTTGGGGCTTTCGTCTGTTATAGGTAAGCAATTCTTTCCCTTGGAAGCGTCGGTTCGTGTCAACTGGTGTAACGAAAACGCACTCAGGGTGGAAACTCGGTTGTAAGCATCCCAGTGCAAGGATTCTGTTTACCCCCCCCCCCCCCTCCTCAACATTTTACCACCTTGTATTTCCCACCTTGTCCCGCGAAAATGTAACAAAGTTGCAAACCTGGTTTTTTTCTCGCGAACAGGCGATTTTCATTTCCAACATTGTTGCAAAAATTTTGTCCTTTGCAACTTTGTTGCATTTTCGCGGGGAGTCAAATTTCAGTTAGCAACTTTGTTGAGCTCCCCGCGAAAACGCACAAAGTTGCAAACCCGGATTTTATGTCTCGGACACCCCAATTTCATTTGCAACAATGTTGCAAAAATCTTTGCCTTTGCAACTTTGTGCGTTTTTCGCGAGAAACCAAATTTCGGTTTGCAACTTTGTGTGTTCTCATTAGAAGTCAAGTTTTGCGACTTAGTGCATTTTTCGCAGGCAGAAGGTTTTTTCAATGATAACACAGTTTTGTATAGTATTTTTCTCTTTATTTTCTTTAAAGCATGTTCAAAATATTACAAAAAGTGATACAATCATGTACAAATGATTATTTATGTAAGTATATAAATAATAAATATATTTTCACTCTTAGTCTATATAATCACTTCACTGTGTATATAAAATCACTGTCTTCTTATGTTCATTGTTGAGGTTAACAGCTTTCCATCATTTGTCCCACTGCAAGTTCCTATCCACGGAGAAATATTCCCCAGTTTTATCTATAACATAAAGAAAAATATTTTTAATAACCTGACTTGTGTATTATAGAAAATACTTTTTTTTTGTTCGTGAGAAAAAAAACCCGGTTTGCAACTTTGTTGCGTTTTCGCGGGAAGCTCAATAAAGTTGCAAACCGAAATTTCGCTCCCCGCGAAAAATGCACGAAGTTGCAAACCGGAATTTTATCTCGAACACCTCGATTTCATTCGCAACGTTATTGCAAAAATTTGTCCTTTGCAACAAAATTTGTCCTTCAATATATTTTCCTCTAATTTTAAGAGATCTTTGAATAATGAGAACAGGTTGGGACCTTTCCAATAGAGAGTCAAAATTGTTCTGCGTTCTCGGAGTCCTCCGTCGTTGCTCCTTCCCTCCCCGAACGTGGTGCCCCTTCCATCCTTGGGCGTCCTCCCAGTCCTTAGGCCAATCAGGATAAGGGATGAGCCAAATTCAAACGGTAGGTTGTCCCACGGATGTTCGTCCGCCCCCGCGAATCGACGTCCATCTTTCCTTTTAATTTCGGGTGGTGGTGGAAACTCTGTGGAAGCGCGCTTTTCCGTTACACGACGGGGTGCCCACGTGGGAAGAGAAAGTTAGGCTCTGCTCCGAGGATCGAGCGAACAACCCTTGAAAGAAATTGATGACTTCCTTCGCGTCGCCAACACTTCAAGAGTCAATCGACACTGCTAAAGACTAACAAAGGACAAGGCCTTCTCAAAAGATTACGTGACTTAGAAGAAACTGGCGATTCGTTTCGGGTCTGTTAATTGGTGTCCTCTTCCTGTTTTCGAGCTCTGCCTAAGATCTTTCCCACGTATGCCACCCGCATCGCCCATCCTTAAAAATACTCTCCCTGATCATACGCAAACATCAGCTTTCAAATTTCGCTCTTGATTTACCTATCGATTTATACATTTCTGTAGTTACATTCACGTAAGGACATTACATGATGGCCGATACTTCAGAACGGAGGCACTGAAGACAATAGAGTGAGAGGTCTATTCTATACCTAGTCTATGCCAGAATCAATTCAAATGTATTTGGTCCTTACTGATCATTTAGTAATCGTGCAAATTTTGCGAGTACAGGTAAGTGCTTCCCTGGCTCGAACATTTTCTATATTTTACTCTATATTACTTCTATATTTTATTCTATATTTTCTATACTATACTGGTGTATAGTAAACTTAAGGACATCCGCCGGTCAAAAAATCGATTTTTTGCATATTTTCAATCAATAACGTCTCAAAAAGGCCCAGTTAGGGCGATATTCATAAACGTGTATTAAGATTAAGCAAATGCTTAAGCATGCCGCATCCTCTACTAACATAGTAGCATAATAAAGGATGCCGAATGCTTAAGCATTTGCTTAATCTTTTTTTGTTTGTATTGTATATTTTTTTTCCTGTTAAACAGGATGGCGTTTCAAGCTTATCCGCTTATATTGCCCAACGAACTATAGTCATAATTGCTTAATCTTAAGACCCGTCTATGAATACCGCCCTTAAAGTTTTATTGTTTAAACATTTGACAATCATCGCCCAGTTGTTTCTTAACTGCCTGAGGGCAGTTATCTTTGGTTTTTTGAGTTTGGACGATCCTGTCTAAAGTTATCCTGGCGCCAGTGCAGGCCAGTTTTTTTACAAAAATTAAATAAAACGCGATTTGACCGGCGGATGCTCTTAAAGTAGCCGTCTCACCGGGCCTTGAATGTGTGCGGACGCTCACACAAGCTAAGTTAAGCGTGTACGTATGTATACGCGTGTAGTAAACAAACTGTATATTACCACTTTCGCCCTGTAATCGGCTAGAAGGAAGTTTTTGCGGGTACAGTTACCTGCAGTAAACATCTGTGCAGGGTGTTCTGGTGCGTTTGAACGCTAATAAGCACTGTACGTTGAAATAATAATGAATTTGTAACTGAAGGTAGAGAGTCGGGTAAATAAACACGTTACACGAACGCGGGACAAGCGCGAACGCGATGGTTACGGCGTTTTAATAAATAGAAACGACTTGAGTTTTTTTGAGAAGCTAGAAGGATTCGTTTACTAAGTGACGTGTTTCGTTGTTTTGAAAAAAATTGCAATGGGTCGGAATACCGAAAATAATAGTAAAGTTGGTGTTTTGAATCGCTGATTTCGGGAATTTCGCAATTTTCAACCTTATCGCTGCGATCTTTAAGCGTTTGCAGCTCAGAGCAACGTTAACCGATTTTTATGAAATTTTGGGCATATATATAACTTACTTCAACATACAAACGGGTTTTTAGAATTTTCATTACACGCTCAGAGAAAAAGTTTAAAAAACGGCCTTTACTACTTTTCAGTTCGATATTCCGATCAATTGCATTTTTTTTCAAACACACAAGAAAGAGGAATCTAAAAAATACATTAGGTATAGGTTGTAGAAACGTTTTTTAACGGTGAACCATTGGAATCGCGCTTTCTGTGCGACTTCTGCGATATTTACCACTCTACCCCACGATAGTCGGGTAAACATTCGTCATACTAATTTATAGATTTGCTTTTTGGCTTAGGTTATCATGAATGGTATTGAGAATGCGGTGGCCCTCGCGTTGCAGCTAGAGCGAGTGCGGCAGCGGCGGGAGCTGATGGAGCAACGGCGGGAGCTGATGGAGCAGCAGCGGGAGCTGATGGAGCAGCAGCAGCGGGAGCTGATGGAGCATCAGCAGCGGGATCTGAAGGGGCAGCAATGGAAGCTGATAGAGCAGCGGCGGGAGCTGATGGAGCAGCAGTGGGAGCTGATGGAGCAGCAGCGGGAGCTGATGGAGCAGCAACGGGAGCTGATGGAGCATCAGCAGCGGGAGCTGAAGGGGCAGCAGTGGGCGCTGATGGAGCATCATCAGTGGGTGCTGATTGAACATCAGCAGTGGGAGCTGAAGGGGCAGGAGCGGGCGCTGCTGGAGCAGGAGCGGGCGCTGCTGGAGCAGCAACGGGCGCTGCTGGAGCAGGAGGTTGTGGAGGAGCAGCTGTGGCTGCGGCTCAAGAAGCCTCGGTAGCGAGAGAGGCGGGGAAGTTTCGTATAAACATTTGTCCTGTTTTACGTATTTCTAAATTAATAAACAGCTTTGTATTTCAATAATTCTACTAATAGTATGGAGCGATATAAAGTTTGCTAATGGTGTGGAGAATAACATTAAATAAAAGTTTTTAAGACACCCTGTATATCCTTGGTTATATTTCGATCTCCACTCCCGTGTGTTCATGAGAATCGCCCTTTAGGCGGAACTGTGAAAGTGACAAATTAACAATAGTAAACTTTGTGCGTACGAGCTGTCACCTCGAGCTGTCAAGTTGACAGCGAAAGTATGTGTCAGTGTTCTTGCCAGTATTAAGACCGGAAAGTCTCCTCGAATTCATTTAAATGTACTAATCATGTGTGTTAAAGAAATATGATATTCGTAAGCTACCCGTTCCACTGTAAATCACGTTTAGAAGTTGTTCAAGTTTGTTCTAGCTGTAAGCTTTAACCACAACTCGGATTTTATACCAGCGTCTTCCATCATGAACACATAGTAAGTGTTTTAATAATATCCGAAAAATTGCTGTTATTCGGTGGAGCACAATTCCGTCGAAATAACGAGCGCGATTTATGTAACGAACGATGGCATCTCGTGGCAGATAAGGTGTCCACCCACGCATTTAGAATACTATCTGTCATTACATATTCATGAATAGCACCCGTGAAATCAGCCTTTCTAAGTTCCCCTTGGCACACTTTGCAATTTCCAGTAACAGAAACGGACCAGGTATATCGGGGAATGCTTTCGATTGCTGGGTTCAGAGGACCAACATGCACGATGATTCTGCGATTACAAAGATGCAACATCAGTTCTGGGTGACGAAGCAAGCTCTGTCGCGCAAGCTAGGGAAAAAGGAGGACGAGTGTATAATCGCGTCCGACGCCGAGCTGGACGCTAAGCTGGAACTGTTTCGTAGTATTCAAGAGTCTTGCACCTACTTGCAGAGAGTTATCGATAAATATCAAGAGAGACTATGCAGTAAGTTCGATTTACATAGACCTCACAAAATATGATTCAACTTCCGAAGAGAATGCGCTACGAGTAACGAAAGAAACTACTCTGTAAAAATTTTACACAGACCTCGCACAGGAGGAAAATGCGATGGGAAGGTTCCTTAAAGATGCTGGTAAGCAGGATAAAACTAGAGCCGGGAAGATGATGGCAGCAGTTGGGAAATCATTGTCTTATTCCGGCCAGCAAAGACTCGCGCTGAGAGCTCCACTGGGTCGACTGTATCAGGAAGTGGAAACGTTCAGGCAGAGAGCCATCGAGGACACATTGCAGAATGTCCAGGCGATGGAAAAGGCTCGCACAGAGTACAGAGCGGCTCTGTCGTGGATGAAGAACGTCTCGCAGGAACTAGATCCTGATACGTCAAAACAACTGGAAAGATTTCGCAAAGTTCAAACGCGAGTCCGACAGTGCGTACTGTATTCATCGACTTTCAATTCCGAGACTAAATGCCTTTGTACTCATTACGCTTTCTCCATACAGAGGGAAGATATCGTTCGATAATTTGGCCTTGGATTGCCTCCAAAAAGTAGACTTACTAGCAGCGGCAAGGTGCAACATGTTCAGCCATGCTTTAGTTTTATACCAGAGTACGCTTTTAAATTTCACCAAGAAGTCTGCGCAAGCATATTCCACAATAGCGAACAGTTTTAAAGGCTACCAACGGTACGATTTCACCGTCGTAAGGGAACTCGCCGAACCGTCGACTAAACTGGCCCAAGAGACCGGAGGCGACGACGATCCTGACGACAAGAACAAGTAAGTTACGAGCTGGAAGATACCTTAACAATAAAAGTATCATTCCCGTAACGAAATTTACTCCGTTACAGATTTCCATTCTTCGACATGGACTACCACGACAGCGTAGAGGAAGCTGAGGAAGTGAAACCGGCCACAGAGAGCACATTTGAAAATGACAAAGACGACGAGAAGCTACTGGACATCGAGTACGATTTAAAGGATATACTAGACTTGGAAGGATTAGACACCAATTCCACTGCTTCGAAGAATGGAATAATACAGTCTGACGCGGAGCGTAAAGAGCTCAGTCAGCTTTTCGACAGTTTAGTCTTAGACAATAATGTCCCTCGTAACAGACGAGAAGGGGATCAATCGAAAGTGGACGAAAGCTTGGAAGAGCAAGAGTCTGGATTGAACATATTCGACAAGTCCGAAACAAACTTCAGCCTGTCCGATCTTTCCTCCTTCAAAGTACAAGACGAGGGAGAACAATCTCTGCAGACCCTGACGTCAGAAAATATGGTCCTGTTAACCGACATTCTCAGCGACAAACAGAGCGCGACTAACGAGTGGGATGCGCTATCGAACGACACTTTTTTACCGCCGAACATATTGAAACAGAGCCTGGGTGACGCGGCGCTTGGTGTCGGGCAGAAGAGCATGCCCGCTAGTAACACAGACGAGAAGGTAAGTAAAAATTAATATTTATTAATCGCCAAGCATTCAATTCATATCCTTTCATTATAATCCTAATGTTTCGGAAGAACAGCGGTTTATAAAAAAATAATGCATTTCGAACGACCGACGGTACTAACGAATTTTCTATTACTCGCTTGTTTTCATAGAAAAAGAATAAGACTGGGAAACAAAAGGGTAATTCCTGGCTCGACTTGTTTGCCGAACTTGATCCGTTGGCCAACAACCCGATGGAAAATCTTTCCAGTGATAGTAATGCGTCTGCTTAATCGTCTGAAGTGCTTACATGTGATTAGTTGCGATTCACGGCAACGCTCGGAGGAGGCGATAAAATTTTATTTTTGTCAGAACAGGATAAATACTTACAGCATTACCCGTTTTCCATGTATTTACATCGATATTCTCGCATTTATTAATTGCAATCGAACATTCCGGGGGGTTTGTTAGATTTTAATGGAGACAGTGAGAGACTATAAGAATCAAAAGAAGTATTTAAATTTCGTAAGTATCCTTTCGAGGCCCGTACCAAAGATGTAAAATTTAATAGTTTCTAATTGTGTGCTAGTCAAACACTTCGTTTAAATACATTTAAAAAAATCATTCTTTCCCTCGATAATAAATAGTTATCAACTTTCCTACTTGCATTTATAATAAAATACGCTCACTGAGGTTTAAAAGTACGTCATACAAATATTCGTAATTCGTCATTACTTCACGGCTCGAAGCCGTCTCGATCGATTTCTTTAACACCGTCGTTATATATATGTATATATATATCGAACAATCCGTGTTTAGAAAGTTTGTAAAACAAATTATTATGCACTGCATACCCTTTTTTTTCTTAAACATACAGACACATTGCATACTGATTTCTCTTTTAAATAGAATAAATACAACATAAACAGATTACATCGTCAAGGATATCGTTTTTGTATCTTTTCTATATAAATATAAAACGCTTATGCATTAACAAAGTACAGGATCACAGTGTTAACACCAAAATATAATTGTATTTCAAGTATAAAAGAACTCTAAATCAAAACCTAATTTGCGTCGACAACGTTGTTTCAAGTTTAGGCATCATAGAATTGTGCTATGGCAGTTCTGACCCTGAAACGAAACAGACGTGCGTTTAAAAGAGGAAGAGCATCTCCATAGAATTCTGTTCTATAATAAAGCCTTAGTAAGCAATCATAATTTCAAACGTCGCAGCTTCGTTCGCGCGCGCCGTCGGGCACAGAAATAGAAGGGAAACGATATAGAAGCATTTAAGTTAAGAGATTATTTCTTCGTACTTATCAAATAGCTGAAGATCCTTGCTATGACGTAATTGTTGTAAAATACGGTAAAAGCCTAATTCTCGTAAACGTGCTTGCCGCTGCGCAGCTCCAGGTTCCTCCCTCCAGACTAGGTTGCACACACAAAAGACCGCTGCGACTTGCAGCTTTACATTGCTATGCATCTGAGCGAATATAAAAGATTTATGAGCACCCCGCCTGCCGCTTCGACAAAGTGTCGCGTCGTAAGGCTACGTGTTGTATTATTCTAATAAACGAGGAGAAGTAAACGCTGAGAACCCGTGCAGAAGTATTCACTTTCTCTCTGTTACGCACCATGTAATCCATAAGTTTCTTAAGCACATCTTCGTTGGCCATAATGTGATCTTTCGCCCGATTCCCATCGGCCACGTTCGCTAAGATACAGAGAGCTTGCTCCTTCACGTCCGGCGGATGCCTCGGATCCTCCAGGACCAGTATAACCGCCTGCATAACGTGGGCGGCGTGCTCGCCCATTATGCGATCGATGTGCGCTTTCGTCGAGAGCAAGTTCCGCAGCAAGCCCAGCGTCTTCATTAACACCGGTATGTCTTGGTCGGCCAGAAGGCAGAAGATCTGATCTGTACCCAGGCACGACAGTATCTGCAATTTCACTTGCTGCTCGGCTTGGAAAGCCACGTTCATCAGCGCCCAGATCCCGTTCAATCGCAACGCCGGCGTACACCGTTTAGTCAGCGAACAGAGCAACTCTATCCCGCCGGACTCGAGAATTGGTTCTTTGCTCGGACTAAATTCCAACAATAAGTTACACAAGGTACTCGAGGCAACAGTCAATAAATCAACTTCACTCTCGCCCCTACCTGTACGATACAATCATATCAACCATTAATGACAGTAGATGTTATTAGTAAATTACTAGGATAAGTAGGTGTTGCTTTCATTTATCGCGAAATTGTATATCCCATGTTTCAAGGCGGGTACAAGAGTATTAAGCCGGGAATCCACCGGGAGGCTAAGCTATTCTACGTTTTAAAAAATTTAACTTCAATATATTCTTATGGAACAGTTTCCACCAAAAACTAAGTTAAAACATAGCATCGCATAGCATAGCTTAGCTTAGCTTCCCAGATTTAGATATCCCCGAAAGTCTTTAGTGAGAATGGAGTCACTTTGAACACCGTCGCTCATTTTGAAGAAGCGAAATTAATTAATTACTATCAATTTCTTCACTTCGCCAAAATACACGACGGCCTTAATCGACCAGAATTCAGAGAAAAAAATAATTCTTGTATAACCGATAGATCTATGCGATATACATTTCTCACGTCGGTATTAATGGTAAGTGTAACCATATTTTACCCTCCAGTCCTTTGTCTGCACCGTGTAAGAGCTGCATGAGTGGTCTCCAAACGGCATGATCTTGAAAGGTTGTTCGGAGTTGCTGAACGCTTCTAGAGAGCGAATGCAGACACCTGACCGCCGCCAGGCGCACATGGGAACCCCCGGGATCCTGAAGACCGGACACCACTTGCTCCATAAGGCTCTCCGTTTCGATAATACGTTTCCGAATATCTTCGTCATTGGCGCCGAGGGACGCGAATGCCCTGAACGCAGCCTGTCGCATGTCTTGCGTCAACGTCGCATCTTGCACCTGAAAGTATTAACAATTTCAAGCATGCGAAACAGACACACCAGCGACCGCAATCGTACTTACATGCGGGTGAGGTCGCAACAGTTCCGCGAGAGTGGGGATTAAATGGTTACTGATGGAAGCTAAACGCTGTAGCTCGGTATTTACTTCGGTAAGGAAAGCCAGGGTCTCGGCCGCGGCCACTCTTTCGCGTGGCGGGCGATCTCGATGGCAGAGCCTTACCAAACAAGGTAAAGCACGGTATATAATTCTCGGATCTTTGTACAACAAGACTCCAGTTCTATGCATGTACGTAACGCATCTTGCAGCCTCGAGCTGAATTAAGGAGCTCTTGTCGCGACCCATTAATTGCCCTAACGCCACAGGCACGAGTCTACCTTGTATCGTATTACTGGTAGTCGCCGAAGCGACCATTACGCATACCCTATAATTCTTGTAGCACATATTCGCTAGACAAGCCAGAGCCGACAACTGCACGTCCGGTAGCGGGGAGTCCAGTTGCATCGCTAAAGTTTCAACCGCGCCTCCTTTGGATAACGCATTCTGCTCCTCTGTTGTCTAACCCGAAAACAGAGATAGGGTCAAGCGTTACGTAACAGATTTACCCCGAATTTAATCGTCTCCTCACCTTGCAGGCTGTCGTTAGGATCGTCGCCACGCAAATCTGACAAGTAACGGATCGATTGGCTAACGACACCAATCTCGGCACCAAGGCGGCGTCTTGGTATATCGAGTGAACCGGAGCGGCGGGATGTTGAAATACTGTGCGTAAACAACGTAAGCAAGCTTCGTTTAACAAGTCAGATACTTTCGGCTTGCCTTCCGGCGGCGCGTCTGAGACGGGTGTGGATAACAAAACCTGAAAAAGCAACGGCACTACGCCGAGATCTATGAGTGCCAGCACATGCTGATCTGTTCCCTTGGCTAGGGAGCCCAAAGTCACGGCGGACTCGAGCCTTATGCGATCTCCGATCGTGCCTGATAGATCGCCGAGGAGTTGCAGCAAACGAGGTACTACGCCCTGAGCTATTACGGAGCCCTTCTGTCTGTTACTCCCAATGACAGAATTTTTTAGGCATCTAGGGGAACGAATAGGAATTAAATGCGACGTAGGGTCGATTGAGGGTAGATTGATAGAAAACGAAACTGAGAATGTCAGCGAATATTAAAGCAATTTCGGGAACGTTGCCCGGTGAATATCTCCATTACACTGTGCTTCGCGATGATTCCCCTAATTAGTAACCTTTCGGCGAATGAATTTAGAGGTTAGGCGGGACTTCTACTCACATAATAGCTTCTAAGCATTTTTGTGGATCTGGCGAGTACAGCTCATCGATGTAACTTCTCGAGCTCTCAACATCCTGCGATATAATCAGGCGGTCATTTATCCGTTGGTATTTTACAATGGAAAGTGGGATGCGAATTGATTGTCAAAAGCAGAAGAAAACCGGTAAAACGTTCGCCTTCTAAATGCTCTCCACTCACCATGAATGGCTGCATCACCGAGACCATAGTTCCCCTTTCACGTTTTTACATAAATATATCACGACGTTCACTAACAAATATCCTGAAACGATCCACCGACCACCACGAGGAATCGTTAAATTCAGTTTGTTTGTTACGTGAACGCTCACCGTTCCATTTGGCAGGATTTGCGTTCTGAAAACAGTTCTCACCAATTTCACTGTTACCACTGTTACGTTACGGAATTGTCCTGGCAATATCTAGTGAAAAAAATGCGATTTTATACTTACACCGGCGTGGGCGTGTTTTCGCGACGAGGCGTGTCGATCCTGTGCATGGCTGGGCGTGTTTTCACGGCGATATTTTCTGGAAAGCAGCGGAAGTATTATAGTACATTCGGCAACCCGCACTAGTGCGCACTGAGTGCGAACTTTTTCAGTGCGATACCATGCCACACATTCGGGTGAAACTAGAGCTGGCTCAGCTCTGTTCTGGTGGATTCTGGTTAATCTCAAGACCATCTCAAGATTATGACCCTATTGGTAAATTCTGTGAGAGCGCCATCTACGGTTTGAAGCTCTGCAATCGGGTCAATCGCGTTACAGAACTGGTCTCACACAAGTATTGAAATAGTGCAATAATGTTATTGACATTAAATAGTCTGTTAAATATTACAAAATCGATTATCAAACAGTCGAAATTCACAATATTGCCAAATACATGTGACAGGTAACCTGATTTGAGTGCTTTAATTTTCGCCACCAGATTGCGTAGCGGAAATAAGAAAATGCCAATCTATCCACAGACAGTGTTCGCCTGAGATTTTATGCCCAACATTCCAAAAAGAATTTTATTTACGAATGTGACTTTCGAGGATAATGGTAAAACGGAAGTTTACCTCCGAAAAGATAGTCCCTCATTTTAGAGTACCTATATATAAACGATACATAAATCGGTTATGTATCGTTTGTACATCATTGTTCATTAATTTATATTATTTGTTCATCAATTGACGATTTATAATAAATTAAACAAATTTGACTGATTTTTTTCACCCAGCCCCTCAGTTATATTTTTTTTTCATTATTTATGAATAATTTCATGTGGAATCGATCGTTCGTCGTTTGCACATCTTTGTTCGCTCATTTTTATTACTTGTTCACAAGCAATTGTCCTATCGTATTTTCTATAATACACAAGTCAGGTTCTTAAAATATTTTTCTTCATGTTATAGATAAAACTTGGGAATATTTCTCCGTGGACAGGAACTTGCAGTGGGACAAATGATGGAAAGCTGTTAACTTCAACAATGAACATAAGAAGACAATGATTTTATATATACAGTGAAGTGATTATATAGACTAAGAGTGAAAATATATTTATTATTTATATACTTACATAAATAATCACTTGTACATGATTGAATCACTTTTTTGTAATATTTTGAACATGCATTAATGAAAATAAAGAGAAAAATACTATACAAAACTGTGTTATCATTGAAAAAACCTTCTTCCCGCGAAAAATGCACAAAGTTGCAAAACTTGACTTCTAAGGAGAACGCACAAAGTTGCAAATGAAATTGGGTGTTCGAGAAATAAATTCCAGGTTTGCAACTATGTGCGTTTTCGCGGGGAGCTCAACAAAGTTGCTAACCGAAATTTGACTCCCCGCGAAAATGCAACAAAGTTGCAAAGGTCAAAATTTTTGCAACAATGTTGGAAATGAAAATCGCCTGTTCGCAAGAAAAAAACTCGGTTTGCAACTTTGTTGAGATTTCGTGGGGAGTCAGAATCCGGTTAGCAACTTTGTTGAACGCCAAAATCTTCGAATATCTTCTTCAGACTATTCCGATCTCAACGGATTTGGACGCCCCGCGAAAATGTAACAAAGTTGCAAGGGTCTAAATTTTTGCAACAATGTTGGAATCGAAAATCGCCGGTTCGCAAGAGAAAAACTCGGTTTGCAACTTTGTTGAGGGTGGGCGACGAGGGCGTTTCTAAAAATGCTCGGATCGCTTCGTTCGCAGTTTCCCTATTTTTGCACGGAAAAGCTAGGTTCTACTCTTGAAGTTCTTAAAAAATTCGGTCAAAAATGCCCTAGGACCAACCGTTACGGAGATACAGCGCTTTAAAGTATTTACTGTAGTCTGAAGAAGATATTCGAAGATTTTGGCGTTCAACAAAGTTGCTAACCGGAATCTGACTCCCCGCGAAATCTCAACAAAGTTGCAAACCGAGTTTTTCTCTTGCGAACCGGCGATTTTCGATTCCAACATTGTTGCAAAAATTTAGACGCTTGCAACTTTGTTACATTTTCGCGGGGCGTCCAAATCCGTTGAGATCGGAATAGTCTGAAGAAGATATTCGAAGATTTTGGCGTTCAACAAAGTTGCTAACCGGAATCTGACTCCCCGCGAAATCTCAACAAAGTTGCAAACCGAGTTTTTCTCTTGCGAACCGGCGATTTTCGATTCCAACATTGTTTCAAAAATTTAGACCCTTGCAACTTTGTTACATTTTCGCGGGGCGTCCAAATCCGTTGAGATCGGAATAGTCTGAAGAAGATATTCGAAGATTTTGGCGTTCAACAAAGTTGCTAACCGGAATCTGACTCCCCGCGAAATCTCAACAAAGTTGCAAACCGAGTTTTTCTCTTGCGAACCGGCGATTTTCGATTCCAACATTGTTGCAAAAATTTAGACCCTTGCAACTTTGTTACATTTTCGCGGGGCGTCCAAATCCGTTGAGATCGGAATAGTCTGAAGAAGATATTCGAAGATTTTGGCGTTCAACAAAGTTGCTAACCGGAATCTGACTCCCCGCGAAATCTCAACAAAGTTGCAAACCGAGTTTTTCTCTTGCGAACCGGCGATTTTCGATTCCAACATTGTTGCAAAAATTTAGACCCTTGCAACTTTGTTACATTTTCGCGGGGCGTCCAAATCCGTTGAGATCGGAATAGTCTGAAGAAGATATTCGAAGATTTTGGCGTTCAACAAAGTTGCTAACCGGAATCTGACTCCCCGCGAAATCTCAACAAAGTTGCAAACCGAGTTTTTCTCTTGCGAACCGGCGATTTTCGATTCCAACATTGTTGCAAAAATTTAGACCCTTGCAACTTTGTTACATTTTCGCGGGGCGTCCAAATCCGTTGAGATCGGAATAGTCTGAAGAAGATATTCGAAGATTTTGGCGTTCAACAAAGTTGCTAACCGGATTCTGACTCCCCACGAAATCTCAACAAAGTTGCAAACCGAGTTTTTTTCTTGCGAACAGGCGATTTTCATTTCCAACATTGTTGCAAAAATTTTGACCTTTGCAACTTTGTTGCATTTTCGCGGGAAGCTCAAAACCAGTATGTAAACTTATCAACTATTATGTGTGTTGTGTGTTGAGTGCTGTGTTGCAAGTGTGATAGTGTTGTAAGACTGCTAGTATTGTGAGGGTGGCAGCGTAGTAAGTGTGATAGTGTCGTAAGTGTGAAAGGGAATTTCGTGATAGTGAAGGTGTGAAAAATATGTAGGAAAAATGTAGGAATTGTTTGAAATGATAAATAAAATTGAAGTTATACATTATATACGGCTTTATTTTTTTTAATACACCCTACATGTTTCCACTATTCCTGTATTATCCTATATTACAGTTTCACAGCGTTTCCTCACAATTGCTGTGTTACCACGCTACATCACTTCATAGTTCTCAATTTACATTCCACACTTCACATTCTACACTGCACATTCCATACTGCACATTCCACACTTCACATTCCATACTTCAAACATGAAATTAGTCTTCCCGTGAAATCTCAAAAAAGTTGCAAACCGAGTTTTTCTCTTGCGAACAGGCGATTTTCATTTCCAACATTGTTGCAAAAATTTTGACCCTTGCAACTTTGTTACATTTTCGCGGGGCGTCCAAATCCGTTGAGATCGGAATAGTCTGAAGAAGATATTCGAAGATTTTGGCGTTCAACAAAGTTGCTAACCGGAATCTGACTCCCCGCGAAATCTCAACAAAGTTGCAAACCGAGTTTTTCTCTTGCGAACCGGCGATTTTCGATTCCAACATTGTTGCAAAAATTTAGACCCTTGCAACTTTGTTACATTTTCGCGGGGCGTCCAAATCCGTTGAGATCGGAATAGTCTGAAGAAGATATTCGAAGATTTTGGCGTTCAACAAAGTTGCTAACCGGAATCTGACTCCCCGCGAAATCTCAACAAAGTTGCAAACCGAGTTTTTCTCTTGCGAACCGGCGATTTTCGATTCCAACATTGTTGCAAAAATTTAGACCCTTGCAACTTTGTTACATTTTCGCGGGGCGTCCAAATCCGTTGAGATCGGAATAGTCTGAAGAAGATATTCGAAGATTTTGGCGTTCAACAAAGTTGCTAACCGGAATCTGACTCCCCGCGAAATCTCAACAAAGTTGCAAACCGAGTTTTTCTCTTGCGAACCGGCGATTTTCGATTCCAACATTGTTGCAAAAATTTAGACCCTTGCAACTTTGTTACATTTTCGCGGGGCGTCCAAATCCGTTGAGATCGGAATAGTCTGAAGAAGATATTCGAAGATTTTGGCGTTCAACAAAGTTGCTAACCGGAATCTGACTCCCCGCGAAATCTCAACAAAGTTGCAAACCGAGTTTTTCTCTTGCGAACCGGCGATTTTCGATTCCAACATTGTTGCAAAAATTTAGACCCTTGCAACTTTGTTACATTTTCGCGGGGCGTCCAAATCCGTTGAGATCGGAATAGTCTGAAGAAGATATTCGAAGATTTTGGCGTTCAACAAAGTTGCTAACCGGAATCTGACTCCCCGCGAAATCTCAACAAAGTTGCAAACCGAGTTTTTCTCTTGCGAACCGGCGATTTTCGATTCCAACATTGTTGCAAAAATTTAGACCCTTGCAACTTTGTTACATTTTCGCGGGGCGTCCAAATCCGTTGAGATCGGAATAGTCTGAAGAAGATATTCGAAGATTTTGGCGTTCAACAAAGTTGCTAACCGGAATCTGACTCCCCGCGAAATCTCAACAAAGTTGCAAACCGAGTTTTTCTCTTGCGAACCGGCGATTTTCGATTCCAACATTGTTGCAAAAATTTAGACCCTTGCAACTTTGTTACATTTTCGCGGGGCGTCCAAATCCGTTGAGATCGGAATAGTCTGAAGAAGATATTCGAAGATTTTGGCGTTCAACAAAGTTGCTAACCGGAATCTGACTCCCCGCGAAATCTCAACAAAGTTGCAAACCGAGTTTTTCTCTTGCGAACCGGCGATTTTCGATTCCAACATTGTTGCAAAAATTTAGACCCTTGCAACTTTGTTACATTTTCGCGGGGCGTCCAAATCCGTTGAGATCGGAATAGTCTGAAGAAGATATTCGAAGATTTTGGCGTTCAACAAAGTTGCTAACCGGATTCTGACTCCCCACGAAATCTCAACAAAGTTGCAAACCGAGTTTTTTTCTTGCGAACAGGCGATTTTCATTTCCAACATTGTTGCAAAAATTTTGACCTTTGCAACTTTGTTGCATTTTCGCGGGAAGCTCAAAACCAGTATGTAAACTTATCAACTATTATGTGTGTTGTGTGTTGAGTGCTGTGTTGCAAGTGTGATAGTGTTGTAAGACTGCTAGTATTGTGAGGGTGGCAGCGTAGTAAGTGTGATAGTGTCGTAAGTGTGAAAGGGAATTTCGTGATAGTGAAGGTGTGAAAAATATGTAGGAAAAATGTAGGAATTGTTTGAAATGATAAATAAAATTGAAGTTATACATTATATACGGCTTTATTTTTTTTTATACACTCTACATGTTTCCACTATTCCTGTATTATCCTATATTACAGTTTCACAGCGTTTCCTCACAATTGCTGTGTTACCACGCTACATCACTTCATAGTTCTCAATTTACATTCCACACTTCACATTCTACACTGCACATTCCATACTGCACATTCCACACTTCACATTCCATACTTCAAACATGAAATTAGTCTTCCCGTGAAATCTCAAAAAAGTTGCAAACCGAGTTTTTCTCTTGCGAACAGGCGATTTTCATTTCCAACATTGTTGCAAAAATTTTGACCCTTGCAACTTTGTTACATTTTCGCGGGGCGTCCAAATCCGTTGAGATCGGAATAGTCTGAAGAAGATATTCGAAGATTTTGGCGTTCAACAAAGTTGCTAACCGGAATCTGACTCCCCGCGAAATCTCAACAAAGTTGCAAACCGAGTTTTTCTCTTGCGAACCGGCGATTTTCGATTCCAACATTGTTGCAAAAATTTAGACCCTTGCAACTTTGTTACATTTTCGCGGGGCGTCCAAATCCGTTGAGATCGGAATAGTCTGAAGAAGATATTCGAAGATTTTGGCGTTCAACAAAGTTGCTAACCGGAATCTGACTCCCCGCGAAATCTCAACAAAGTTGCAAACCGAGTTTTTCTCTTGCGAACCGGCGATTTTCGATTCCAACATTGTTGCAAAAATTTAGACCCTTGCAACTTTGTTACATTTTCGCGGGGCGTCCAAATCCGTTGAGATCGGAATAGTCTGAAGAAGATATTCGAAGATTTTGGCGTTCAACAAAGTTGCTAACCGGAATCTGACTCCCCGCGAAATCTCAACAAAGTTGCAAACCGAGTTTTTCTCTTGCGAACCGGCGATTTTCGATTCCAACATTGTTGCAAAAATTTAGACCCTTGCAACTTTGTTACATTTTCGCGGGGCGTCCAAATCCGTTGAGATCGGAATAGTCTGAAGAAGATATTCGAAGATTTTGGCGTTCAACAAAGTTGCTAACCGGAATCTGACTCCCCGCGAAATCTCAACAAAGTTGCAAACCGAGTTTTTCTCTTGCGAACCGGCGATTTTCGATTCCAACATTGTTGCAAAAATTTAGACCCTTGCAACTTTGTTACATTTTCGCGGGGCGTCCAAATCCGTTGAGATCGGAATAGTCTGAAGAAGATATTCGAAGATTTTGGCGTTCAACAAAGTTGCTAACCGGAATCTGACTCCCCGCGAAATCTCAACAAAGTTGCAAACCGAGTTTTTCTCTTGCGAACCGGCGATTTTCGATTCCAACATTGTTGCAAAAATTTAGACCCTTGCAACTTTGTTACATTTTCGCGGGGCGTCCAAATCCGTTGAGATCGGAATAGTCTGAAGAAGATATTCGAAGATTTTGGCGTTCAACAAAGTTGCTAACCGGATTCTGACTCCCCACGAAATCTCAACAAAGTTGCAAACCGAGTTTTTTTCTTGCGAACAGGCGATTTTCATTTCCAACATTGTTGCAAAAATTTTGACCTTTGCAACTTTGTTGCATTTTCGCGGGAAGCTCAAAACCAGTATGTAAACTTATCAACTATTATGTGTGTTGTGTGTTGAGTGCTGTGTTGCAAGTGTGATAGTGTTGTAAGACTGCTAGTATTGTGAGGGTGGCAGCGTAGTAAGTGTGATAGTGTCGTAAGTGTGAAAGGGAATTTCGTGATAGTGAAGGTGTGAAAAATATGTAGGAAAAATGTAGGAATTGTTTGAAATGATAAATAAAATTGAAGTTATACATTATATACGGCTTTATTTTTTTTTATACACCCTACATGTTTCCACTATTCCTGTATTATCCTATATTACAGTTTCACAGCGTTTCCTCACAATTGCTGTGTTACCACGCTACATCACTTCATAGTTCTCAATTTACATTCCACACTTCACATTCTACACTGCACATTCCATACTGCACATTCCACACTTCACATTCCATACTTCAAACATGAAATTAGTCTTCCCGTGAAATCTCAAAAAAGTTGCAAACCGAGTTTTTCTCTTGCGAACAGGCGATTTTCATTTCCAACATTGTTGCAAAAATTTTGACCCTTGCAACTTTGTTACATTTTCGCGGGGCGTCCAAATCCGTTGAGATCGGAATAGTCTGAAGAAGATATTCGAAGATTTTGGCGTTCAACAAAGTTGCTAACCGGAATCTGACTCCCCGCGAAATCTCAACAAAGTTGCAAACCGAGTTTTTCTCTTGCGAACCGGCGATTTTCGATTCCAACATTGTTGCAAAAATTTAGACCCTTGCAACTTTGTTACATTTTCGCGGGGCGTCCAAATCCGTTGAGATCGGAATAGTCTGAAGAAGATATTCGAAGATTTTGGCGTTCAACAAAGTTGCTAACCGGAATCTGACTCCCCGCGAAATCTCAACAAAGTTGCAAACCGAGTTTTTCTCTTGCGAACCGGCGATTTTCGATTCCAACATTGTTGCAAAAATTTAGACCCTTGCAACTTTGTTACATTTTCGCGGGGCGTCCAAATCCGTTGAGATCGGAATAGTCTGAAGAAGATATTCGAAGATTTTGGCGTTCAACAAAGTTGCTAACCGGAATCTGACTCCCCGCGAAATCTCAACAAAGTTGCAAACCGAGTTTTTCTCTTGCGAACCGGCGATTTTCGATTCCAACATTGTTGCAAAAATTTAGACCCTTGCAACTTTGTTACATTTTCGCGGGGCGTCCAAATCCGTTGAGATCGGAATAGTCTGAAGAAGATATTCGAAGATTTTGGCGTTCAACAAAGTTGCTAACCGGAATCTGACTCCCCGCGAAATCTCAACAAAGTTGCAAACCGAGTTTTTCTCTTGCGAACCGGCGATTTTCGATTCCAACATTGTTGCAAAAATTTAGACCCTTGCAACTTTGTTACATTTTCGCGGGGCGTCCAAATCCGTTGAGATCGGAATAGTCTGAAGAAGATATTCGAAGATTTTGGCGTTCAACAAAGTTGCTAACCGGAATCTGACTCCCCGCGAAATCTCAACAAAGTTGCAAACCGAGTTTTTCTCTTGCGAACCGGCGATTTTCGATTCCAACATTGTTGCAAAAATTTAGACCCTTGCAACTTTGTTACATTTTCGCGGGGCGTCCAAATCCGTTGAGATCGGAATAGTCTGAAGAAGATATTCGAAGATTTTGGCGTTCAACAAAGTTGCTAACCGGATTCTGACTCCCCACGAAATCTCAACAAAGTTGCAAACCGAGTTTTTTTCTTGCGAACAGGCGATTTTCATTTCCAACATTGTTGCAAAAATTTTGACCTTTGCAACTTTGTTGCATTTTCGCGGGAAGCTCAAAACCAGTATGTAAACTTATCAACTATTATGTGTGTTGTGTGTTGAGTGCTGTGTTGCAAGTGTGATAGTGTTGTAAGACTGCTAGTATTGTGAGGGTGGCAGCGTAGTAAGTGTGATAGTGTCGTAAGTGTGAAAGGGAATTTCGTGATAGTGAAGGTGTGAAAAATATGTAGGAAAAATGTAGGAATTGTTTGAAATGATAAATAAAATTGAAGTTATACATTATATACGGCTTTATTTTTTTTATACACCCTACATGTTTCCACTATTCCTGTATTATCCTATATTACAGTTTCACAGCGTTTCCTCACAATTGCTGTGTTACCACGCTACATCACTTCATAGTTCTCAATTTACATTCCACACTTCACATTCTACACTGCACATTCCATACTGCACATTCCACACTTCACATTCCATACTTCAAACATGAAATTAGTCTTCCCGTGAAATCTCAACAAAGTTGCAAACCGAGTTTTTCTCTTGCGAACCGGCGATTTTCGATTCCAACATTGTTGCAAAAATTTAGACCCTTGCAACTTTGTTACATTTTCGCGGGGCGTCCAAATCCGTTGAGATCGGAATAGTCTGAAGAAGATATTCGAAGATTTTGGCGTTCAACAAAGTTGCTAACCGGAATCTGACTCCCCGCGAAATCTTAACAAAGTTGCAAACCGAGTTTTTCTCTTGCGAACCGGCGATTTTCGATTCCAACATTGTTGCAAAAATTTAGACCCTTGCAACTTTGTTACATTTTCGCGGGGCGTCCAAATCCGTTGAGATCGGAATAGTCTGAAGAAGATATTCGAAGATTTTGGCGTTCAACAAAGTTGCTAACCGGAATCTGACTCCCCGCGAAATCTCAACAAAGTTGCAAACCGAGTTTTTCTCTTGCGAACCGGCGATTTTCGATTCCAACATTGTTGCAAAAATTTAGACCCTTGCAACTTTGTTACATTTTCGCGGGGCGTCCAAATCCGTTGAGATCGGAATAGTCTGAAGAAGATATTCGAAGATTTTGGCGTTCAACAAAGTTGCTAACCGGAATCTGACTCCCCGCGAAATCTCAACAAAGTTGCAAACCGAGTTTTTCTCTTGCGAACCGGCGATTTTCGATTCCAACATTGTTGCAAAAATTTAGACCCTTGCAACTTTGTTACATTTTCGCGGGGCATCCAAATCCGTTGAGATCGGAATAGTCTGAAGAAGATATTCGAAGATTTTGGCGTTCAACAAAGTTGCTAACCGGAATCTGACTCCCCGCGAAATCTCAACAAAGTTGCAAACCGAGTTTTTCTCTTGCGAACCGGCGATTTTCGATTCCAACATTGTTGCAAAAATTTAGACCCTTGCAACTTTGTTACATTTTCGCGGGGCGTCCAAATCCGTTGAGATCGGAATAGTCTGAAGAAGATATTCGAAGATTTTGGCGTTCAACAAAGTTGCTAACCGGAATCTGACTCCCCGCGAAATCTCAACAAAGTTGCAAACCGAGTTTTTCTCTTGCGAACCGGCGATTTTCGATTCCAACATTGTTGCAAAAATTTAGACCCTTGCAACTTTGTTACATTTTCGCGGGGCGTCCAAATCCGTTGAGATCGGAATAGTCTGAAGAAGATATTCGAAGATTTTGGCGTTCAACAAAGTTGCTAACCGGAATCTGACTCCCCGCGAAATCTCAACAAAGTTGCAAACCGAGTTTTTCTCTTGCGAACCGGCGATTTTCATTTCCAACATTGTTGCAAAAATTTTGACCCTTGCAACTTTGTTACATTTTCGCGGGGCGCTCAATAGCTTACCTGAATACTTACCATATTTTGCGTGATCATGAGGCGATTGGTTCTTAACACTAGAGCAATGTAGAAGTAGTGTGACGTGATGTGTTGAAATCAATAAAGTTTGAAAGTAGGGAATGGTATGTTTAAAACAGTGCGTTAATGTAAAGATTTTTAAAAACAGCTCAGTGTGGAAGGATCATTTTAGATGTTCTTTTTATCATGTCTTTTATATATAACTTGGAATCGGAAGGAGCAAGTAGTGGAAGGAAGGCTCGTTAAATAATAATAGTCTTTTATCACTTAACTACATTTTATTGAAATAAGTGAAATGCGATACAATCAAATCTTACAAATGCGTTCGTAATATAGTAGATGTAGTCTTATTCCAACCGACTCGCGGGTCACACGTAGTGCCAGAGCACTGTGACTTATTTTCAATAGCAAAAACAGTATTTTATATTTGTTCTTAACTTTCCTGAAGATGATCTAAACCAAGATCGAAACGTCGAAAGCTTATATAATTATAATTGCAAAATAGCTTGTTTTTATTGTTTTAAATTGACCGATCCTGTGCGCCGAAATCATATATAATAGTAGATATATGTACTTCATAATTTAGGTAGATCCGAAATGCAGCAAGTGATCCCTTTTAACGCCTTTTATTCCCCCAAACCCATGTTTCAGGCCAGATTGTGTCGGTATACAGCGCGCGGCATTACTCGTGTCTACTCCTGTAACATTTTTTCGACATCGATTTTACGCATTATAGTAAAGAAGAATGTAAACTATTGTAAATAAAAAAGGGAGGGAAGTTGTACGAAATGTTTGTACGGGAAGTTGTACGGGATGTTTGATCGAAATCCCACGAGAGAGAAAGAAATATACACCATTTCACTCTTGACAGCTCTGTTCTGGTGGATTCTGGTTAAGAATGGAGATAGTGATTTTTTATCTTGAGTGAATTTGCTTTTCGTGATCATAATTCTTAACATTGATTGAATAATTTTTTATAAACTACATCAATATAGCTTATGTTAGAGTCAAAGCGTTACTTGAGCGCAATTCAGCGAATTTATACATCCTCTACTAGTCAATGTATGCACACATTGATTTATTTGGCTAAAGTATACACATATTTTTTAACTAAAGTGAAGAAATATTCGTTATATATAATATACATCTGAACTTGTATAAGAACATTTGGGAATGTTTTAAGAGAAATTGGGGTTATGTGACGCCTGTAAAAAAACAGTTATGCTCTCCACCCATCAGAAGCGATCACGAAAAATCGGTTCGCATAGTCTCCCATCTTGGCGTTGATTGGTTTGGCGTCACGGCGTCATCACGCGCATGCTCAGATCGCCATCTTGAGCACATTCTCATTGGTGTGAAGTAGTGTGAAGATCATTTCACGCGCATAGTTTTCTATAAGTTGGCTACACTGGAGGCTGCTCTGACTGCACTACCAAAAATCGCAGTGCGAGAAAGGTTGCACTAGTGCGGTGTATTCTGTTCATCCGAATACGAAGTTTGCACTACACCAGGGCAGTTCTTGGCGCCGAATACGATACAAGATTGCTCGTATGTAAAATCCTTTGTAATCGTGCCAGAAAACCCTAGAAAACATGCTGCACTGGCACGGTGCTGAGGCAGCACCGGCATAGCGCGAAACTGCGCCAGTGCAGTGCCAGTGCGTGTCTGCCGAATCCGCTATTAGAACCATGTTTTTCGGAATTCTGGAATATGAAAATCGATTTTTTCAAAAGTCGGTTTTTGTATGTACATATGAACCCTAATAGACAATGGGTGAATTTAAGCGCGATGTCAAAAAAGTTACTCTTTCTTTTCTGCTTATATCAAATAAATAAATCGAGAAACAGGTATAAAATTTTTTGATATTGTGCTTTATTCTCGAGAAAATCGACTTGGAAATTCTTGACGTTGCGTTCAGTCGGATACGGGAAAACCTATCGTAATGAAAATCACGAGCGATTTGGGCGTAAGTACAATTCACCCAATATGGAAGTCCAAATTTGCGTTTGAATTTTAAAATTTTCCCGCCACTCAAAGTGTTGAAGCTTTTTTCTTCCGCGTGCGCGAAAGCAAATATTCAAATCTGGATGTTTTTAATTTTTCGTAGGATGAATCTTCAATATGAAAAAAATGAGATATATATTGTTATTCATTGTATAATATATTCGCATTACAGTTTGAAGCCATTTTGAAAACGTTTTAAATTTGACACTCGTGGTATAGTAACATTCGTGTTGCTATTGGTAAGCTTGAAATTTATCAATTGGCGCGTGTGGCGCGCATTCGTTAACAAAACAGCCGAAGAGATTCGAATCTCATTGAGCTTGTATTTTTATAAATAATATTTGTACTAAAAATTCAACTAACCATGATTATCGAATCGCTGGACGAGTATTTGGAGACTGTAACCGGATACATATTCGATAACGATAAAATCGTGAGTATTTTAAACCTCAAATTTTTATGATCTGCCACTGTTTCTTTCATTCCCATATTGATTTACGAAAACGTGTTTCTTAACTGTACAAATACTTAAAATGGCTTTAGGTAACGTACAAATGGTTGAGCAAAGAATTGGAAGTGCATGTCAATATTGCAAAGCAGATTTTATGGGAATTCTGGCGCAGACACAAGGAGGAGAAAAACTTTGACTGCGCCTTCTTATTAATGGGTCTTTTACACGACGGGGGTATGCGAGTCGAAGTTGTGAAAGAGAAAGACTTACAAACTGTGAAAGAAAAATTTACCAAGGTTTTGTCCGAACACATTTACAGCCTCCAAAAAGTGCTGCCCGAAATACAGCTACTCGGACTCGCAGAAAATGGAGACGTCAAATACAGCGCGATCAAGTGTTTTGAGAATAATGAGCGTAGTGACGAGGAGATACATAAATTACGATGGGGTGTTGCTTCGAGCGAAGTACAATGCATCCCTCAAGAAAAAGCAAAACCGATACCCGAACCCGTTAAGGAACAGAAGGAAAAGAGTCCAGAAAAGAAGCAGGCTGATGCAAAGAAAACTACTCAGAAGAAGGGTTTCAATAACCTTTTTGGGAAAATGAGTAACAAGCAAAAAAGCCCGTCGTCGTCCAATGCGGAGAAAATGGAAGTAAACAGTAGCAGTCATGCAAAGCAAACGTCAGCTGAGTCATCGAAGAAGGCTGGACAGAAAGGTGGACTCAGCAGTTTCTTGCAGCAAGGCAAAAATCTTGGAAAAACTGCGAATTCTGTGTTTCCGGAAGCAAAGAAAAATACAGATTCCACGACGAAGGAAAGTACCAGTTCCACGGCAAAGGAAACTACGAGTTCCACAATAAAGGAAAGTACGAGTTCCACGACGAAAGAAAGTCCATTGAAGAAAGTTACTTTGGAAAAGAATAATAAGCAAAAGAAGAATACACAAGGGAAGAAGCGCACCCGAAGCAAAGAAAAGAATGATATTGTAAAGAAGCGAAAGCGCATTGCAATACTGAGTGATTCTAGCGATGGAGGATCATCCAACGGAGAACAGGAAGAAGAGATGGAGCTGTCACCTTCCCCTGAAACTGTTTCTCCCGTGAAAGCACGTTCTCCGTCTCCACCGAAAGTCAAGCTCGAAGGTGGAAAGCGTAAGGTTTTAAAGAAGGTAGATAAAACATTTCAAGAGGATGGTTTCTTCGTAACGAAGAAGGTGCATGTTTACGAGAGCTGTTCCGAGGATGAACCAGAGGTTGTGGAGCAACCGAAGAAGCCTGTGACACCCGAGTCACGTCCAGAAACAAAAGGAAAGAAAATCACTAAGCAAACGTCTTTGATGAGCTTCTTTAAAAAATCATAGCATATCTTACCGTATTTTACAATTTAGAACGTAAATGCATGCTTGCCCATTAAAATATTGAAATTATGAAATTTTAAAGCATTATAAATATGAATAAAATTGAGTTTTATGAATGAGATGTAAAGTACTTATCTTCAGGTTGGAATTATTAGCTCGATTCCGAGTATAAAGTAGATACCATGAAATAGATATGTAGAATCACCTGCTAAACACAATTATCAGATATGTTATCACGAGTAAACCTGTGCTGATGCTACGCCCTATATAGTGAGTAATAGCAACCATACAGTGATTGTCCAAGTTCGAAGTATCTTTGACATGAATTAAATTACAACTCGTACGATGTTTCTTTACTTCCGTTTAATTGGATTTTGTTTCCTGTGCTTAGTTTCAACTTCGGTATGTGATATATGTTCAACATGCTCGTGTTCAACTACAAATAAGAACAATCATGTGAGCCCTGTTGGTAAGATTCAATTTTGAAATAAACATTTTATTAAGGAGGAGCCATATTTAAGACGCTAGGAATAAGGTGATTTTTGGGAATTTTTTTCTAAGAAACTGTTGATGGATCTTTTCCAAACTTTCAGGGTATTTTAGTTCACATTCAAATGATAAAAATTAATTTTTTCGTTACAAACTGTTCGGTAGAAATGGAGATGTGGTCCTAATTCTTCACTGAAATAAAAAAACCAAGGATTTTCTTATTTCTCATTTAATTACATTGTCGATGGACCTAAAACTATTATAAATAAATTAAATTGTAATTAAATGTACGAAATATCTTGGGGCAGAATCGTAACTTTTTCTTTGAAGTCCCATTAATTTGTCAACTTTAACTTTTTTTCGTTTGTTAGGTCCATCGGCAATGTAATTATACGAGAAATAAGAAAAACCTTGGTTTTTTTATTTCAGGGAAGAAATTGGGGCCTCCAACGTAATTGCAAATTTAAAACACCGACGCACGAGTCCCTACGAACGTGTTCATATATCTCCATTTCTACCGAACAGTTTGTAACGAAAAAATTAATTTTTATTGTTTGAATGTGAATTAAAGTACCCTGAAAGTGTGGAAAAAATCCGCTTAACAGTTGCTTAGAAAAAAAATCCCAAGAATCACCTTATTCCTAGCGTCCTACATAGGGCTGCCCCTTAAAATCGTGTGTCGATTGCATTTGAGAATTAGATACAATCATTCTGTAATTATATTACATATTCAATCTCAAAATATAATTTGCACGTTACAGTAAACGAAGGGCCAATAATCAACTGTCATGGAAAGCGTTTGGGAACAGACGACATGCTTAACTTTGATCTGTTGATGCTAGATGAACGTCAAGCATCGAACGCACTTATTCTGTCAAAGAATAACATAGTTAATCTATCTGGACCTCTACTAAAAAAATTGAAACTCTTGAAGAGCTTAGATCTGTCCGAAAATCTAATGAAAGAAATACATACAATGATATTCACAGATTTGAATAATCTTGAAGACTTAAATCTTTCCAAGAATCTATTAGCGACATTTGACGACTCGTTACTAGAAGTGCTTCCCGCACTATTGGCATTAAATCTCAGTTACAATCAAATTAGCGTGATCGAGCATAGAATAAGTAAATCCGCGACAAAGATTAACTTCTTGGATCTCTCGCACAATAATGTTACCAGCCTGCCCAACATGTTCTTCGAATCACTATCGAATCTGCAGTATTTGGACCTGTCGTTTAACAGAATTCATACTTTGGAAGATAATAGTTTGATGCGTCTAGATTCTTTGAAGACAGTTTACATACGTAACAATCTTCTTACCTCGTTGCGCATGCAGATATTCCCAAAATCTCTGAGCGAGCTGCATTCCGGGTATAATTCTATCGCTGAAGTATTTTACGAACCATCTCGAATCAAAGTACTGAATATAGAGCACAACAGAATCGCTGAAATACATTCAAATGTAACAGCACTGGAGTACTTAGAGCGCTTGAATGTCAGTGGAAACGCGATATCGAACTTCCCAGACATCTTGCTTGAGAATTTGAAAACTTTGGACGTGTCTTATAACAAGTTACCTAACATTCCCGAAACAATATCTATTAAAAACTTTCCCTTATTGGCTCACCTTAACGTCAGCAAGAATCCTATTCAAAACTTGACGTTACGCTCTGATTTAACGTTGCACACGTTCGTTGCGAGTAATATAAGTCTGTTGGAGACCATCGGCAAAGATACATTTGCAAAGTTAAAAGCGCGATCAAACGATTGTATTAATCTGACTGTATCTAATAACAGAAGATTATCTTCTATTCACGAAGAAGCTTTGGAGTGCATGAATCCGTGCTCCGTGAGTATTATAATTGCACTTCGAACTGTAATATAGCGGAGAGTGAATAATACTTTTGTTTCTATTAGTTGGATCTGAGCAATAATCAAATTACCTATATATCGAAAAAGGTAATTTTACGCAATGATAGTTCTGCGACGTATAGTGTTAATCTGCAAGGAAATCCATTTAAATGTAACTGCTCGTTGCAATGGATGTTAAGCGACTTGATGCCACAACTTTATAGCAGACATCCTGGGCTCTTAAATAACTTGAGGTGCGTACATTCGTAAAGTAATTAAAGGGTCCTTGTGGAAAACACTGTAAGTGCCAAAATTAAATTCTTTTTTATCGAAAAAGTAGCTTTACTACTCAACTTCGCTCGAAATTTAGATTCTGATTTTATGAAAAAAATGTTTCTGTTTATTCATTTTTTGTGCAAATAGTCACATTCATCTGGATTAGCTAGGCGTAATGAGCTGGGACACATTTCATGACCCCAGAGTTTACCGCTGGAAAGTTGTTACGCGACAAACACTTTCTGCTTTATATGTTAAGATGTTAATGCAATTTTAATGCAATTTCCCTTTGTAAATAAATTACCAATAGTGCTAAAAGATAGTATTACTACAACTAACAAGTGGCACATACAGAGTCCTTCTATAAATACAATTCTTTTTTCATTAATTTAAGGAAATAGAAAAAATAGAAAATTTTGGGGTGCATCTGAGAAGGAGAGGTTCTCAGGTGATCGCCTACGATTGCTTTGGTTTTTGGATATGTTTTAGAGGACCGACAAATAAGATACCAATACGTGTTTTTTTATAGCGACCCGTTTTCATATTTAGGAGTTGAAATCACCCGTCAAAGTTACAAGATTTTCAGCTGTTCGGTTTCGATTGCTTTGGTTTTTAGATATGTTTTAGGGCTGGGACTATTCGAATATGTTACAAGTATTCGAATGCTACGAATATACTTCGAATATTTGAGAATTCGAATACCGAAAAATTCGACAAAGAGTCCCAGCCCTAATATGTTTTAGAGGACCGAAAAATAAGAAATACGTGTCTTTTTAGTTTGGCCCATTTGCATATGTAGTATTTAGCAATCAAAACGAATGAAACTTTGTAAATAATTTAAAGCCAGGGAAGTTTTTCCCCTCTCCTGAAAAAATGATTTCTGGCACTTACAGTGTTTTCTACAAGGACTCTTCAATTTATTATTTAAAATTACTTTATCGTGTTTGAAAGTTCAAAGAAAGCAGACCGGTTACTTTAACGTATTTTATTTTCTCCTCGCAGGTGTGCTTGGCCTCCGCAGATATCGAACATGAGAATGGTGCATTGGTATGGATGGAAGGAGCAAGTGTTCTGTATGAATACATCTGATTTTAGGGAAGAGCTTACGATGAACGTTGTTGAAGTACCGAATAACAGAGTAACACTGGACTCTAGCCCTGCTGCAATCATCATTTTAGGAGCAGCGGTAGGTGTATTAACAATTTTGATAATAGTAGGCTTCATTTGGACACAGAGGGTGTCTATGAGAAAGAGAAGAATGAACAGAAAGTTTTGAAACGCACCATTTCCTATCGTATAAATTTATTTGTCTTTCATTCTCTGTATACGCTCTCCTTAATTTAAAGAATTAGATATTAAGAGCACTACATCCGTTTAAAAAAGAAGTCGATTCTGAAATCACTGCTACGTAAAAACAGAATCGTTTGTATTGCCTTCTGCGTCGCTTCTGGTGCAATTTAAATAACATTCGTAGATTCTTAACAATTGAAATTAATTTATGAATTACTCCGTAAATTGGTTCCTTCGCGCTAATGCATACTTCAGGTATTGTTATCCACTCGGACACTTAACATCTCGTAATATTAAAACCATTCACAACACCATTCACACGCTTCCTAAAGTAATTGTAAAGACTGTAAATTTATTAACTACTTACAAAATTTGACAAATAAAAGTATGTCTTAAGAATACTCGAAGTGATATTAGTTTCACACGTGTTCGAAGAACGCGAATAAATAAAAGAGCTGTCTTTCGTAACTTCGCCAGAAAATTAAAATAAGCACACACATGCATGCATAATTCTAAGCCCACACATATAGATTAGCACTCGTGCAATTGTTTACACCTTCCGATAGAGGAAACAGCCGACTTTCGATGAAAGTTGTTAAATTAATACTAAATATACAAACGTGTTCCTGGCGTTAAAGTGATATCGAAGAGATCAGAGTCGGGCATTATTCGAATAGATTTTATAATTGAATGATCTTCGAATAAAAATCTCGAATAATCTGCGAGTAAAATGAACGATCTTCGCGAATAATTTTTTAACGAAATAATGCCCAACTCTGGACGAGATACTCGATTGGAAGGACTTGAGTTTTGATTCGAATGTTGGCGAGTTTTAGTCGTGCGCAGGTATCTTTACTAAATCCGAATTACGACAGTTCGACGATCTCGGACATCGTATCTTCTGCAATATCATACGCGCTAACCTAGCACATATTCTGATAAAATCGATAGAAGATTGATCCCCGTTAATTACGAATTAACTTGTAACTGAATGAATCACTGATCACAATAGAAATCGATGATATATGTACCCAGCTACAGCTAAACTAAGCGTTCCGCTCTTTAAAATATAATTTACCTAGTATTGAACAATATTTAAAATATAATTATCGCTTTGGACGTAAAATGAGCTCCTCGTAATTTGCGATTATATGTCGTCTATGTGCCAGTGGCTAGGCATCACTTGAGCAGGAGGGCTCTCCCTCAACTCGTTTAAGAAATTACATATATTCTGATAGTACCCTGGCTGGCACCAGGTCTCGTTGTGGGTACCGCCCACGACTGGAAGTATCTTCTTGCACGAACTCCTGCAATTCTTATAAAGATCCTTCATCATCCGCGGTGGCACCAGCGTATCCGCCAGGCCGGAAATAAACAACGTAGGTACCATTATTGACCGCACTTTCAGGATGGACAGATACTGTGAACACAATGACATTCAGTTAGACGTTCATTCTTATCGTATCAACAGAAATTAAGGGGATGCCCTAGTATGACTGCCCGTTTTCAATGCGATTTTCGGTAATTTATTTAACGAAAACTATAAGTTTATACTGTATAGCGCTTTGCCTGCATATTGAGATACGTTTGAAGTGAAGCTCACAGTTTTTTTGAGCATTTTTATTGAAAATTTACAGAGTTATAGTCGATGGCGTGTTTTTGGCGATGATTGTTTTTCGAGCGCACTCGTAGGGGCTGCCACTGTCATCCAAAATTAAAAAAGCAAAGCTTATTTTTATCCTCAGAAGTGTGACTACGGTCGGAGCCTCAGTCATCCCAAAACAACAAAAATTTACAAGATGACGGCTCTTGAAACCAAAACGATTGATTTTTATATAAAAATTTTGACTGTTTTAGCACAAAACATTGTTATTTTTAACAAAAGCAAAGCTGGAAGCATCGATCATAGCCATAGTAGTTTCTGAGAATAACAGACCTTTGCACGTCTATAAATCTGTCAATTTTACGAATCTCGCTGCAGTACTCTGCAGATACATTTTTGGGCTCAAGAATTGTAAATGCGGGGAAAAAGAAACCGAATTTGTTGACCCATCAAACTATTTAGGATACCCCCTCAAACGAAGAACTTACCACCTACCTTATTTTTATATAGAAAAAGTGGTAGATATTGTAAAAACTTCAATCCAAAAAGTAATGCGGCCATATCAGGAATGCTGGTGAAAGTATTTTCAAGGATAAGGCACCAAATTCTTTGAGAATTCTCTGGTTTTGTGGCTAGATTGATGGCTACTGCACCACCTACAAAAAAAACAAGGAGATAATCCGCGAAACGTAATACGTACGATCGATTCTTCAACGATCCTAGTGACTTCACGCCCGCGTTACCTAATGATCTTCCAAACACGATGATTTCGTTAGTATTTATGTCATTTCTGCTAGATAAATAATCAATTCCAGCGCGAGCGTCCATGTACAAGCCTTCCTCGGATGGCGAGCCTTGCGACAATCCATACCCTCTGTACTCCAGCATTAAAATATTGCATTGGATATTATGGTACAGCCCGACTGCGTTCTGAAGCCTGAAACCGATTTCGGAGTTCTTATCTCAAATCTCTAAATAGAATCATCCGCCGTTAAAACTTTACCACTAACCTGTGCCCCATGTTACCAGCATTGCCGTGAAGAAACAATAAGGTGGGTACCTTTTTTGCTCTGTCCTCTGGTTGAGAAATAAAGAACATGTGTAACATTGTACCGTCTCCTGATCTAGTATATATACTTTGATAAGGTAAGTTAAGTATTGAAGGTGCAGGAACATATACCCGAGAATTAGCTGGCCATTCTGGATGGTAAACGAGCTGATCTTCTCTGTGATACAATATACCTGCAAGCATAACGCGATATATACACTCCAATCATTAACACAACGGCTACTCGACCGGGTAAGACGAATAGATTTACCTGTGGTAGCGAAACAAAGGAGAAAGAAAGCAGAGACTCCGCCGTACAACCAATACAAAAGAAAACAGCCAAGTATATAAGTTCCGGAGAAAGCCCAACATTTCATAGCTATACCTCCTAACATACGGACGGGCTTACTGCGAGCTAGTCGCACGCAGAACGACATTGTCGCTGTGTAGTGCCTCCAAGTAATTGACTAACAATCATCTAGCACGCTGCCGCATTCAGAAAACGCGTGCCGTTGTGCGCTCCAGCTTGATCGTAACACCCCATCGAGCCAAGTGTCTCCGGTTATCGTTAGAAGCTCCGTAACCTAGAATATCTATCAAAATTCATTCTTGTAACACACTGCTCGGCTCGGAATGTTGTTTATCGGTGCATTCGTTAGATCAGCGCTTATACGATAAGAACGAAATCGTTCCGATTTCGATAAAATCGGGTGGCATCGAGCGGAAAATGATATTGGAGCGACGTATCTGGGTATAGGTTATATCAACAGAGTCTCGTTATCGCCGAGAACGGGTCGCGAATAATTTCTCTCTCGTTCGAACAAACGACATACTCCAAATTGCGGTTTCGCGGCGATTAAGGTGATGCTCTTATGCGAAGCGGACTGAAAACGTGATCATAGTAACGTTCAAAGGAGGGTTTTATCGGTGGGCTTATCACGTGTCATCGTGAATGTCCAATGCTACGTTCTGATCGCTGTTAGCCGATACCATATAACTAATACTACCTTGCATCTTCACCCTCGGCACTTGCTTCCACGCTCCGCGACGAGTTCCTTCGTTTATATAAAATATATCCGAAGTTCAAACGGCCGTTTAGGAGCTGCGTGTGAATAATGGAGACGATATTAATTGAACCTCGGGACGGGACCGTGGTGTCATGTTTGACTGACCTTCTCCAAACGAGTGCCGACGAGGTACTCGCCGACGGCGATACGTTTAAAGTTGGATTATCAGGTGACATGTCTCGGCTAAATATCGCTTTGATTTATCGCTTTCGAAACACAGATATTTCGATCAATTACCGATCGGATATATTGCTGCGCTTTGGCCCGAGCAGGTACATTTTAAACGAAAGCTTGCGGCACTGCGCGGCCTAACCTTAATTTGTAGGTTATGGATGATGCAAAAAATTTACGTAATTTCTGTGTCGCACTCGTACCGGTTTTCTTTCTGCTTTTATGGATTTTTAAGTCCTAAACGTTATTTTTAAGACACAGAATTACTGTACTAATTTCGAATTTGTTTTACGGTTTTAAAATCGATTGAAAATTATACACTTACGTTGAAGCTGTTTCATTCTGAAAATTGAGAGTCATGTGTATTGAAATGCATATTTTTGTCAGGCGGTTCCGTGGTACAATTATTGGTGCAGAGTTTACCTAATGTTAACACCGATTGGAGCAAATGGTACTTCTTTTTCTGCGACGAAAGGATCGTGCCTTTCGATAGCAATGACTCGACTTACGGAGAGTATAAAGCCAAGTTGATCGGCGAAGTGCCGATAACCGAGGATCAGTTTGTAAAAATCAATCCCGATCTGTCTGGTAAAGCAATAACGCCTTTGAATCTATCTCTCTTTCAAAGTCCTGCTTGCGTAACCATTCTGATTACCCTACTTATAGCGGAAGAGGCTGCGAAAGATTACATTAAGAAGATGTCTGTGTTCTTTCCTCCGGACCGTGTTCCACGTTTCGATGTGCTTCTCTTGGGACTGGGTCCGGACGGGCATACATGTTCGCTCTTCCCTGGTCATAAACTCTTGAATGAAACGAGCTTGTGGGTCTGTCCCATTAACGATTCTCCTAAGCCGCCTCTGAGCCGCATTACCCTCACTCTTCCCGTGATAAACAACGCGAGAAAATGCATATTCGCCGCCGTCGGATCTAGCAAAGCTGACATCGTCAAGGTATTATTTTGCTGGAGGTTCGGAGAATGATTTCGTTCGTCTGTATTCTCACCGCCACTGTTTAATATCTCGCAGAGAATTTTACAAGACAGAGAAAGTTTGCCAGCCGCTCGTGTGCAACCGCAGAACGGAGGGTTATTCTGGATCCTAGACGAAGACGCCGCAAAATTCTTAGACACAGCATAAACGTCTCCGTTGAGATTTATTAAGACATTCCACTTATCGATATCGTGTCCCGACGCTCAGCAAAATCTCTTGGGCCTACTATTTTGTATAAATATGTGCGTCTTACTTAAAGTAACGTCTGATAGATAAACGGTCGACGAAAGAATTACTGGCAATTTATTGTTCAAGGATATTTGTTCGCTGCGACTTTAGATACCGTTCGAAACGTATTTAGGTTCTTTTGCCATGCATTTCGGTTCAATGATTTTCTGACACATTATTCTTTTATTTACATTTGTATACACTGAACAGATATATAATACAGCAAGATGAAAGTATTTTTGCGTTAATTTATTAATTCTTTATCGTTGTAACTACGCTAAAATCGATTTGAGGAACAACGAGGAGCTGAGAATGATACGAATAGACGACAGTGATGAAATAGAAATTTACCACGTTCCTAAAGAATGTACAAGCATTTAGTGCGCGCCGATCGCATACCGATTCCTTGATCTGCTTTCTTTTTTCCATAGATCTACGAGTGTAGTCTTATTTATCTTTATTTAAACGTGTATGTAGAGGATAAAAAAATTTTACGTCCAATGTAATCTGCTTCTATTTTGTAACAACTTTTTAATAAATATTACGTTTGATATAACTGGATGCAGTGAAATACATCGTCTATGTGTTAGAAACCTCGCGATAGAAAAGACATGTGTACAAGCGGAGTCATTGATTTTATTGTAACCAGAGACCGTACGAAAACATGTCGTTTGAATAATAAAAGTGTCTATTTAATACTGTATTCAAATGGATGTGCCATGAAGTTGCGAGGCAACCAAGCGAAGCGAGTAAAATTTCTGCACGGTCACTTTATTTTGCAAGAATAAATAGCATAGTCATCATTTGCATACAGGAGTAGACATTCTCGAGAAGAATATAATAAACAATTATATATTTGTTTTGGCAGATCATAAAAGGTATTCTTTGGTGACTTACATAAAACTGATAAATATAGATAAGGTAAATAGATATACAGGAAAAAGTGACTATATGCACATGTTTTTTTCTGTGTATATTCTTAAATGGAATTAATATTATCAATATATTTATATATATATATATATAGTTTGAGGCAGGAATATCGTTTGTGACGTGCACTTGACGCGCACGTAATATCTGCCACCAGTCAGATTTCAACCAGTGTTCAACTACTTAGGAACCAAATTTCTTTCCTCTTTTGCTTGTTTTTTTACAATAATTTATAAATTACGTTTATTCTTTACAAAAGTCTTATGTGTACATGAATGATGGAGCCATAGGAAAAAGAAGAACTAAAGAATTTTACCGGTTCGCATCGTTTTCTCAAACAGTTGCTACGGACGTGTCAATTTCGCTATTCGAGATAATTAACCGTACAGTGCCACGAGACACTTCACTTTCGCGCGGCCACTAGGGTAGTCTTTTACAGCTTTTTTTTCTTTTCGATTATTTACAAAACTCTGAAAAAAGAAACACCGCGGCTGTCCTGCAACTTAAAGCATAAACCAATGTTCGTTTAATTATCAGATACCTCCCCTGTACAAGGTACTTAAAACGTAAATGCTACGATTACCCAACACTGGGCCCCGTTCCATTGCGATCCGACTGCTCTCGCCACATCATATTTTCCCAAAGTAAAAAGTGATGGAGAATGTGATAAGGTACCTTCTTTTTGATTTTTAGAACGCGTGCCGCCGGGTAGTAGCCCACGTTCATCCAATGCGTCATTCGCCGAGTTACTTGTCCCTCATCGCCCATCACTCGTCGCTTACAATTATCCTCGCGATCGTTTCTTTTCGTGCATTCTTTTTTTCTTTTTTTTTTTGAAGAGAGAAGTGACCAAACACGGATACCGCACTATCTCGCGTGCGCACTCCTATAAAGCGTAACTGTACATATTTATAATATACACGGTGTACACACGATCTGTCCGCGAGAATTCATTAGGCGGAGAATGAATTGTGTCGGGGACAAATGTGTGCAAAGTAAAACGTATCGAGGATACAATACCCGTTCGCGGAGCAAGTTCGTACTTTTTTTTTTAAACATAGAAACTATAAAAAGGATTGGTGAAACATGCAGCTCTCAATTGCAATTCATAGCATAACATCTTCACAACGGAGGATCTGTATTTTGTTATTACGAAAGCACGCGACTGGAAGATTCTCGCGACGCGAAATGAAAGAATAATTCATTCATAGAAATCAAGGAAATGTTATGCACTGAATCACGTTTCGAATTTAGCTTATAACCATACATATCACAGTATCCATATAACCCGTCTCCCCCCTCCCATTTTCATAATTCGTAACATCGTCCTAGTGTATTGTTTTCTTCTACCATTTTTTTTTCTTTTTTTAAATGAATACAATCGTTTACGTTTTGATAGAGTTACGCCTCGTGTGTATATTTCACTCGCTTTTAGAATACCTTGCAAACAGCGTGAAGAGAACCGTTCCCCCTAATAATTACAACGACCCTTCTGTACCATTTTCGCCCCGTAAACAGAAGAACAAAGTTAAAGGGAAACTCTAGGTCATAATACTTCTTTTTTTCCAAAGATCTTTGTACTATCGTTTCTACTTTGAAATTAAGGATCTATACGTTCATTCTGCTTCATGGAAGAAAATTATGAATGTAAGTCGTAACACAGTGAGTATAGAACTAAACCCATTAATACAGCGTGTCGAACGTAGGGGCACGCGCAGAGTGTGTACGTGATCGAGCTCGCTAGAAGTTAATTCGAAATCCCCTTTTGCTGGCCGTTCCATTACACGTAGCCTCTTGCTCGAAATCTCTCGCAGACGTGCGTTAAATAGTGTACAACGGTAATTACCGATGAATGCTTAAATAATTGAGGAAGCTTCGAGTTAACAATAAATAAGCGGTATTACGTTTAACAGGAGGCAGAGCATGCCAAATTCCTTACTTTACTAGCCGACAGGCTGGTTCATATATAACTTAAGGTGTAATTAAAGAATAATTTAGTTAAATTAATATCACCTAGTATAAATATTCATCACGTCATATTGACACCCAGTAAACCCCTGACATTCTCGTACACTATGTAACTGATCGATACAGCTGGAGCCACCTGGAAGCCAAACGAAATAAAAATAGTACACGTTTCTGTGGGAAGCACGTTTTAAATTTCAAATAATCTAAATGCATATGATTCTTTTCGTACCTTCAAAAAATTCGGGGTCAAGCCTCTATATAAACCACGGACCCCTTCTTTCCTAATAATATCTTTGAAAACACCACTCATGGTGTTAGGAGACTTATCTGGCGATATATCAGCTTGCAATCTTGTTCTGACTAGCGCTAACGGGTATGAACACACTTGGCCGGCTGTGCTTGACGTTGTTCCACACAACAGCAGTATCCAGAACGGCGGCGGCTCGTTCTTGTCGTGTGTCCGCAAATACCTGTTCTTCAAAGTCTACGGCAGAAGCATTGCTATTAGCGTCGGAACTGACGTTCAGTTGCTATTATAGTACAGTCTTTATTCGCTAAGAGCTCGGGGCCGGCGGTGAGCATTTAACGTACGGGGAACGATTCCGAGCGACGGTTTTTCGCTTTTTTCTTGGCGACAGGAGTGCGCCAGAAGTGGTGGGAATAGAGCCGAGCTCTTAAAGGGATTTTTTGAAATTCGTAAAATTCCCGAAGTTATAGGCATTTGAGTAGCGGCAAATGTAACACTCAAGGCATTTTTCTGGAAACAGTGTTTTTAAAATCGGTGGAACCTGTATCTCGGAAAGTTATTATCCGATTCGATTGAAACTTTTTTATTTTGAAGAATATACTTCTGACTCGCGGAGAAACCAGTAAAATTGAAAAAGAAATTAAAATTTGTGATGAGCGAAAAATATATGGGAAAAGGTTTCTCAAAAAAAATGTCATTTTTTTAATTTTTACTGCCAAGTCCACGAGCGAGTTTCATGCCCTTTAATAACCCGGCATTATTTTTTATTTCAGACCAATGGTTTAGGTGCTACAGGTTCCACCGTTTTGGATGAATTGTTTGACGCCTCTACTTTAACGACTCCTCAGTGCCTTCTGCAATAATTAATTATATAAAACTATATATATTTCTACAGTTTAAGACATCCTTAATACAACGCAAAAAGTCCCATTAAATTATATGTAGTAGTTTTCCCTTAATTGATTCCTAAAGATCACCTATTTTTATGGGCTCTAGACCGGAACAGCCCCTTAACGTGTAGGCCGGACCGAGCTCTTAGCGAATAAATACTGTAACGTTACAGTGGTTCCGAGTACTAACTTCGTACACAGCCAGATCAATACCAGCGTATGGAATTATCCCCATTAGATTGGGGACGTAGCCTCTGTAGAAGGACCTCAAACCAGCTTGCCTGTATATCTTCTTCGATGCATCGATCAAGCCCGCAAACTCCCCTGTTTTTCTAAGCGCGAACCTAGTTTTGAGTACCTGAAACAGATTGTTCGCGGTGTTAGCATAAGACAGCGGATTAACCCCTGTGTTATTATTATCTGCCTCAGCTTCGTACCTCGAGTGGATATATGGCCGACTGACTGATTCCACCAGCCAAAGACCCCGCCATTAAACGTTCATACAGTCCAAGCTCTCTAAGGTCGTCTCCTTTGATCGCTCTTTTAATTTGCTCGTAGGCCATGAATTTCAGGGCACTTTCCGGTCCGATCTTAAGTACGTTTATACCGTTCCCTCTCCAGAGACTAGTCGATCCGCCCTCGCGAAGCATGTACCTGAAGCAACTCATGATTTTGCAGTGTCGCGTTCCATGTACCTGAAAGTATGTTTCTTCTTCGTAAAGCAAACAAAGCATAAGTCAGCTGGTTCTGATTCTAACCATCCTAACAGTTTTGCGGTTGTCGGTCGATTTAAATAGAAATTAAAGCCAAACGCGGATTCCGTTATTTTTAATCGAAATAAGTGGGAGCCGGTCAGTTTGCAATTGCTATGTGGGCTGTTAACCCTCGGCCGGCGGTGCTGGGTCTTTTTAGACCCAAGCGTAACGATACCGAGTGTAATAGTGGAAAGGGAAACTTGAGAATTCGAAAAATTTTCTTCTGTACTATTTTGGGAAAAAGAACCTAGTTTCAGATGGGGTATTCCGCCATCTGAGGATTCAGTGGCGCACTCAGGATTTAATCTTGGGGGAGCCGAGTTGAACGGGTAAAAATATTTTTAAGAAAAATTTATTTAATGCAAATTCAATAAAATTCATTAGTGATTGTAAAAATTGATTTAAAACATAACTCCTCTGGGTGCGTCACTGCGAGGGTTAACACGCTCCGCGCCATAGTGGATTTTCAGATTTTTGGTGGGTCATGAAAAATGATAAAATTAATCAATTTTTTCGTAGTGTCAACTGTTTTTCTTCTACTTTCATTTCACTAGGAAATCTCAGGATAAACTTGTCCGTTAAATGAAAACTGCTTCACTTTTTATAATTGGGTCACTGATGACCCACGCGCCACGTTACGCGCGTTTACGATTATTCAATCTTTAAACGAAATTTATAAGTGAACTTCAGGTCCCATAGCTGTTTCACTGGTACTTCTAAGAGCAGTATCTAAAACCGTCAATCCCGCAATTTAACATGATGAACATATTTTTTACCCATATCCATTTTTAAAAAATGTGATCACACAACTGCATTCGTCGTTTAAAAATACACAACTTTGCAATTAAAATTTTTTTATACTCAAATGGTTTCCGAGATAACCAAGAAAAACTGTTTCCGCGCTCAAACTTTGAGTGCCCTTTTCACCCCTCCAACATAACCAATTGCCGATAAGAAAATATACGTGTGGAATATTTTTGGCTACTCTACAAACCTGCAAAGTTGCATCAAAATCGATGAATACGACTTCGACATGCCCCTTGTGATCTTTATACCTCACCCTCAATCAAAGAAACAGCAAGCTGACGTTTACAAACTCAATGATTTATATAAAAGCGTCATTGGTCAAGAGCGGGCAGTAAGAGTGCTCTGGACGTACAAAGACGTCATCGAAACGGCTATGAAACCTGTCGACTTCGTTTATGGCCATCACTTGAATAATATATTATAGCTCGCGAGTAGTAAAACAGTTTTCGCGTGGTTTCAATCAATAATACCGATGCATTGTTAATATAATCAAAATTGATTATTATATAATTTAACTCCTACGTCCTTCGGTGCACTGCAATCGGTCGCGTCCATCGCCGACAATTGGTAATTCCAAGTTCACGCGAACAAGAGCATCGACCAATTCTATTTCTATGTACATTTTTATAGGCCATTTCTTATCTCGTAATGATGTTGTAAACCCACCTGCAGATAGACTTTGATCCGGTCCAAAGGGGCGGTGCACGTGCGCGAGACGGCACCCGCTACGCCACCGGACACCAAATGCCGCCACCACATTCCAGACACCATTTCGCTAGTCGTGAAATCCTCGGGTACACCGATGTCCTCCCCAATGTCCATATACTGGAAAAGAAAACGGTAAACAACGGGGTCATAGGAACACCTCGCCGCCCTACGTATCACGTGACGCGGCCACGCGCGCGTATCGAAAAAAAAAAAAGCTTAAGAAATACCATCGCCTCGCACGTGGAAGCGAGTGACGCGGAAAAATCGATTAAACGCCGACGAGTCATGCGTGACTAATTGTTAGTTAATAGTTAACCCTTTGCCCGTCATGTTCCGTGATTCTGATGGCGTAGCTTCTTCGGGTGACAGAGTTTCATGTACATTTCATCGTCGTCACGTGCGCGTTTGAAAGAATCTCCAAGGTATTCACGTGATAGATATACGTCGTGAATGTACGGGGTGTCCAGTAACTGAGGGTACAGGCGGAAGAGTGGTGGAAAATATGGATTTGAAGTTTTCGATATCGCGCTTCCTTTTTGGGGAAATTAAATTTGAACTTTGAATTTAGGCAAGTGCGCGTGCATTGAAGTGTTGGGTGTCTGAGGCAAGTGCGTTTTCCTTAAGGCTCGTCCACATTAGGCGAATTAAATTTCAAGGCAAGTGGAGATGAAAGAACATAAGCAGGGCCGACGCAATTATGCAAGTTAAGGGGCCACTAAAAACTATATCGCACGCTTAATAATAAAGGAATCCAACTGACGCATAAACAAAATGTAAATGTAATTCTATTTTTTTGTGCTGCGGAAAGGAAAAATATATTAAATAGAAAACAGTTGCAGAAATATGGGGCCGATAAAAATTTTCTTGCATAAGGGCGCCAACCATCCTCGCACCGGCTCTGGTTGGAAGGATATTTCCACTGAAGCAAATGACAGGTTCACATTGGTAAAGTTGACTAATGTGAACGAGGCTTTACTGTGGGTACGCGCCTACAATGGCGCCTAAAGCTGTACTTCGGTGCATGCGCAACTGACCGAAGTTCGAAGTGAATTTTCTAGAACAGTGATTCCGTACCGGTGGGACGTGAAGTGTTTTCTGGGGGGCCGCCACTATTTTGTGGGTTTTTTTTTAAATATAATCAACCTAGAATTAAATTCTGAAATATCTATTTTTAACGTGTTTTCTTCACCTTACTAAATTTACCATATCTTACATGGGGGTGGAGAGTCGCATATTATTTGAATATTAGAAAAGGGGGTCGCGACTCAAAAAATGTTCGGAAACACTGTAGAAAATTATAAGCGAGTTACGAGAAAATTTTATTCTATATTTTCGACTTAATTTTATACCTACGACTGTTCCGTCGTTTATGAGACACCCTGTATAGCATGTTCGCTGAAAGAATTCTCTTATCGAAAGTCTGCTAATTTTCATTCGGATGTCGACTGAAGGGAACGATTTAAAGTGTCATCCAAATAATACATGCTTCCCCAGCCTCTTATCTGTTCAAAGCCAGTGTTAACTGGTTATCCTCAGTCATGCTAAAATCACCATGGCTAACTATGGCTCGCTCGATCCGGTGGCCGTAAGTACCACGTGTCACAGATAATTCTTGAACTCCGATCAACTCTACTTTTCCAAGCTACAGACTGTCCAGGCTCGCGATGTCTGATTTTCAAATGTTTTATCAGCCGCAGGAATTAAGGTAAAAGTCCTAAGTATATCATATTTAATATTTTATTTTCGCGCATCGGTAATTCCTTGAGAAAAAAGGAATTGCTTTTAAAGATTTGCTATTAAATATGTTTCTCAGCAAAAAGTGCAATACATTACGTGCAGTCTAAAAATATTTTTTGTCTCAAAATATCGATGCATTCCTAGATTAAAGGCCCAACGTGTGCAATGGTGTAATTTTAATTTTACATGGGCACTGTAGCGTTAAGCGACGCTACTGGGCCATATTTAGGAAATATTGTAGAAGTGTTCGCGAGGCAGTCGACAAACATATAAAGTGGGTCAGTTGTACACTCCGCTCATTTGATTTTGTCCGATCTAGCACTAATGCAGGGCAGAGAGTAGCCCACTTAGCATCCTCGTTGCGAGCATTTCAGTTTGCTCTAATACCATATCCATAAAATATTGTAAAAGCAGATGGCAACTGCTTGAACTTGATCCACTTTCCAGTTTGCATTGTTAGTAATCCAAGGTTTATTGTTATCCAAGCGTAGAAAACAGTCTAATACCTAAATTGAGCATCGAATGATCGTCACGCAAAAGTTATGCAAATTCCACGAACCAGAAACTGAAATGGAACTTTACTCTTCGCAGCGAGACTGAACGAAATGTTTAAAAGGAAGAAAAAACGTTTAGCAAGCAATTTCGTAGACTTGTTAATGGCCACGGTCGTCAATGGCGAGTAATTGCACTTATCACAGTTGTGCCTGAATATTATCGATGTGAAGATAATCCCGCGATAAATATTACCTTTAACCAGGGACCCGGAACGAAACAGAAACGAAAACGATAAACGAAAAAAACGAAATATTTTTCCGGAACAGAAACAGAAGCAGAAATGAAATTCTTAACCCTGTTGCAGGAGTGAAAACGATATAACCGAAATAAAAATTTCGATTAATAACGTTCTGTACACTTCAGGTTAAAAAATTTAAATTGAGCGCGCCCCTTATATTTCTCATGTTTTGTTGTCAGTAAAAAAGTCGCCTGCCTGCACCGATTGGATCATGCAATAATCAAAACCTTACCTGATTATTGGTTGAATCCAATAGAAATCTATAATATCTCTATATGATTGAATCACTATAATTTTTTATAAGTACAAAAAATGCAATAAAATTGTTAAAATAAGTATACACGAGTTTTTTCAAAAATGAAATAACCGCTTCGGAACAAAATTTGTTTTTCGTTCTGATGGAAACGAAATATTTGTTCAGCAGGAACGATATTAACGAAATATTTGTTCAGCAGGAACGATATTAACGAAATATTTGTTCAGCAGGAACGATATTAACCGAAACGAAACAAAAAAACATTTCGTTCCAGGTCCCTGACTTTAACAAATTCTCATGGCAGAGAAAGAGAGACAAGAGATACAGACTCAGAGAAATATTCTGCCTAGAAAGTGTAAACACAGACATTGACGCGGCGTGTGCCAAGTACGCGTAGCAAGAAAAAAATAATTTAAGCATTATTTCCGTGTTCCAATACCGCGGACGCATCCTGTAATTAAGATTGCGAGCAGGCAAAGTGACCGCTTTACAGAGAACGTGAAATAACGTTGCCAAAGGTGGACGAAAGAACGAGCGGAATTAACGAAGCCTCGATTCAAAATTTAATTTACGAACTGCGACAATTTGTTGGAAAACCAGCTGGCATTCTATTAGCCGCTGAGTATCTTTCGATAACGGCGTTGCAATTCCGTTTACTCATTATCACACATTTCCATTTCAAAGTTCAAGTTATTCTCAGTCAGTAGAATTTGCTAATCTTGATTAAAAAATTATTAAATTAGAATTAAAAAAAGAAACGAGTATTGCACGTACCCTTTTGCAAGTTTGTAGCTCTATACTATCACATTTTAAGAATCCAAAAATATTTGTAAGTAAAAATAACCATTTATAGCGGAATAGGAGCATCGAGAAGAGAGGCTCTCAAAAAATATCCATTCAGATGTCAGACCTCAGATTCTGATATCAGCAATTATAGATAGTTATCTCAAACACAAAATCCCAAAAGATTGCTAATCTGTAGACGTGTGGCTATCATCTGAATCAGCACAATGGAAGAATATTGTAGAACACGGAAATGGCAACGTCTTAAAAAACTTTATCGATTTTCACAAAAAAAAAAATAGTTTTGTTGACCGCTGAAATTCAATTTTGCAATAATTGCAAAATTTAGTTTGAACTATAAAGTAACGTCTACTGTGTATGTCTGATTTATTTGAAGTGGGTCGGTCGGACTTTTGGTTTTTTGGCAATCAGGTCTGGTATGCGGAAGGACATTCATCTCTTCGCGAAGCTCCTATTCCGCTATAAAAGGATATTTTTACTTACAAAATTTATTTTAGAGCCTTAAAAGCTGATAGAATAAAGCTACAAACTTGCGAAAGGATGCGAGCAATACTTGTTTCTTTTTTTAATTCCCGAAAAATTAAGTTCTTTGCAGCCGTCAGACTAATTGTAAGTAGGAAGACTCCTCAATATCGAGTACGAAGCAGTTTCGCGTAACATTTCCATAGACCCATCTGCCTCCTGTTAAATTAACTGGATCTTGTGCCACAAGTTGGAATTATTGTCAGATAATTTAAGCGCCTCGTCATATCGATTCAGCCCAGTGTTAAGTTGTACAACATAATCGGTAATGTTTACAGAGACGTTACAGTAATATATTACATTGACACAGAATAATCTGTGTACGTTTCACACACGTGTGTCTACTGTGCTTCCAGCGCGATTCCCCGAAAAGGTTGCACCTTCGAAGGAGCTTCGGCACTGACAGGTTTCCCTGAATTAGATTTCGACCTTGTACTTCTTCGGATTGCACAAGCCGTTCTTATCTACGTTTTTATGCAAAGACTAATCCAAAGGCAATTTCACAATAAATCCATGCGCGGGCCGAAAGGGTGGGACCTTGATGTTTCGAAAGTTACGCGGCCAAATATGTATAGCGCGCCTAGCGTGGAGAAAATTATTTTTAAAATGTAACTGTAATTATATAACGCACCAAGCCACGACGACTAACAATAAGTGTCCGAATTGATAATTTTCGTCGGGCAAATCGGAATTTCTAAGAAAGCTCACGACGCGTTTCAAGGTAGGCAATAAAAAATAGCGATTGCCCCAAGGCGAGACCAAGTCTACGTTCGCTTAATACACGTCACTAGAACGTAAGTAAGGAGCCTTGTTAACCCTTGGATGGCGGATACAGGGTCCCTTTTGACCCAACCAACACTATTTACGTCACTTATCACTGATTACTGCTTTAAGAAAACAAAGAATACACATTATAACAATTCCAACATCCACTGTGGAAGCTTATTTCCTAATCTCTACGAACAAAATTTCCTTGTGAGAGAAAATGGAAACCCCCCCCCCCCCTGCATCAGCTGCCCAAGGGTCGAGTGGAAGAAGGTAGCAACTGTGTTATTGGAAGGCTTTTCTCGCTCTTGAAATCGTTTCGTTGATTAGAGAACGCAAACGACGGGAGGATCGGACAGAGACGACGGTCACGGATACTCAACTTTAATATGGAACATGAGGACGAAATCAGCGTCGACGTCCACCATGTCCATTGAAGCCAAAAGTCAAATAAATTCGCGGCGCCCAGCGGTTCAGTCAAAGTCGAGTAATCGCGAGGGACGACTGAAAAGAGCGGACACGCGTGCAGCTTTCTGCGGCTATGTCGGGCTGCGGGCCAAAAAAACTATTTGGTGTCTGGCCCAGCCGCTGTCTCTGTCGAATCGGCAATATTTCGCTTCCAATGTGGATATACTACGGTCACGAGACTAGCCGACGGTATTTCGACATTGGCCGAGCGGGGAGAGGCAGAGAGCGCCGAGAAGCTCGAGGGAATACTGTCCTCGGGAGCGTTCATTCTTATGCAGGATCAGGCATCGCGGTGCACTTGACTCTGAGCTGAAAGTTCAGCTCCACTTCACGTAGGAACAACGTAGTGAGCAACGACAATGGTGGTCGAGCGTGTGGGATACACGCGTGAAAGTTGAACGATTGCGAGGAACATGAGACTTTGACCATTTCTCGACGTGCTTCCAAGTCCAAGTGGTTATTTAGCTGTCGTCAACGTGGGACTTGGAGAGAGAGAAAGCGATCGACAATCGGGGGTATTATAAATTATAAATTAAGCCTTTTCGAGATCTACGTCGAGGCCAGATAAAGGGAGGCTTTTGGCAACGCAGGAATATATTAACACCAAAGGGATATAGCCAGATGGGCTAAATTTGTATTTAAATAAAATTCGGAATAACGAATAAAGGTTAAAAAATTATTCGTCATGTGTCGAATAAAGTTACCTCGGGTTAACGAATGACGAATAATTTTTACAACTTTTTGTGTTATTCGGAATTTTATTTAAATAAAAATTTTGTCCATCTCTAAAGTTTATAGGATTGAGGTTTCGGAACGCGCGGTCCGGAAACCTAATCTCCCAAAAAATGCCGAACCTCTTATTCCGAAAGCTCAAAGCTGTAAACTTTACGACCTCGGTGCATTCCATCTAGGTATATACTAAATATATTTGTAAACGTGTCGTTAATGACGACTCATCGCTGCTTCGACGACTTTATTTTCTACGTTTCTTTTGTTCTTACACAGTGTAGTACGCATTTATGCAAATTCTATAATCTCCGGTCGTCTTTCTTCTTGGGTATTTTTAGTCAAATTTGTTGCGCAAACTTTTTATCATAGAGGTTTAAGAAAGGATTTTTATTGATAATTGCACGCTAATCGAGGCAGGAAATACCGCAGATTATAATGATATACCGATAAGATTAGTGACTAACGGATCTCGAGGAGAAGCGTTGAGGTATTCAAAGTCTCGCCAACTTGTGACCGTGATTTTCTCGTATCACGAGCAATCTGTATAAAATGTTTTATCAGCAGACGATATATACTTATCGCGCTGGGTCTTTTTGGACCCAAGCATGACGCTACCGAGTGTAATAGTAGTAAGAGAAACGTGAGATATCGAATACATGGCTTCTGTACTCTAAGAAGAAAATACGGGTATAGGATAAACGCGCCAATAAATGAACACTTAAGGCTAATAAATGAACACTATTATAAAATTATGTTTGCAGCGCAATTGATTCCACGTGCTGGAAAAATTGTTTGGATACGGAGGAAGAAATTAAAAGAAGTCTCTAATTAATTAGTTGCTTATTTTAATAACTTATATTACTCATTTTAATAAAATAGCCATTCATTGGTACGTGTTCATTTACCCTACTTAGTAGGATAGTTAATACGGGTCAAAATTGACCCACTAGTCCGAGGGTTAAATCGCTCTTTATTCGCCTTTTTCCCCCTTCTCTTATTTCTACCACAAGGTGCAACACGACCAAACTGCGATAACGCGAATACAAAGAATAACAGCAATGTTTGAAACAATCCGTCACTCGCCGCAAAACACAAACGCGAATATCGACGGCTAGAAATTACGGGGAAATCGATATCGCAAGTTGAGTGTCAGATAACAATCGCCCGGTCACCGTCTACGTACACCATACTTCGCAGCGAAGTACAGGACGCGTGTTAAGAATATAGCCTAATTCCTATTTATCCAGTAGTCTCTGAAATCTTTCCAAGAATCCTCAATTTAAAAAAAAAATGGGACTCAAAAATGTATCAGTTATCATTATTTCCTCACAGTGGCAGTTAAAGGAAATGTTAAAACTCGTGTTTTTGCATGTCGGTATAATTAACTCAATACTACAAGGCTTGAAGTGTTATGTTGACATCACTGGCTCATTCCGAGAACCCTCCAATCGATGGGGTATAAATTTTAATATACAATTCTGTCCATTAGGAACAATTTTAGTTTTATTACCGTCCGCAGTTTAAACTTTGTTTCGTCCACTGCCGAACGTTTAATATTCCTCGGGATTTCCTTTATGACGAAGCGTAAAAAACGCATTGGACTGGTAATCTTCGAGTAACGAATCCCATGACGCTTACTCGCGACGCTGCTGCTTACGTATGCACGAGTATTATGCAATTCCGTTGATATAACGCGATACTCGCGCCTAAGCGCCTTCTGACATAATGTCATTAATTTGATAATAAGAAAGAAGCTTCCAGCAGACGTCATGACTGACGAAAATTGGATATTTCGATAATTCGCTAGCGAAATCATTCTTCAAAGATTCATGAATTAACAGGTGAAGCTTCGTGAATCTTCATAGGTTCGTGATGATAAACGGATAAATATTTTTGCCATCTTATAACTCCAAAGCCACAAACATAAATCAACTGAATTTTTATCGCCACATTTTACTTCCACGTGGACCATAATTATTGCCATTGGAAAATATTATTTCCAAGCCAGGAAACAAAAAGAGACCGAGGAGCAAACGATTTTATCATCCATTCGAATCGATGCTTTTACCAAAAATGTAAAACAACAGTTTATAGTGCTGGCTCAATAAATACAATTACATTCCCATCCCAAAATCTGGATCTCCATAATTTCTCATCCGGTTACGTCCACTTCTTTACCATCAATTATCCACCGTCGATACGTCAGGGAGAGTGATTTTTAACGCGATTACAAAAACTCCTTTCCACTTTCAAATGACTCAACGCTGCTTCATTCATCTTTCGCAACTGCGAATTCCACTGTCTGAATTCTATAAGTGCTCTCAATATCGCGTACTTGAACGCTACCAACATACCCGTGCGAAATTCCCGCCGCGGTGACAGGGACCCGCGTGCAGAACAATCTCGAACGAAACGGAGAAGGGAAAGGATTTACATTCGCGATGAATCATCGTTTTACTCGCCGCGATAAAGCCCCGTTCCGTCACGGTGTACCCCTACTCGACGCCTGTAACGCGATTCATGAAATTACAAGCTACTTTATGAAAGCTAGACGCCGACATATCCGAGCAATTCCTCCGAGATCCGCGGAGAGAGACTTGCCAAGCACGTGCTCGTTCTAGCAGCTGTCAATTTCTCGCCGGTTCCGCAGCCGCAATTCCTGCCGCTCCGCGAAACGAAAAATACCATGCACACGTGCCTCGATAAGAGTTACTAGGGGCCTGTTGGACCGGTGCCTTATTTCGCGAGGCAATGACACTCAATGGATTGATAAATATACCCTCGATAGGAGGCTATTTATTTGGCACTTCCAAGAACATAATTCCATTATCGAGGCTCGATTAAAATTCGACAGAATTTCGCAACGGCGATAGGTCTTGAAAGAAAGGAACGGGGGGGGTGGGGGGGAACGGCCACCCGTGGACTTTCGCTTTCTCCTTCCCGTCTGCCACGTGATACTTTTTAACGGACCTTCCTCATAACCTATACCCATCGGCCGCCTGCCCGAAATCCACGCTCGCGCAAAGATCCCCGTCTAGCCGAGCATTACAATGCAGTTCGAACAGCGTGTCTGTTAAAACCACCGTGAATTTCCTAGCGGACCTACGAGGACGCCTGAGATCTTATCCGTCGACTGTCCCCCCCGTCGCTGCCTCGCGAGGACTATATTTGAAGTTCGCGAGAGGTTAAGCCGCGGTGAAATTCTTAGGCCGCGTTTGGACTCGTTACCTCTTTGAGTGACCATAGATAGCTACGCTGCTGCTATCGCACAGAAAGTGACGCTCACCCGTTGCAGGAGTTCATGGTAGCCTTGAAGGAATTCCTCGCAGACTTGACAGGTAGACGGGATGCCCTCGTGCTTCAGTAATCCCGGTTTTTTTAGCGTGTACATTCCTTTGGTAGGTTCACTGAGCGATGCTTCTCCGCGTGAATGAGGCCGGGCAAGTTAGAACGGAACCCGATATCCGCGTGCTAGCGGGAACTATCCTTCGACTGTGATCTCGCGCGCGGGTACGGGGGCGGGGGGAGGAGGGGGGGTTGAGATGGGAGGCGGGAGGATAGATGCAAACTGCTCGGCGTGAACCGTGGCTACAGGAATCGAAGAAAACGAGCCTCGCGACGAGCCAGCGATTTGAGAGCTCGGAGTCCGATCTCAAGACTGAAGAGCGCGAGGAAACAGCAGGGGGAACCGAAACGAAGATATCGCGCTCGTCTATCCGGGGAAGCCCCCACCATATCCCCCTTTGCAACGTCTATACTCTACGTCATTCTTGCGCGTATATAGCGTGTGCCTCCGAGCAGCGTACCTGTTGGCTTTAGTTTTTCGTACTCTATTAGACGATCGATTATCGCCACCATTAACTCCGGTTATCGGCTCGAGAATCCGCTCGACTATTAACCAGCGCGATCATGCTGGATTGTATATATATATCTCGATAATTAGAGGCTTAAAAAATAGTCGCGGCGCATTCCGTCCGTTAACGCAATTTTAATGGAATAATCACCGACTTGTTTTACTTCTTTTATGCACTAAAATTATATAATACAATCCGCGGTGACTGTATGCTGTGCGAACGTTGAGATTTAGGTCGAAGGTGCTTATATCGGCCGCGCAGAGGGACATCGGATCGCGCGGCCTCTTTTCACGTGAAAGTTAACTATTCCGGTAGGAAAATCGAATGCCATAGCGGGCAAACGGTAGCGGCGGCTGCGATCAACGCTCTGGCGAGCTTTTCTGACGAATTTGTGCGTGACCAGGAAAAGTGGATTGGATGTAGGTGAAACTTTTTTTCACGCTGCGCTCGAATGACGAATTCATCCGCGTGCATTACGCATGCGAGCCACGCATGCTAGACTGAAACCGTTCCAGGCGTAGCAGCACAGCCGCATTACGGAAATACACGCGCGAATAATCAAGTGCGTCATCGTTCGCGGAAACTGATACCAGACTAGGCCTTAGACGCGTTTTCCGTTCGATTTAATTCTCGATAGAAGCTCGCGATTTTTAGAAAATATCCTCGGATACCCCTGCTGGTTTATTAAAAATGGTGACTTTGCGAAGCTTTGGTAATGTGTATTTGAGAGGAAAAATTTGGTTGAGAATTTTTGTTTCATTCGATTTTAAACGACTGTTGAATATCTTGCGAGGTTTAACCAGTAGTCGATGGAAGCATAATTGGGAATTTCGATATTGATGCGAGTGGCAGTGAAGTTTGGGTGCCTGGCGGCGGCCATGTTGGTAGGCCCAGGGCTCGGAGACACGTGGTACAGCACTAGCGTGCTCTGTGCCCAGCAGACGATGACCTCACACAGAGGCACGCGCGCGCGCTCGCTCGCGCGCGGCTGACGAAACGTTGCGAGATATTTCGCCACCCCGAGAAATCCCGCCGTTTGCGATTAAGTTTAAACTACAAGATGTTGAAAGAGCGGCAGATTCGCGAAACGACGATTATTAACAGTCACTATCATCGAGCTGTTGGATACCACCCAAAACGCATCATTGTGTCCTTTACTTCCTCATTAAGTAAATTATAATCGTCTGGCGTCCCTTATGCATATGCATAAGTACGTAAATGCACAGCCATACATATATTTCCATAATTCGCGTTTTATTAATGGCTGCAGCGACTGGAGTAAATAGTTATTCCGTTAGGTACAAAGTTACAAAGAAGTCAATGAAGAATCATTGTCCACTTCTTCTTCCTCTTTGGTATTATCCTGTAGCTACATAACTGTAAAAATTGCACCGACGTGTTTCCCCTATTATCACATGCAGCGCGAAAGTGCCATGCGCCGAGTATTTTCCTATCCTCCCGCTACACGTAAGTATACCAAAAGTTTACTAACTCTAGGGGAACATGAATCGCGTAAACTGATTTACGTGCTCTACATTGGAAAGTTCTGTGGCAAAAGAGAATTGATCGAATCGAAGGGAAGTGTGCTTACATTTTAAATAGTTTTTCAGGTTTCGATCTTTCACAGAGACTGTTTCAATGGTTCTCTTTTTACTGGCATATTAAGCGCTGTCGAAATAAATAATCCCGAATCTACAGTAGGCTTCAAGTCACTCTCGTCGCAAGAAGTATGCTCACTGTTATCGGCGCGTGGTGCGATGGGCGCATACGATAGCAATTAAAAGAATCGAGGTTACATCGAACGAATATCACTCGATTCGAAACCCTTTTTATTCACTACGCGAAGGTACACAGGTCGTGTAGATAAAAAAAGAGGGGGAGAAGATTCGACGGCGCATGCGCAGGGGGGAGGGGAGGTAAGGCGCATGCGCGCCGGGATCGAGTCGACCGCGGCGTGGAAAGGCGCTGGGAACAGCTGGGAGATTATCAAGGTCATTCGGAATGACAGCAGCGCGTCACACCTCCAGTCGAGCCCTCCACGTCGACGAATCAGAGGCCTCGGACCCACTCGATCGTCACTCGACACACGCAAACTACACCCACGAGTTCATCGTACAATAGTTTTATAGCGGAGAGACGCCACGATCCAATTGCGCTACTACGCTTGTGCCCCGATAATGAGGGGCGAACGTGTAGCGCTATTTTTTTTCCTCGTTACGTTCCAACCATTCGATTAACAATTACTATTATGTCATATCCGTGATTTGGGAGATGAGGAAACTTTTAATAACCATTGGTGGGAAGTACTTTCAATACGGATTTAGTGAAATATATCTAATCTGGGAATTTTTGTAATATAGCGAATGTAATTAGAATTTCTCGGCCGAAATGGGAGATTAGAAATGTTCCAGATATTTTAATATTAATATTATAGTAATATTATAATAATATAATATTTAATATTATAGAAATATTATACTGATATAATATTTAATATTAATTTAGCGATTTTCTCCACATTTTATCCCACAGAGTTACCTCGACTTTCGAGAAGTTAATATACCCGATTAGTTCCCAATATAATTACACTATCAAGACTGTTTAATTGGTGCACTCACGTTTGTATGGTGCCAGTACTCGATGAGGCCCAGAAGATCGGAGCTCGGTGCGTACAGCAGAAAGTCCCGCCACTCGTTGAAACTTATGGTCAGACTTCCGTCCTTGTCCATTCTAGAAAATCGATAGGAAAATCAGGCTTCCGCGTCCCCCGCGCTCGCAGGCATCGCTCGCGCCTGTAAAACCTTACCGTTGTAACAATTTTTTCGCCTCCGCGTAGTCCATTTTTATCCCCAGCTCCTCGAACGCCCTTATCAGCTCCTCCAAATCGATTCGCCCTGCGATAACGAAATCGTATTACGGTATGCGTAAGGCAGCGAACAATGGTGATTTTTTTCTTTCTCCACCGAACGAACAAATAGCAATAACGGTGACATCAACGGGCACAGGTTGCGCGACTTTAGTTGACAATGATAATCGGGTCTCGTCGTTGTTAAGTAAACTCGAGATACAGATCTGTACACAGAGTACGTGTCTATAAAACACTCGCGATTTTGCACTGGCCCCCTGTTTGCTTACGCATGACTCGCGATTCATCAAAACCGCCGGATTGCCCTTGAACTTTTTCCAACCGCGACGAGGATGATGCTTTTTAATATGTGTTTAGTCACCGATAAAAAAGTCCAGTCCAATGATGTCACAGAGTGACCATGAAGTGGCCTTAAACGCTGGAACGTCATTATCTATTGCTACTGTACGGTGACGTGTGTCAGATAATGGGTATTGGAGATGCACAGCAGGAGATGACGTGCTTCTTATCGAAATTTTCTTTTTTAAGGCCAAGGCCATTCCAAGTTCACTGTTGCGCATCATCAAATCTATTTTTTCATTGTTCACAAAAATATATTGACGCTCTCACGTTGAACCTTTCGAAGCGAACTTCCATTCATTGCAGATTTTTTTTAATTTCTTAACTATTTTTATTAGTTTAATTGCATTGTGAATTGGATACAAATCGGTGGATGGTAGAGATAAATATGAAATATGATTGAATTCTTAGGTTTATGGAATTTTGGACGATGTATTTTTATTACAAATATGCTTTCGTATGAGAGGAAATTGAGAATCTTGCAGCAACCGGGGTACAGCTCCATTTTTATCAACTTGGAGTAAATTAGAAAAAACTGTTTATAAAATTATTGCTGTGATTTAATATTAAAAATGGTAATATTCAATTACCTGATACAAAAATATATATTTTCACAGAATAATAAGTAGTAGTTATTGAGTTGATAAGGTTTTATTTCTATCTCTGGTGAGAAAATATTAAATAATAAAAGTTTTAATATTAATATTAATATTTCAAAATATTAATACTAATTAGTATTTTTATGTTAATACTAATAGGTATAGATTAATTAATTCATACTAATAGATATAGATTAATTAATTATTATTAATATTATGTAAATATTAATATCAATATTAAAACATTTATTATGGAATATTTTTTCGCCAAAAATATAAATAAAAACTTAATATTTAAAAATATTAGTATTAATATTTCACTTTAAAAATATTAAACATTAATTTCCACTAGAAAAGTATTAAATATTAATATTTCCACTTCGAAAATATTAAACATGAATTTCCACTTTAAAAGTATTAAATATTAATATTTTCGCTTAAAAAATATTAATAATAATATTTAATATTAATAATATTAATATTAATATTTAATATTAAAAATATTAATATTAATATTTAATATTTAATATTTAATATTTAATATTTAATATTAATAATATTAATATTAATATTTAATATTTAATATTTAATATTTAATATTAATAATATTAATATTAATATTTAATATTTAATATTAATAATATTAATAATACAAATATTAATATTAATATTTTTATCTTTATTTATGTGCAATAAATCGCTCATTTGTCATAAGATTCGCATCAAACATGCACCAAAACGATATAGAATTTCTTTTACATATATAACACGCCATAACTCAAAAACTGTAAAAAATGGAGCTACGCCTTTTTCGCCCCAAGGTCCTCAATTACTTCAGGTGACAGCTTTTATAGAAGCGTCCTCTAATACATGTAGGGACTTCCGTATTACTTTTCAAATGCGCCAACCACTCGCGCCATCTACTCACCATCCTTGTTTTTGTCGAGGTGGGAAAATTGCAAGCGCAGATTTTTTTCGTGCTCCCGTACATAATGTATAAACTCGGCGAGGCTGATGTCGCCACTCTTCGTGCTGTCCGACCTGGCCAAAAATTCCTGAAATGGAAAAACCAACGGGTGATACTGCGACTCGAGGAAGCTTCTCTACAACCGGAAGTATAAAATATCGCTTTCGTAAATTCCCTCGAAACATCCACGCATGCGCGGATAATAGTAAAGATTGGGCAGAAAACGTTTAAAAAATATATTCGAATTAAATACGAATTGAATAAAAATTTATGGGGCAAAGTTTCTATTAAAAAATTGTTTAAGCAGAAGTTTCTGAAATACCGAATTAATCTGATATCTAATAAAAAAATAATCTAGCACAAATTTCATGTGGCAAAAAGAAACTTTGTTAATATAATTTCTACTTGGAAAAGAATTTGAAATAATTAGAAATTTGTATGTTGAAATGCATTTTTTACTGGGACGCTAACAATACGTACGAACCTTGAGGAAATCGTACAAATTGCATTCACCGCGAAACGTAATCGATACACATAATCGCGCTTTAAGGACAATGCTGGTTAACATTATTTCAGTCGTGAGACTTAAATACAACTATTTCCCCTGGTAAAACATTTGCTTTAGAATTAGAAGCATTTGCAAGCAATTAATATATTAAGATAAATGAAGCAAAAATATTTATCAGAAGCCCAAGGTAATTAAGATAAATTCCGAGAAAAATGCGTGTGCTGCATCTAAGTATCCGCAACGAGAGACTCACGGTTTAAGATTTTAGAGCTGACTTGAACTTTCTGGTGACATGTAACGTCAAACATGTTTATTCCTATTTTATTCGTTCAATTTTTCTATCTTAATTATTCACGGACTAATAAACCAGCAATGTTCATTGGCATTCATGCTTCACGAACAAAGCGTAAAACGAGAAAACGCAAAATCGATAACTATGCAGAGTCCCGTAAAATAAATCCAAGATTTATCTGCAAGATATGCACAGCTAGGACACATATATACAGGGTGTTACCGAACTAGCAATACAATACGAAACTAGGTGGTTCTATAAAAAAATAAGTAAAAAATATAGAACCCTTTTCAGTGCAAGACTCCATTTCCAAGAAAATCGATTCTAAAAACCCATCCCGTACGCATCTGCCAAGAAATTGGCACACTGCATACAAATGGAAATTATACAATTACATAACGACCTATTTTCGACCCATGCTTTCCACCAAACGAAGACTGAAAATCCAGCTAGAATTAAACACGATCGTTTCGAAATGTATGCCTCGATCGAAAGGAATCTGCTCCGCAAATTCGATTCATTTTTCCACAATGATACATCGTTCCATTTTACCGTTTCTCCTAAAACCAGAATCTCAAATCAAAGAATATTCCCCTACACATCCACGTAGACTCACACCGTCCATTTAGCGACACCCTGTATAACGAAGACATTCCCCGGTCACCAAGAAATTATCCACAAAATCCTAATCGAGCCCCATAGAACTTCAGCCTGGCTCCATAAGCTACAACCAGGAATAATAGTAAACATCGCAGGATGTTTAACCGGCCCAAGGAAAATTCGAAAGTCCCACCGAAATGTGTATTTGCATGTGTGGCTCGAGCCGTAGCGCGTTGGCACCTTGACACGTATCGAAGCGAGGTATGATGTATTCAGGGAATTCCACGTACCTCGGCATAGTATTTGTCCACGCCGACCTCGCGCAGCGCTTTGGACAAGTCCTTCACGTCTATCTTCCCGTTCCCGTCTAAATCCAACGTCTGGAATATTTTCTCCAGCCTCTCCTCATCCTCTGCCGGCAACTCGTGCAAATAATGCGGCGGCATTACGCCGTGCACCGCACTTCCTCGATTACCGGGCATGGTTCTGTCACTTCCTATGTCGCAAAGTACTCAACGGGCAGTTTTGTCGGCCGTCCACGCGTGCCCCCAAGCCTCCTTCGTTCCCTTCCTTACACGTTCGAAAGGCCACGACGTTTCCCCCGCGAGCCGCTCGCTAACTCTTTACACGGCCACCGCGCGAACCGTTTCGATCGTTACGCACGTCTACGGGCGAACTCATAGCTGCACCACACACGTGGCTGGCGGAACGGCGCACATCGATCCGCCAGCAAATCCACGCACTTTCTGTGAAACGGGAGCAAACGGGAGGAGACCGTTTACCCTGACCCGCCGCCTCGTCGATCTGAACGCGCCCCCTTGGAACACCTCGCCGACGATCGGCGACGATTTACGGGGAACGGTTAATATCCCGGGCTCTCCACACCCTTTTTCTGCCGCAGCGAACCCACCCGAATCGACCGTGTTATTCACCGCGCGACATCCAGGCCGGAATACCCTTCTCCACGTTTAGAAATCGAACAGCCGTCTACGCCGAACTAAGCTCGCGCTGCAGCTGGAGTATCCTGTTCCGTGCGAAAATGTAATGACCGTGCCATCTGATAGAGAATCCGGGAAACACGGAGGTTGTAGAACCGATCGATAAAATTAAACTCGAAAGGACGGGATTGTTTAAACGACCTGTGCCCTTCCGAAGCCAATTAAATAATATTATTTATCCGCTCCTCTGAATACGCAGCTTTCGATTAACAACGACGCTTAGGAACTACACCGTCGGTAATGAATAGATGATTCTCGTTGAATAGATAAATATATTACACTTTCACTTACAATACATTCATTAGAAAATACATTTAACTTTCGTGAATATTCTGATAGTAATACAAAATGTTTCGAAGAGCTTTTAAGCCTCGATGCAACATTACATACTTCCGATCAAGATATCTCTCTATTCGCCGAAGCACTCGTTACCTCGAATCCCGCGTTTCCTATCTTGCGCCTCGCGTGCAACGAGAAAGGAAGAATCAACGGAAAAAATTTATCTTCATTCTTCCTCCAACTATTCTGTATACAAGGGGAATCGAATTGTTTACGCAGAATTCAAACCTACAATTGTAACGGCGTGGCGATGCATATAGAGATTTACTAACGTGACGGTATAGAGTATAGTATTTTCTTCTTTGATGAATGGTGAACGAAGTCGGGATAGCAAGTTTTATTGCGAACGTACCACAGATGTTTACGTTACAATGCGGCTTTCTCCACAGTTATTTATTTTAGAAAAATACATTAAAAATGCCAGACTAACAATTACACTAAACGTAACGGGCAACGTGGAACATATGACAGTATTTAGACACGGCGAGTACATATTTTCTTTTCAGAGCGTCCAGCGAAACGAACACCGCCCTGGGACTTTTTCATACTATCTCGCAAACATTTTCCAATTAATTACAGAGTACGGCGTGTACGCGCGTCGCATTGCTCGTTACGTTTACGGCTAATATAACAGAAATCTTATAATCGAGGAATTAATTTAACGTAAGTGTCGCAGAAGTACCATTCGTACTGTTAAGTGCCAAGTGCTCGCTGACTATATGCATTATATACCGATATGTATATAATTATTATTGGTTTTTTGTATGTTCAAACAAAGAACGTTAATATAGATTGTATGTTGCTTCATACCATTAACATAGGTACACGTGTATTATTATACACATAGTGACATGTTTAACATGCAATTAATCCGAAGCCTGCACAAACAGTATTTGTTGCGCTTATTACTTCCCAGTGTACACAGCCCTCTTCACTTTTTTTTTTCTTTTTTACTCTACATTTATTAACGAGTCGTACTATGAATAAAAAAACAGAAATGTCCTGGGGGCAACATCTGATAAACGAATGTTGATAATTCCTTTAAACGACGGAGTGTCCGGCGCGCAGAAGGCCTTCGGGCCCGTCGGTGTAAAGGAATCACCCGAAATGTGAGGAGCGTTTCGGAAACAGAAGCTTGCGGAGTCGATGATTTTATAAATATTATACACTTTACATCTGAACGAACTGTGAAGACGGTATTCATTTACAGAAAGGAACGATCGATCTTCCGTGTTCGACCTTGTGCTCAGACGGAAATGCCCTTTAATTTAAGTAGAACGGAAAGTATTTGTGAGATACTCGCACGTGTGATTCTTGTTCGGAGGAATTTGAATATAGTCTGACGTGTAGATATGGCGATCGTCGGTGGGCTTGTGAAACGTTTAGAGTTTGATTTGCAATCATGCGGTGTAAAGAAACATCGTCTCGAGGGATTCGAAGTGTAAGGACTATTTTTAACGTAGAAAGTACATCGATCCTTTTTTTCTTTGTGTATCGTTACTATCGTATTCGAGATGCGAAAATTAAAAAGTGGCCCCTTTCTGCAATATTGTCGCACATTTTCTTCAGTATCATGGCCAATAGTGTTCGTGATGATGAGATATAATCTTACGAGTGCATAGCGATTGCAAATTAAATCCTCTTAATCGCAATAGAAAATTTGTACTACGTAAATTTTAAAGTCTTTATAGTTTTATCTGCGAAACCATTAACAAAATAAATAAAGTTTCTAACATACTTCTCGAAATACATAAATATACTTTTGAAACTAGACATAATTAACACCGATGTCATCTCCAATGCAGGACAAACGATTTATCGCACGTAATTAGGCGCACCTTTGAATCTGAAATGGAAACGCTTCCTTCCCATACGTATTGCGACATCGAACCATCGGTGTACGAATAGTTCGCTCGAACGTAACACGATCGTACCTTCGAATTTAAGAAGCACAATTTCCCATACACTGGAGTAGAACAAACTAATTTTCCTCAGAACTTTCACGCATGTATTTGCTTTACATTCTCATGATGTCCCATTACAAACGAAAGAAAATTCTGTTGGTAAATAGTAAAACAAATAAAATTGCACCATTGTTCGTAATTTCCGTAAGACGCTAGTTATGTTCTGAGATTAACATTTCTTTGCGGGCTCAGAGTGAATGTGCCTCGTGTCGCAGAACTCGAGAAATACTGAAATAAACATACGTGTGCCAGTGTAAAAATCTCCCTCCCCTAGCGTTTGCGTCGCTGCGTGATTTAAAAGGCACATCTCAGGTCGAAAGAAATACTCTACTCGAACATACCTAGTTCTGCGTAGCAAGGTAAAAAAAACAAATATCGTTTTAATGAGAAAGATAGAAAGATCAACTTCCTTTGATCTCTACATTTCATAAAAGTCTATAATATAATGTCACTTCCACTAAAACTGGAATCATTAATATTTATGCTATATATTATCTCATAAAAAATAGAAGAACCAAAAAGCTATTGCAATGCGTAAACCACTATACTACGAAGAAGTTGCAACTCGATTAACGTATTCGGTTGGACAGAAGTTTCGCTGTCGCGTTCCTGAATTGCCATCGCGCGATGGAAACAAGCCGGAGATAATTTGTCGATGAAGGAACGAAAGCTTTTTTTCAAAATAAACAGATGTTTACGTCGAGTGCGAGAGAAGAGAAATTAAGAACGTTAAACTTCTTGTCGGTTGAATCAAGTACCAGGTCTCGTTACGTTCTTCGCTCCGAGTAAACGTTAACTTCGTTTCTTCTTTATAATACGAAAATAAGAACAGAACAGTATGCCAATAATATAAATATAAATTAAATCTCGTTCCCAATAAGAAATTAAAGCGATATAGTTAAGAGGAAGCCAATGTGACTGTTTTCGGTTTCTCTTAAGTCCGTAAATCGAACATCTTTACAAACGTGAGAGCTGCAGCTCGCTTAGCAGTCTGTTCGTATCATTTCTTTCGCTCTTCAATAAAAAAGAAGACTTTCAGGACAGCGACTCTCAAACACATGATTTACGCGGGAAGGAAAGAAAATAGATTTACGGAAAGCCTGCTCCTTGTACGTTTTACACTATGTATACGCTGCGCAAGAATTTTCTCTTCATAAATAAAAAAAAAAGGATCGATATTTTTTTAAACATTTACATGAAAGATCACAGCGGTTTGAAAATCACTGACCCGAATGAGTCGATTAGAAATAGCAAATAAAATGCAATAGTGTTAGTTTTTTCTTTTACCAGGCACAAATGGAATCTATAGTTAATTTTTCCACTACATACTGCCGAAACGAAAGGAAATTTTATATGCGCTACGAAATCTTCCCATACTTTACGCGTTATCAGTTTCTCGGAAGTGTTCGAAACTGCGCCGTCGCTTTTGTACTCGAAATACAAAACCGGAGGCTCTTAGCGTCGATGTGTTCATCTAAGTAGGTAATTTATTTTGTCGACTTTACAAAAGGAAAATCACGGTGCGTAATAAAGATAAACCTCTTCATCTTCCTGCTCGCAATTTAATTAATACACCGATCTCGCGCGAGCCGCGTGAATTTTCCAAGACAGCCGTCGATTATTTTCCCCCGCGGGGGAATCAAATTCGAAATAAAAATCCCATTTCCCCGATACGAAAAGAAACCGTGAAACGAAATGCAGTATGAAAGCTACGGGTCCTTAAAAATTTTGTTTAATCAGCTAAAAAAATGAGACCAATTATCATGTACATATATATATGTATATATATATATAAATATAATTAAGATATATATATATCTTAATCGGAGGCAATATATATCTTAATTACGCAGAAACTTCAACAGAATATGTTAATTTTTTTGTGTATGCACAACATCTATATATGTATATTCGTATATTTTTATCGTGTAACCTCGTTGCAGGTTAAATAGCATTCTTTCCGAATGTACCAGTTAATATAATATCCTTTGCTTCATTGTGCAAACATATAAACAAAATATACTACATCCTGTCATGTTTATAAAACACTGACATTAATTTCTGTTAAATTTTAACAAATCTGCTCTCGTCGTCTGTTCGATCTGTCTTGTCAACGAATTGTCCCCCTCCGCTCTTTCCCACAATGGTACCCATAATGGGGAAGCGCGCCGATCAACCCCCGTCCCCTCGCCGGTTCTATAAATTTGAATTCCAATGCGGCGGCTAACTCTCGCTTCATAGAATACATCGATCTCTACAATAAACTCTTACCGCGGCTAGTAAAAATGAAATGGATGGGACTTCCTGCACAACTAAATAAGAGCCACTATCGCCAAGGATTTCGCGCGTCCGACAAATGTTGTGTTTCTAGAGATATCACTTATTTACAGCTAGCTTATATACGCGTCGATGAGAATTTTCCGGAGGAACACGAATTTCGCAATCGGAGAAGAAACATTGCGTGCCAGGAGAGACTTTATCAAAGGCATAGTAACGCGGGAACGTGGCGCGCCCGCATCCCGTCACGCTGCACCAACAATTTCGGTCGTCGAAAAAGAAGGGGATGATATTATACTTCTATCTACCGACAGTGCGTCGAGGTATCGTCGTCCGGCGCGTTGGTTTCTTTTGATTCTGCTTCGGGAGAGCATTGGTGATATTCTCCTTACGCAAACAGTAGAAATTCTATTTACTTTCAGTCGTTCCATTGGAAAGTTTAGGCATGCCCGATGCATGGAAGTTCGCACAAAGAATTATTTGCACATGTCAGAAAGAAGAGCATGTTCCCTCGTCAAACGAATGGTGGTCAGATCTAAGAAGTAAGCGGTTGTAGTAAGATTAACCCTTACTATTATTTTTTAGAATTGTCCTCTTCGCTCGACCAGTGTTTCTCTTGTTCTTGAAGCTCGAATTCCCATCGCAGTTCCAATTCCCGCATGTCGTTCGCGATCCCAGCCTCGTACGTGTCCTCCTGAGCGATCGAGCGACAAAGAAACAGTCGTAACTTCAACGATATAATTTTATAACGATTAGAAGGTTTAGTAATACGGTAACGATGCACTTTACCTCCTCAGATTTATAATCTTGATTGAAATTCTGCGTGCTAAGCATGTTATTGGGCGACTGAATCCACGGCACGGTGCCGTACGGGCTCCAATTTCGCACGTCCTTTTCTTTTTCCCTTATACCAGCTTCAATCATCTGCAACTCTTGCGCCAGCCTTTCTCCCGCTGAAAACGTAGCTCCCTGCGTGGCAAGCTGGACAATTTCGTTTCGCACTTCACTATTACTACATTCACCGAGAGATCTCTTAGATTTGAAAATTACAGTTTCAAAGTACCTTCAAGTCGTTTATCTTCTTCTCCAGGTGTTTCAGCTGCTGCTTCACTTTCTGCGACTCGAGAATTAAACTGGGAATGGTTTATATCGTGGTCAGATATTTCGAGTAATTAACGTTGAAGCGTAAATTCGCGGTGAGACGAAACTATCTGAGTTTAATCTCATGAGACAATTGTTTCATTATTTTTTAATTATTTCGTCATTAGTTTCGTGCAAATATGGGCAACAATTTTATTTAAATACAAATTTCGAATAACGAATAGAAGTTAAAACAATTATTGTCAATGAAGATATTAACTATATTCGTCATATAATCTAAAGTTAAAGTAACTTTTATTTTAATTTTTTATTTAATTAATGCCCAATTCTGGTTTCATGAAATTAGACTCTCATGAGACAAGTTAAATGATATATTTGCAAAAATCTCATCTCTCGTGACTATTTCCATTATTTATATTTAATTGTTGCTAAGATTTTTATCTGACATAGATAAGTCTCGCGTAAAATCTCATCGTGGATTTCCCTTTAGAATATTCGAATATCAGGAGATCGACTTACTCTTTCGACATACACTCTGATCGCGAAAGTTGCGTGGGAGTTGACGATTCGGACATATTGCGACCAAAGGTGATGTAATTGTCTCCAAAGCCAGGACTGTTAATAGATTGCACGCCGCCGTTCGCGCCGATCGTAGCGTAAGCTGTAATATCCAAGCACAGAACTTTTACATCGTTCTAGAATTTCTTCATTCCCAATTTCTCAATTTTCATTGCACTGTACATACGTTGATTACCATAATACCAAGATGCGATGGAATTCGCTGTTGGCATCGGTCGAAATGCGGATATCGTCGGAGGTGCGCCTCCCTCGCCATAGAAATTAGCTGGTTGTATGCCATTGCCAGACCTAAAGAGTCATCGTAGTTGCATTTGACATCGCATTCGCGTTGAACTTAAATGTCCGACGCCCCACAATTCGTCTACAATTTCTCTGTAAAGTATCGTTACCTCATCAAGTTCTTGGATAACTTGGAGATCGGTCCGTATTTACTACTGGACGACGCGTCGAACGGCACGAACTCGTCGTCGAATAGAATCGGGTCTGCGCATCGGAAGTTGTTGTTGCAGTTTATATTCGACGGAGGAACCATGGGATTGTTGGGTGTGTTCGTCCAGATAGAGAAATTCGACGATAGCGTGTCTCCTTGGACGTCGTAATTCTGTAAACAAAATAAAAGACGATAATGAAGAAAAGGATGGAAGTGGGCAACTGTTTTTAATAGACGTTCGGTCGTACCGTTTTTATCTGCGGCACTTGCTTGTTGACAATCGTTTCCAACTGATTCAAAATTTCCATCCTGCGTTGCAGCAACATCGCCAATGTTTTCGCCACTGTCCTCTGATTTAACGTAAGGACGGTTTAATGCGCATGTGGGTGTAATATTTATTATTGTACGTGAATGGTGGATTTATATTACCTTCTTAGTGTTAGAAATCCCATTCGTTACGTTGGTCGAAACTTGCGACGACTCCCACATACTGAAATTAGGTGCCGTGTAATCGATGGGTGCGTTGGGCATTATGTAGTGGGAGCAATACATGTCCATGTTTTTAGGGGGTACCATGGGCGAAATCCCCTGCGGGGATGGTAGCATGTAATTCGTCAGCGACCCAACAAAGTTGTTCTCATTCGTTGGAGTGTGGTGTTGCATCGGATTCACTTTATTTATAGAATTGAAATCTGAAAATGATGCGTCTGACATTTATTCTTGTCGATTTGGGGCGGAATTCATTTTATAGTGGGGGTGGGTTCGAACCTAATTTTTAAATTCTCGAAACTTCAAGCGCTGATTCTGTTTTGTAAACGCAACATCTTGCTTTAAGAACAGAACAAACGAAAATTTAACAATATACAAATTATTGAGGCATTGTATACTTTTCGTATCTGGGTTTTGAGAGTTTCGAATAAAGTGCAAAATTTCGAATTCTCGAATCGCAAATAAAGAGCAAAGTTTCGAATTCTCCACCTGCGAATAAAGTGCAAAGTTTCGAATTCTTAAATAAAGTACAGTTCCGAATTCTCGAAACTCGAAACTTTTTTAGGTTTACAGATTTCAACGCTTCGAGAAACCCATCCCTACTTAACCCGTATACTTACTTTCCCTATGCGTATTATCATGTGACTTTATGGAATGATAAGCTAAATCTTCATTCTGCTTGAATGTCTTATTGTTCGATCCAGTCACCGATTTCTCTGTCTTTGCATCCGAATTGTTGGATATTGGTAAATTTGACCTGATGCTTAACTTCCGATTTTTCGACCTGTATCTGATAAACAAGCGTCAGATCTTTCGAACGTTACATACGCAAGCTTGATATAGATTCTCATTTTTAAACGATGCACACAGTCATACTTACTTATCCAGTTCCATATCACTGTGAGCAAATGTACAGCTAGTAGATCTAGGACAAGATCCTCTAAGAGCGAGATCTCGACACATGCTCACTTTATATTTCGGTTGGCCTGGGCCTACGTTGTGTGTACCGTCTTGTGTCTTCCGGTTACCATGTTGCTGAATGAACTCTACTAATGCTGTGACTACTGTTCTAACTGCTTCTAACGCTGCCCGACACTCTGCTAACGTAGGAGGTTCTGTTTCTGCAATAAACATGACGAAATGAGAATCCCAAATATCTAATTTACTTAACGTAACTTTTATATAAAAATACATACCTGGGCTCGGATCTATCGCAGCTAACAACTCTAATTGCGGTCTTAGACTGCTCAATTGTCCAGGATCAGGAGTACGTTGAAGAGCAATGACCAGCTCTTCCACGCTTTGAGCAAAAGACTGCGGAGTCTGGAGTTTGTCTATAATGCTTTGCATGTGAGATTTATGGCTAGTATCCCCATACAACAACGCTGACCACTGATCGGGTGCTATTCTCAAGCCAGCTTCAGTCGCGATCTGCACTATTTGAGCATCATGCTCCCTCCTTAAAGCTTCGTACGTCCTGAATTCTTCTTTCAGTTGCATCAATGATGAATCTCCTTCTCGTTTAGATACCTAATTGAATATTACGATTTCCAGCTGTTTAAATCGCCTTGTAACAGCTAGCGATTATTATAAACACCGAATGTTTATATATATTACCTTGAAACAACTCGCTCTATATAACAATTGTACAACATGACCTATACTCGTCTTGGATGCTTGAGGAAAATGTGATTCTAAACGCTGAACTACAAACATAACTAACACTTTTCTAGATAGAGCCGATCCATCTTCCAAAGCCAATAGAACGAGCTTCAGTACTTCTTCTTGCATCGCTAAACAGAGACAAAAAAATATAGTTCAACGTTACTAATTACACAAACACCCTTATTTAAATACCTCATTTAATTACAACATACCTGGTCCAAGAAATTGACAACCACGAGCACGTACAGCAGCCCATAAATTAGCACTAAGTTGCTGCGGATTCTGATGTTGAAGTATCAACTCGGTAACCGATCGTTCCCCCAAACTCCTAGCAGCTCTCACCGCGCGCGCTCTTCCTTCCGGCTCAACCAACTGACAACCCACGAGAGTTACCAATTTCCTCTGCATCGGCCGAGACACGAGCCCCATACCTTCATCGAAACAATACCGAATTACACGATATCGAATCGCCGCTGCGATTATTAATCGACATTACCTGAGGATAAAGTAGGATTTGCCTGACATGGTTTGAGATATAAAGCAAGTTCCTCAATGCAACGTTTAGCAACCAAATAATTAGAATGGTCTTCGGGTGGTAATAGCTTTTGATAAGATGTTGCAACATTTGTGGGAACGGGATTTCCTACTAGTTGCAGCAGAGCTTCGTTCACTGGCAATCTCTCTATTTCTGTGTTGATAATGCTCTGAAAAACAAAGTCCAATAGAAACAAATTACAGTTCTCCTCGAAAAATACTCCTATAACAGATACATTCTACAAAGCGGAATCTACAAAATCTCTTCCCACATAGAATTCACACATTCAAGGTCCACATCTCTAAATACAAATTCGTGTACATACAAAACGAAGCTCTCTTAATAGCTATAAATCGAACAGATCTAAATAAAATTATCCCGCAAACGCATAAGCATGCAAACGCTCTCGAAGAGCATTAACAACCTCGTACCTGATCGAAAGGGCATTGTTTACGGTGTAAATTTGCAAGGCACGTACGACATATAGTATGTCCACATCCTAACGATATCGGGCCACGTATGGCCACGTCGAAGTCATGACAGCAAATTGGACAAGAAAGAAATTCAGTCCACTGCGGTGCCTGTATTGGCATTCTAAAACACAATCACATGGAAACATTACTCCAACCTCCCCGTTTCGCAATCCCCCGCAACGTTACACCCTTCGCTTATAACAGATCCCACGGAGCGTGCTGTTTAACAGGAAAACATTGGACCTACGTTGCGCAGACTGTTTCATTTACGTCGGCCTAAGGCCTCCGTACATTCACCAAAACATCGAAGACGTGTGTCACGTTATTACGACTCGGCACAACACATCTCGCAACAAATTCGAAACAGCCGGGATACGGAATTGAAGCCAAGATTACGCCGGATTTGATCGGTTCGCAGGGCTGGGAACGAATGGAAAGGAGGCTTCGTTCCGATTGCAAAACATTTATCTATAGATATAAACCTGTTCGAAACAGTAACGTTTGCTCGTCGACTGTTTTCCACGCGGCGATTAGTGTCCCTCCCCGAGCCTACCGTTTAAAGGTATCGAAGCCTCGTTACCAAAACTATTGCGTAGGAATGATCGAAAGCATGCGGGATCGCGCGATTGTATCCGAATTTTTTAATCGCTGTCGTCGCTGCTCCTCTCGTGCCCCGTCGTACTTATGTACGTTTGCTCTACATATAGGAGCCGAGGGAAATGAAAGGGAGAAAGACGGGACGGAGGAGACGGCATCTGCTTTTGCCACGAGGGGAAATGTCGGGGCGATCTAATACCGTTTAATGCGACCGATAATCGAGAACTCACCTCGTTATTGCCCTCACAAAACATCACATTAACTACTCGGTTACTTCGCACATAGTTCTGCCATCGAAGCGAGAACAGATGAATCACAAATAGTAAGATGAGCTCAGCACGATATTCTTCGCGTATACTTTTTTACCTCGCCAGCACCCATGACGAAAACAATCTAGAAAAATGATTCTCCGGCTTCCCTCGGCAGGGAGCGCTGGGAATCTAGTGTGATTCTTAAATCTTCGAGATAATTCAATGAAAAATCCTTTCGATCTGCTCAAAGAATTCTATTTATCGGGGATTAAATACTCGTTCGTAATTCTCGATAATTACTGCTCGAAGGAATTCGTGTGCGAGTTTATTTCATCGCAACAGTCGCTATTGGTACGTACGCCGCTTAACGATTATCCCGCTCGAGTTTCGCGTCTATCCGAATCGCGGATGTATGATTTGTTTCGCTCAGTTCACTGCCTGGAGTGATAGCCTTGCTGTCGCTGATTTTCTAAATGCAAAAAGCGTAGGTGGACATGCATTCTGCTCGCGGATGGACCGTGTAAGCCCCGACCGCACCGACTGAGGCTTAATTAATATATTCTTCTTTACTCGAACTCGTTGAATATAGAATCCCGGGGGGAGAGAGAGAGAGAGAGAGAAAGATTGGTATTCGGGCGGCGAGAGATCCTAATTAAACATGATACCGTTGACACAGGAACTGTACGATATCGCGGTTCCTATGATAATAAATGGTGTCTCGCATCCGATCGAGTACGCCAAAGTTTTGATACAGGTAAAATATTCACAGTCGATAAATTGCCCGGGCGGTGAGAGTTCAGCGGAAGATTATAATTTTTATTTATAACGCAACAGATCGGGTACGAACCGATTCCGCCCCGACGAACAACTACTATATTTAACCGACCGGCTTTATCGTTGCCTAATGTTTTCCAGTACGGTAAGTAAATTCCTTTGCAGGATCAGTATCCCTTGTTGCATTCTCCAATTATTCTAAACAAAAAAATACTGATACCTAACGAGTCCACGTTATTTATTCCATTTTTTTTCTTTGTTTACTTTTCGATTCCACTTGTTACAGGAATATTTAACGCACGCTACGTTGTAATTCTCGTTCTAATTAATGCAAAATATTTCTCCTCCCTCCCTGCTTTATAGTTAGATACATAAAGAGCGTAGATGGATTTTCCGGCTGCTACCGTGGCCTCATCCCAAAATTGTGTGCCTATACCGTAAGCAATGTAGCTTTTAAGAGAACCTCTAAGTGTATCGAAGTTATCGTTGAGCGATTCGAGAATGAGGAGAACGATCGTAAGGCTAGGTAAGAGTGCTCGCGCGTGGCCAGGGAATGATGGTGAGGATTTTGAAAGTAATAGTTTGTTTCTTGCAGTCAGAGGCCTAAGAAGAAAGGCGTGTATGAGTTCTTACGAGATCTGGTTAGTAAAATGATCGCAATTATAATTAGCCATCCGTTGGATGTTATTGCGCTGAGGATGATGGCACAATTCGTCGGTGGGGAAACGAAATACAAGTATATTGTTGATTAAACGAGACAAAGCAAGTGGTGATGGGATCTGAAGTGCTTTGATATGCTTTGAATCTATATATATATATACATATATGTGTGTGTATCTCAAAAACTTTGAAGCACTTCGAACATGATTTGAAGCTTAAAACTCTTAAAAGTCTTGAGTGTTGATAGCTCTTGAATGTCTCGAAAGTCTTGAAAATGCACATCTGGTTGCCAAAAACTAGCCAGACGGTCTTGCGAGGGTCGCGGATTATGACTGTATTGTCCTGCGAGTCGGCGGTGGACGCACATACGCGTCCGAAACCTACCAAGGCTTTGAAACAAGAGTTTCAAGAGTTTTAAGCTTCGAATCATGCCTGAAGTGCTTTGAAGTAGTCGTCCAATATTCAAGCCAGATTCGAAAGGGTTTGAAGTGCTTCGAATCCCATCATTAGAGACATATGCATTTCCTGTTTTTTCTATAGCGGTTTCCTTTCTTTTATCCATTGATAGCGGGCTGTTCAGGTCGTTTGTGGAGGTGTATAGAGAGAATGGAATTAAAGGATACTACGCAGGAATAGTACCTCGCCTTATTGGACACGCCGCTGTATCAGTGCTAGTCAGTTCTTCTACTTATGTTATTGATAAGTACGTTATAAGCGACCGCGAATTAAAGCCGTACGCTGCGTCTACCATGAACGTAAGTCACCTAATTGCTTACGCATGAAACGTAATGTATACCGAAATTTATAACGTTGATGCTTTTGCAGTTTATAGCGTCGACAATTACATATCCATTTTTGGTGGTGTCACATTGTATGGCTGTTAACGATTGCGGGTAAGCCGATCTAACAAAGGAACATCCCGAAGCCGGGAAGTCAAAGAATTCTGAAATTGAATATGTAGGGAATTTCCTCCTGATTACAATGCAATTTTTGTTTGTTGCCTAAATTCACTCTAAGGGGGTGTAATTGACCCCTGAAAATCCGGTTATTCTCCGAATTTACGTTATAACTCGTGAAATAATTTTCTTACCAAATGATAGATCTAATTAAAAGAAGTAACTTTTGCCTTGAAACTTCTTTTCTATCTCCTACAGTTCGCGAGTTATAACACAAAGTCGGGAAAAAAGCCGAATTTTCAGGGGTTAATTTCACCCCCTTCGAGTGAATTTGGGCAGCGAACAAAAAGTGCGTTGTAATCAGGAGGAAATCCCCTATGTATTCACAAAATTTTAGAATTTTCGGATTTGGGATCTTCCCTTGCAAGACGTGGTTCGTGTTTATAACACGTCTGAATTAGGGCTGGGACTATATGTCGAATTTTTCGGTATTCGAATACTTCAGTCGCTCAATTATTTGGCGAATATAATTCGAATATTATTCGAATATCTAAGTATTTGAATAGTATGGTGTGGATTATAAATCAAGTTCTTTAGGTTCATTTTTTACAGGCTTTTATTTAGTTTCATTTGTGAGTTCGTTAGTTTGTCAGGGAGAAATCTTGTAAGCTAATAATTAATTTATAATTCACACTTAAATATTCGAATAATAACATTCGAATTTTCAAATATTCGAACTTTATTCGTAGCATTCGAATACTTGTAAAATATTCGATTAGCTCCAGCTCTAGTCTGAATAGTATTACATTAATGTTTTTCGTTGACTCAGGTTAATTGCCGGTCTTCCTCCACAAATGCCAATTTATAATAGTTGGTTGGATTGCTGGTCTCATCTTTCAGCTACCAACCAGTTGAAGAGGGGAAACAGCCTTCTATGGCGCTATTATACAGGGCCGCAAGTGGTAATAAATGGGAACCCGATACCCATCACCAAAGAGAATTTTCATCTACTAAATACAACACAGTAATAATGTCGCATTAGCTTGTATTCGAGAGACCAACAGTAAAATCGATTCAGTGCTACATTCTTTTCGCCTTGTAAATTTACTAACGCCGCGTATAAGTTGCATTTATATATTTCTTAAACTCAATCTTAAACGTTATTTAAACGTTATTATACTCTTTTTCTTTCGTATTACGTTTCGTTGGGAAATGCATTTTACATTGGACAAGCAAAATTTTCTTTTACCAATACAACTACAGCATGTATTATAAGAGTGCGTTAGATGCACGAACGTTTAGTACATGTACAAGTATTACTTATAAGTACAGTTCATTATTATTTTAAGTAATTCACATTTTTCCTTGTGGATAGCACGTATATCCAAATTCTTGTCGGAGGCTTGAAAAGAAAAGCGAAGAACTGTACTGAAACTTTCGAGCGCATAGTTTTACGATACGATGAAATAATAAAAGAAGTGATTATCCTAAATACTTTCTTATAGCTAAAGTTAATGTTCACGGAAGCTGACACGTTAAGTTTAATAATGACGATTGTTTAAGGATTATTGAATTATATGAAACAATATCTCGTGTATAAAGTTTAGAAATTGGTGTTAAAATCACTATCCTGTAAATCTCCTCACACTTCATGTATCATGGATTTCACAAAAGTCTTTAAACCCATTAAAGAATGGAAAAAGTGGAGTGCAAGTAAAAAAATTGAGTAACACGATCAAGCGTGCATCTACGAGAAATATCTGTTAACGAATCACAACTATAAATATATAAAGCAATTGTATAAAGTTACGGTTAAATACATCTGTGATAATGTTTCTATAATTCTTACGGTGTAAGTTCGAAATGAGTTTCATTCGAAAAAGGAGAATCACGACACGAAACCTCAAATCTTAAATCGCAAAATGTGTAAACTGAATTTATACAACAGAAGGGAAAAAAAGAAACTCCTACATTAATATCAGACAATAAAGAATGAGATTTCTAAAAGGAAACAAATATTTAATTCATATCTTTTATTATTTATTATTTCGATGGTTCCAATCAATTCAGAATATAGTTCGTCAGGCATCGAGAAGTTACATGAGTATTTCATTATTAGACTGTACCTGTCTTCCTAAGTATCCTATAAATAATACACAGAAGCCTATATACTGTATCGCGTTTTCCATAATCGTATAAAAAGAAATATCCACTCGAGCTACAAATTTAATTATTACACAGGTGGTTCCGTCGGGTGTTGATATTTGAACTTCAATTTATCTATGTAGTGCGACAAGACAAATGTGAATACTGAACAAAACGATGCACGTCTCGCGTCTCTGATTCAAGAGAGTCCATTTAAATGAGAAAAACCTTGTACTGAAGACATGTAAATATACGCGGTACCGCTTCATTCCTCGCTCAACAGAAGCATTACAATTCTCTGCTGCTAGCGATACAAAACAATTCTATTACGATCTAAAACGAATTGATAAGCATGATACATCTTACGCACTATAACTATAGCAGTTCGGGCGTTACGGGATACTTTCAGCTCCCCTACATTTCCATTTCCTTCGTATTAGGCGGATACTTCTGGGATCGGACCCATTATCTTCTCGCTTACATGTGAATGAAACTGTGGAACACTATCTTGTAATACAGATCTTATTATCCATTAAAATTATTTCCTCCGAATGCTTCCAGTGTACAAGTTTATAAAACGGTAACTTCGAAAATAACACGACGCATGGTACGAGAACTTTGTAAAGGCAATTAAATGCGATAAAAAACATCTAGATGTATATACACAATTTACCGGCATCGCGCTTCTCGTGACTAATTAATAAAGAACGTGGGAGCATCGTGACCATTTTATTGGCAAAATTCCGTAACTTATTCTTAGATCCTTGTATTCGAAGGTGGTCGAGTAAACGATTAATTAACACACGCTTGGTTTAAATTCAATGTAAAATTAAGGAACGTTTCCTTTGAAGGTAGATTTCTACGGTTCGTTCGATATATGAGAGATTCCCTCGTATCTATACAATTCCATTTCTTTCGGTGTCTCGTTTCTAATATTAATCCATCTATTACATCTCGGATTCCTGGATATTTCGTATCACGCAAACTACAGGAGAGGGTTTTGTCGTAGAGCTATACACTATGCGTTTGATCTTCTTTACAATTGCAATAAAGATTCAAACCGTTAACATTTAATATTTATTTAACAATTATTACCTTACGCTATCAGTTATAACAAGTGATTGCTGTCATGTTCATGTTATCACGGCGATAGCCATAAGTTTCATATTCTATGTACATCGAAGAATACTGTATAGTCCGGAATGTTTTACAGAACCAATGAATGAAGAAGCATGCCTCGATCCTAGTCGCGTTTATCTAAAGCACGCTTTTGTACATCGAAAGAATAAACATACAGCTTATTTGAAGGCCGTTCAATATTCACATTCCATGGCAATGATTCCGACAAATATCTCCCGGGCTTTCCCGTGTGCAAAAGTCCCTATCGAATACTACGCAGTGAAAGATTACCCCCGTTTTAAATACCATGCATATACAATAGTATATCGGTCATTAAATCCTTATAAAAGAAAACGAAAGTTAAAATAAATAAAGTACAAACAGTACTGTGGCAGTTATAGTACTTAATATACTTACAGAATGTAAATTTTTGGAGGATACGATTGCTATATTATCATAATCTATCAACTAAAACCTTTTTTTTTAAGTTCCATCGTGTTGTCGGAGTCGTATCAAGTTATGTCACCAACTCATAATTGTTCCCGAAACAAGGAATTAATACACCGTCTATTAACCACACGCTCGAATTGCCTCGTAGTATTAATTCGAATAAACATGCTAATGCACTGCAAACCTCCAAGATATCCAAGACACATAAGAACATTTCTGGAAAAAGATAACGTGAATTACTATACGCTGTACGATCGTATGATAAAACAATAGTTCGTAATATGCCGTCTTCGAGATTCGCGTGGAATTAATTACGAAAGCAATACTATTTTGATTTTCATCTATTCGTAATTATTCAAACGATAAGTCCTTTTGAAAATAACTATCGAGGGGCGTCCGAAGACTTTTTTCCAGAGGGGGGCAACTTTGGGATGGTGGTAAAGAAAAATATACCCCCTGCTTCTTTTAACCCATTTTATAGTGCCAATTTAATTAAAAATTTAAAACCGAGATTTAAAAATATTCCCTTTTTTAGAGTAAACTTAATATAAATCAGTTTTTAAAAATAAGCGATCCTTTCTCAAAAGCCAGGGGGGGAGGTAACTGTCCTTTTTGCACCCCCCTCTGGACGCCCATATAACTATCCCCTTTCTTTCGTCGGAGATACCCGCGACGCGATGTTATCTACTCGTTAAATATCTCTAGAGTATGGAACTTTATGTATACTCTTCCGTGACAAATGCGATAGTGAATTTCCAGAGAAATGTACAGAATACTGAAAATATAATAACGACTATCCAAAGGATTCTATATGCTTACAATATTGTAACAAAAATATCGTTTATCGTATTATATTTACTATGGAGAATTGACTCACGTTTGTATATTATGTGTAATGGCCAACTTTTACTATATTCGAAAATATCTTTTATAATGCTCGTCGGAGAGGGGTGATTTAAAAAAACACATACTTTACAGAAATCATCTATACATCGCGTTCGAAGCTGATGCTCGCAATGCCTTACATATGTACGTATCAATAGTCGCGTAACGATTGAAAATTTAGATGCCCGTGACAATCCTCTAAATGTTACAATTAATATATAATTCGTTTTTATTCTGCATAAAGTTCCATCATCTTATCGTTCTAGAAGGTTCAACTCTTTCGTATAATATAATTTGACGCGCAACAGATGCTAGCAGTCCGCTTTAGAATTATATGGACACAATTTCATTACTGAATCTACTTGATCGTTGTTCAGAAATAATAGACTGAGAATTATAATTCTGCGTCGCGTACGTTTAGACTGTTCGTGTAATTAACTACTAACATAAATTAGGCCATAGCGAAAGTGTGTCGCGGTGATTCCCATTAGACACGAATAGCTACAGTGATTCGTGCCTAGCGTGCGTAACATACACCGATTCGTATTTGGACAAGAGACACACAGGATACGTCGCGTTTACCTTGATTCCGCGGCTCACACTTCAAGGAATGGGTAATCGTATGCGGGCGCACGTGAATTCAACGAACATTCGCCGTACCTATCGTAGTTACCACCTTCGCTATTACTCCTCTGCGTATATTACAATGTAGATTTAGAGCGTCGTCCATCTAAATCTGCGATTAATACTAATTGTAATGTCATGAATTATTTTACTTTTCTGCTCGTCGTGCGACCAGGTTTACTTCAAGTCTAATTCAACTTCCGGATTCTCTAACGAGAATGGTTTGAGGTTCTCCACCACCGGCGTCTGATCGGGATCGATCCGTATGCGGATTCTATTAGTTTCTAAAGACCGCGGAAGCGTGCGTGGAAGATCGTCTTTGTATGAGCCGGACATAGGCGAGGTGTATGGTACGTAAATTCGTACAACGTCTGGGCTTGGCTGATGAGGCGTCGCTCTTGGCGTCGGCAGGCCTCCGCTGCCAGAGCTGGCATTAGAGATATTACTTTGAGTATCGAGACTATTGTCTAACGCCTGTGACCGTGTCGCCGAACTAAATACGGAAAGGTCGGCTGTCGAGGTAACAGATGTGTCTGCCAATGACCGGCGTGAGCCATTGGGAGAGGCCCCATCGTCGAGACTTGGATCAAATGAGAATTTGCTTCCTGCACATATATTTAATTTTTATTATACTACAATAGGGCATCGGGGGAAACATGGGTCGACAGAATAGCTTCGCATGGGAAAGTATAATACATTGAACTGAAAACTCTCGCTAGCCACGAACATCTCATGCTTCCCTCCTACACAGTTAAATGCTTTACTTAAATAATACCACTATGATTTTCCGCGTAACTATTAATGGCAACGAAAACTTCACGTAACTCCCCGCGATTTAAAATCAACGTAACGTAATAAAAATATCGTACAACATGCATAACTCTGCCTATCGATCCTTGAGATTCGCACGTACTTTTCTCACGTGCAGCTATTTATATGAAATATGCTAAATATACTGTGTACATTTCATGGAATAATCACAGTCTATTACCCCTCACTTTTACTTGACGTTACACTAAAGTTATCGAGAGATATCTTTGATACAATTTTAGAGGCATTTACAACTACATTTTAACGAGCTAAGTATGCGAATTTTTTTCTACGATAATACTAACGATTATAATACTTGAAAATCTCTTCTGTAGAGTATTCCTGTGAAATCCTCTGCGGATAATTGAGCAATATTGTGCACAACGTGTTTTAGTATCTGAACCTTATTTTTAAAAGTATCTTACAGCCTAGTGTTGTATACAATCATAATATCGATCTCTGAATCCCTATCTTTATCTGTTTTTGTGTCCTTGATGATACTCTCTTGTTCACGATGCAGGAAGCAAGCATTTATATTACCGTGTACTATGTTTTCACTATATCGTAACTCACCGCCAAGAGCACAACCAGTTGGTTCGACTGGTGTTGTACTTTCTCTATCGTCCTCAACGAGCACCAGGTCTCTGCGCTGTGTTATGGATTCACGCATTACGTGCTGCGCCTCGCTAAACTCCTCGGTGCGCCTGCCAACCTGAGCACACAGAATTGTAGTAGGTAAGCGCGTCGTGATTCAATCTTCTCGTGTTCATAAATCGCCGAGATATTGTTTGCGCTAAGGTAAGGTTCCGGTCTAGAGCCCAAAAAAATAGGTGATCTTTAGGAATTAATTGAAGGAAAACTACTATATATAATTTAATGGGATTTTTTGCGTTGCATTAAGGATGTCTTAAGTTATAGAAATATATTTTTTGTTTTATAATTAATCATTGCAGACAGCACTCGGGAGTCGTTAAAGTCGAGGATTCAAAATATTCATCCAAATCGGTCAGACCTGTATCTCCAAAAATTATTATCCGATTCGACTGAAACTATTTTTATTTTGAAGAATATACTTCTGGCTAGGGAGGAAACCAGATAAAAATACAACAATTACACTTTTTTTTAGAAAATAACGACACTTGAACTTTGAAATTACTTTTTCCCTATATTTTTCGTCCTTTCAACGCCTTTGAAAATTATAAATTTTCCACTTTTTGTCATTTTGTCTGGCTTCCCTCCTAGCCAGAAGTATATTCTTCAAAATAAAAAAGTTTCAGTCGAATCGGATAATAACTTTTGGAGATACAAGTCGCACCGTTTCGAGAAAAACACATTTAAATGCATTTTCCGCTACTCAAATGCCTATAACTTCGGGAATTTTACAAATTTCAACAAATCCTTTTTAACCCGTATTCTTAAAAGGTCGGACATTCGAAAAATGAAATAAAAAAGAATCGACTTTTAGACCGGAACCTCCCCTCAAGTATTTAGTGATCGTGACAAGACCGTATCAATTACCTTGCTTGCGAACGAAGGCTCTTTGAATGTGCCGAATGGAATTCGTGGTAATTCGTGCAGTAAGGGAGGGCCGGGGTAATCTAGCTTAGCACGTTTCAACTCTTCCATACTACGCTCCATAGTACTTATCACCGTATCATCGTCGAAGCAAAAGTCTTTCTCTAACTTAATTTGCAAATAATTACAGAACTCGTCTAGACTTTCCATCGGCATAAGGAAACGCTTATGCATTTTCATGATCGTGTATGCCACGCCAGGTAGAATACGATCGCCGTCTAATAAAAATACATCCCAAATTCGAAGGCCGAGACTAACAGGCGTCTGTCATAAATAAATTATTACGCTTAAGTATGTCACCTGTTCGATACTGTCTCTTAATTCCAACGCAGTTTTAAAAAACGAGGTAAACGAATATTTACTCACCCTCTCTTGGAAAACAACGAAAAACCATTTTAACGCGTAGAGAATAGAATCGCAGCCGCACTTATCGAGCTTCCGTTTCAACTTCGGTAGAAATTTATGCATAATTTTATCATGGTGTTCTATGAAGCGATTCAGCTTTGGAAACCCGTCCACATAGAATCCTGAAAGCAGATACATCTATTTATATTCATGGATCAATGCATTTTTCAATGCAGAATTTATAAATCAAATTCTGACCATGCATAGTGTACTTTGTATCGGCAAGTAACACAGAGAGACCCCAAAATGCGTCTTCCTCGTCCATATACAGTAGAAGTAATCCAGCTAATACAGACATTCCTTGACAGTAACCCACTTCCATATTATACATGCTATAGGCAGCCAAGACGTAGAACATAGATCGTTGTTTTATGCTATACCTCTCTCTATCGAAGACAAAACGAGAGATTAAAGCCTCGAACTAATGAAACGTGTTTCAACTACGTCTTGAAACAGTTATTACCTACACGGGAAATTCTAAAAACTATTTACATACCTGTAATTGATATGATCTCTGTATTGTCTAGCCACGTCAGCATCGATCTGCCGTATTTCGGTGGACCACTGACGCGCGAGCTTCAACATCTCGTCATATTTACCCGCTTGTTCTTTCTTCAAATTTTTAATACCCAGGAGCAGCGACCAGACTTGGCCGCGAAATCTATTAGGAATTCCTTTATATACTCTACGCCGTAACTTCTCTTTAGTCGAGGAACTATCCCATTGCTTTGTCATTTTTTCCCACTTCTTTAGTCTCTCCATTTCCACACGGTGAGTCTTAACTTCATTCTGGTCCGGCTTTTGTGGCAGACGTTTGTCACTAGAGCACCAAACATTGACGATAAACGAACTAATACAGTATTTCTTTACTAAAAGCTGAGTTTGGCTTAAGCGTTAAGAGGTCGACACTTTCCCCATCATTTCTGGCTCGCTCCTCCCTTGCGAAGGCAAGAGCGAGATGGAACAAGGGCGAGTCAGAGGGACTGAAAGCGAGGGAGGAACACTATAATACAGACAACGCGTTTATACTTTGTCTTGGTCAGTCTCTCGGACCCTGTCCTTTACGTTTAGACTCTCTCTCGCCTTCGGAAAGGAAGAAGCGAGGATGGAATAGAAACATTACTGCTACAATAATTACTGTATGAATCCATATCTGTCCGTGGTGTGGTACACTTCGTAGGTAGGATCTTCCCATGGATCGATCTCCGCTCCATTCTCTCTACCACGGTCGTAGCAGCTAAATATTCTATCTCGCTCTGCGGCAGACCGTTTCAATAGTTCTTCCTCATTCATCCCCCGTGAGAATTCTCGACCAGATTCTTACAAACATGCCGTCTTGTTAAGAAGATTCTATTTGCGTTAGGCTGTTACCTGAAACGATACTGCCGATGAAATCGAATCGCCTGTCGTGTATTTCGAATGATCCGAAGACTAGGACCGATATCTGACACACAGGCGCACACTGGACTGTTATCAACACGCACCATCGATATGATCGGATTCAAAAATTTATTATTATTCCCGGCGCGAAAGGAGATAAAGTATAGAGCAGATACGCTTTAGAATACGGGCTCCAGATAGCGATAATATTTCTTTCCTTCTGTACGCGCGCGAGGCGCAGGTACATAATTATACGTTGCAAAGTCGCGACGTTCTAAAGTTAACGCGCTACATATTGACAAGAGCAAAGGTTATATACAGTGGGATCAGATGATGCCTCTGATAAACGATCTTGATCTTACCGCTAAAGATCGAACTGCGCGACTACAGATACCGCATGATTAGCAATTAACTACTTTCCGTCGTTTCATATCACAGGAAAAATCCATTCGTAACAGTCACTCGTTTAGCAAAACTCACATTTACACGTACCAGAGCACGCAACTTCAAGCCGGATAACGGATTCGGATGTTTCCATTCTCTTTTATATATGCGCCGGCGCTGCCAACGTATCGAAGTTAATATTCATCAGATTGGTATTCCTTGGGGTGGGTTCCGATCAGGGATCGGTGGACTCGGGCTGTCCCTAGACACCAGCGAATTGACGCCAGCAGTTTCACGCACACATTACCACCGCTCCTGTAAGTGTCTAGGGACAGCCCGAGTCCACCGATCCCTGCGTGCACCGCAAGTGAGAGAAATTCTAGGGAATCGTACGATGCCACTAATTCCATACGCTCAATGCGCCAATCGGAACAGATCCCAAGTCGCCACTAGGGAATCGAACTACTATCTCCAGCCTAGTGGGTATTTTGCATAAATGAACTCGCTACTAGTGGACCAACTGATAATAGATAAATTAACAGTTCAACCTTTGTTTCATGTAGGGCGAATTCCACTTACGTCCAAATCGGCCATGAGTTTCCTTAGAGTAGGTTTCCCTATACGCGAGCGGACGAATTGTCAAGAATTTCAAAGTCTGTCAACATCGCTCAGTCATTCGCTATTTGGGCGTCTGTTTGTTAAGAAAGGATAAGGATGACGTGGAAGGATCTATGGAAGGCGCAAGGGTCGACGACAGTGACTAAATTCGTTATCACTGTACGGAGGATTTTACGAAGGTGACTAAGTACTTACGGCCGGTTTCTTCACCTTCAGTAATCTTCCAGTTAGATCTAACTCGAGTTACGTTCCACGTAACTGCCAAATGATAGGATCCTACTGGCTTTAAGAGCATTTAAATACTCTAAGCCAATTGGTCGTTCACTGATTGGAAGATTACTGAAGATGAAGAAATCGGTCGTTAGTCGCGATGCGGTGGCGTGTATTTAGGATATTTGTGGTGTATATCTAGCTGCATTCCAACAGCAGGATGAATGACAGCAATAACTTAATTGCGTTTGAGAAATAGAATAATTTGAAACTGCTAAAGATAGACAACTACAATTCAGTGTCACAGATCTGCATATTGGGAAATGACATCCGTCACCATGACATCTGCTGGCGAAAGTAGAAGTCCTCGTTGGGTACACATCAATCCCTCGAAGTACGCGTTCACCTTCCATAAAATTCCGCTGAGCAGGATATGAACCTGTCCAACAAAATATACTTTGCATAGAACGGAACATTTTCGCAAATAATTACAATATCGCATATGTATTGGGAGTAGAACATTAGCATGCGACACTAGCGGTCGCTACGCAAACTAATAGTAATGGCCGACGCAAGTATACCATTTATTGCGATATACCAATTTTCACAGTATCGACGAATTGTATGCAGAAAAAAATGTTGTACAACAAATTGTAACGCTACAATGAACAATTGTCTCAATTTAAATTTTCATAAAAGTGCCAAAAAGTGGTGTAACTAAAATTACCCACATTATATACTTGTACATATTCCAAAATTGTGTCTAAATGTATTGTCAACATTTTTCCTGTAAGAAATAACTTTGAAATAAACTTTTATACGACTGGATCCATATAAAGGTATAGTAAACGGTATACTTGCGTCGTCCATATTTGTTATGTCACACTAGCGCCACCATTCCCGCGGTGGTAGATTCCTTTGTACCCATACCGGCGCCATCTTGGCTAGGCCCCGCCCCCATGTCACTTCCCAATACAGTGTACCAGTGGGAAGTTGGGAACGTCTTTCTGCAACAAATCGGTCTTGCGCGTCGAAAAAAACATGCGCGGCGCGCCGTTGCACTAGTGGGCCTTTAGCACAAGTATCCTAAATGCACTTTCGCGACGTGATTTGTATCGATTGTGGAGACAGAAATGGACAGAAAGAACGATAACTTTCGCGCAGCAATGTATACTACCATTGCATTGAAACTGAAGTCGAAGTTGAGTAAAGTGTCAATAAAACAAAATTCATTTTCGTTCACTTGAAGCGATTTGTGAATTGTAAGCTTCGATAATGTATTCGAATTAAGAGTATTATGTAATGCTCGGTGAAAGAAGCAATTAGTGTTCTGGTGTTTACCTTGCGTGATGATTGCGTCAAATTATCAATGTGACACGTGTGTAGTTTATAAAAATGTATAACAGTTCACGACTCTATAATGTAACGCTAAAGTAACAGTGCCTGTGAGTGTGCCCATGTGCGTTGCTCGTAAATGGATTTAAACTGCGCGCCCTGGAAATCGAGTTTCCCCAACAAAGCTGCAGAATAGTAAAGTACCTTTTGATCGATTTTGTCGCGTTGAATTTTTATACACACTTACTCTTTAAAACACTGTAGTTAAAGTTTTCATTGTCTCGTTATGCTTGGGTTCAAAAAGTCGGGTATAATACTAACCTCCAACAATCGGAAAAAAAAAATGGACTGCTCTAACAAAGACGCCCCGTGCGAAATATTCATGGCAGATAATTACCATGGATCAAAATCGGCCTACATCGACAATTTCTGTTAGTTCGTTGTTGAAAAAATATAATTTTCAGAAAATTCGTTTAGTTTTCTAAAAACCATGATAGTTCCTTCGTTTGAGAAATATTTGTGGCCCTGAAAAGGGCCATTTTTGTTATCAACCACTGTCGGATCTCTAAGCTTTCTTCTCGGTCTTCTTCGGTAAAAGTACAGCTTGTATATTGGGAAGAACTCCTCCTTGGGCGATGGTGACGCCCGACAGAAGCTTGTTCAGCTCCTCGTCGTTCCTGATCGCAAGCTGCAAGTGCCGCGGGATGATCCTGGTCTTTTTGTTGTCACGCGCCGCGTTTCCCGCCAACTCCAGAACCTCAGCAGCCAGGTACTCCATAACGGCGGCCAGGTAGACGGGAGCACCGGCGCCAACACGCTCCGCGTAGTTCCCTTTCCTCAGGAGTCTATGAATACGTCCAACGGGAAACTGCAATCCAGCTCTATTCGAGCGAGACTTCGCCTTTCCCTTCGTCTTTCCACCTTTCCCACGGCCAGACATGTTCGCTGCTTGCGTTGATATCGAAGATCCAAACGACACTAACGATCCTTCCCCTTCGACGGTAAGAGAGATTTTGATATCGGCCCCCCTCAGCTACGCTTATATACGCTGCACGACGACCTACGCCCATCCAATGAGAGACCAGCTCCGTTCTGATTGGCGCGGAGCTAGGACTGCTCGCATTCCACGATTTCACGCTCATCCTGGTGTAGCAACGTACATTCTTAATGTTCCCTTAAAATTGTTAACTTTCCACCAATTTTACCGCCAGATACCTTTCCACACTGACGTCTTCCGAATACTTGTTAAGATGATCAACGTCCCAATCGCAAGTGTGGAACAAGAGATCTAATACATATAAACGTAGCAACTGAAGGAGGGAAAACAATATTAAATTCTAATAATCATCCTTTTCTTCCGCTTAAAACTTTAAACCATTGCCTCTCCACGCTGTAAAACGTAGTAGCTAGTACACGAAAATAATGCTCAACACTCTTTTCGTTCGACGAATAAATTAAGGGGCCACTGAATTATTCATTAATTTGCACTCGATTGTGCACTAACTTATTAATCCATATTTCTTTTCGACAGGGTGTACTTCCTTACAGCCTTGGTGCCTTCGCTAATCGCGTGCTTCGCCAGCTCCCCAGGCAGCAACAATTTCACAGCGGTTTCGACGTCTCTTGATAATAGTGTTCTACTCTTGCCGTGACTCATCAATTGGACTATTTCGCGAGTGATACGTTCGAACATGTCGAACATATAGCTGTTCATAATGTTCATCGCTCTGCCCGATATTGCCATTGAGGGGTGGACTTGTTTCAGCACCGCGTAAAGATATATTTTGAAAGATTCCACTCCTTTCTTCCTTCTTACGGCGCGCTCCTCTAGTATTTTCTTCTCAGGCTCTTTAGGTGGTTTCGTCCTTTTAGTTCTTTTCGGGGACATGCTGTAAATTGTATAATAAACAATACAACTCGTTTGGAAAATACTGGCAACCGATGTTAATACTCGTCCCCGAAACTGTACACAATCCAATAACCGTGGGGTTTGTCGAATTTATATAGTACTCGAAACGGTGTTTACCGTTGAGTAGCTACAAATTCAAGTTCGTTTACTAAATCTAACGTATCGGCGTGCAGGATTTGGTTCCACGTGACTGTTTGAATAAGGAAGATTGTTATTGGCGTTACGTGGATAAATGGTTTACGCTGCCATCCTTGGAATACGAGCATCTGCTCGCCCATTGCGAGGGAGGCACTTGGTAAAAAGGTCAGCATGTGGTCTCGTCACAGGAAATACTTATCTCTGACAAAGGGAAACGTATAAAACACCATAGAGGAAAATTAGTAGCCCTTTACAACTTACCTGTAACTCTAACGTACAAAGTGAGAAAATATTTGGTAAGATAGTTCCCTAAAATTGCATAATAATCCAAGAATTTTGTACGTATTATGTATATACATATCTCTATCACATTCATTCAATAATCACGTAAACTTCCAGCATTAACGTTTGGAAGAACGTACCATTCCATTCATCACATTTCACTACATTAGCGAGCAACAAAAAAATGACCCAACAACGAAACATATCCCCGTAAAAAATGATTACAACTTCGTACATTGAAAGCGCATAAAAAGCATTCAGCGGCAAGTTGGGACACGTTCTATGAAATCAATTCTATTGTTCAAAGGTAACGGTAGCGGCGCCGCTCCAATCGCGTCGCAGGAAAACCGGAGCGATGCCTCGCTGCGCTCCTATTGGCTCGCCGCAGTGGCTCCGTTTCGTTATATAAAGAAGAGCGTTTCCCCGGTCACAGCATTCAGCGATAGTCCATCGCAGAGTTCAAAGCGTTCGATTACGATTTCCGAGTATTCTGAGAAGTTATCATGCCGCCAAAAGTAAGTGGTAAAGCAGTGAAGAAGGCGGGAAAGGCCCAGAAGAATATCAGCAAGGCCGATAAGAAGAAGAGGAAGAAGAGGAAGGAGAGCTACGCGATCTACATCTACAAAGTGCTGAAGCAAGTGCACCCTGACACCGGTATATCCAGCAAGGCGATGAGCATTATGAACAGTTTCGTCAACGACGTGTTCGAGCGCATCGCAGCTGAGGCTTCAAGATTAGCTCACTACAACAAACGTTCCACCATCACGTCTCGGGAGATCCAAACTGCTGTGAGGCTCCTTCTGCCTGGTGAATTAGCCAAGCACGCAGTTAGCGAGGGTACCAAGGCTGTCACTAAGTACACCAGCTCAAAGTAAGCTCTTAGCTTGCTGCCCCACTAAAAACGGTCCTTTTCAGGACCAACAAATCTCTCGCAAACGTTGGAATCTCTACTCAAACAATAACCCTAATCCTTCACCAAATCCTTGAAAGCAATTTTATTGTTGCTGTGAATTCTTGGTACAGGGAAATGTTTCCCAAATCGAAAATTCTGATTTTTTAATGAAACTTTTGGGAATGTGGAGCATATCGGGGTATGCAAGAAGTAATTTTGTTTGTTTTCGGTGGAAGTTCGCTCTGGAGAGTGAAATCAACCCTTAAAGTTATTTCGTTTTTTAAATATTTGTAATGGCGGGAAATAGAATTGTTCAGTATTTCGTGCTCTATTACATTGCCAAATGAGTAGTAAACTTTACGTAGAAAAGAAAAATTACTCTTTGTATACTACAATATGAAATTAAAATTTTTGATTTGGGAATGTTCAATTCTTATTTCGCAGAATATTGCAAATGCATCGGTAACATTTCCCACGTGTATTCTAAAGTGGAGGAAACTTTTCATATAGTTGTGCAACGATTAAATTCTTTGATCGTGTGTATTATTAAACTTTGTATTACACAAAAAAATTTAATTTAGATACTTAATTTGAGAAGCTTGTTTACAACTCGCACTGGAACAGAAGATCTGTAAATTCGAAAATCATTTGGTTGTAATATGGATAAAATTCTTTATTATCGAATAGAATAATTCACTTAATAAAAACGACCGGCCGCGTCGCTATTTCAATACGCATTATTTTTATTATCAAAAGAACGAACATTGTATAGTACCTATAGAAAATATTTGAACAATTGCGGTTTCGGTATTTACATTTTCACATATGCTTCCCCGACAAGATTTTTTTACGCGAAATGGTCTGCCTGTTTTGTTGTCATTTATACAATTTTATAAAACTTTATTCCGTTGTACAAACAAATACAGACTTCTCCCCCTTCCTTACATCCGGTTCAGAACGCTTTGAACCGATCGAAGTTCCGTGATCAACTGTTGCCCGTGAGGTTTGTTATACAGGGTGGTGAGACACTTCGAAATTACATCCTGGCACTTGGTGATTATTTTCCGCCTGTTTGGAAAATCGATTATTTAAAAAGTGTTCGCCAGGCACACCAGAAATATTTAAATTCACAAATCCTTCAAAATTAATCTTACGTAGCAGCGACTTGCCTGATAAAGTTGTTGGTGACATTGGAATGCGTTATGAAATAATTAACCAAATTCGCCGTCGATTGTATCAGATGAAATTCATTCCCTTCGTTTAACCAGGTTCGAGTGTCTTTGCCGATCATTCTATAAACACGCGTATTAGAAGCGAATTATTTCGATCATCGAATGAAACAGACGAAGTGGACTTACTCTCCACTGCGCATGTTATACGTACTTATAAATATCTAAAAGATCCTCCATCGAAACTCCCAACTGCAGAAATCCTGATATAATTCTGTCGTTCGATACGTTCAATTTACATGCCTTTATTTCTACTTGCTTGATCAGGAAGTCTGTAAAAAGATATCCGTGTTAAAAGCTGTTGATTAAAAAGCGTCGAAATTTTTGGAAAATGATGCTTAGAGTAATACAGAAGTTTTATTATTACCAACTGGGAAGCAGTGCGGCGATCCAGAGTATTCCTGCCCCAAAGATATAATTTTGCTCATTAGAATGGCCATTTTGTCCTCCGGGGTGGCTGTATCTTTCAATTCTACGAGACGAATCGTTTAATTAGGATATTTATGAGGCGTTTAAAAGATTCGAAGAGTAGAATAGGAGTACCGTTGCTAATAATATTAGTCCAGATTTCTTGAATCAGCATTGCATCCTGGTGGCCGGAACAGTGAATTATGGCTAGCTTGCATTCCCATAGTTGCAGAGGGTCGGCGTATTGCTCGTATAACTATAATTACCATCAGAAATCGATTACGTACAATCAATACAGACGTGATAAATTGAAATATAATACGGGAACTCGAGCAGACCTTTGTGATGTCCAGAAGCGAGGAGTTCAATGCTCTGAATGCCTCTTCGTTGAGGCGATCGCCTAGATGTTGATTGCAGATTGTATCTAATATCTACAAAAACGATAAAAATCGGTAGTAGTGGAGATACAGTACGTGGTAGTTCAAGTTTTATAATCCACGGAAAGCTCATCGTAAATTTTGCGGCGCCCTATGCTTGGATATTTATTATTATAAAATTTAAAAGATGCGTGTTTTGGGCACTGCAAAATTTTGGAATCCGACTCCTCAAGTTTATAAGGTCGCATCTGCTCGCGAAACCTAAAAGGTTGTAAACAATACTTTGAACAAAGTTGGGACACTGCCCACCCTGCATTTGTAGTAGTTGAAGCGATAGTTCTCAGCTGTAAGCACAATATTTCTTGAATACGGTATAGGAAAGAGCCTATGAAGTTGTTTCGCTATAAGGGGACTAGACTGTCGAAAAATCGATTTTTTATTGCACTTTCCGAAAGTACTATTTTTTTCTGAATAAAATGCCACTTGGTTTATAGTAAAATTCGGAAAATTGTAGATTTGGCAGCTAAAAACGTAAAGCGGCAACCTATAATGTCGCCTTTGCCCAAAAACTTTAAACGCGATTTTCTCGAATATTTTTTTAACTTCAATTTTTCCTGATTGCGAACGAATGGAGGTTTAGATTTTGGTAGCACACCATCATTGTTTGTGCGCTACTAAAATCCAGTGACTTCTTAATTTTTTTATGAAAATCTATCATTCATCGTAGTTGGAGCGATAGTTCTGAACCGAGTCTACCAGAAGTAATGGGGATAATTACAAGCTTCTACCGTAGAGTGTACATCGAGCCTATAGGTGAGGAATGCCGTACGTACATGTACATAATTTAGAAAGAAGCTCCTGCACTATGCTTTCCAATCAATACTCGTGAACTCATACCTGCTGCTGTATTCTAGCTATTTCCACCTTGTCTTCCAACTCACGCAGGAAAATCCCAAGGTACGGGGCGTAGCCAGCCTGGTCGCTTCGCATACAGACCACCGCCCTGGCCAAGTATTCAACCCTCTGCGACAACGGTATATTCGACCTGAATAAACACGCTGCGTTAACATTTCACATTTCATTCCGCTCGCTATCCACTTAGAATCTGCCTTTGCATACACGTACTCTTTCGTTGCCAGGGAGTCCAGGATCTTAGCCGCGGCGGCGTGATTCTTGCTCCTTTCGTAAAACTGCCACAGCAAGTCTGGCGCATTTACCCGGGTAAGATAAGACTCCAGAGACGGCGCCGCCAGGGCGACCAGCTCCCCATGAAGCCTTCGTTCTATCATCCAAGCGTACAGCGAAGCGTGGAGTGTCTCGCACGGAGAGTGGAGAGCGTCGTTTATGATGTCGTGCAGCTGGAAGACAGGAATATTAGCAAAGAATCGCGTGGAAGAATTTTTGCAAGGCAGGGAGCTTACTATCTCTTTCGCTGGAGCGACAGGCATCGCTGAGGCGTTTTGCGCCGGCGGCCCAGGTTTACTAGGTATAGTGGGCGTCAATGGATTCGATATGCTCTGATTGTAGAGGTGATCCAGGAGGTTGATGACTTCCTTGTAGATCTCCGTTCTGCGCGCGAAGAGTTAGTTTGTTAATAAATCTGTTACGAGGATTGTAGCTGCTTCGAACGCTACCTTTTCATGTAAGCGAATCGCCCTTCTTGATCTTCGATCGGCTCGTTGTTCTTGTAATAATGCAACGCGGCGTTATTGGGGTCTACTCTTTCCGCACAGCAGAGACATAATTCGAGCACGCCCGAATAAAATTGACACGCGATGAACTGCTGGCACACTGCGCTCAAGTTTAATCTGGGGGCAACCTCCTTGCAGAGCTGTGAATAGAGTAAGGCGATGTGTTTGTTATGGGGTCTCGGGATGTTCGTTGCTTCCGCTTACCTTCAAAGCGGATTGTAGGTAGCACTCTTTCTCCTCTGGATTCGTGCAACTCTTCGCTTTCAAAATTATCTCGTTGGCCTGGAAAGATAGCGGTTATATTGAATGTGGAATATTTATTTTAGAGACTTCGTTTCGTACCTTAGAACAAACAGCATCCTCGCTTCTATACAAATTTGGGCAAACTTCTCGCAATCTTTGGCTAACGACATCGACAGACGCATTATCGCCGAGATAACTGTGGAACGGAGATACAGATTAATAAAGAAACAATTTTTTATTGAGGTTCAGTCAACTCACCTATCTATGAGGTGGATGATCAGTAGAGAAGAAATTTCATGGCCGATTAAGATTAAATCTCTAAACGTGGCTGTAGAGAATTGATTAATTTGATCCTGCGAGCAAGATTTTTAAAATATTAGTTCATGATAGGTAGAGTGTAACATTACAATGAATTAAATAGATGACCTACCTTCGAAAGGCAATTTACAATGTTGTTCAAGTGATTTTCGCATAGAATTTTCCAAAGCTCCAGGACTTCGCAGGCGTGGGTAATAAAGATCTTCAACGCAGCCAAAGAATTCCTTTCTTCGACTATTGGTTCTTGGAAATGACTAGACACAGTGGTTTCGAACCCATCGGTAATATTTCTGGTAGTGTTGTGCTGCTTGGTAATGTGGGTGTTTTTATTTAGGAATGATCTCAGTGCCTGCAGAAGTCCCAGAATCCAAGTGACTTGTCTCGCTGAAACCGTGCTGGATATCTGAATTTTATTATTCACGGTTTCTTGCTTAATGCACCGCATGTTCCACAGCGGTCGAAGTATTCTTCCTACGTATAAGTATAGACCATTGTGCTTCGCCGAGAACTGTTGCAATGGGATATCTGAATTAAGCCCCACTGGGGCGTACGGTCGAAATACTTGGAACCTCATATCGTAGTTTGGAACTCTTGGTGTTGATGTGCGCATGTCTCCTACAAACAAGTGTCACCAATATATTTTATATAAAAATTTAAAACGAATTACAACCGACTTCAAAAAAATAAAAATGCACCAGAAAGTGAAAAATATTTGTTTCCTTATTTATAAAAGTAAAAAAGAATTTTTTCTTTATATATTAAGATATATAACTTAAATAACTAAATATTAAAAGATAAACAATTCAAACCGACTTAAAAAAAATAAAAAGTAAAAATGTACCAAAAAGTATAAAATATTTTTTCCCTTATTTATAAAAGTAAAAAATAATTGTTTTCCTTATAAATAAGGAAAAAATTATTTTTTACTTTTTGGTTTTAATTTTTTTATCTTCTACTTTTTAGTTATTTAAGTTATATAACTACATTTATTTTAAAAATATGGATAAACCTACGAAAAGAGCTTTGTAACAATAATAATAAAGTCGATTAATGAATCAGATTTCTTATTTTTGGTGTAACTTCAAAACTACTTAACCGATTTTGATATTTGTTTATCCATGACCTAAGTTGATCGAAGCTAAACTAAGTGTAATAAGTTTCACGAAAATCGGTCAAGTAGTTGCAGAGAAATTCGCGGACAAACATAATACATACAAACACCTCTTTCTTTTTGAAGTCGCTTAAAAAAGGGCAACATAAGGCTAACGTAACCAGTACTACGATACCTGTATTTACGTTGGTAAAGTTATTGTGTACATCGATTCCAGTCCCTACGTTCGACGTTCGTTGACTACCATACAGAAAGAAGGCCCTTGTCGCCCATTCCGCTAACTGTACAACAAAACGTCGATTACTTTTAACATACAGATGTCATCAAACCAGATCGCACGCCTATGTTTATAATTCTGGACAGTACCTCAGCGTTTTGAGAACTTTCAAGCGTGGCCAGGATAAGACAAGTCGCGCACGCTTGCTCTAAAGATTGCAGCTGAAAGTAGGCACGAACTGCTTCTGTATCAGGTCCGCGCTGTTCCAAAAGTAGTTGCTTGAGAATATCCATCGGACGAACTTGCACATATATTATAGCGCCCTGCGATTACAGAAACAAGTGGTTAATAAATAAATACACGTGGTGAATTAATACATCTTCGATTAATTTGTACCTGAGACGTTAGGAATATAAACTTGCGAGGAGCTTCCATATGTTGCCTGACAAGAAGAGGCGGTTCTCCTTGAGAATTACTTTGCTTTTCAATGCGTAACGCTGGCTCGACAAGAATCTCCGCCATCGCCCATACTGGACTATCAAGGGATAAAGGACTTTGAGTTTCAGCTAAATAATTTGTAAATGGATAAGCATCGTTACTTAAACACAGAGCGGTCTCTGTATCCCCGCCGCAGACGAGGATCGACGTGCCTGTAATTAAAACATCCCGTAGCCTACAAACTTCCACTCCCGTTGCTCGATAAAGCATATTACGCGCGTGTATATACCTTTCCTGTAATGTGCCATCTGCACTTTTCTCGGTCGCATTACGGTAGCATTGGCAGCGTAGCCTGGCGGTAATCTAACATGTATTAATTGGAGACCTTGGGGTCTAGCCGTTGGGTTAGCAACTGAAGTACAACTGAAGTAGAAACGTGTTCCAGTAGCTGCAACTACAACCAAGTTTAAGTGAACTGATTCAGATTCTGTGATAGCAGATATGCTCACCAATGGTCGGAAGTTGTTACTATCAAGAGTTCTGAAACGAGACGAGTGGAGTTTTAATTTACCAGTGGTATTGGCTTGCTGCTATCTTTCCACGTTTATACGTACTTAACAACATGAACGGCGTTCTGTACCAAACATGCTTGCGACAGAGATGCAACCTTGGATGCACCCTCGTTATCGATATCCCAAACTGTAATTGTTCCTTTATCGCCGAGGGTGTACAAAATGTTACGCGAATCATCCACGGAGATCTGTATTATTGCTTCCTCCTCCGATAAAGCTATAGTGACAAACGATGGTACTAGGAACGACAGTGGGCCTTCGGAATGATTTATCTTTTTACAACGCTTCCCGAACCAACTACTTTCTGCCTACGCAATGAATATTTAGAATATTTTATTGTTCGATGTTGCTCTAGATTAGTTTTATGCTCGCGTTTATCTGTCGAGGCTTACCTGATAATATATTTCATAAAGGGAGCCGTTCCTACCGCCCAGAAAAATTCTCCCGCTGCTAGTATTTGCTATCGTCGTAATACCAATGCCGTCTGTAGTGACCGTGAAGATTGGTTCTGGAACTAACTGCATTTCTGGCGTCGCACCTATGTAAAGCAATAATGAATTGAATAAAAGCTTCAGAACCATAGAAGCCTGTAGCAACGATGAAATTGTAATACCATCGCAAGTTTCTGTTAACGTCACTCCCAGAATGGTTATTTCTACCGTAGTTGTGAGAATTAGTAAATATTTCACGTAAGACTGGAACACTCCGGTTTTCGGTTTTACTAAACCTACGCTTATAATAGTCTCATTCAACCCATCGAAATATGCGACGTCAGACCTGAAAGTACATTATCGTTATAAACTTCCTTCGTATTGCGTGACGATACTTTCACGAAATTTTAAGTGGATATTTACTCATTCTCGTAGGACCAGACATATATGTCGCTATCAATCGTAAGCCACGCTTTTGAAATTTCTGTAAAAAGACCCATCATGCAATGGCATTGCATGTCTAATCAAACATTAAGGAAATATATCCTGTGTGAAAAAGGAAGCGAGGAACGGGTTTGAATATGCGAAAGGATACGGTGAAAATGTTCCATTACTTCGGAAGGTAGAGAGATTTTACTATGCAGCTTCATTTGATTTATATTTGGAAAGCACATCAGCATTCCGTTTAAATTAGGGTAATCATGATCGTCGAGGCCACTGACGGTTGGTCCACCTGTGGGATTCAAAAACTTATACTTTACGAATCGAATCGTAAGGAAATATAAAGTATACTTAATAATTTCTTGCCTACTCATACTACAGGGAAAAAATTATGGATATCCAAGAAATGGAAATAGAAAGAAGGAGAGGAAGAGAGTTTGCTCAAAGAGCACAAAGAGACAGGGCAGAGCAGGTTCAATGATAATACGAGGGAATACTAGGAGGCAGATACAACACGCATTACAGAGAAATCAGGGATAACCAGAGAGCAAATTACCTAAACGGAAACTACAAAGGCAGAGACCAAAGCATGATTGCAAGGTTCAGATGTGGGAACGAAGAGCAGGGAAGCAAGTACTGGAAGGAAGAAAAAGAGACATTATGCAGACTATGTAATGGGGCTAGAGAGATGCTGGGTCACATGTTGCAAGACTGTAAGGAGCTGAAAAGAGAAAATTCTACAATCAGAGGGATACTAAAAGGAGAAGAAAAGAAGAACAAGATGAAGGAAGAAGTCAAAACGAAAGCACAATCTTAAGTTAACAGTCTCAGAAACACTTACACGCATAACAAATGTAACCCCCTTTTGAGGCCGAAAGGCAGAAAATAAACCTATTTACTACTAATAATTGCTTACCTTGCACGTTATATCGCATAAGATTAATTAAAGAGGGAAAGTTACTGTCCGCAGTGATTTGTGCGTCGACCACTTTTCCGGCCATTTCCAAGGCATCTAAATGTATTTTAAGCGGCTCCATTTCTGTGAGCGTCATGTTTGTACTATAAGAAAAAATGCAGAGGTACAAGGAGAGCTGAATGTTGAAAGTATTTAAGTTATTTATACCTTAAACCTTTAAAACCTTTCGTATCAACATAATAAACATAGACACATATCGTAACAGTGAATTTTAAGTCGAAGACAGAATACAAAGGCCTCGCCTGATGAAACGTAGACTTGACTTAAAGCACATATATGTTTTACATTGAAAATAGAAAAACTAAAGTATTAAGAATGCATGACGTAAATTATTACTAACTTAGTGACTAATCCTCTTGTTTCTATTTATATCGATTTGTCAATTGCATTTTAAGTTCTATCTTGTTCGTTGAAATATTGAATTTAGAGGTTAGGCTTGTTTATATGACCGAAAGTTGAATAATATTGACAGTAATATAGTAATGTAAGTATTTTTGGATACACAGCTACAATCTAGCAATTAAAATGTATATATTTCGATCAGGGAATACTTACAACAATTGGTTATAAATATTCTTACACTATCGGTGACACAAATGCGTTTCACGAGGTTTGTGCCGCTCGCGCCATACAGGTGAACTTTAGCTTGCACTGTTTTACAACCACTGCGCATGAGCAGAATTAGCGGCTCTCATTGGCAGGTAGTTATCTCGTAGATAAAATGCATGCGTTTGAATTGAAATTGACGCGTTCGTGCGCCCGCAGTTTGAATTTAAAAGGCAAACCGTTAAAGCGATAACATACAATAAGTATAAGTAGGTTTCGATTAGCGCGAGTAATAAATCCCAGGAATTGATAGCGTTATTCGAATACTTGAAATATGCAACTTCAAAAAATAAAAATGCACTAAATATTAAATAAGGGAAAAAATTATTTTTTACTTTTTAGTGCGTTTTTATTTTTTTGTATATGCGGTGATGAACTCGCAGTATTTTATCCAAGTCACGAAAGCCGTGACTTTAACTCAATTTAACTCAATTTTACTCGCGTTAACTCAATTTTTCTTCGCATTAACTAGAATCACTTTAGGCGCATTCCACTTACGCTCCACTCGCCCGCAACGCTTGTGATTTCCATTACATATCGCGACCGCGCGGTCGATTTTGGTGTAAGTGGAATTCGCCATTTATAATTTGCACGAAATCGAATATCGCACTATTTAAACTCGCCCTAACCGAGACCTTCCTCTTAAATTTGAACTGTCTTCAAATGATTTATGCCATCAGCCTCATGTTTCCTTTTAAAAGTTACCAGTCACAGTGGAAACTTTATTTCACAGTCACTTATTTGCTGTTATATCTTCTTCCCAACGATGCAGTTTCTAATTCTCCTTCTTCCCCTAATTTCCCTTACATCTGCTGGTAGGAAAATGTACTTTACCAATTTAACAGCTTTCCAACTGTGACTGTTGCAGGTGAGGTGTCCAACGCTGTGGAAAACCTGTATTGCGAACTGGGATTAAAGAATGATAATTCGTGTCCCATTGACGGCGGCTGGACCTCTTGGAGTCCATGGAGACCATGCTCCGGGAAATGTGGATTTAGAGGCAAGAGGACTAGGCATCGCACTTGTAACAACCCATTACCCTCGAACAACGGTGCTTCTTGTATCGGCCCCAGTTATCAAACCGAATCTTGTCAGATCGTTGGTACGATTCGCAGAAGATAATACAGTTCGATGTAACTTCATAGGTGTTTTATTTATACGAGACTCTGTTTAGGATGCACGATGAATGATTACGAAAGCGTTGTACACGCTCACCCTACACGCAAGGAAGAAATGAAAGTTGTGAAACAAATTCACAGAATATTGCCCGCTCTGATCGAACTATGCTTCTCCGTTGACTGTACGTTTTCCATCGTGGAGAAGATCCTTGGGAATAAAGCGGTAGGAAGTAAAGTAATAAACTCATGATCTCTCTTGTCATTGTTAAAGAAATGATTTGGTAACGATATGTTCTCTATTCGAAGATGCATTATTGGAACGCTATGAACTGCGTCAAGCATGGTGTTGGATGCCCAAGTAAATAAGCATAAATAAATATATCGCCTACAATTTCGTGTCAGTAAGAAAATGCTTTTTATAGGTCCCGGAGGTTGGAGCACCTGGGGAGCTTGGTCATCGTGTACTGCTGTCTGCGGCAGAGGTCAGAAATATCATACACGTATCTGCAACAGCCCAGTACCTTCGAGTCCTGAATTAACGTGCAGCGATTCAGCGTTCGAAACGAGAAGCTGTGTAGGAGTTAATTGCAAGAAGCATTCAAGTAAATTTGGTGCGCTCTCTGTATAACGCGAGATATGTATTACCTCGTTGCTGTTTCAATAGCTGCAACTTGGACCGAGTGGAGTAGGTGGAGCACATGCAGCGTTCAATGTGGTAACGGTATTCAAACAAGGAAACGGTCATGCTCAGAGATACAAAGTATACAAGACACCGCGTGTGAAGGCCCGACTAAAGAAATAAAAGGCTGCACGATGAATGACTGCTCGCTAAATGGAATGTGGTCTCCGTGGACAACTTGGACATCTTGTTCTTCAAGCTGCGGTATAGGCAGGCAATTAAGGAATCGAATGTGCAACAATCCTTCTCCAAGCGGTGATGGTTTGCCCTGCTCTGGTTCTGCTTCTGAAGTTCGCCAATGCTTCGGAAAGCCATGCATAGGTACATTTGAAATTCACAGTAATCGCTGTCAGTAACTTAATTCTAATCTGATCTTCTTTAAAAGTTAAGACGCACGAAGTAGCACATTTCACAGAAAAGAGTAGTCTTCTTTACGCTGAGAGAGGAAGACCTTCGCGCTTGCTCCATGTCTACTTGAGATTTCTACCACTGACACCATTCGGAGCGCTTGTTCATCGGTTTGAGAACAACTGTACTGGGCCAATATGCGATTTTGTAAAACTGTCTTTGCAAAATGGAAGGATTGCGCTTTTATCTCAAGTTTCTGGCTGTACGCTGGGTTTAGTCCATCAGGACAAACTAGAAGTAAAACGCAGAGCCTATCCACTCGCTATTTCCTATTTTAAACGAGTTGCTTTTCAGATCGGGCAGTGGCATGTAGTATTAGTTGCTATATGTGGAACTCATGGTGTATTACGCGTTGACGATGGGTCTCACAAAGTTGCCACTTTCTCATGCATTCCAGCATCACACAATCTGGACCACGCAATGAAAGTAGGCGAAGGATTCCGAGGTCAAATTCAGAGAATAGCCATTAATTTCACGCCTCTTCAACTCCGAGTGCCAAAGGTTACATTAGTTGTTTCATGGGTACAGTTAATTCTAAATGAATTATTGTGTTTAAGACTCGAGGTATCGTTTAGACTAAATACGGTGAGAAGCATACGGGCGCTCCTTCCAGTAGCAATAACGTGCAGTATTTAATGGGAGAAGACGAAGAAGGCTTCATTTACATTGACTTAACAGAATCAGTAGCTGCGCCATGTCCGAAGAACATGGAACTTTGGCAAGTAAGAAAGCAAACTTTGTAAAGTTTACTTAATCATACATTCCCACAAACATTTTAACTACGCTCTTCATACTGAAATTTAGATCACAATTGCAATGAAAGCGGAAGATGTAAATGGCGTTGTAGCAATAATACCAGATGACTCTTTAAACAAATACATATTACTGCTGCTGGAAGAGGGGAGAGTAAAACTTAGATTCCACCTGGGAGCGACACATGTTGTCGCCGAAAGCATAGAGCACATCTTAATAGGAGAATGGTTCGAAGTAATAATGGCTCAGGACGATAAACACCTGTACATGCAAATTAATGGTAACGAGAAGAAGTACGTGCCATCGATATCGGAGAGAATGATTACGTCCCCAACGAATGTGTTCATAGGAGCTATACGCGATGAAACGAGGGTAAATGATGTATAGAAGTTTTACTTCCGGCACGCTTTTGATAACATTCTTCGCAACAGGAGAAGATATGCCCTAACTGCGCAGAGATACCACAAATGAGTTTTACTCTCGGCTATCTTAATATAGATGGGAATCGAATAGATCTTCTGTCGTTACCAGTTTTCGAAACAACTAGCAAACGCTTCGCAAGTCGCACTGTTAGTTTATCTGGTAATAATCATTGATAAATTATCCACGGTCAGTGACGGATTTAAGAGGGCGGTCGATGAGTAGTTGCCACCTGGGCCCCTGCTCGGAAGGCCCCACCAGGGCCCCATCCTTAAAAAAATTATAATTTTATCCGAACTATATTTGTTTTCTGTATTATTACACTGAGTCCGTTTTCGGTAAATTACCGCTTTAGTTTCCCGAAAAAATGGGCCCCTCTTCAGAAGGCCCTCCCTAGCGCTCTGTCTTCAAAAATAAATTATGATTTTATCCAAGCACTTCTTTTTCTATACCGTTCTGCACATTTACCCCCTTTTAGTAAACTACTTCTTCATTTTCCCGAAAAAAATAAATGGGCCCCTCAACGTTGGCCTGGGCCTTTTTTCTTAAATCCGCCACTATCCACGGTATACGTAAAGGCTACTTAAAATGTTTTCGCTTAACGTTTCAGATTACTACGAAGAAGTATCGTTATTATTAGGTCAAGAGCTGAAGTTGTCATGCTTCTACGATAAAATTCCTTATGAGAAAGGAGTTCGCCCAACTTCTAAGAGAACATACGTCGCGTGGTTACTGCTGGACAAATTACTGCCGTCTTATGGAGAAAGGTAAACTGTTCGCGCATTTAAAATTTGTCAATGTGCACACTTTTTATAACCGTCCTTGATCTTTGCGAAGCAATGATTTTTTTAACCTGAAGGATGACGGTCGTGTCAGTACTATTAGCATTGCAAGTTATACAACTCGCGATGCGGTTGAAAACTTTTATTCCTGTCATATCCACCGTTATAAAAATAAATCGTTGAGAGGTTCAAGTCGGGTCATCTTCACTTTTGGAGTTACCGTGATAGATAAGAGCGAAGGTAATTGTACTATCTCTTGTTTAAATATGTTACACAAAAACTGTTAAGCCTTGGTTCGCAGAAGTGGAAAATATACTGTGGGGGCAATGGTGTGTCATTTGCGGAGCCATAATTGCGGGTTTCGTATTCATGGTAATTTGGTGTTTATTGGAAATAATACAAGATGTCCGAAATGGGTACGGAAGAGTAGAAGTATAAACTATTCCATAAAACTAAAGATTACGTCTATAAACTGATCTGTATAATTATCTTTTAGGCATAGTCTGTATAGAGTTCCATCGTCAGGTAACAGTGATTCTACATCTGTTATAAATTATGTTCTATCCAAGGATGGAATAACTTTACTTGGTAGCCAGCAAGCTGCGAATGACATTGTATCGAGAATCACAGGAGATAATTAAACCTTTAACGTAATTCTTTTATACGTCCACAAGTTTCATATATAGTGGCTCACATCAATAACATTGTCCACCACGATTTTTGGTCCGCAATATCCGCTGGGTGATTCTTGTAGAGTTTTTCGCCCTGAACACGAATCCGCAAGCAGAATTGCTCTATCACCCTCAGTTTTTGAGATAATCGATTTTGGAAAAAAAATGCAAATTTTCAACTTTGAACATGTTCATAATGCAATAATAACTTTTATCATTGTATTCGGGAGGGTTCATAGAATTATTTGACATAATTTCGGCATAAAAGATGTTCAAAGTCGAAAATTTGCAGTTTTTTGAAAATCGAATTTCTCAAAAACTGAGGGTGATGGCGACAAACGGTTTACGGATTCGTGTTCAGGGCGAAAAGCTCTACAAGGATCACCCAGTGGATATTGTGGAACAGAAAAAATTTCATTTTGTTGGACTGTGTAATCGTACACTCTTTAAAATCGCATAACATTTTCAAAATTAGTCCAAACGACATGAGTTTTTCTAGAAGCTAGAAGGATTAGTTTGCTAAGTGACTTATTTCGTCGGTTTGAAAAAAATTGCAATTGGTCGGAATAGCAGAAAAAAAATAATAGTAAAAACGTTTCTTCAACTTCTTTTTCCTGAGTCTAATGAAAATTCGGAATTTTCGACCTTAATCTGCGATCTTTAAACGTTTGTAGTTTAGAGCTTTGAATTTTTATTGCAGGCTCAGAAAAAATATTGAAAAAAACTACTATTTTTTTGTTATTCCGACCAATTGCATTTCTTTTCAAAACGATGAAACACGTCACTTAGTAAACTAATCCTTCTAGCTTCTAAAAAAAAACTCAAGTCGTTCCGACCAATATTAAGACTATTACGCGATTTTAAAGAGTGTACGATTATTGGTGTGATCCACTGTATAAATCTCCAATAAACCCAAATGACTAAACAAACCCAAAGGTATTTTTCAACGAAAATAAATTTACCCTAATTTTAGATGGCGATAACGGTGAACACGATTTTCAACGATACACTTGAAGAAACTACGGACAATATGTTCTAATCCATGGTGATACGAAATAATACGATAATAGTAGAAAAACATTTTAAGACAGCACGAATAAGGATTTAAAAAAATATATTTATACAAATATGGGTTCACAACGATGGCAGCTTCTATTTACATTTAGAGTCAACGCAACATAAAATTTTACATTATAGAAGTCAATCGTTCAATAAGAAACAAAACAGCTAACTTATGATCTCCTTATTCGGATATCCAACAAGACTTTACTGAAAGACAATGTACTTCTAGATCTTTTATCTTAATATATAAAGCAGAAAGGGTTTCCGTGTTTGTCTGTCGCCTAAAAACTTTCGAGCGGTAAACTCTGACGTCACTGATGAATGCGACTATTTTCACAAAAAGAAAGTATGCAAAAACTTTTTTTTATAAAATCAGAGTCTAAACATCAGGCGAAGCCGAGTAGTAAAGCTAATTCCTTATATTTCGTACAAATCAAAGTTTGAATAATAGTCATTATTTCCAGTAATTGTAAATGCTGTTTCATAATAAAATATTGGGCAAACGTTCTCGTTGACACGATAGGGATATAATTTCAAAATTACAACAATTTAATAGGGCGTAAAATAGTAAATGATGAAATAAATAGAATGTATTTCCGCGTCCCTCGTGATACTTACTCAACTAATGTTCTCCCAAGACTCGCCACTACTGCTACTAGTTACGGAGGAATGTCTCGTTAGTTGAGGCAACTCAAAATGCCACTTCACGTCTTCATCAATACCAAGCCCATTGGCTATTTCATAATTTAATAAAGGCGGCCTGGCCTTGATGCCTAACGTCGTAGGTCTGTTGTTTGGATTAACGTCCAACAACATTTTTAATAAATTATACTGAAAGCAACATTTCTAATTAATCTACTTGAACAGATCAGACTGAATGCTTCCTGTTAGTCTGAACACAGGCTGTGAACTCACCTCCGCTGGATAGTCAGCGTCGAAGAGTTTCGGAAATACTGATTTCCTTAAATTTATGAGAGCAGCTACTCTCTCCATTTCAGTGGAAAATGGAGTAAGGAGTTCGAACAGAATGATCCCCAAGGAGTAGATATCCACCTTGTAATTATACCCTTGTCCATTTATTTGCTCTGGGGACATGTAAAGGTGAGTGCCAACATACGCTGTATGTAGGCTATGTTTTAGAGTAATATCTTCATTCTTCGATGGAGGAGTATGGGCTTCGTTGTACCCTTCAGTCATCGCAGTCACGAGACCAAAATCTCCCACTTTTATTTTGTCGTCGAAAGCGAAGAATATATTCGAGGGCTAAAAAAAAGTCATACGTTAAATACTAGAATTAAAAACCTTCGCTCTTCAAAATGCAAAGTAATAGTGTTGCCTTGCGTGTTCACCTTCAAGTCGCGATGAATGAGCCCCTGCAAATGAACGTACTCCACAGCTTCAACTATCTGCTGAAATATATTCAACACGCGTCGATAATCGCGAGGCGATTGGCTCTTCAGCCATTCCCTGAGACTCAACCTTTGGCACAGCTGCATTTGTATGTAAAGAAACATTTTCGCCGACTTGCGGGAATTCGATTTGTTATTCAGATCTAAGGAAAACGACCTCTGTCGCTTCCTCTTCTCGTTGTTCCCTGAACCCTTGCCATCGGTGCAACTTGCATTGAGCGCAACACTTTCAGCGCGCGTATCTGCTTTACGTAATACTTTCTCGTTCACAGTGTTGGAGACTGACAAATCGGAGCACCCAGTGCTGCAGTTACTAATATCGATTACATTCTCGTGCGGGTCCTTCGAATGGGACTTCTCGAACACGATGAAAGAATCTTCGTCCGAGGCGGTGTGGTTCAACGCGTTGTAAGCTTCGCAAGCACTTTCCACTGACGACTGGTCAGTCAGAGACACATTAATGCAAACGGAATTATTCATTTTCGGTTCGCTGTGGATTACGTCTGATGGGAATTCTGAGTTCGGCAACGTTGACTTGTTCATCCATTCTGGATCGTGTTTCTCTTGCCACCCCGCGGGTGGACATTCCAGCCATGCGTTGAAGTATCTCACGATATTCTGGTGGTCCAGTTTAGCCAGAGCCTTTACTTCTCGCATTACGCGCTCCCTGGAATATTGACTGCGAACCAAACGAGTTAATCAGGAAATACAGCTTTAAAATCTGTTGGGGTTTACATATCGAAGTGTTGAACTCACCTATTCGGTAACGCGATTCTTTTAATTGCATAATTGCAATCGTCTATTTTGTTCTTCGCTTCGAAAACAACACCGTATCCTCCTTTCCCTAGGCAGTCTACTAGCTCGAAGTCTGTCAGGTAACGGGACTTAAAATTATCGCTGTTTTCTTTATCCTCCACCGTCCGAACGTCGCTTTTATTTGTCTCTATATGCCTCTCCACTATAAAGGGCTAAAGGGCATAGACAGAAATTAATACATTTAAGTCGCATGCACGCAAATTTAATGCATTGTATACTGTAATATTTAGAAGTTTTATAATCTTTACCGGAAGCACTGCGTCTTTAGCAACGGTAGTAGCATTTAACAGGCGTTGCGTCAGCATAAAATTCAGCAGAATTGCAGTGGTAATTGAGATTATTAAAACCTCCTTCCTGTTAAAAAGTGAGTTTCTATTAAAAGTTAGCATTTCATGTTTCTTCCCTTGATTCTACGTACCACCAGTACCACAATGATACAATTATAACTTGAACGGGAGTTTCGTCGTCTTCCTCCTGAGTATTGTTCGATGGAAATGGCCTGTGCTCTCCATCGATAAGTAATGGGTTCGAGTTGCTGCGATTGCACTGCTTCTGATCGTCCAAACGTAACTGATCTTTTGAATATAGATAAAATCCATTCCCTGTAACAGAAAATCATGGGAAATAGTAGCAAATACATAAAGCGTGCTCCTTCGTTGCTATCCAGATTTTAATTATTCTCTGAAATTACCATACCATTTACGTACTCCGAATTGTACAGAACTGATAACGCAGTGGTAATTTGCGCATCATTTATCTGAACTAGAGCATCCGTATTATCACCGTTCGCTGGGCTTGGAAGAGCTTTTGCGACTGCGTTCTCTGAAATATGGTGTCTTCCAATAATTTCATGGGAAAAATTACATTAATCGCGCATGTGATTCTGATAACAAAGAACAAGCTTTCGTACCAATCGCGGGATAAGGCTGCCATGGATATTGCGAGTGCTGTGTGAATCTCGGTGATGCATCCACTGCTTTATGGAGATCCGCGTTTTCTTGTATATACAACTGTCTGTCGTGCATACCTAAGTACAGAGCTGGACTGACCGAATCCTCTGTACCCCATGGCGACTGCGAGCTATCGAATAAATTAATTTCCTTCAAACTTTTGTGACCGCTGCTTCTTGAACTTGTGTCTTCTCGCCATATAGTAACGATTGGAGCGTCAAACTAACAACAGAGAAATGCATATAATTGTAACGTAGTTAGAGAAATACATTTTCTTATTGTACCCAATGAAAATCAACCTTGTATTGCCACAGTTTCACTTTGGGGTTGTTTCTATTAACAGCCCAAACTAGGCCGTCAGGTACGATAACTTTAATTTCAGTATCTAGAGTATGAGCAGCTACTTTGTCTTGACAATAGACGTCGGAATGGGATACTAGCATTAAGTCATGCTGCCCAACACTGAAGTTCCATCTGAATGAATATAAACTCTTTTAACACAAAGTTCGTTATTATAAATCTCTTATTTTGGGAAATTTCAGCTTACCTTTCTATACCAGTGTGTGGTTCAATCGCTCTTACTGTCTGTTGATATCGCTGAACGATAAGTACTTCCTGCTCAATATATCCCTCTTTAGTTTTATTAGTACAACCATTAATTCCGCATTCGTATAATATCTTCCCTGTTGTACTCGAAACGCCTGTTACAAAAGGGAGTTTACATTTACGTATTTGCTTCCTCCTACAGTTCTACACCGGTGCTCCGCAACCGGTGTGCCACGAAATAATGTGCAGTTTTAAGACAGTTTTTAACAAAGTTCTTCATAAATAAATGTATTTTTCGTGTAACTTCTTTGTCACTTCTATATGTTTTGTATACATCCTTAAAAGTCGCATAACTTTTTTAGAATTGGTCCAAACGACTTGAGGTCTTTAGAGAAACTAGAAGGATTAGTTTGCTAAATGACGTTTTTCGTCGTTTTGAAAAAAATTGCAATTGATCGGAATACCGAAAAAAATAGTAAAGGTCGTTTTTTAAACCATTTTTTTTCTGAGCCTGCGATGAGAATTAAAAAATCCCGTTTGTAGAGTTAAGTAAGTTGTATACATGCTGAAAATTTCATCAAAATTTGTCAACGTTGCTCTGAGCTACTATTTTTACTAATATGAGCTACTAATATTTACTATTTCTCTATATATGCTCCAGTCTTTTGGACCAATCCTAAAAAAGTTATGCCATTTTAAAGGATGTAAACTTTCTTTTGTCCGCCACTATTTTTGCTTGTGGTGCATTCTGAGAAGGGCTCAAGTGCGCAGAGGGTGAGAGACGGTTGCGGAGCACTGTTCTACACCTTTACTAAATAGATGCTTCAAAGTACTCGCCATACGATTTTACTTCTCTGCCACCAGAGAACACCAGATCGTTGGAATACCTAAATGACGAGTGCAATAACTCGGATGCGGATATTGGAATCGCCTCTAGATTCTCCCCATCGAATTTGTACATCCCACCACGAAGCGAAGGGATCAGACGAACCCATTGTCCATAATTATTAAGCTATAAAGAATATCTAAGATAAAACAAACAATAATAACAAGTGAAACAGAAGAGTGGAGATAAACCAAATGAAGTTCGTTTGAGCGTTAATACTTTGATGATTAGTATCTCTTCATTGCGTTAAAGGCGGAAGATATATTTAATGTTTGTATACTTCTCTACGATGAATACTCGATGACAACATGGGTCCTTCATTGAAATCTAACGTCCATAGCTTCTTCCCTAGATCATTGACATCTAAAGCAGATACCTTGCCATCTAGCGTGCTTACAAATAGTAAGCTGAAAGAATACACAAAGTAATATAATTTAGAAAACTTACTACATACTTAAAAATGATTTATACTCAAAGTCATTTTAGAGGGAACTCATTTCGCGCATGTAGAATAAGTTCATTGACTCCGAGGGAGCATTTGTTTGGGGTATAGCTAATAGTTGCTTGTTTCAGCACCAATGAGCGCCAACATGCGCAGAACAGGTCTGAACTTGTCTGTCGTGGGTTCCTTCTAAAATGACTTGGAGTATACATCTAAAGTAGAACGCAGAAAATAAACTATAGTACTTAAAATTTTACACGACATAAAACTATGTTCCTTTATCTATTCCTAGTTTCAATAAGTCTTACGAAGAACACTCCAGAAGAAGACTGAAAAAGGAGCCCCTTATGAGAACAAAATTGTAGCGTTACATAATTTGTTTCTTTTCCAAAACATTCCCTTTGCTCCAATTGCTTTGCATAAGTGTTTGAACACCCTTCGTAATAGGAAATTATATGCAGAAAGCAGTGAAATTATCGAGAGCAATGTTACCAAAACTGTGAGCTCAAGAAATTCGAGTAAACAGATATGCCTGGCCAAAGTATCTCCGGTCGAAGGATTATGATTATCGAACGCGCGCAAAGTAGCTGTTGACTAATTACCTGCGCGATGATTTCTCTTCGCAAAACGTCAACTGTTTTACGTCGCCGCTGTCAGTGAGCGGTGATATGGACAGAATTATAAACAATGAATGAAACCATAGTCGCCTCCATAAGTGTGCGTTAGACATTTTCTACGTGCGAAACGATCGATCGGTTAAATACAACATTTTGTTCGGATGTTTACGTGGAGCAGCGTGTGGTGTGTTTTATCGCGATGCTCGATTAAAATACGATAGACACAAATTGCTCGGCGCGCACTGATGAACCATGGTGGACTTTGATATAAATCGTAACGGAGAAAATTTCTGTAGCGCCATCTAACGAGCGTTTCGACACATTTGAAAAATACTTCGCTCGATTCCGCATTCCGAACTGCTCTGTACATTTCCAATTAAATTGAAGCGAATTCTTCTAATTAGTTTGTAGCAACACGCTACTGGTTTCGTCGGAAGGAATATTCACCTTGTTAGTCGCAGAATTTTATTTAAATAATAACCCTCTGAATTCTCTTTAATCTGCTTATTATTCTCAATGACATATGTACCCACTTTTAGAAGTTTTCTTCTGAAGTTATATATTTAAGTTACATAATTTTTATGTAATTTTGTCGAATATGTTACTCAGTTCCCTGTAACATATACGAAACTTAAATTTAATACAAATGGGAAATTGAAATTTACGTACGAATGTATAACAGCGAGGTAAATAAAATTTGAAAAAGCAAATTTTAGGAATTTTACTTTAGGGCGAACTTCACTTACGCCCAAATCGCCCGCGATTTTCATTAAGCTAGGTTTTCCTGTACGCGACTGGACGCAACGTCAGGAATTTCAAAGTGGATTTTCTCGAAAGTGAAGCGCAATATCAAAAAATTTTATTCCTTTTTCTCGACTTATTTCCTTGTTATAAGTTGAAAAGAAAGAGTGACTTTTATTTATATCGCGCTTCATTTTCGAGAAAATCGATTTTGAAACTCATCACGTTGCGTCCTGTCGCGTAAGGAAAACCTACCTTAATGAAATTCACGGGCGATTTGGGCGCATGTAGAGTTCGCCCTTTAACCGTTTCTGTGCGCAAGAATTCCAGTATTTGAAGGTCGTTAGACATCGAGGTACCAGCGAGAATTAGCTGCAGCCCGTATCCCTCTGGTGCTGGTTCTCCGAATCGCTGTCACATGCCGCACTCACACCACTAAGGTTTTTCTACGTTACGGGTGATTATGGCGAAGTTTGCCAGATGGAAGTGAAGTGTCGTATAAAGAATACCTTTGTCGAGTTTATCAAACGAATTTATTGGGAAGTAAGGGTAAGCGACACGCAGGATAATAATTCCGATCCGCGAGTTTGGCGAGTCTCGTTGGGCTCCCGCAGTCGAGGACAGATGTTTATTCATTTAAACCAGCAAGCTAACGTCTGTCCTTTCCTCCAGCCATACCTGAAAGTACAATAATAGACTTGGCTGGAACCTGCAGCCTGATTAAATAAATAGTATTGTCTATCTCACGGACTGCTCTAGCAGCAGTAACCCAACTACCCTTCCGTTCGGCGCAAATAGATCGAATGAGACGCAGCGAAATTTTTTCCTGCTTTATCGAGAATCCCTCGGAGCACATAACCTTGCCAACTCTGTTCAGTATTTAATCGGAGCGCGATTGATCGTAATATAATCTCACATTTCCAGTAAAATATATTTCTAGCTAACGGACCGTACGGAACAGTGGTATTTTTAAATATATCTCGTCCGATTTCCATGTCGCTGTTTCGATCCTATTACCGTTTCAACTTCCACTGTATTTTCTCTTTCTTAGCTTCGTTCCCTTAAGGTTGTTACGGTTTTTATTCGAACGGATAAGAAGTCGAGAGAGGTGTAGAATTTTACGAATCACGACGAAGCCGCTGGGACCAGTTGATTTTTCAAAGATCGTGTAACTTTGATCTGCAGTGCGAAAAGCATGGAGGGCCAACAGTTCTGTTTACGGTGGCACAATTTTCAAAACACGCTGCTAAGCTCCCTCCCGAAACTGCTAGACGGCGGTTATTTAACGGACGTCACGTTGAGCGCTGGCGGCAGGCACATACACGCGCATAAGATTATACTTTCGGCTTGTAGTTATTATTTCAAAGAGTTGTTTAAGGTATTACACGGCACGATTATCCTAAATTTACCGAGATCACGATTGACCTAAGGTGGGCTACATCCATGTGAATGAATTTCTAGGATTTAAGTTCTTTGCAACATCCTGTAATTGTATTGCCAGGCATGGAATATGCAAACTTATGCGCGCTAGTCACGTTTATGTATAACGGAGAGGTGAATATCTACCAGGAGCAATTGCCTGCGCTTTTGGCTATGGCAGATACTCTGCATATCCGTGGATTAGCTGACATCGCCGGGGTAAGGAAACACATTTATGTTTTGACTAATATAATAAACAAGCAGCGGTCGCACGAATCATTTCGGAGCGGTAAGTTCGCATCATAGTTGATCACATCGTAGGACTCCCCCCATATCTTATTTGTTTTGTTTTGAATGCGTATTTTTCTATTCTTGGAATACCATACTCTCTGTCTGTCTCTTTTCTACGACTGTTCTACCAAACCTCTCATCTTAATGCTTTGCGCATCGAAGGCATGGTTGCATATTAAGTATAAACGCCGCGCGATTAACTGCTTCCAAAGTTCGGAACTGAGAACAGGTCTAAATGTTCGCTGCGGCTAGTGAGAAAGTTACAGCTTAAGATCAGAGATCGCCGAACGTCGTTGTGTAAATTTACGTTGGAATAACATTTCAATTTTTGTTGGAATAAGCACCGCGCACCAAGAAATCTTTACACTATTGTACATTAATTATGTAATAGCGATAGGCGATTAGTATTCTGCGATGAATTACTATTCCTTGCCCAAAGAAGCTTGCCTCGGTGTGAATTGTAAAATACACAAGTAACAAAGCATGTATTTTCTTCAGTGCCTTATAAAAACATTAGTGACTCCTCGCTGGTGACTGTTACTTCCTTCTGTAACCTGTTGTTCAGCAATATGAAAGAACGTTTTTATATTGACAAAATCACACTCTTACCGTGCAATTTACAATAATCACAGATGATATTAATACACCTTATTAACTAAATTTAACAAGCGAATCAAATTTCCACGTTACGTTACTGTTCTTACCTAATAAGTGCAAATCGAAGTAATCTCCGCCCTCATTAACGCATCAGAAATAGGGCTGGGACTATTCGAATAATTTAATATTCAAATATTTTACAAGTATTCGAATGCTACGAATAAACTTCGAATATTTCAGTTATTATATTCGAATGTTATTATTCGAATACATCAGTATTCGAATACTTGGATATTCGAATTATATTCGCCAAATAATTGAGCAACTGAAGTATTCGAATACCGAAATATTCGACAAATAGTCCCAGCCCTAATTAGATATGTACACTTATTGTTTTCTGAAAAATAGATTGAAAGTAAAAGTTCATTAAGGCAAACGTCCAATTTTGCCGCCTCCTTAAAGGAAGCTTGTAAATAAATTTGCAAATCTTGCGGTTTAAAGTAAATTATTCCATCACTTACATCTCCTGGAACAGATTCATAATTTGCATGCGGAGTGTTAAACGATCGAATGTATCGGAAGATACGTTCGAGTAATAAACGTTAAATACCACTTCCTTCGTACGGAATTTGTAAGAAAGTAATGTTCAAAGTAAATCGCATATTCGCTTCATCCTTTCTTAATCTTTATATTACCCTATGATCGTGTTGTTTTGTTCAGGTCACTTAAATACATTCACTGTCGTTCCTCAAGAAGTACCTCACGAAGGAATTACCTACTACACATATTATGTTCATGCGTGCATCGAAGGAACGATAATGAATATAAACGATATCCACGAGATCAAGGTCGTTGTGTGTGTTGCAACTAAATGCAAGTGGATGCATCCCATGGAACCTTTCCCCATAGAATGAGTTTACAGGTATATCTAAAAAGAAAAAAGAAAACTAGCTTTTTCCAAAGAATCTCTACACGACTAAACATTCGGTAGATATTTCTAGAGCTATTAAGTCTTTTTTTTTCTCTCTTTCTTTTACACAACATCGATACATTGCATTTGTAATAATGCTTAATACTTTAGTCGAGAGTGGCTATAACAAATATCTATAATTCACGCATAAATATTTAACAGTCTTACTTTCATTGGGAGGGACCGGGAAGAGCCGATGCATGGAAATTTAAGTAAATAGCACATTCGAGAAGTCGGGAAGAAACTTGGATGAAGCTTTATTACATCCAGTAGCTTACGTATTAAAGTTTAAAGAATAATAAATATCGCATCTTTCGATAGTAAAAGATGTTCACTTACATCCGGAGGCTAGGTAGAACAGAAAACATTATTTAGAGTACCAGTTGAATCATGCGAAAGGGAAGGGGCAATCGCTAAAATCAGTATGAAAGCTTCAAACTCCCTGGAGCGTAACATCCTTCTGTTTATCGTTTACAGAAAAATTCAAGACACGACAATGGTTTATACGTTCCTCCCCCGCCGACGCAAATGCAAGAGAAAACGTTGCCCGAGGCGCCGATAAAGAAAGAGAGCAAAGACAGCGTGACCAGCGGAGAGTCTCTGGAAACTGTGCTGGCGACGGAAGCGACGGAGGCCGCGGAGGAGCCGTTCATCGATCAAGAAAGTATACCGTATTGCGTGAAGACCAAGCCCTATTACTCCATTAACGCGAAGTTGAATCAGAGGGAGAAGATCAGTATTCCTTCCATTAACGCCTCGTCGAATAAGTACGGCGAGCAAGGGTATTCGGACAGTGCGATGGACGAGAGTACGTCGGTCATAGAGGATCAAATTACCCCGGTGGAGGACGCGAAACCCCCGCCGGTCTGGGACGCGAACTTCAAGTTCCTCACCAGTTCCATGACCGGTAGAACTTCACAGAATTACAATAAATCTAGTGTCACTTGCCTGATCTGCGGCAAGCAGTTAAGTAATCAATATAACTTGCGGGTACACATGGAGACTCATAGTAATAGTTCGTATAGCTGTACTGCCTGCTCGCACGTGTCGAGATCGCGGGACGCGCTCAGGAAGCACGTGTCCTACAGGCACCCGGTGGCCTCGCCGCAGAAACGTTCGCGATACAGCACGCCGAAGCCATAGAAGCTATTGATCATCTAGATATCTTGATTTATATCGAACCCTTGTTTTAGGACACCTCTTTGTGTAAAAAAAGTGGACGTTGTGTTATTCAACTTGGATCGAAGTATTTTATTAAACGAACTAAGAGAGAGTGAGAGTGAGAGAGAGATGTAAATTAAAATTTGAAGGCAGAAAGGATCTTCTGATTTTAGTTATTTATTGGTAGAATATTTCTTTCCGTTGAACATCAGATTTTTTTAGTTAAGAAAAGTATCCTGATTTCTCGTATAAAGTTGTGTCGGAACGCTCCCCTCGTCCAAGCGATACACTCCGTGTAATTACGCGTCGCTCGCGATTTAGTTGGAGGAAAGTAGCGTTAAGTGAGATGAATTGAAAAAAAAAAACGAAGCAACATAAAGACTTCCCCACCTCCGATTTTTATCGCCCCCTCCCCCCGTTAACTGTGTTTCCATAGAAAGTCTAAAACATTACTGTTGAATATAAAGGTTGAGTATTTTATTAAACAAAGGAATTTAGAAGACGATTCGATACGAGAACGTACGTACCTCATCTTTCTAAGAGATATTCAGTACTAGACTGATTAAGAGTAAGGCAAGCTATAGCGACACCTCGATTATTTTGTTTTTAAATGTACAAATAACTTAAAAAAGCGTGATCATATTCCTCGAGACCCTTAGTGTTCGAATTGTTACTGTTTTCTTGTTATCGTTACGCTGTTTTAATAAAGACAGAGTAGACAATAAATGGTTTTCCGTTTTGATCCTCTTTTTCTTTTTTTTTCCACAATCAATTCTTTTTACAATCGCCCAGTAAAAATGGAGAAATCAGAAAACGGCATGTACCTCTCGTTACACTGTAAACGTCTAAAAAATAATTACAGCTCCGTAGAAACGTTATTTATAATTGACACTGCGGAGAAATCGGTAAAACGGTATTGTAGCAAATTTCGTCTCGTAAAGTGTACTCGCTTTGATTGTTTCAATAATACCGAATGTAAAAAGATCACAGTACAGTCTGATATTCCATCGAAAATAGTATTAAAAAATAATATATTCGTTCGTCAATATCCATTGACTACAAAATAAATAAAATGCATCGAAAGATAAGCTCTTTTTAGAAGAGAGAGAGAAAAGTAGAAGGAAGAGACGAACATCTCAGAAACTAATTAAATCTTTTCTATACGCCATATCTTAGTATTGCAGTCCTGTCCGACAGAGATCAGCGTTTCCTCGTCGAGCCAAACTAAGCGTGTTATCTGACTCTGAGGATGAGCATCTGCAACGAAAACGCTCGAATCATTAAATCAATAATTTAACCGGCAACGGTTCTCGATAATCCGCTCCACCGCCCTTACTTTTAATGATAGTGTGTTTCGCTGGATTCGCTACGCTCCAAATAATGATCGTCGTGTCGAGGCTACCGCTGGCGACCATCGCTGAATTCGGACACCATGCCACGGAGTTTACTCTCGCGTTGTGGAAGCCCCACTCCCGATTGTGCGCGAGCTGTAAATTCACAATCAAACGATACACACCTCATCCAGTTACATCCTATTTCCGTATACGCAGCAGTAAGTCTTAAGCAGAAGCTCTACTCACCCTCTAAATATCCCCACAAGCGTTTAGGAGGAGCAATGGTAATAAACAAATTTGTATAAAAGACATACACGTGATAGCAGTTACGTTACGCTCTTCTGGCGACAGACATTAATTGCACTACTTGGATTAAAAGCGTGAGATATAGATTTTGGTAGTGGTAGCGATAGCTGGGCACTGCGTTAAACGAACTATTAAATACCAAAGATTTAATCGAGAAGCAGCTGATATCGTTCACCGCGTGTGAACGATAGAAATGTTTAGACTCGGCTCGTAATTTGTTTAAGTATCGCAATCGTTTTTACCTTGTATTCTGGAACAACATAAAGAATCACTTTCCTGTTCGTGTCGCAAGCTACCAAGTATTTATTATCGGGGCTGTAGGAGACGTCCGTGACTGGGCCTAGGTGCTCCAATTCGACATGCGGAGACAGGCTCGTGCCCGACAGTGTATAGATACGCAGCTGAAAGTTGAATTAAAGATCGTGGTTTCGTAATAATTATCAGAGATAGATTCAAATAGACGTACTGTACTGTCTGATGTAGCCCCTATAGCCACGTGACCATTCTCTTGGTTAATGGACACGCAAGATGGTTCGTAATCAATAGGTATGCTTGATACCTTTCGGCCATCTTGAGTGACGGTGATCTGAGAAGATTATTGTGATTAATTTGAAGCTCGCTGTTGGAAGCTGTTGAATTGAAACGAGCTGGCGGGATAATCTCACCTGTCGAACAGTTGCGATCACGACCAGGTCATTGTAAATGTTTAAACCTCGCGGCTGGGAGTCCAGTTTAACTACAGACGTATCTGTGTAAGCATTTGCAGCGATGTCGATCGTTCGCAGGGCGTCGTCGATACCAGCGGTGTACAGAAGATCCTTGGCGGCTTTCATTCCGTTAATTTGGTTCCCATGACCGTGACCTTGCACGCGATCGTTCTCGCCTGTTTGTGCGTTCCAATTAGTAACGTACCCGTCGTGAGATCCAGTATAAATTGTACTTCTGTCAGGACTCAAAGTTAATACTGTTATCGGTTTATTGTGACCCTGGAAATTTTAACGATTTGAGGTTTGTCCTGTGAGGGAGTAGTTTTATTAATTGTTTCAGTGTTTTCCTTTACCTTTATTATTCTAATCGGTTTCTCGGGATTGTTCACATCGAGATAATTAATAAATCCACTCAAGGATACAGTGAGCAAGTGATCTCCTTGCCACAAACAACTGACCTAAAGTAAAATAGATTCCTCTTAAGGATTTCATTTAATGATAACAGTAATTTAGGAGTGCGTTCGAAACTAATTTTTAAATATTCGAAACTCGACTCCGAAACCCCTGAAACTTGAAGTGCTGATTCTATTTCGTAAGTGGAATATTTTGATTTAAATTTTGGCATAAATATCTATCGACTGATTAATCTCTATTAACTGATTTTATACATTTTCTTATCTAGCTGTCGAGAGTTTCGAAAGAAGTGCAAAGTTTCGAATTCTCAAAACTCGAAAATTTCTCGAGTTTCGAAGCTTCAGGAAACCCCTCCCTCATTTTATTGCTTTAAGACTTATCTAAGATTATTTTCTGACATACCTGCTGATCATCAACTGTTGTGCCCATATTGAATTCACTAACCAACGAGCGAGTTTCCACGTCCCACAGTTTGCACGTCTTATCTCCAGAGGCAGTCAACAATTGGGTGCCATCTGATTTCCAAGCCACCTATTATTAAAAGACTAATTAAAGCCACATACAACAATACTTCCAGCGCAAGCTATCAGACGACTGATTTTAATAAGAAAATTTCTCGATCTCCAAAATTTAGCTTGCTTACTCCATATACTCCGCCTTGATGAGCGGGCGATCCCACTTCTCCGACTAAATCGGAGCTTGTTCCGTCGTAAATAAACACTTTCCCGTCGAATCCTGCGGACGCAAACAAGTTGCCGCTAGGCGAGTAACGCACAGCTTGAACGAACTTAGTATGCTCCTGCTTCGTCATTCTACAAAGAACCATATACATTACTATTCCAAGGCTCATACAAAATCAGGAAAACCCCTAAGCGCCGCAGACGTACTTGAATTTAAATGGCGGGCCTTCGAAAACGGCGATGGTATTGTCCTCGCTTCCAGTGATCAATCTAAACGGTCTCGTGGGTCTGAAGTCGCACGAGTTAATCGGCTTACTTTGGCCAGAGATCTCACCCACAGATGTGCCGGTCTCCGCCATAAACACATGACCAAATCTAAACTCACATATAAGAACAGAGCCATTACCAATGCAGACACTCGATCAAAAAAACCTTGTAGCACGCACCTCTCCCTTCCTTCTCCAACCACCACCATACGCTGATTGTCGGGCGACCATGCTATATCCTTAATGGGTCCTCCGATGGGGTGGAACTCATTTTTCATAATATGCTCCTTGTTCACCGTGTCCCAAATACGCACTTTACCTGACTGATCTGCAACAGAGAATTGCGCACGTTCTTTTACATTGTATTTCAATTGTTAAGCGTAAATGTTTAACGTACCACCCGAGGCTATGTAAAATCCACTTGGAGAATACTTTGCGACGTTCACCGCGCATGAATGCTCTGTATAAATATCCGCAATAGCAGGATTCTGAAAGAGAGGAATTAGAAGTTGCTTCTCGATAATTTAGATAAAAATTTGAACAGGACATCGATACTCACTTCAATGTTCCTAATGATCACGCTGTTGCCATTGGTATATAAAAAGTTCTTCCCTTTTGGGTCACCACCTAAGACGAGAGGTTGCCCTCTTTGTGTTCTAGGTAACGTGGCAAATATGTATTCTGAAAATACAGGAAAAGTTAGAGAAACATACTGCAAAGGTGATTAGGAGATAGATATATTCTTCTCAACATATTATACAGAAGGAAAGATTATATACATCGGAACAGAAAAGATTAAGTCGTATAAACTGAACCATGAAAATTGCATAATGCAAATATCTTTCAACTGGAACCAAACTGTACTTCCTCCGTCCATTGGCACGAGTCCAACATGTTATATTTCAAATTATTCTGAGCGCGCAAACTGTATCGTGGTCTAAAATTACAAATTATCCAATTGGGATATTCCCCGCAGAATTTATTTCCCGGTGTAACTAACAAAAATCGGAAATAATGCAATACTTTCTAGATCTCGATTATCTCTGAAAATTAATAAATAGACATACTTCGGGCAAAATTAGAAAAATGCATCGATTTTCATAAATCCATTAATTTAAATAATATTCAATAAGCTCTTATTTCCGCGAGAAATAATTATCTTCCTTTTCTTTCATTATACTCGAAAAGCTGTGTTAATTCGAATCTGATAAGCCGCAGTTATCTGAACTTCCTTGTGGTATCTTAATATAGATAATAAAAATGATACGTTTAAAACAGTGGCGAATAAGTCGCAAATAGCGGGGCGCAGAGGATCCGCGTAGGAAAATGAAAAATAAAGGCCGCATCGCTCGAACGTCGAGTTTCGCGTACGTGGGCAAATACGGAGCAAATTGCTGAATGCATCGTTTAGAGTCTGTCGTGACACCACGTAAGCGAATCAGTGAATCATTTGAAGTGTTATGATTCGGCTGGAGATAAGCGGCCGGAAAACTGCGGAGGCTCGATATTCGCGCAGAACAGATGATAATAAACGGCTAGGCAGATGCTAGCGGACGTCGGACGTCCAGGTGTCACTTACTTGTTTCATAGGACATTTTTACTCCGTTTATCTCTTTTAAATAATACTTGAAAAAAAAAACTCAACAATAGGGAACCAGTTCAATGCCTCCTCCGTATCTTTCTCTGCCGCCCCCCCACACACTTTCTACTGAAATGCTTGTTCCGCCCTTGCCTTATTTAGCCGAAGCATCGACCGCGGGCGTACAAGATCGCAGCTCGACTGTCGAGCTGGCAGCGCCGTTTTCAAATCGCGCAACGAATTCCGGCGGGAAATACGAATCTACGAATCTTTGCAAATCAATTTTGCAGAGCTTGGCATTCATTCTTGGATATTAATGGCGACTAAGTGGTCACCCATCGCGGTGGTAATAAAATGGCTAATAAGATAAGGAAGTAATGGTAATTTTCTTTGGACAGATTCAACGATTCTAAGTCGCGATTAAAATAGTCCTATTACGCGTACGCGTGGAGGCTTGTAGCGTTCCACACTCCTGTGTGTGATTTTCGAGTGACCGCTACCGTCGCGAAAGGTTAAAAATAGTTTGATTAACGTCGTCTTTGGTTTCGTTTTGATCAGGAAAATATCAGGTATCCCTTGGTATCGTTTCCATGAAGATGTAATGAAGAATAGGAAACTGGTGAACTTCAGTTTCCTGCATGACTCATTTCGAGCCTCGAGATTGTTGCTATCGCCTCGCCGTTTCATCGTTAAACGATTCGTCCGCAAAACTCAGCCAAGCGTTGACAAATTCGCTATCTTACGAGGCGAGTGGACGCAGGCACTTAACCGGGCAGTAACTGTATATGTAATTTTTCTTTTTAATTGTATAGGGTAACAAAATAGCCGCAGAAATTCTGAGTTAGAATTTCTGTTCGAAGTTAAAATAGGCAACGAAGATAATAACTAAGTGGAAGGGCATTTAAATTTCTAAAATCCTCTTCCCTTCCGTTCTGTCGAAATAATAATTTTAATAAACGCATTACTGGGATGAAATATCACATTTTATTGTAAATCGTATATATACGTTTAAAAATATTCATAACGATCGCTTTTACTCTCATTTCTTTCACTCTAACATTAACCCGCTATATAGTTTTGCAGAAATCTAAGTTACTATTTACACGTAGAAAAGATGGTTGTTTCGGAGTTAACAGAAAATCCTGGTAAGGCGTTCTAAAGTATCACGTGCGCTATGCACATACGGATTCTCGAAAATGTGTAACGTTAAATGGTACTTAAAAGGACGTTTAATATATAAAAAAAAACAGAATCGTGTATACAAAAATCGTAGTATTTTAACGTATAAGCTCGATCGTACGATTGCAATAAATCACAACGACAGATCGGGTGCGTAAAAATGTTCCCTGCCAACGTTATGCATCCGCATTCAGCACGAAAACAAATTTTCAGCGAGGTAAGTTCCCTTACGCCATAGAAGGCGTGCGAATAGAAGAAAGGACACTCGACAGTGCGATTCGTGACGCCGAGGGGGATCACGTGCATCGAAACGATTGGACCGTGGACCATTTCTAAACTAATTAGGAGCGGAGGGGGGCGAGAACGATGGATAATAATCGCACGGATGATGAAATAAATAACGAGTGAATGAGGACGCGTGATCGAAAATATTCATGGTCGGCGATTATTCGTGCGTAAAAGCGAGTGAACTCGTGTCGCGGAATATACAATCGAGTCTGGAGCATTTCAAGAATTGCTTGTTCAAAATTCGAGGAGCAGCTGCCGACCAATCGTCAATTAACACACTACAACACTGTTGCCTACGTTAAATGCTTTCAGAGATTCACGATGTTCCTTGACGCTCATGAAACGTACGAGCATCATTCGCAATAGCAGTCTTATCTTTTTCAGATTCACCAGCGCGAACTTTACGGGGCTACTACCTTACTAACGTATTAATGTAAGATTACAACAATGACAATTATCAAAAAATATCACCTCCGCTCGCCCTTGCATCGATCTCTACAAGGAAGGAATCGGAGCGAGCGAAATCCTTGGAAGCAGAAACCGTACGATGCGTTCCCGCCTTAAGGAACCCTAGCACCAACAGTTAATTCTTCCACCTAGCATCTACAATGACCAATTTCTCCGCCTAATGTATCGAATATAATTCTTACTCCTATCTGCATCTGTGAAAGACCAGTCTGGCGAGAATCCAGGACTACGCGTATCCTTCTTTCTCCTTTTTATCGAGCCTGTGATAAAAAGTGCTTGCAACAAAACGCTTTCACGGTAGTTCCAGGCTAATTCCAGCGCGAAGATGTGCCCTATTCGTCCAGGGACGACGCTGCTTTCCTTTCAGCATGCCTCAGAGACGAATCCCTCGTTGCTCAGTAGTAGCGTATTCTGCGTTTGGCGACCACCTCCTGAAGCAGCCGCCTCTCGAACGGCCGATGGTCGTTCCGAAGGCGGGCAGCATCCTCGCGAGTGCGTCTACGGCTCTTGGCCTCGGCGACCGAGTTCCCCTTCGATCGCTTCTCGTAGAACGAGCTTCTGTCGGCCTCGATCTCCTCGATCGAGGGTACGCGCGAATGACGGAACTCCTCCGCGTCCTCGTCGCGTGGCAAAGGACGCGTGGAATCCTCCGGAACCGGTCTGCCGTCGGGGTACACGCGAATCACCATTGGCCCCACCAGGTAGGGGCCCGTGTGCTCTTGGGATGGTCGAACGTAGTCGTGGGATGGGGCCGTTTCCTCGCCTAGACCGTTCGTTTCGCTACCGCTGGTGGCTGGAACGAGAGAAATTTAATGCAATTAGAATCTGCGGTAGGTAGGTTCCCTTTATAAATACTTGGAAAGAGTTGGCTGATAAATGTAATATTGATAGTTTTGGAGTTGGGAGGAGTGGAAGAATAAGTCGTTGAGTAATGGTTTATGATAATATTTTAAGTGGCGCAAGACACTCTCTTGAAGACTTGTAAGACACTCTCTAGAAACTTTATTGGGAACAGTAGGAAATCTACAATATGGTCCCGCCGCAATGCCACTGCAATGTTCCCAGTGCAAGCACTGTGTGCGAGGAACGCTCATGAGCGTTCAGTCAATATGGTATAGAGATACGATTACAGGAGGCTCGCACGCAGCGTATGTTGACCTTGACCGTTTAAATTATCAGCACCTAAAGGGTTAAGGGGGAACATCACTGTGAGTTTCAGGAATAATTTACAGTTTTCATATAAAATGTTTATTACCCACCTTTAATACAATGTCCTAAGAGACTATAAAAAAATGAGTAGAAAAACACGCATTAATTTTAATATATTAATTATTCATCACGGATTCTGTGATCGAAATCAAAATTTTTTAAATACGCTCGAAAAACTGTTCATCTCATTCGCGGATTTTCGAAAGTTTTCTTCTAAAGTGCACAATTTTTGCAAAAATAATTTGTTTAAGAAAACGGTACGTACAACGGAAACTACACTCATATAGTTTATAAAAAAAATTAAATTTGATTTCGGACCTGCTGTTCTATAGGTACACATTCGATCAGCGCGCGTGAGGGGTCTAGCTAGAAGATTAATTAATATATTAAAATTGAGGTTTTTCTACTCATTTTTTTTTATAGTCTCTTAAGACATTGTACTAAAGGTAGGTAATAACAATTTTATATGAAAACTGTAAATTATTCTCAAAAAAAATTCTTAAGGATGGCTTACTTTTCCGGGCGTCACAGTGGTGTTCCCCCTTAAAACAATCTAAATCAATTCCCAATCTTCTAAAATAACCCTGCTTCCCTCTAAAATTCCAAGGGAGAGTCTCTTGTCCCAAAACGTTGAAAGTCATTCCAAAACTCCAAATCCCTTCCATATTGTCTAAATAGCCGACTCACCACGTGGTGATTAAGTACCTCCACTGTTACTCCTCCACGGAGGTGGCTTTCTAACGTCGAATGCTAATTTGTCGTTATAGTTTAATTACCATAACTTTCCAATTAATCCTATTAAAGGCACAAACGGCCATTAATTATTATCCCCCCACCCTTCAAACGATTTGTCTTCGTGAGAATTTTTATGTTCAACACGAAACGGAAACACGAGCATATAATTACGGCGTGAGATATTCACGCTGACAATCCTAACGATCCCTCGCCCACCTCATCAGAGTAATCACCGATCGTGAATATTTTCAGCACGATTGATTTCTAAACGCATTGTCCGTTGCGTGTACAGGCTCGAAAGTCATGCTGTTTTTAGCCAGACGTGACCTCCGCGTTATGATAATTGGACGTCTAACATTTTTTCATGTCAAGCAGCGTCGGTGCTTCCTACTTCCGTCAGGTCGTTGTCGAATGACTCCACTCCGCAAGGACTTTCGACGTAGGGACGTGTAGGAATTCAAGGGGGGTTTCCCCTCCGCGGGCCCGCGGAACGTGGGTATTTTCAGGAATTTGTTGGAAACAAGCTGCCGAGCGGACTGTTCCCCAATTTTACATACGCGTTCTAAGAGCTTGCAGATGTTCTGGGGGTTCTTAACTTAGTTGCAAAAATTATTTCAGCTGATTTTCTTTTCTTTTTCTTCCTATTAAAGCCGTCGCGCATATTGGCGAAGCGCGGCGATACGAAGAGAAAAGTTTATAAGCAATTGAGGACCGAAGTGCAGTGATAATTAATTAATTATTATTAATCTCTTCGATTCGCTTCGTTTCGCCGCGCTTCGTCAAAATGCGCGACGGCCTTAATGGAGCACGTAGAGAAATCGCTGGTAATGTATTTCTAACAGTTATGGACAGGTATTAGAGAAGCGTGTATTGAGGTCCCTAAGTAACCCCATTTTGCTGTGCTGAGGGTTAATCGACCCGAGACTGCTCGCGGCTTTGAAACGCCACTATGTCATGTCTTACTGCAACACCTAATTTCCAATTCCCAACGCGGCCATAGGAATGTCTCCGATCCAAAAATAAGTTGTATTGCGATTCGAAGAACTTCCGCGATTTGAAATTCCACGAGTTTCACTTCTTTCCTTTGGTATGCACGCGTGCACCACTGCAGATCCCCGTATCTCGTTAATTTTGTAATTTATCGACATAGTTTCACTTCTTTTGCAAGCTTCCTGCTATTCTTATCTTCCTTCTGATATCGATAGCTAGTGGCGAGTCGTTCTCTGAGGGACGAGAGACTAGTGGTTCGGGCTATTAGTTTGGTATGAAAGTATAGGTTCTAATTGAAAGGCGAGAGGCTTGGAACGAATAAAGATTGATTGGGAAATCTCAAATGTATCTGCCTCCATTAGAAACTAGAATAGGTATAATTATATTGTGAACTTGAATCCTGGCAAGAAAACAAGTAAACTCATCAGTAAGTTTTTTACCTAGCAGGTAACATCAAACAGGTATATTTTATAGAAATCTTTAACCCTAATTTTGGTAACATTAACAGCTTACCCAGTATCTCAAAAATTATAAAAAATATGATTACTTTGAAGCAGGAGCGCACTGAGGGAGGGGAGGCAAGGGGCTCCGACACCTCCCAAAAGGGGCGTTGTAAGAAGAAAAGAAAACTGAATTTTATTTTTTAAATAAATTTTTATAACCACCTAATGAATTTTATTGAATCCGCATTCAAAATATTTTTATCCCTCCAACTCGGCTCCCCCAAGATTAAATCCTGAGTGTGCCACTGCTTTGCATCTCTCGATATCGTCTATTAGTTTTAATTACTACATTTTTTCCCAACGCCTAAGTCGACGGAATGCACCGCGGTCTGTACGTAATAGATCACCCTGTACATTACTCCACTTTCCTAACACTGATCTTGAAATTCCTCAGGTGGCCGTTTAAACCGCGAAGCGATGAAAGCACCGATGCAACACGTTTGGAGAAAATGTGAAAGCCCCCTGGAGGTCTCTGGCTCTCCAGAGGAAATTGGCCTCCTTTCTGCATCCCGCAGCATCCGCGTTCGCAGGATGTAAGACGCGAGAGAGCTTCAGAAAAAAAGATCGATATCCACGTCCCCCGGGCAATTACGCCGAACGGTTTTCATCCTGCACGACCAAAAAGCCTCCGGGAACGGTCGAGCATTTCAGATGATCGGGTGAAAGTGCAGTAAAAGAGGACTGGATGAATTGAAAACGATCTTTTTCCTATCAAACGCGATCGCGCTGGATGGAAAAAAACTTTCTAGTGGAACGCGCATGATTGAGCCAAGGTACTTGGGAACTTTCTCGACAGCGCCGTTTGTTTTGCTTCGTTTCGGGTCAAGTGGATCAAGTGTCAAATTCGGACCCTCCACTTCAAACGCAACGGTTAATGCGAGGATCTTCTATCTTCTTTTAACTTTTACCAGATCATTCTCTGTTAATTAGTAATCTTAAAGTTAAGCTTATAAGTATATCGAGCAGTAGCGAATACTCCAGAGCCTGTATTTTGTGGGGAATGAACTAGTTTCGGGGTTCGAAGCGATCTAGTAACGAGGTTCGAAGCGATCTAGTAGCGAGGTTCGAAGCGATCTAGTTTCGAAGTTTGAAGCAATCTAGTTTCGGGATTCAAAGCAATTTAATATCGTGGATCGAAGCGCTCTAGTATCGGAGTTCGAAGTGATCTAGTTTCGGGGTTCGAAGCGATCTAGTTTCGAGGTTCGAAGCGATCTAGTAGCGAGGTTCGAAGCGATCTAGTTTCGAAGTTTGAAGCAATCTAGTTTCGGGATTCAAAGCAATTTAGTATCGTGGATCGAAGCGCTCTAGTATCGGAGTTCGAAGTGATCTAGTTTCGGGGTTCGAAGCGATCTAGTTTCGAGGTTTGAAGCTATCTAGTTTTGGGATTCAAAGCAATTTAGTATCGAGGATCGAAGCGATCTAGTATCGGGGTTCGAAGTGATCTAGTTTCGGGGTTCAAAGCGATCTAGTTTCAGGGCTCGAAGTGATCTAGTTTCGGGGTTCGAAGCGGTCTAGTATTGAGGTATTCAGTTGCGCACCCAGAGGGGAGAACCAAGGGGCCCTGACACCCCACAAAGAGAAAGGAAAATGGAGATTAATGTAACCACGACTGAAGTAATTCAAGAGCCTTATAAAAAGAAAATAAACCTCGATTCTATTCTTTAAATAAATTTTTATAATAACTTAATCTTATTGAATTTGCATTAAATATATTTTTATCCTTTCAACTCGGCTCCCGCCAAGATTAAATCCTGAGTGCGCTACTGGAGGTATTACTGCCAGCTCGTTGGCAGCAAAAAATTTTCATAAGAACTTATTATTATTGCTGGGTGTACTCATAAAAAAGAAATATTTACAAACATAGTGCACACCAAAGAGAAGCATAAAGGTGAGTGTTCACTGTCAGTCTATGCAGCGACAGGCAACTGGTCGTTGAAAGGTTTTTCAATGGTTTCTAGATAATTATAGTGCTCCCACTGTTAGTCGCAATTTCATTGAAGAAAGTCATTGAAACAGGTTTCAACGGGCGATTGCCCATCCACGGCTAGACGAACAGTGGGAATTCACCTTTACGTGTATTCCTCATGTGGGAACATGGCCGAAGCGACCGTTAATCTTGTCCGTATGCGAGTTCCCTTAATCTTTCATCGATTAAAACTTTCACCCGCGGTAATTAACTTTACGCGGTAAACAAAGCTATCCGCCGTATCTACAACTCCGTTGCATTGTACCGTTATCCAATGATTCGAGCAGAAATTTGTAAATGGATGATGCGTTCAATCTCTATCTCAACGCCTATACTTCCCGTATTACTTAACCGATCCCGGATAAACTAAAGCTTTTAAGGGATCAAGGAACTCTTAATAGAACAGTCCGGGAACTTAAATTTAATTTATGTAGTTTTCTTCCACTCCTCACCGCTTCCTTTCTTCACACTAAGCTATTCAAATTTCGCACACATACCTAATGAATCGGACCCGGTTGTGTAGTAGAAGTCGTCTGGCTCGTGACCGAGTCTCGTCGAATACCTGTTCTTCACCATGGCGCGCCAAACTGTAATTTAAAAATTCAATTAAGAAAAAGGCACACTTGTAAACACGCCTACACATTTATTTGGAGATCTACTTACTGAGCTCTTTCGCGCCACGCTGATAGGGATCCAATTTGTCCAGAACATTGTCGTTCATACTCGCCAAATTACCGAGACCAGAAATCAGTAAGTTCTTATTGCAGTCCGGCATCGAGGAGTCTGCGCAGAAGTTGCCCACTTGCTGGCTGAACACTCTGAACAGGTGGCTCAACTGAAACAATATTCTTCGTTAATCCGCAAGCTCGAGGCAAAAATAATCACGAATATATACAAAACAGGGGCTAGTAAGCGCATCACCGTCGAGGCAACAAGTAATCTGTATAAGATTGCACAGATTTTACGCGATTACGATTGAACGCCAGTTTCGGGCGGCGCAATGCCATTGCTTGTAAGGAAACGGTAATTATAGTTAATAATACGTTTTCATTCCTTCCCTCGATTTCTAGAATCGCGTTTCCTAGTTTCGTCGCGAGCGAGAAATCCATAGAAATCGGGAATGCCTCTTTTTTTTTTCGCTTTATTCTGCGCAAAGTGTCGATCATCGCGAAAGCTGTTTTCCATTCCGCGCGGGGACAAATGCATTCCGCGCGCGTCCGGTGAAACTCGGCAATGTGTAACGCCACGGGATATGTCGGACCCGACAGTTATAACAAACAAATATATATGCGCCGCGTGGCCCCGTCGTACATCACGTATCGACCCGATTGCGATACACGCCTTTTTTTTTTCATGTTTTCGTCACGGATAAATCGTACACGCCCGACCGAAACATGCCCCCGTTCGTGTTCCCACGTGAAACGCAACGATCGATGTCCACACACTTTTGGCTCCATCTAGGGGCGCGCGCGATTACGCGAATATCCGACCTTAGAATTTCTAATGACGTTTCTGTAACATGTCGTCCGAGGCCCGTCGAAAACGGACGCGCCGACAAAGCGTTCGCCAGCGATAGGGTGTTGACAAACTGCTTACATAACGGTGGCGTCTCGGGAAGTCACGAAATAAAATGCTGCAATGAATAGTTGTAATCGAACTCCTTGGGAATTGAATAAATTCGAGCAACAGGGAATCGAGCGTAGGTTACGATGAACGTAGTACGATGATACGTTTCAATCACAACGACCTGCGCGAACGAGGATGCACGATTTCCGGCGCTGACCTACATAGATCGACGACGTGATCCACGGCGAATCATTGTGCTGTCTCCCGAGGGATTCCGGAAACGAGAGAAAGCTTTGGCGAACAGTGGATCGTTTGACAAACAACAATTAGCGCGGAAAGACAGAGTGCAGACGCGATAACCTCGTGTCTGTTTGCGTCTTTCCTCTATAAGTCACCGTTTTCATGAATCTTGTCGAGATTGAAGTGTTTAGTTCATTCGTTTGTTTAGTGTTTAGTCTATCGAAATGTTTTTGTAAATTAATTTTTTGACAAGTTGCCTACCACAGAGGTCAACGATCACCAGCCCTTCGAACTTAAAATTTTTCGTTAGAATGCTTGCAATAATTAATCCCTTATATTGATAAACTTTTGAATAATGCTGTTGTTAGTAGCAATAATGAAAAATATAAATGAATAATTATTATTTTCTAATATTACTATTATTGTTGATATTTTCTTATATTATTATTAATATAAGTTATGAAATATTCTTATTTGTAATGATATACATTTGAATGGACGCGAGAGAACGGAAAACGTGGGTCAATCGCGTGTCAAGTGTCGATAAGGTTTCTAAAGTTAGGGCGTAAAGATACGTGGAGCTATTTAAATGTCGATTGGTTAATGCGCACTACAAGTGCAGCCCAACCGTGGATAAAGCGAGTGTTCTTGAACTTCAGCTGACATGCAACCGCTTTTACTAGCGCGTTGCGAACGAACATGTTATTCACACTCCGCCTAAGGCGATGAAATGAGTTTCACGCTCTTTCCTTTCTCAAGAGAGATGCTCATCGCGGGATGATTAGAACTGAAGACAGATTAATTAAAACTTACCTTAATTAAAATTTATTAACAATTAAAAGCAATCAGTTACGGATAAGTTTCATAAATCATAAAAAAATTGTCTGGGTCTGTTTGGGCCCACTGTAATTAAACAAGAAAACTAAAAACCCACTAAATCAAGAAAATTAATTACTTTAAGCAAAAGAATATTAACTTACAGCGAGACAGTTACTACGGGTGAAAACTGACCCAGGCTGATCAAACTATCTTTACGCTACATTCAACTGTAGTAGCTTTTCTCCTTTAATAACCTATACACCTCGGAAAATCCACAATCGTCGCTCCTTGCATTAATTACTATGTTCACGTCATCCTAATTAACGATAATTGTAACTACAGTAATTACCTACTTCCACCGATCGTCTTCTCTTTCCACACATAATGAGCAGATAATTGTTCTGGTCTCTATGCGCACTTGACGTGGGCAGAAAGTTGCCTACCTCTCAAATCTCATTTACAAATTCACATATTTTGAATAGCAACCCGAGAAAGCCCTATCGACGTAGAATAAAAGCGTTCAGCTGGTCTTGCGTTCGAGCGAATTGCAATGTAAAAAAAAAAAGGAGCAGCGTAAGATGAACTGCGCAATGTCACGAGAAGAGTCAACGTCCGAAGCCCGCCGCGCAATTGCACTCGGCTGGACTGCACGAGGGGCGCATTTTCAGCGATTGCGCTTGATTGTGCTCGGTGAAAGTTCGGTTTTACCGATATCACGTACGCATGTTTACTATGCAGGTCTGTCTTGCGACAAAAAAATCAACACCGATTCCCCGGTTCACAGTATTTTCGAGAAAACACAAACAAGCTAAAATACTTATAGCCTGGGCTATAGTAGCTACAAAAGGTATATCAATATCGTAAAATAAGCCTTTATTAAAACTTGGGATCGGTATCCTCCTTCTATCAATTAATTTCTGACGACGCTCCAAATATGTTTACTTCAACGCTCCACGATTTTACGACCTCCCTCATCCGTTACCGTACTCCGTCACGTGACATGGTACACTACGAAAATTACTGTAACCGGCCTAAAGTGTTCACACGATTCGTGAGATGAAATTAATTCCATTGTGGCGAGAGCGTTGCAAAGCACAAGCCCCGGGAGAAGAAATCTCTACTATAGAATTTGCATGCTGTGTGCGTTAAACATAAACTAAACAAAACGGCAATAGAATACTCACTTTCTCATCGCGCGAGAGGAATTCCCACATCGGTATCGCCGAACCAGTGACACAAGCAGCATGGCATCCCAGCATCAGGACACCGGCGAGTAGCACGAAATTTCCGTGACTCTTCATATCTGACGTTTCACTGTTTTTCCAACGATCTTGCTGGCACACTTTTCGCGCGGCTCGCTAATTAAGTGTCTGTCGGGTAAGTGCTATCTGTGTGTAAAGTACAGTGACCGACGGACAGAGAGATGTTTACTGAGAACACTAGTGTTACGACACGAAGTGTAATCTCGATTCATACAAAGGAGGTCTTGAAGTCTAGTGTACTTCAGTCATCAAATATTGCCGACACGGTATTTTCCAGAAAGTTCACGTGGACTCGAATGAATGAAACGACGAGACGAAACACTCACGACCTACGATCTTTGCAAACTGGCCTGGCCCCCCTTTGGTCACTGGTTATATGTTCCGTATGCCAGTGACGTCTGCGCAGCTTCGATCCCCTCCCAGTCCCACTTTCAGGAGCAGAGTCCACGACTTGTTCCAATGTTTACGTCTTTCCAGGACGTCACTGGGTGAATAGAAACTTTCGTCGGACAATAAATGTGTTTTTTGATTCGTCACCGCTTAATCGCGTGCCGGGACTTGAAAAAAATCGGGGCCATAGGCTTACAGGGTTTTCTGGTAAAAAGAATTTCAGGAAACAAAAACAACTCTGTCGGCGTAGATTTGTTAATTTATTACTTGGTAGTTTATAAACATAATGTAGAATGAACTATGAAGAGATTTAATTGAAAATAATACGAGAGGTTGAGAGGGTGCACTGAAGATCCCCTCGGAAACGACTCGATCTTGCTCATCCGGTTTTCCCAGCTGGGTTAGGTTGGGTCCTTAGAATCACATTCTTTAGGGTTTAAGATCTTCGATGTATGTATTTCGCTGGTGCAATTTTAAGTTTACTGTATGTTACTGTCTTCTACATAGTATATACGAGTAATATATACTCGAAAATATGTTGCAATTTTTAAAGTAAATGTATCTGAAAAATACGGTAATCGTAGATCTATATTTTTCTGCATCTGCATGGATGGGATGCTGCGTAGAATGTTATCTTCATCTTCTTCCGTCCCAGCAGTTAGTATTTACAATATATTTTTGTAAAAAAGAGGTTGTTCAAGGATTTTAGTGGCATAGGTCATTGATCGAACAATAAATTAATATTCAGCAAGAAACATCGCTCCCTGGCCACTTCGTTCCAGACGAAAGTGCAATTCTTTTAGCACCAGTCCCCATTTACGTTGAAATGAAGGGTGCCATTATTTCACAATTCACCAAAACGCGCAATTCACGATACTTAAGCACGCGTAGTCGATGCCCCGTGAATCCAGAGTTAAGAATCTATTTTCTATCTATGATGTATGGTTTATGTAAAGAATGATTGCCTCTACGTTACAACGACCGCCTGTGAATACGTAACGCGTTCGAAGAGTTACACGGAGCGCATGTTAATTGAAATCGACACCAATTATATTCCGTGATGGTATCGATAAATACGTACTGTTTGCATCTGTTATTGACGATACAAAAATGGAAGGGCAATATTCGTCCATTGTCTACAAACTTTCACGCTTCCCCGCTTAGTTCTGCGTCACAAGCCCACGCGATTAAAATTTACTACGTAATATAACCATAAATGTAACACGCTGACTGCCACGCGATTGTCCCACGTTCTCCGTTCACTCGTATTCAATCAAATCTGTATCGTCTGCGATCAGAACGTTTCACAGATTAATGATGCACTTGTTGCTCTACTATATCACTCCTAATGACAGCAATATACTTCAGAAGTTGGGGAATCTAAAGGTCTTGGCGCACTAATCACTTCCGTGCCAGCGTACCCAGTGGCAGAGTTGGGCAAAAAATTATTTGAAATAAAAATTTCGTGCACAAATTTTTATTTGAAATAATTTTTTGCCCATCTCTGCCCAGTGGTATGTAAGAAGAGACCATCTACGCCCCCTCCTTCATACCTCTGGCGGTACTGCAACAGAACTAATATTGTGGCGAGACCTTAAGGGTCTATTTATCGTAAGTATTCTAACGAGAGACGATATTCACCGATGGTAGTGTTATTCAGCAGAATATCTGATATCTAATCGCACCAAAGAGGGCGTAAATACGACGAAGATAAACGGAACGGAATTTCATTGCTCGAAATGATTTCCGCGAGACGCGACGAGAAGTGGCGCGTGATTCGAAGGAGGTGACTAATAACCACAGACGAAGAGTGACGTGTTGCATGCTAAACAGGGGCCGATGCCACTTTTCTATGACGACGACCAACGTGAGAAATTCAAACGCTGCGAGCTCGCTTTCACACGTGAATTCGCATCGGCGCAGGTGCGTGCTGCAGAATAAGGAACCTTGCATTATTCGTGCAGTTAAACGCCGACAATGCGAATGCGCGTCCGTTACCGTAACCAGCGTCGTTCTAGGTAATCTCTGGTATCTCGTAGGCTCGCTGCACATTTAACAGTCAGCATGCAGTCATCCGACTGTTATGTCACTCGGATCCTACGAGAATAGACCTGTGCCAGGGGTTCTCAAACTTTCTAATAAATATTTCCACTCGAGAACTTCCTGATCTTAATTGCTTGTGAAGTAAATGACAAATAAAAAAGATGTAAAAAATTTGAGAAGAAATAATTTTTACATGATGCAAAGTTTGGCGATTTGTTCAATATTCCATATGGTTGGGAACCCCTGACCCACTGTTTCGTGGACGCAATTGCAATTTATCGGACGCTCCATCAGTAAATCACCGTTAAAGCGACAAATATACCACGGTTGCGTGCAACAATTTGCTTGAAATCGAACGTCCTTAGAAAAATCGTATATGGCGATTCGTCGACGGAGCGTCTCGTTCTACTTTCCAAATCGATTAATGCGCGCTAGCCCGACGTGCCTGGATGTTCACGGACCTATTGCGACTTTGATCCATGAAACGGTCCTGCGAATCTGACTAGCCTCTTTCGCAAATTTTACGGAGCATCTGTATGGAAATTGCGAAAATGGGTCAAGGGGGTCCACCATAAATAGCGATTGATTTTTTGTCGATCGTCCGCGGGCCATTGATGACGCTATCTAGTGGCAACGTCTTCCTAGTTGCGCGAAGATACATATAGAGCTCGCTTTCAGGCAATTACGAAAGAATAAATAACTTTAATTCATTAACTATTCCGCGACAAAAAGTGGGATCTATTTAGAAAACGCGAAGTAGCAGAAGTTACATCGATGAATGAAAAACATCGTGCATCTGTGAGTAATTACGCGAACTGTTCGCTAAATTGATTATCCAACGTGTCTCACAGTTAGTACATACAATACCTAACCTGAATTTCTTCCGCATTCTTCGAACGGTATTGCCGTTTCTTGCTGGGAAAGAGGTTATTTTATCATTAATATTGCTAATTGCACCGTTACATGTTGGCAGGAGCGTTCGAGAACTGTTACGTAAAATCACTGTGCGAATGTACTTTTCTAATGGCCCCCACACTTAATTTTATTAACTCATAAAAATCGTGGTTCTCTGATACTGCGGATTTCAAGGTAAGTGATCATTAATTCCTGCAATGGGGAGATTTCTACGAGACAGCGGTGTCGGACGTAACGTCCATCACAAGGGAAACGTGCAATATTTTTCACGATAATTCCAAGTAAGTGCCCTCGAGGAAGTCCCTCGCAGAGTGCACAAAGGCAGCGACCATTTTTCCTCGTCCGCGGACCGTGAAGCAGTTGCAGATGCTACAAACGCGCCTTGCTTTTCGGTTTAGACGTTAAATTGCTCGGATAAAAGCGTACGTTTCGCTCGGTGAAGCGATTCATCGCCCGGCCCCGCGGGGAGGGGCGAAAGGTTGAACTTCCTTCTTTTTCTCGCCGCTATCGACGCAATTGATGAACGAATACCTGACGTGATTGCTGTGCCGATGAATCGTGTCAGCGGGGAATGCAGGCCGACGGTGAACCGGAAACGGACACCCGCGGCGCACCGAAATAGGGAATGGAAATCGCTTCCTCTTTTCGTTGTAACGATCGGTAGCGATCGGGACGGTCAGGCCGAGATCGAGAGGTGTGGAATCCGTTCCGGTCGACGTAATCGTTGCCGGATGCTTAGCGCTTCCCTGACGAAAGAGTTGCGATGGATAATGTCCGTTTCAAATACGCGGATATTTTTCGCGTTTGGTGCAAGCTGCGTCGAGGCAGACGAACGCGCGCACATGGGGACGAGTTAGGTTATCTTGATCATCGCGGTTGCCGCTGTGGTACACTCGGTTAAAAAGTGTAGGTCCGGGTAACCATAGATGGACGGCGTACAGTGGTTCAATTTCACACGCTTGGTATATTCCTTGGGAACATTTCTATAAGATAGATAACTGATCAACTACATAAAATGAATTGTAACATGTAATGATAGTTAGTAAATTGGTAAGCTAAGCGCTAAGTAGGCAGTACAACGCTATAGATAGACTATAGGTTTTGTCATAGACCGTATTTATTGTTAAATATTGTAGAAGAGTTCGAGATGATAATCGTGGGAAATTGATCCACTCGACGCCGTGCATTTGTGGTAGGTACCAGCGAATTTTGTAATTTTATGATAAATAGCCTCAGAAGCTTTTTGCCTACTCGCTATAAGCTCGGCAATTATCTCGAGTCGCGAGCATATAGCGGATACTCATTGTACATATTTTTACTACTAAATCTACCATACGCTACCACATGGATTATGTAATATTTTGTGAGAACAAAGCCTAAGGAGTATTTAATTGCACTCAGTTCTCCCTAATCACTTTTGCTTCCCCATTACGAAATCGATCTCCAGGAATGAAAATTACCAAAGTACCATTTCCCGGCTTCTCCGAGTTCTCGCTCCCCGGTGAAAGAATTAGAGAATCTCTGGCGGAGCCATAGGACTTAGGTCATCACAGGGCGGAACTAAAACCTACTTTCAGAGTGTAAGTGTGGCGCCGTACACCTAAATCAGCGTTAACGTTTCGCCACCTCGCGGTGACGTGTTCGGTTACGACGAAACCGGAAGAGAACCATCAAAATAGTTCCCCATTGACGTATCTGTTGGGTCTCCCGCTTTCCTCCAAGTCCGTCCGCATAACTGCATAATGAAGAGGTTCCTTGATTTTCGGAATACTTTTTAAAGAAGATCATCGCCGTCTCTGGGGATTACCATTACTGCTGTGTCATTTGGCAAACAGAAAAGAAGCAACCGAGGCCAAGGCGAATATTTTTCATACACATCGCATTACTACTACTTTGTGCATTGTTTATTTAGCGCGTAAGGAAAACACGAGAACTGTCACCACACGAGGGTAAACGAATTACGATTTTCAATGTTTAGTAACGGTGCCAGTTGGCGCCAGGAGTGTGCATAAATTAAGCACGCGGCGCTACTCGGAAATACAGAAACACCGCCCACGGAACAATGTTACCATTTATGGATGTGTTACTTCACTAGGCAAGTAATAAACGTAAAAATTCCAGGGGGCCCGGCGCGTCGGATCGGTATGGCAATTTGTAAAAAGATGAGCTGAATTTATCAAGCAGCAGTCAACTCGTTCGTCGTCGGGATACAATTATACTTTTCTTTTTTGCCAGAATTCCTCGCTCGGTCTCTGAAGGTTGTCGAAGAATGCCGAGCTATAAATTATCGCGAAATGTACCACACTATCAATCTATTTGTTGGTGACTTCGTACACGATAAAAGCCTAGTTCCTCCTCGATTAGAATTCGCTAATTTATTCCTAAGCCACGAGCAGTCCAACTTTCTCTATCCCACGAGATATAGATATCGTATGCAAATAGGCAAGACTTAACGCACAACAACCCATTAAATCAATTTAATTTAATCGTGTTCAAATTGCCTCTATCGGTGCTTCCTGTTTATACACCAAATTATAATTCACCCACGGCGGATTAAGGTATAATATCAGCCTTCGAATCGTCGTGCGTATTAAATCATTCGTCCGCGGTGCCTGGGTCGTTTTTAACCGACTTCAAAAAGAAAGAAATTCTCAGTTCGAGGTGTTGGGCGTAATATTGATTACTTAGTACTGGAGGAATCTTCAAGAATTGGAAAACAGAATTACGGTAAAAAAGATTATCGTGTTTTTTGTCTTATCATGGTGACTTCCTCAATGTTTTCGATGTTATCGTTTCTTGAAAGCAACATTTAAGTACACTCTGTGAAAACATCCTTCCAACTACATGAATGGAATGTGGAGAGGCCGAAGTTAACGCGGTTGGCAGCTATTGCTACGCGAACACACCTACAATACTTCGCGAATACGCTATTAGCCCCGTCCTAGACGATACTCGCGAAATATTGTAGAACGCTCTTCCTTGCATTACTGGTAGGTAGTCGGAGCGATATTTCTCAGCCGAATGTACATTTATAGGGGGTCAAAGCCTGGCATCTTCGTATTACGTGCTAAAAGATATATAATGTTACATAAAAAAATCCTGTACATCATAAAGCATACCCGTCAAACAGGTTTCTCGGTTTTGTTTGTTTCATTTTTTACCCAGCTGTATCATCTGTTTGAACTTGCGCATACATAGGTATAGTAACCACAGGGCGAGAATAAAGGCAAGCGGTTTTGACTCGTGTTAAACGGTTTTGCATATAGATACAATAAATTATTCAACCATCTCCGGAATCTGAAAGTACATATGTAACAGTATATAAGTGTGTATATACGTCTGGTTACGTTAAATAGGTGGGGAAACCTACGTAAATCTGATCGACGCTACGGTGCCATTTCGAATTCAGGAAATTCCTTATCCTTTTTCTACTTTGAGTTCGTAATGTTCAACGGTGTTCGCCACAGAAGTTTTTTTTCTAGATTGTTAACTGAATAATCTCGTATTCTTTACTAGCATTATCTTTTGCACGAATTATTCGTCACTCAGGCGTTACACAATTGTCCTCGACAATTAATGTCTGTTGCAGAAGGTTGTATACACTATACAGCCTTGCCGAGCGGTATTATTGGAAGTATGTAGTAGTACCAGATCTAGGAGTACTAGAACTACTAATACTAGATCTACTAGTACTAAAATTACTAATATTAGATCTACTAGTACCAGAACTACTAAAACTAGATCTACTAGTAATAGAACTATTAATACTAAATCTACTAGTACTAAAACTACTAATATTAGATCTGCTAGTACTAAAATTACTAATATTAGATCTACTAGTACCAGAACTACTAAAACTAGATCTACTAGTAATAGAACTATTAATACTAAATCTACTAGTACTAAAACTACTAATATTAGATCTGCTAGTACTAAAATTACTAATATTAGATCTACTAATAATAGAACTACTTGTACTAGTATTAAAATTACTAATATTAGATCTACTAGAACTACTAATACTAGATCTAATAGTACTAGAATTACAAATTCTACATCCACTGGTACTAGAATTACTAATTCTACATCTAATAGTACTAGAATTACTATTAGTAAATTACCAACCGCAGATCTACTAGTACTAAACTACTAATCCCTGGAGCCACAATATAATTTCTAGTTCAACAACTATAACTTCTATGCATTATTAAGTGGATTTTACAGTATTTCATACTTATTTCATCGTGTACCAATTCTAGTGAGCATAGCCTCAGAGACCACATGCGCCCGTGTACCAGATGTGGTACACGAATCATGATATAGCAAAATCATCAAAATACCATTGGCAGTCACGTGTTAAACACACAGATGGCACGATAAAGTTTACGACACGTGCAAATGTATTTTACTACTCTCTCGTCGAATTGTAAATAATTGCAGCCGCTGACTCACGCCAGAGAGAGGCTGCGCGCGAGCGCAGTTACTTCTGATCCTGTTGTTTCTCAAGATCGCTGACACCATTAACGTAACCTTATTAATCCCGGCCGTATACGCATGCACGTGTACCGCAAGGCTGCACACAAGGACGCCCGTAATGCCAATCCGTTTTACGCACATGCGCGCTTGCACGTAATTCTTTCAAAATCAACAATTCTACTTTCAGCAAAACCAGTAAATATCTCGAAGCCTTATTGTTGCATAGATTGGGAAATTGGCACGCATTTTTAATCAGTGTTACACTTTTCCTTGCTAAACGACAACACGAATCTGGTAATTTACTGTTTAACAAAGTGCAAATGTACGTTTAAAAATTGTAGAATGGAAACATTAAAGTGGCTAAGTGCCAAATAATAGTTCCTTAATTATGGAAAGGGGATATTTGATTAAATTTGATATAAATCAAAAGTGGCGGAGTTAACGGGCGATCGATGAGCAGTTGCCTATGATCCCATTAAAAAAAAATCTTATCCAATCATTGTTTTTTTTTAGGGGAAGCCCATCTAGAAGGGTCAAAATAGCATGCTTCTTTGGGAATTTTTTCTAAAAAAAACCGATAAACTTTTATTATTAAACATTAGTCTATTGGAAAGAGTTCATCTTACGGATATTTCAGTATTTTTTGTGGTAAAAAGTATTGAAAGGTTTGTGAGTTCAAAATTGAAAATCCGAAATTTTTCACATAATGTATCAAATTATCTAGGCGTTATCGGAACCGATTTTGGAAAAATTATTTTGAGACAAAATGGCGACTGTGCAAAGTTGAAGGATCGATATTTGACCCTAAAATAAGCTTGCAAAGCCTCGAGTAAATCGGTTCCTTGATTTTTCTAGTTATGCGTGTTACCGACTTTGAAAACATGATTTTGAGGAATACGCGTTTAATGTTTTCGATCTGAGCGTTACACCGAGGAATACCTACCTACTTACACGCGTATAACTTTGTTAATTTTGGGCGGACTAACTTGACACTTTCAGGAAATATTTCCAAGAAAATATAAAAATAAAAAATCGGTTTTTCAAAAATTTCTAGGTAGACCCTCCCCCTTAAATCCACCAGTGTAAAGGAATGAATACACTATATACACCGTTGAATCACAACAAATACTAACTAATTACAGAAAAATTTCATTCTGCCCAAATTTGGCACTCCTACTCTACAATAGATACTAACGCGTCATTCCGGCCCAATGGAAAAATTCAGCAGTCTTCCGCAAGAATTTAATCGAAACGGAAGGACCCATTGCGCAATGCCGAAAAATTCTGAAGTAGAAACTCCCGACAGGAAAAACGGGGGCGTGTGATCGATTCTCTTATTTCATTTTCGCCGTGCGTAAATTCGTGACGTAAATGGCGAGGCGTCTCCACGTGGGATACAATTTAAATGCAATTCAAAACTAGTTTAACGGAGCCGCGACACAAGGTATACGTCCCCGGCTTTCCAGATATTTATTGGTTGACGTCAATTTGAGGAATAGCGAAAAGTCGTAAAACGCTCGGTCGGCGCCGTATAGTCGGGCATCGAATCGGTTTTATGGATGTACATACGATTAGGGATTCAAATGTGTGCTTTCGAAAGTGCGTGGAGAAAAAAAAGGCTCGTCGCGTTAATGTTCGTCTCCGGCGAGGAATTAAGAGAAATACGAGAAGTGTCGGGTGCCTTCACGATCGAGATGTTTTGCACCCTTTCAGTTTAACAGTACATCCGTGTCGGAGCATGCGCATAGAAGCCGATAAGATGAAATTGCAATTAGCGGAAATCTACCCAATGTCACTTTAGCCCGGGCAGAAATGTAAAATTATTAAAATCGTTGTAATTATGCGAATTTTATTCATATTAATTACACTACGCCCGAAACACTTTACATTGCTTCGGATCAATTATACAACCTTTCAGAGTATTACCTTCATATGTCATTGGCGAGCCTTTTTGTGGGCGAGTGGAATAAATTGTAACCGATCGGCGAACGATAGGCGGCAGGCGCCAGACGCCACCAATGTGTGCCGCCTATCTGTAGGAATTTATTATGGACCATAATGCGAGGCTACATTAAAATTCTATAGACATTCCGGTACGTTATTCCACAATATTAACAATACAGCGAAACGCTTAATTAGCTCGCAGGAAGGAAACACGTTTGACGCAGTTAAAACTGTTTGTAATATATATTTTTAATGCTGGGCCCGATCAGCGCCCTTTATATTTATTTAAGCATAAATAATTATTTTAGAATATAATTTTTGGCAGTGACTGTACAAATTTTTTTATAGGTATTTGTTGAATAGCCTTTTGTTTTATAGAAAACTAGCTTTACGAAATTTCGATTCTGATTTTATGAATTTTTTTTTATTTTTTGTGGAAATAGTCACATTCATCTGGATTAGCTAGGCATAATGAGCTGTGACGCGTTTCGTATCCCCAGAGTTTACCGTTCAAAAGTTTTTATGCGACAGACAAAAACTCAAACACTTTCTGCTTTATATATTAAGATTTAATATTCACAAGTTACCGATTAAGTAATTTTGCCGCCCCTGCTTCCGCGCCCTTAGATCGGACCCTGTTTTAATGATAGATGCAGTAGTAACGTTGCACGAGTGCATGTAAAGAAGTAGACATATATTGTAAATATAAAAATATATATTTGCAAATTTACAGGCACGCAGTATCGACGCTTTAATCTTATAACAAGCAATTCATATCAATTGGTTCGAAATTTTTAAAGTTTCTTCGTAATGTATAATTAGAACTTGTATAACCATGTGAAGATCTAATTGTTCTCAGTGCCGTGTTTATTCAACAAGTGACACTTCGACATTATTAGCATGCGCGTCTTTACCGACGACCATAGGCGTGGTGCGATTGGTGCGCTGCGAAGTAAATGAAGTCACGTTAATATTTATAATGTGATCTCGGGAGGTACGAGTGATCTCACTTACGTTTATAAAATTCCGTGAAGTTCACATTGGGCAGGAGAGAACGAACTTTTTCCATAACAGTGGCTTTCGGTGTTAAAGAAGCGTTTGTGTTCCATATCTAGAAAGGAGATAAGGAATCATGTAAATTAATCGATAGGGGGAGTTGGGGAACTTTAATACAAGGGACACAATGAATTAATATTCTCTTGACATCTAGAAACAGTTGGAAGTTCAAAACATGATCGCAAGACACCCTATAAGCCAGGGGTGTCGAGCAAGCGGCTCGCGATCCGCAGTGGCTCTTTCTCTTCGCCTACTCCGAAAAACCGTAGGAGAACGGCCCCCATTGGCGTAACTAGTTAAAGGGCCCGGTGGACCTTCCCCCTCCCAAAACGTGGAATGAAAGCTAGAAACTATCGAATTAAGTAAAAAAAAACATTCGTCTGTTCGTAAAATCCTGTCTTAAAAGAAACAAATATTTAGGCCGAAATGCTATAGGCGTGCAAATAAATAAAAGAATACAATAAAGTTCTTATTACGTTAAATTATGAATTAAAACTGTTAGAATTAAGCTGCTAAATGTAGGTAAATCTACCCATATAAAAAAGAGAGAGCGAGAGAGGGGGAAGGAAGATGGGACCTGACCCTCACCCCCAGACAAAAATCCTAGTTACGCCAATGACGGCCCTCTCCACACCTACTTCACTCTCATGAATTTCTCCTCCGGGTGCCGCACTCTCTCCCTGCTGGGTCTCGTGCAACTCCTGAAGAACAATAAGTGGGGGAACCGGCTGACCGGGGGCCCGACTCGTGCGGCCCTCGGAGTGGGGAAGTTTGACACCCCTGCTATAAGCAGTATAAGCTATCATCTTCATAGATGATATAAGATGATAGCCTATAGATATCAAGATAATATTAATATTTCATTGGGCCCCTTGCATCAAAGTGCCCCAAGTCCCCCTATAGTTTATACCAGCGATGAGCAACCTGCGGCACACATTTGGGGAGCCGAGATTCATACACCAGTATGTTTCGAAATGCTCTGCTCTAGTTGGTTGAATGCTAAAGAGAATTGCCAGTTAAGAATGAAGTTATAACTTAATTCACTACGAAAGTAAACAGATGGAGTCTTTAAGACTTAAAAACTGTTATTAACTCAAATTATCAAAATTCGGACTTACACTACTATGATTCTCAGCCCCCCATTTGACCCTCCAGCCACTGACCCACAATTGTTTCAATTGTAAATCTATGCCAGGAATAACAAATTCACCCCATATATTAAAATCCTTTCATTAGTATCTTTAAGTATCTAATATTGCAGCCTGCACAGAGTTTCCACTTTTGGTCCGCTAGAGGCGAAAGGTTGCTCATCACTGGTTCATACTTTAATATTTCACAGCTGTTAAGCCATTAAGATATTACTTGAACGAGATCCTCTCTGTCCCTGATAGACACAGTTATCCCACAAACTTCGTCGTCGTCAGCCAGGCATTCGCTAAACTGCTCCCCGATTGCCGCAAGCACCATCTCCTTCCAAATCTTTTCCTAAGAATAACGAGTTTGTTATTAACCAGTTTGAGATAACCATAAGAATTCTGCTACCTACGGTATCACTCTTATGGCACTTCAATCTCCATGTTCCACCGTGTTGATTAACGGGTTCCTCCCACAAGGGATATCTTTCGTCCCTCATCAAATGGTAACTGTATCTAACCTAAGAGTAATAGAGGATATTAGTACCTACAGCGCTTGGAATAAAAAATATTTATAAACACCACGAAACAGATATGTGCTCACCTGCATGGCGCTGGCATTCGGTATATTGTTGAAGACAGCCCAAAAACTTTGTACAGTGTTCACGGTATAAATCTTCGTTAAATTTTCTTTATACTCTTCGACAGTCGTGCCAGAAACAGCTCTGTCAATTTTACCAACTCTTTAGAACTGTCTATACACACAACGAGCAAAGAACGATTCAGGTCTTTCATGATGACTTCCTAATATATCAATCTTATAACATGACCAAGTATAGAAAATGCTACTTAAACGGATTACAACGAAGATACGAAATAAATTCACGCTATTTAAGTCGCACATACACTTTACGCTACGTGCAATACACACTGAACTGCTACTTCCGTAATTAAATTCTCAGAATTCTAAAATCATATATGAAACATCTACTTTGCAATGACAAAACACGATAGAATGGACTTTAAATTTTGTTTAAATATCTGTGCATAGTATTCGCATTGGTATCAATGAAAATTATTTAATATTGATGATCTATAATGTAAATAATTTCTGTCACTAAAATTGCAATGTTATTCGAACTAGCTGTAAATCTACGATACCAGGATACCGCATTTATTTACGTAGAATTCTCTGATGATATGATGAAAGGAAGAATGAAATGAAGCGAGACAAAAGAAATAAGGAAAACGGGTATGCAACGTTGCGCGATGCACTCGGTTCGAAATACTACGCAGCGGGAAGTGGATATCCCATCTTACTTGTCCAGCCAGAAGGTCCACGAAGATTGCAGCGGTATCCCCGAGGTTTCATGTTTCTCGATCGTTTTAACAGTCTCGTCGGAAAACACCGGCGTCTTCGACAAGTCCGTCGAGCTACCGTCTTTTAATTCGCACTGTACAGCGGCCATGTTCGAGACGACGATATATGTTTACATACATCTGCATCGTAACGTCAAAAATCATGTGATCGGCAAACAAAACGATAAAAACGAGATGTCATTGCACAAGAATTTTGTTATGCCACAATTGTAGTGAATGTGTGTGTCAACATTTACAGTTGCAAGATGTATGTGTTTCTAGTTAGCTTATTAATGTAATAATTCGTTATTGAGGGGCATTTTAATTTAAACTGAAAACGGAATACAGGTTTGAAAATTCATCATCATAATAACGTTCTGGCGCGCCACAGAGAAGCGTATCGGCGTAGACTACGTATTAACACAGACGAGATGTAGGTTAGACCAATTAATTTATGGATGTGCCTGATATGCGTACCGACTCATCCATAAAAAGCAAAAATTTAGTTGCGGTCGATGCTGTGAGTAGCACTGCAATCTCTTTCTTTCCTCAATCGATAGTATTGGATATGAGAGAAATTTCAATTAGATGACAAGTCTATCGTATACATAGTCCATGACTAAACTTTTTTATCACTAGTGGATAAAATGAGGATTTAGTAATACCATCGACGAAGTATGGGATAGACCTATCACCTTATGGATGTGCGTGTCGCCACCCAACTGTGTTATCGATCCATAATTTCAGGACTGAATTTAGCGGCCTCTACTCATGCACAGCGTCCAACTCAGCAACTACTCTGAAATGGTGAGAAATGCTGAAAAGTGTGTTGCGTGCTTTTATACGTGTGACTAGTTTAAAGTGTGAGTTTGACATAGGCTTTCGCTACGCTACGCTTTGACCCGATTTGTCAACGACTTATGTGGATTTCTCTCCGAAAATGCATTTCGGGGAGCAAGACACTACGGCGCTCAAAAATGATATTTCTTCAAAGCTCGTGCAAGCTATAAATTGCAAGATGACAAATTGTTTTGTTAGTACTTTGCATGTAGCAGAACCCTTTCACGTATCGTACACCGAAAAGTTTTACAAATCGACGCTGTTACTGACATTCCCGCAAGTTTCTAATGCACTGTTTAATCATTTTAGCGAAGTAATAGTAGGGTAAACTGTACAATGATTGGCACCCTAAGCCGAAATCCCATTTGGACTGTCTATATTTTTTTCTGAAGCTTTTGTATGGTCTTAATTTTCAGTTATTATAAATGTTTATGGATTTCTTATTACAATAAAATATCTCGAGTACCGGTTAAGTATTTTATTTTAAAAATATTCAATGAAAAACAAAAATAGGCATAAAAGTACAATCATTGTCACCCTACAATTTGAGGTTGTATAGGAAAACACATGTAGTTAAAAACAAAGTTTAAAGTGTTTAAACAGACTATTTCATTCATTATTAAATACCTACAACACTTAGTAAATCTGCATTTCAATCCATTATTTAGTTATAAAGCAACAAAATATAGTTAGCTACCCCTTATCAAAATTTTTAGAAAACACCTAAAACTTAGCCCTTTGTCCCACATTGTGGAGTTGCCAGATGTAAAATGTGTAGTTCAACTACTGGACTTTGCAGTGTTGTTGTGAAAGAAAAATAAGAAATTGTAAAAAAGTACTTTCTAAGCTTGTGCTTCTTAATATTTGACTTTTTAATCAGGAGTGAAAATGATTAGTGCAGTGCCAGCATTAGTACAGTTTACCCAAATTGGATTCTATTTGCCCCGAGTATTAGTTCACCGCCGACATTGAAATTTACAGTAAAATCTAATTCTTATATCTAAGCCTCGCAGAAAGTGGCATGAGTGTCGTGGGGTGCATGGATGCAACTGCAAATCGAGCATTCTTTAATTTCACAATCATACAGGATGCTCAATGTGTCGAATACGAGTTACATTTCTGAAGTTGAACTCTTTCGTGTGAGATTTTTCAAATCTTCTCTCTCAACAGTAATTACATTCGAGTCATTAGATTCTCTTAATAAGGCGTGTATAGAAGGCATTAATTTGGTATATTGACTAACAATGACAATCATTGTTGGTACTACCTGCTCACAATAATATCGCAGAAATGTTTCTAAAACGAATGCCAATTATACGAAACGGGCCACTAACCGCCGCGCATATGTGTTGGAAAGAGCAGAATCCAATGAGCTGACCATACAAGGTAATCGTAGATAGGGTGACGTGCATGTGTCTGTCTTAAAATCAGAAAATTAAATCGATACAACATTTGCTCGCGATTTTTACAATTCCGATTAATAATTCGAGTCGAGTAGAGTCACCGCGGAAAATTTGAAAAGGTTCCAAGTGCAACCAGTCTTCGTAGCAATCTTGCAGTCTAGCAAGATCCTTTTTGATCGCGAGTAACGCGATCGTAGAGTCCCCGCTTTTTTCGCGTCCATCTACATATTTTGCGGAGCACCGCGGCTCTTACTTAGAGTAATTTTACCGCGAAATAATTAATGCGACTGGAAAGTGGTTGACACGAAAAGATGACAACGGAAAGCAGCGATACCTATTTGTGCTACGGATTTTTCCACTATCGCTTCGGTTGTTTAATGCCAAAATATCTTTTTTTATTAATATTTCGGAAACTGTTGAATGTTGAATACATATATGAGATTCATCAAAATCTGTAGCACATATACCTATCGCGGCTTTCCCTTGTGATGGGACACAAGTATCGAGATTATATATTATAATACCAAATTTGAAATGAATCGGATAATATTTGTAGAAGTTATGAATCATTTATTGCAAAGATGTACTGAAACAGGGTCACAAAAGTATTCGAACGGCATTCTAAAATAATTGAAAAAGTAGTGCACAACGTCTGAAAAGCGTAATTGGAGCCAAAGGTAGCCTAAATGAATATTAATCTAAAATATGCTGCATAAAATTAATGCGGTTCGAATATTTTTGTGACTCTGGTGCAGTACATCTTTGCAATAAATGTTTCATAACTTCTACAAATATTATCCGATTTATTTCAAATTTGGTATATACAATCTCGATACTAACGTCTTATAGTAGTTACAACATTACTTTTAGAACTTTAGTCTAACATGTATATTTTTATTGTTTACAGTTTTAATAGCGAGCGTTCGAATACTCTCGTGGCTCACTGTATACAGAATAAATATTCATTTTATGTACCAATGCTAACACAGTATTGGTATCGCGACATTCTCGAATGTATCGCGAAACTTGTAAAAAGTTTTGCAATAAGAAAGTGTATATCACGCATGTAATTTTCGAAAATATACTTTCTAAGCCATCTGTGTTAAGTTTCACAAGCTTAATTAAAGTACACTGCTGTATGTAGATGCTAGATATTTTATAAACGAAGGAAATATATCACGCGTAATATTTCTATTTTACGGTTAGCAGAACGTGTGTGTAGAAACGACTTTTGTTATGACTCAACGATGCTACCGTTGGAAGTGACCTCTGTTTACATGGCTCGGCAACGATATCCCAACACTTCGTAAATACGTACGCGTGTATTGTCTCGCGAGTCCTGCCGCCTGCCTGCTCTCCCCCCACCGAAGCTAATATTCGGGAGGTACAGCGACGCGGCGCGGAGGTCATTCGTTCCGTGGACGTCGTTGAGTTAAGACGCTTCGTTCGATAGCTGCGTATTTAAATGGTACGCGTACATTATCTACCCTCATATAATTACTTCCAGTTATTATTTGTCTTCTTCTTTACTCTCTATCGTCACTTGCTGCTCCTGTTAATACAGTTTCGTTCCGAAATTCATTAAATATCGCGAGAAAACCGTTAGATGTTCGTCGCGTATTCCCTTCGTTGCCTTACCGATATTTTTGCACATTTAGTGCACACATATCGTGTCTCGGTATTCAATTACATCCCTTTCCGGGCATATTTCAAGTTTATTTGTTGTTTAATTGCCTTACGAATGTTTTAATGCTTTTCTTTCAAACTTGTTGCATCGTTAGGTTACAGGCGTTGAGGCGGGAGTCGAAAGCCAAGGGCAGGCAACGCCATGACACTTGCTGGTTAATTTGAACGGTGCTTGAATGGCGTCTGGTTTCATTCCTTGAAAAATGAGATGGCAATACGTGTGGTAAACGTATTATTCTTGTTATTTTATTGAATCAATACCCGGCTTTAGACGGACAGTTTTTCTCACAGTTTTGGAAAATACACTCTATCTAGGCGTGCGCTCCAAAACTGTACTTGTAAAGTCTCCAACGTAATAAAGGACGATCGCGCGGTCCCGGCACGCGCGTCTGGAGTGCAGGTCTAAACTTGTCCTGCCACGTTCAGACGTGATTGACGTGCCACGCGCCAGATCATTGTTGGCTGTGAGGGTGATGGGTAACTTTGCAGTCGGTTAATATCGGGATGAAATGAGAAAAGATTGAATTATGATAAATTTAATTATTTTAATCAGATTTGTTTAAAATTTCTAAAATGGCGTCGGTAGATGTTTACGAAATATTGGAATGATCTATTGCATTTCGATCGCGTTTACGTAAAATTCAACGATATTTTAATGATTTTTAAGAATCTAGCTCTATGAAGCTGTTATAATTGCATTTACCTTCGGTTTTGGATGCAAGTTTTCTTCTCTATGTACAGAAACTGCGTAATTGATCAATGACATGCTATTGAAGACATGAATAATTAACGAATTTTTATTTATTTATTTTTCAGAGATTGTGACCGCGTGCAATGCGGCCAAATAGAGTCAGTGTTTATGACGTACGAGGTTTTTCGTTTTGAAGAGCACCGTTGCTCATAGTAGAGCGTCGTTAACAATTTCGGGATACGCGAGGGTAGAGTCAGTGTTTTTTACGCAATTTGTATTCTATCACGAGCGTCGCGGCTCTCATCTTCGAATCGCGAGACTAGAACCTTTCGGGCGCGTTGGTAGTCTACTATTTCTTTTTTTTTTACTTTTGAAAGCGAAACTCGTTAGCGGAAATTAGAGTCAGTCCGTCAGCTGAAGAGGAGATTTGTGCGCTGAATTTTACTGGAAAGATGTAAGTATGCATTTCATTCAATTCCTTTTAAGTAGAGTTCATTCTTCAATATTTTAGAAAGAAAAAAGTTAAAAAAATTTAGAAAAATTAATTTTTGGAATAGACTCACCAAGCAATTCAAAACTAACGAAACATCTTATCATCATAAAAAATTTCGTTAGTTTTGAATTGCTTCGCGATTCTTCATCAAAGTTATTCAAACAATCGTAACTTTAGAAACAAATTGTAATCGTGTTCTGTTCCTTCGTTCCAGTCTGGGCGTAGCTGAGCAGCCTGACGACTTCTTCTGAGCAGCTTGATGACTACTGAGGAGCTCGATGACTTCCCCTGATCACTAGCAGGGGTGTTGGCGTCTCCGTCACCGGGGCTCAGCGAAATGTGAGTGCGCATGCATTATGGTTCCTCTGGTAACTCAATCATGTCGTAGGACGTTTGGTCCGAATCGACACGAGTGACCGGTTGTATACGTGCTTTGGCGAGCATAATGACCGCGGGTATGGTAACCATGCCCGTGAATTGTAACATTTTGGCTGTGTATGTATTTATTAGACGAGGGCTAGGGTCTTCTTGTACACCGCGTCTTTTCAATAGAATCAAATTATAATCATAATTTCCAAGATAAACGGTTCCTAACGCGAATGTTTATCATTGATCTTACATTGATGTAGATATTTTTTAAATAATGCACAGAAAGGTGCATAGCAGCTCAGAAGGTATTGGTATGAATATCAATACGGCTGAATGCTAATTTTTATGGAGCGAAGAAGTTTGATACTCTCAGACTCCACAGCTACGATCATTTTTATTTAATATGTAGAGGAAAAGTCGGATGCCCTCCGATTTCGTCATTGCGACGATTATAATGACTTGAATTTCTTTTATTTTTCTGATACTACGTGTTCAAAAGTAACTTGACTTCTAAATGATGATAATAGACATAAAAGTGTAATTCCTTTCTTATAAAGGTCACTCGTTTGCATACACAATAGAATAATTAATTTCCATGTGCAAGAAGACAATTGAGGGTGGGCAAATTTCAGATTCAAAGTAATTAGCATGAGGACATACTTTCTTGATTTATGAAATTTACTTTGAAGATGGAATCGCTCGTTTTAAATTCTTAAAGTAAATTCTTGATGATTTAGAATAATTTTCTTAAATAATTCTATTTTAGAGTCTTTTTTCTTGCTAATTAATTGTCGAGTAGAGTGATTTTTCTTAATGATGCAATCTAAAGTAGAGTCCTTTTTTATTTATCAAACTTTATACTATTCACAAGTTGAAAGTCGAGTCACTTTCCTTAACCCTTCGTTGACACACCTCCTTTTTCAATCAACTTTGACACACCTGGGTGGCTCACACCCAGAGCAATTTTTGAACGAGTGCCATTTTCATCCAAAGAATCCAATTATTATGAAAAAAATCATGGATCAATTTCAAGGTCTCTATAATGTATTCCAATAATTTATTTATTTAAATTTCATCACAGTTTTTGTAAAATAATTCTACATTACCACATGTCGAGAAAAAACGAAGAAAATCTTAAAAAAATTGTAACTTTTACAAATGTCAATATTAAAAGCTAAAAATCTACAGAGTTGATGTTCGGATATAGTATTTTAGGAGAAAAAATAATTTGTAAGTCGACTTTGAGAAAAAGGTATTTATTTTGCATATAAAAGGTTCAGAGAGTCAAAATCGGCTTATGGGTGGCTCACACCCAGAGAGTCAACGAAGGGTTAATACTATAAAATGAAAGAATACTAGCTAGACACTATACAGACTAATCATATTTTCTAGTTGAGGATTTTCAGGATATCTTTCCGTACCTATTGGCTTTTAACTCATCCACGTGCCCAGGTGCTACTTGGGTGGGTGAAAGCAATAGGGCACGATGACTTTCTTTACTAAATAATTACATTTTGGCGGCTGGCATTGCGTTAGTGTATCGTGCACGTCGCATTTTCCACCTGTGTGTGTTTGTGTGGTTAGGCGGTGGAATTTGCGTCGGTGAAAAATTTTCATCAAAGGCCATGTTAACGAAACTATAACATTATATTATTATTCGTGGTAATAAGGATACCATTGTATCATATTCCTTGTTGCACACGATGATACTTCTAGTAAATAATCTTGGAATATGAAACTTAATCAATCTCGTACAATCAAACGGGAAAGTAATAACGATTGATGTATGTACCTAATACGTACAATGCGCACCATCAAGTAATCCATTGTTTAAAATTGAAAATAATTAATTGCTATGTAAATCATACATACACGCAATGGTCACTGCCTTTGCCAGCCGATTTCAGTGAAAACTGGTACGTACTTATTAGAGTGTGATTGTGGCCAAGCTCGGGTGACGGAGTCGTCCCGGGACGGTCTCTCTAGCGTAGGCTTTTGCACCCGGGCGGTGATGCTTGAGAATCGTGGAGTGGGTTGACTGATGATTGTGTTTGAGAGACTGTTTTGCCATTTTTTAAATATAGGTGTTGCGTAGGATAGGTAACTTACCTTCTGGTACGAATGTGTGACTTAAATATAAGTAGGTAGGGCCGGGGCAGGTCGTCGTATTCTCTGATATTCCCCCGCGCAATATTCCCCCGCGCGATGACCTGCTTTCAGGAAATTTGTGAGAAAAGTCGACGGCCTGACTAGCGCGAGTGGGGTATGCCCTCGCTTCTAGCCTCGCTATGTCGACTTTTTGACGCCAGTGAGACATTGCACATTGTCGCTGGTCGCGGTCGGCAGGACGGGCCTGGGCACGCTATTAACTTTCAGAAGGGCGGACCGCCGAAGCAAGAAGTGGCCAAAGAGACGCAGATAGCCCGGCCAGAAAAAGGCCACATCATGTGGGCTAGGCCAAGAATGGCTCTGTATTCTCGGATGCAGGGTCATTCTTTGTAGGTATTACTTTGCCATTATGCTCGCCGGTAGTTGTAGTAGTAGTAGTTTGGTTGGCTATAGGCTGACCCATCGACACCCCCTCCCTGAAATTTAGCACACCGCGTTTACAATTAGCGTTGCGAAGAACATTACGGGGTCAGTTAGTGTTCCGACTAAATTGTGATTACGGTTTGAATTAGCGTTGCGAATCAAATATTCCCCGCGTTTGGTTCCAGCATAGCGTTGCGAATGAATGTCTAGCGTGGTTGCTTCTAGTGTTCCGAAAAAAGAGTCGCGATTGTGTTTGAGATTGTTCTTGTATTTTGAATTGGAGTTACTAGAGTTTGATTCATTGCATTACTTTTGATTCATGGTATTCTTTTTACTAGAGTTGCGATGCGACTGATCGCGTTTTTTTAATTACTCGTCCTAGTTTGATACTTAATACTTTTTTGAATTAGTGTTGCGATGATGACTGATCGCGTTTGTAATTAGAGTTGCGACCCCAATGCCCCGAAACTGTCCTGGGACATGTCCGAAGACATGTTCCTGGGAAAAAAGGAGTCCCGAGCAGCTGGCTTTGCTGCACATGGGACCCCACACAGCCTTCAGGAAGGTTGCAGCGAATTAAAGTTAGAGTTGCGTATTGCGAGACACAGGTGCATTGAATTTTTATTAGTGTTGCGAAAAATGAAACCACCCACGTGGTGGTTCTCGGTAGCTTTTTATATTTGTTAAAGTAATGTAGCTCCTTGGGAGCTTCTTCGTTTGCTATTCAGGATTTGTATTGAGTATAGTAGAATTTTCTGTAATGAAGCACCATCCGGGAATTTTGAAGTTGTTTGAGAAATTAGTGCTGCGAGTAGTCCAAAGTACTAGTGACTATGCTCGGGAGTTGATTTTATTCTGTAATAAGTTAGCGTTGCGAAAGAAAGAAACGGTCCACTCACGGTTTTCTTGCATTAATGAGTGGACAATGATCAGCTGTCCTTCTGGCTACTGATCATTTTTTCTAGCAGCCCTAAATGGCTGCACCATCCTCCTTCTACTACCACCGCCTACCCACCCGACAAATGTTTTCGTTGTACATATTATTTTCAGATTGATAAGAAATGTAGTTTTTATTTTTATAAATTTTCAATATTCTTTGGCATTGATCAAAATTCATCCGCGATTGTTGCTTAATTTCATGATGTTGACACGAAATTTGCACTGAAAAAGTAGGTAAATGCAATTCGGCACTTTATATTGATAGTAAATTTGCAATATTAACGCGTGCTCGTTGTTGCTACTTTCTGCATGAAAGTAACTTCGATTACTGCGCAGTAAAGTGCAACCCATAAAAATACTTAAAAAAAGTAAAAAAAATACGCCAAGTACATGATAAAATCGAGGACGGAAAAGAGTAAACACAAAAAAATAGAAGAAAATATAAATTGTAAAAAAAGATGTGATATCAAAATGAGCTGCAAGTACATAATAAAGGTGCTTTCCACCTGCGCTTAAGATGACACAACTACATATACACAGCTAAAATGTTGTGTTCATACATTCCATTACTCATACCGCCGACATATTAATAATGTGAAGATAAAATGTAACATCTAGACATTTGCCTAGATGTCCGCCGCCTGGAAGTCAAATACTTGGCGTAGCCGGGCAAAGTATTCTCAGATCATCAATACCCATACCTTCCCCCTCGCAGGCTCTCAGATAATTTGTTCATTTAAAACTTAGACAAATATGAGTACACTTTCATTATTTTACGTTTTAAATACTTCTTATTCATCGACTCCTTGACTTTGCCTGGCCACGCCAAGTATTTGACTTCCAGGCCGCGGACATCTAGGCAAATGTCTAGATGTTACATTTTATCTTCACATTATTAAAATGTCGGCGATATGAGTAATGGAATGTATGAACACAACATTTTAGTTGCGTATATGTAGTTGTGTCATCTTAAGCGCAAGTGGAAAGCACCTTTATTATGTACTTGCAGCTCATTCTGATTTCACATCTCTCTTTACAATGTATATTTTCTTCTATTTTTTTGTGTTTATTCGTTTCCGTCCTCGATTTTATCATGTGCTTGGCGTATTTTTTTTACTTTTTCGAATTTTTTTAATGGGGATCTCATTTCTCTTTACAAAGTATGTATGTATTATATATGTATAGTACTTTGTGTACGGTACATGGTGCGCGAAACAGTTTATGGCGCTGAACGTATTTAACATTGAACTGTATGCACAACCACAATTATTAATACCTTTCGAAGAATAATATGTATGCATTTTTAGCATTTCGTGGCCAAGCTTGTTTGTCTACTCTTAAATCATCAACGGATACCCACGTGGTGCCCTTACCCCTTACCATACTCGTGTAATGACCATCGGTAATACTTTTACCGTGGTGGAAAATCGTTGCCTTAAGTTTATAACAGTGATACCCCATTTGTATTTTAGTAGTAGGTATTGCTGTTTAGGCTGTTTTTTTCACATTCAAATTCGGAATTATTATGCGCCCAAAGCGGCTGCTGTTCTTCCGTCTTGTAATTAGGCATACTTAAGCGCCCATAGTGACTGCCGTTTCTTTTTTCGTTAAAATTGAGAAGTATAAGACTTCCAAAGGGGCCACTCCTTTTTTCTATCAATGTTCAGAATCATTAAGCGCCTAATGCGGCTGCTCGAAATTTTTCTGAATGTCCGAGTTGCGTGGCGCTCCATGCGGCTGCCTGGAATTTAAAGGAAATTTTTTGGAACTGGTTAGATACAAATTGTCTGATATTTCAATATTTGGGCAATAGTGATTCAATGAAAGGACTATATCTGTTGAAATTACATTACTTAATCGAGATAGATTGTAGGTATTAAGCCACTGAGAATGTTTCTGTTGCAGAAATATTATGTGTGAAGAATATTGCAACAAGAGGATTTCAGGTTCATCATCCATGAAAAATCAAACCTCAAGGAATTTTTATTAATACTTTTGAGAATGTTTCAGGTAACATCGTGGGTCCATCGAGGGAAGTAAGAAACACATGACAATTTCAGATTTTCATTAGGCCGGTCATTATTTAAATTTAAGTAGATATGTATATGGTTAGGTAAGACGTGTTTAGTGGTCACATAGAAATATGTAGTTTTTAAGGAAACACTGCAGTGTGTAACTAAATATAAGTAGCAATTATTAAATACGAGCGCTCGTATACGTAGGAATTATTAGTATTTAAGTAGACATAGCAAATATGCACTGGCATATTTCCTATTAATGAATAGGAAATATTATTTCTTTGGTTCATTCCCAATTATGTAGTGAATAATTATCGTGGTAGAAATATTCCAGAAAGTTCATAAAATTTTTAATGAATGAAACAAAGAAATGTTTTCAATTCTGCTTAGCTTCATCGCGGTAGCTTTTTACAGAAGGACTCCTTCTGTTGCCCGCTTGTGGTGCGATCGAGGATCGTTTTGCAACCGTGCATCAGGGGGATCTATGGAAATGAAAATAAAATTTTGCATAAAGGAGGGCGGATGGGCCGCGGTTAGGGTGGGTCTCCACTCGCAGCGCCTCCACGTGGTGAGACCTGGGCAATCTGTATTATTTGAAGCGTAATTACTAATCGTATCACAAGTAACATTGTAATAGAATTATTAATTACGTGACAAGTAAAACTAGCCGATTGGCTGCGATCATCTATCTTCGTTAATCTCTATTCTATCCGTCCAGTTTCGATTCTAAATATTGCTCCTACAATTACATTTTATTTCTCCAATAATATTAAAAAAAAAGACTCCAATAGTAATCTTGGTGCCATATTTCCCAAACAAATCGCGCACTCCTAAATAGGTAGATACCATTAGATGATAACTTTATATCTGAAACGCGATCGTGATCGGACGTGAACTAGTTTAAAGTGCCATGGTGAATCTTAAATCGCGATATCTCGATTCCTGGATTAATTTACCCAGCTACAATTAACCCAGTACCTAGAAAACTTCTCGAGGAACGTTAACAAGCAAGGACCTCTACCAAAGTCGCACCATGGCCGAACAATGTATCTGCCAGTCCAACTTTATTCGCGAACGTGATCGAACCTCAGTGAACGCGTGAGCATATTATTTCGAGATATTTCGATTCCCGCATTAATTTCATCGATTTCTGGACCATGTGGGAGGTCGCTTAACAAGGTTCTACTGCAATTCACCCAGTATCTAGAAGACTTCACGAGCAATACTTTTCTCGAGGAGCTAGGACTCGTTGGAGCGAGACAAAACGTTAACAACCTCTACCAAAGTCGCCCCATCGCCGAACAATGTACCTGCCAGTTCAACTTTATTCGCTATCGTGATCGGATCTCAGTGAACGCGTGAGCATATTATTTTGTGATATTTCGATTTCTGGATTAATTTCATCGATTTCTGGACCATGTGGGAGGTCGCTTAACAAGGTTCTACTGCAATTCACCCAGTATCTAGAAGACTTTTTAATCCACTGCTTAGGGACATTTAAAAACGTGCAGTGCTTTATATTTAAAAACATGAGATGGCTATGCGTGTTAGTAGTATCATACACGAGTGTAGAGTCAGTGTTTTTACGCATCTTGAACTATATAAAAGTCTTTTGATTCGAGCTTTTTGATCGTGAAATTAAAGTGACATATTTGTGTGTGTGACATTCTATTCGGTACTGCTGTCCTTGACTATTGTGAACCTGCCGAAGGAGCTTCCTGTCTGCATAGATAACTGTAGCGAGCACAGTGACCATGAATACATACTAGTAGTTCTCGTGAACAGTAACATTAAGGCGGGTGCTTCTAAATGTTTAATACAGACAAAAGCAATAAATACATTTCAAATTCGAGGTCAAAGTTCTAATATCGTGTTTTAAATATTCCAAATAATTTTTCTTGAATTTTATAATCAAAGCTTGAAGCTTTGAATACGAGTTACAATTCTCAAGTTTAATTACATTCGAGTCATTAGATTCTCTTAACCCTTCCTTGACACACTGGGTGTGAGCCACCCATAAGCTGATTTTGACGCTCTGTACATTATATATGCAAAATAAATTTCTGTTTTCCAAAACTAACTTACAAACTATTTTTTCTCTCAAAATATAATATCTGGGCAATAACTCTGTAGATTTTTAGCTTCTAATATTTAAATTTGTAAAAGTTACAGTTTTTTGAAGATTTTTTCGTGTTTTCCCGACATATGGTAATCTAGATTTTTTTTACAAGAACACTTATGAAATTTCAATCAAAAAACTATTGGAATACATTCTACAGACCATGAAATTGATCCATGGTTTTTTTTCCTAACGATTGGATTCTTCAGATCAGAATGGCAGTCGTTCAAAAATTGTTCTGGGTGTGAGCCACCCAGGTGTGTTAAAGTTGATCGGAAAATGAGGTGTGTCAACGAAGGGTTAATAAAACGAGCCTGGAAAGCATTATAATCCATGTCATTAGCGCCTAAACAAGGCTGCTTTTTTCACATTAAAATTCGGAATTATTATGCGCCCAAAGCGGCTGCTGTTCTTCCGTCTTGTAATTAGGCATCCTTGAGCGCCCATAGTGACTGCCGTTTCTTTTTTCGTTAAAATTGAGAAGTATAAGACTCCCAAAGGGGCCACTCCTTCTTTCTATCAGTCTTGAGATTCGTTAGGCATCCATAGAGGCTGCCGTTTCTTTTCTCATTAAAATTGAAAAGTATTAGATCAATGTTCAGAATCATTAAGCGCCCAATGCGGCTGCTCGAAATTTGTCTGAATGTCCGAATTCCGTGGCGCTCGATTTGTAAATTGCGGATTTCAAATGATCTCTGTTTTACCCGTGTTGAATTCTAATTCCTACCACGTGTAGCGTTACAATCTTATTTTAGACTGAATCGATAACGTTGGGTGTGACATGAAGATGGTAAGGGGGCTCGCGAGCCCCCCGAGCGTGTGACACAAAATTACATTGCGTGATGGGTCTATCTTATACTTCGTCTATGGTAATACACCTTTAAGATTCCTCAGTCGGCAAGTGAAATTCTACCGAACAATTCTACTCGATTGAATCCACCGCTTTTTTTAATAACAAAACATTACAATCCCCGCCGTGTACAGTGCTGCTATCTGCGCGGAGCTTACAAACTAAATTCAAACATTCCCCCACTGTGACATTTGAATATCACTTCGTGATTATAGTTTATCACTGTCTCCAATGATACACTGCGAATTCATTGTACACATCTTTAACTGTATACCACATATCAATTACAGTTTCAACGCGATAACATTAAGTAGTAATTATCCATGAAAACCGTATTTCCTTTAGCGCAGCGTTTCCCAACTGAATTTAGCCACGGAACCCTTCCAAACTCACTAAACTTTAGCATCTCTGGTGTATATAAAGGATTGATCGAAATAACTCGTTTATAAATAAAACAGAAAAATTACTCAAGCTTCGGAACCGCAGGGAACATAAGTTGGGAGACGCTGCTTCAGTGCCACGTCTGAGCAATGCCACTATATAGATTACAAAAACTAAATTAAATTAAACCCACCTAATTTTACAATCCAATTACACACATGCTCGAAAGCCAGCAGCACACACGCGACTGCAAGGTGTCGAAGGGACATGCGCCAATCAACGATCCGCAAGCTTGCGCGGCGGCGTATGTACGCTTGCGTTGTACGAAAAGAAGAGCGCTTGGAATAGAGAGGGGGAGGGGGTGAAGTGCGGCACGCCGTAACACTAACAACGACACGGTCAGTCTTCTGGGAACTTTCGGGTGTGGTGGTCGTTTAGTCGGTTGCGCTATCAACAGAGTGTCAACGTCGTTCGATTCCCTGTACTGCGTCCGCTCGGCTGATCGAAGCCTGACAATCACTTCAACGGTAAGATAAAACAACCATTAGCCGCTATCGATATATGAACAGCCTAGAAGAACGATTTACACGTAAACACTGGCCGTGGGTGTGACGTTTTGAAACGCACAAGATAGAAGTCATGCGCAACGAAGTCGCAGTCACGCACGTGAACTTCGCTTCAGTTTCGAAAGTAGATCAGCTTGTTTAGAACCCGTTTTCTCCTCGTTTACCAAGCACAAGGTGCTTCCTGTTCTTCTTCCTCGACACTTTTCCTCGACTTTCTTCCTGTGCCCGCGCGGGTCTTAATGCATTCCTGTCAATATTTATTTAACGTTCCGATGCATCACCGAGGATTCCGCTCTCTGAGTCCGCGGGGCTTATTTATAAGTTCGATCGATCCACGATGACGTCTGTCCTTAGTCACATAAACGAGAACCACGTGCTATTGGTAAGGAACGGTGGCTCGGAAACGAGTTCGCTGATCTTCGGTAGTTTTGCCAGGGGATACGTTCAGCTCCCGCGTGACTTTTTAATCGTTCGGGTGCTGAAAACACGAACCGCGTGCGGGACTCCTCTAACCTCATTTCTTAACCATACTCGCTGAACGCCTATGAGCGTTATCCGCACATATCCGAAGTGGAGGAAAAGGTGACGTGCACAGCTGCGGCCGCGCAATCTCAGGCGCACGTGTTTATGTTGTTAAAGCTTGTACGAAGAGGAGATTGAAGTTCCACGAACCTATACTTCAGTTTTTAGTTTCTTCCTTTTCATGTTTCTCTGTTCGATCTTGTATGTTTTTTTTTTTTATCAGAATTCGTGACTTTTAATGCCGTGTTTTAATAAGAGGATACAATTGATTAATGTCGATTTCTTTGCGTCGAAACATTCCGCAGTTTATTTACACGCGTTGACTCACAATTCGAGTCTGACTCCGCTGGAAAAGCGCCCGTTCGTACAACGACTTCCTTATACCGGGCAAGACACCGAGAGAGATCTTGCAAAAAGCACGTTACGACTATATCCCGGCGATTTCTACGGCCGAGTTTCACCAATTATGTAGTTAAGTACACCGTGGCAAAGTCACGGTTTTCAGGTCTCGATCTATTCGCGTCGATTTCACCGAATCTTGCTAGGTTGCCTGTCCGCGCTAAGTGATAGTGGCGATAATTACGTTCAACGACACTGACACTTTAATTGCACGCACAGTAATAAAAAATAGATCGAGTGACATAACCTACATGCGTGATTGGTATTCGTTTCATAAATATTTCTACGTTATTACCAGCATTGCCACGCTATGCGCTCTCACCCAGAGCATATTCACGAAATGTTTTAATTGCAAGTCTTCGCGAAACGGATGTGGAGTTCACGGTTGACATCCGTTTCGCGAACACTTTTATGATATTTCGTGAATACGGTGTTAGGGCAAAGTTACGCCGTAAATTCTGTCCTAGACCGTATTCAGAAAATCTTGTACAATCAACGGAAAATATTGCTCCAACTATTACAAATGCGACGTATAGAATAGCTCAACTTGGCACAGTTGCGTGCATCGCAAATAACTTCTAGACTCGGCGAAGGTGGAAATATGTATTGAGCATTCGACAAACTGCTGGCCTAAGTATTCGCGTGTTCCGCACTATGCGCTTATTCGGCAAATGACGAGCGTTTCACACTCGAACAGAAGCTCGCGCAAACACTTGATAATCGACGAATAGCGAACGTTTGCTTACGTCGCTAGATCTACGCGCGTAAGTAAATGCTAGCCGAATGGCGACCATCCGTTATTTTAGAGAGAGCCACTCCTCCGTTTTCATTTGCGATAGAGCGATATTTTGTAACCGAGACTCTAGAATTAGCAAACCTTTTAACTCGATTTTCTCATAAATCTTGCGGCGGTTCGCTCCGTGTGTTTGAGGTATTACTGTACACATCGTGCATCATTTGAATTAAATTTGTGACCTAACCCTTGTGCACTTGGTAGAGCAGGCGTTAATTTCGTAATTATGGGTAATTGACTTGTAAGTCTCTTAGAAGCCATATGGACTTCATAAAATAAAGAGTAGAGAAAATTGAAAAGTTCAGCACATGATTAGTGCTTCAGGAGAAAAATATTAAACATTATGAAATTTGTAGAATGTGAAGTTGGTCAATTTGACTTCGGGGGAGGTTCGTATGTGACTCGTACTAGATATGTATTAAGATAGGAGTTCCGCTATCGCGCATTATTTGTCGAGAAAATTGAATTAGTATACCACTCTATTAGTAGTGTTATTAACCTGCCGATCTCCGTTAACCATTGAGTGTATCGTGCTGGGTTCGTGTAATCGTTCACCGTTATCTTCGCGAATTTGTTTTTCTCCAAGTGCATACTACATGGGCTTGTCAGTACTACTGCATGAAGTTCAATATTGATATTGAGCGCGCTCAGAATTAGTCATCGCGTTAATTGCATTCGCTCGAAGGCTTTTCCACGTCGATCACGTCAAGCGTTCTCCTTATCTCGATTGTGGAAATTAATTTTCAACGTACGTAAGTGCATCCTTTCTAAATCTATATAGCTTCATATAGGTAGTTGAAATGTATTCGTATATTGTGAATGATTTTTATCAGATTTTCCTCCATTCCCAAGTTACGAAATAGCAAATATATTTCAAAACACATATTCCACACTTTAAGTCGCATTTCCATTGGAAACACGAATGTGGCCTCTTGTGGTTTCTAGAGTTTTCCCCTAAACTATGTGTTGTTAAGCTGCGTTACTCTTTTTATAAAATAATAATTGGTTGGCAAGGACGGAAGATTAAAAAGGAAGTGTATTTATCAGTTTGGTAAATGATAATTGAGTTCATTGTAACTAAATAAATATTAAAAATTGGTAAATAAATAAATATTAAAAATGTACTCTTGAATTGAATTCTTCGCAGTGTACCTAACCCGTTTGTGAATTACTGCAGAAATGTTACGACGAATTGATTGTATAAAGATTAGCGCGTTACAAGGTGTCACTAAACAAACGTTCCATACCGATACCTCCGTACTCGCCGCAAGAGGGCGTTTCTGCTGACCTGCTTTCTCGCAAGTTCTCCCTCAGCTACCGATTCCTATATATGTGTACACTTGTTTCGTCCTATCTTCTAGCATTCCTGCGTCTAAGGCAGCTGATACATGTTGCAGTGAAACATTTGATACTTACATCGTGCTCACCCTCCTGACTGGTGAGAAAGATATTACCAGTTTCATGACACCTGTATCGTGCAGCATGTATCAATGTTTCACTTCAACATGGATCTGCGTCTGGAGGGCTTTACTTGACGAGTTTACTAGACCCAAGCCCAGAACCAAACGCGCACACTCTTTCCTTTTCTCCTTTTCTATCCAACCTTCACTTCCATACACACCCCCTACCTTCACCACCTCCTCAGTTCCACAGTAAATCACGCAATGTTCATTTGCAAATTGACGAAATCTGCCCCGCTTCTTGCACAAACTCTCTGCATTTCCCGTTTCTGTTATTAACATTCTTCATGCAAAAAGTAAATTAAAATCCGAGCGAGGCAAAATGGGTTTTTCGTTGCGCAGTCGTTAATTGGGCGAAAGTCAGAAAATGAAACTTGAAGCAATAGAGATAATCATATGATGGAGATAAAGCAAAAATGCATTCTCGTATAATTCTCATTTCTTTTTTTAGAATGTCTTGCTCGTTCGATTTCTCATTGGATAAAATACTGACTCTAAGCAAACAGACTCTACCTTTACAAAAACTTTGGGCCATCCATCCAAGTGGTCACAAGTCAAAATCAGCGTCTGCTAAATGTAAATCAGATGCAGACATTTGCGACTTCTTTCGCATTGTCAGTCTGTAAAAAATTGCCAAAAAATCCGTACGGGCGTACTGTAATTGTGCACGTCAGTGTGTGCTTAACGTCCTAAGCAAATAAAGGTATTATAAAAAAGCAGACAAACAGCGGAGCGGTTTGCCAGAGGAGCCGCAAGTCTCCCTTCGCCGATCACGTGGGACGTGCGCGCGTGCCTGATGAATTTCAAATTTTTCGGTACTCGCGAAATGTCACGTCGCGAACAAGCAACGTGCATGCCGCGTGTGTCACGTACTCGTAAAAATATGAGTAGGTGAATTTATTTGAAATTTATTTAAAATTTAAATTTACCAAGCTTATTAACTGGTAACTTTGTCAGTTTTACTGTTTATGAGTTAGCAGTGAATTTTAGCCTCCGCTAATGAATTTTAAATATTTTTTACGTAGATGAATTCAAGTTGCAATATGTAGCTCTCCCTCCAGCATTATATTTGAGTTTTATCTTTTCGGGGGGCGTGGGGAAGGAAAATAAAATTCCTTGAGATTTTCGAGTGTGTTTTTTTAAATTCTGCTCGCCCACAGGATATTTGCGATTCAGTGATAAGACGCATCTCGTTGTTCCAACAGGAGAATGAGTCACTGCGCTTCCTGCGTTGCAGAATGACAGCCGATTAGCAATTAAAGGGTACATTTGATGGGATCAAAGTCTTGGTAGGAAACTCACTTCCGTTCTGGTCTACTGACCAACCGAAGAAGCCCCTGCATCGCCTGGAATACTCGTCTGAATCTTGCCGTTCGAATTAACTTTCCTTTCAAAGTCTCTTTAAATTCTCTCATAAATCTCTTTTATTGCCACTGACGTGCGCAGAGTGTCGATAATCATAAAAACTTCGGTCGTAAAGCGAGTAATTAACATTTCAGTTTACAGTTTCTTTTTGTTGAGGGAAAGCATGCGTGGCACGTAGAAATCATGTTATTATACGACTATATTAAAAAATGCATAACGGAAACCGACCGCGGACGATTCGTCTCGTTAAAATATAACAGAAATGTGGGATACAATTTTTTCGCACGTGCCTTCGTTTTCGAGGAAATCGAGTTTGAAAACGCACATCGTGCGCGCAGGTTCAAAATCGCTGCTCTAAGAAATGTAAGAACAGTGTCTTATTGAGAACCATCACCTGCGTTCAAGGAGAACCATGTAACTAAAATTTTTCAGTTCGTAAATGGATAAAAATAACTGTTTACATAACTAGTCTCATAGTTCTGGTTCCTCCGCAACTGTAGTACTTTTCCAGTCGCCAAATTATCGATTTCGTTTGTCCCAAAATTTTATTGAACCGTTTAATACGAATTGAAAAATTATACGAGAGGTTGCCCATATTCGCACACCCCTTGCGACAGACGATAGCTTTTTTTTAATTATGCAGACGCGCGCAACCCGAGTGCATTAACACGAACCAGCGAAATGCTGTGGTGACCGAGTGGACTAATACGTGGACAATATATTATTATTATTATTCGTCGGTTTTGCGTGGAGAATATGAAAGAAACTTTGCATTCCAAAGAAATACTATTCACATTGCGCAAGGTCGCTGTGTGGCCAAACACTGTTTTGAAACCTAACCTAACTTACATAGCCGCATGTATCGTAAACGTCGCCCATAACTCGGAAGTTGGTGATTGTTCGAACGAAACGAAGGATGCGCGTGCTGTGCAGTACACATCCACATGCATTAGGGTACGTTTATGTTGGAGCTGCGATAATAGCGAAGAAAGAGAAATATTTGTTTCTCGACGCTTTTATCATTTGTCATTTATATAGTCATCTCGCTCTTATCGTCGCTCTGATCGTTTATCGCAGCTCCAACGTAAACGTACCCTTAGTCGAAGAAGTGAATTATCTTAGTCAGCTGGTTGGATGATCTCAGCGGCACTGTATATAGCGAATAGCACCGCTGATTTTCGAGATCGTTTACAGCGTAATACTAGAGACAATTCTCAATCGCTTTTCCATCGTTCCAACAGCGTACCAGCAGCATCTACGTAATCGTACTTGAATTTATAATCTTAATGATCGTTAAGTCAGACCTTGACGTTGGCGGAATATAATTAATTACATCGAGATGATTGTACCGGCAGTGGATTAATCGTACGATTCAGACGTCGGTGCCGATATTCTTGCGAGTTTCCTTGAGGATGAAAAGTAGCGTCGGTATAATGAAATAAATTTTTTGTTGGGTTAGTGGCAACGGTTCTCGGCAGCTTGAATTGCAAGCGATTTTCGGGGGAGGGGGCGAGGCGTTTTTAATTTATACCGCATTGAAGCAGGATTGAAATTTACGATGCGGGTACAAGGCTACAAAATTTGGCAAGTTTTTGCAGCGTGTCGAAGATGATAAACGATACTTAAATAATAATTATGCCGGCGGATTGACCTTCGTGGCATTTTGAACGGCCATGTTACATAAATATTGGCGATAATTTACTCCGCTGGCCCGACGTTAACTATTAGATTTCGTAATCCATCGATGAGTCACTCGAACCTGCTTGATAAAGGTGCTTGAATTAAACAGCAATTCGATGCTTCGATTAATAGTATCGATGGTCAACGATGTCAGTGAACGTACGAGCCTCCGATGATTTTGATATCGGGGCCATTTGGACCCACGCTGTATGTCAGATTACTTGTGTTATCTTCTTAAGAAAATGTAATGCGTTAGCACGGTGACTCAATTAATTAGTAAAAGCATTACCTTATATATCTTTTCTAAAACTTTCCTGAAGAAGATCTAAAACAAGATCGAAACGTTGAAAGATTATATAATTAAAATAATTTGCAAAATAACTAATAATTTTTAATTGTTTAACTGACCGAATCAGTGCGCCGAAAACTTTTATATTAATTAGTACGGTCGAAATTTATAAACAACTTTTATTCTCAGATGTTTATGAACGAAATTACAAGCAAAATTGGAGTACTTGTAACTCACTATCGATCTATCCGCTATCCAAAGCTTACCAAATTTGAAAGTGCAACATAGTGAATAACTTGAAATTCTCTGAAACAGTATGTAAAGGATATTCTAGAGGGTAGTAACCAACAAATGTGTTCTTTGTCCATCATTCCAGAGCTTTCAACACACCCTTCTTTGAATTTTTGAATTTTTGAAAATTATTTTTTAATTAATTTCTATACACCCCAGGACCTTAAAGTACTAATATCCAAAAACTATGCTGAATGTTTTTCTGGGTTTTAAATTTGAAGTATGCCATTGAAGAAGGCTCCCTACTTTCCTCCCTGTTGCTGCCACACCACTACATCTCAGCAAAGTACTATACACCCCCTAAAATTTTTTTATTGTGGGGTGAAGCCCCAGAGATCCACACCAGCCATATGCTCATTTTCCACAGAACTAGTTGTGGTGTTTCTCCATATGTGATTTCCTTATTTCCCGAGGCCTCATACCAGGCATCTCACTTGCATCTTTCTTTCTTCGCCATTTCTGTTCTGCTTGCCCTTTTTGGTTCTCCTACACCCCCAGGGCATGCTTCTTCAAGAGCATGTCCTCATGATGGGAACCAAAAATCCTCTGGGGTATCTAGGCTGATCCACCAGTGCCGGGACTATATATGCGAGAAGCTCGACATGGGGTTCTCCCTAAGAACGACAGTCATATCCAAGCTTAAACCGTATAAAGGTATACGAAGGTTAATAATTAACCTTTACCTTCTAAGTCAGGTCGAAGATCAATGTACGCAGATGGTAATCTTCAGCTGTGACTTAATTGTTTTGACAGTTGGGTTGGGACTGTCGTCAGTAGTGATTAGAAGCAGTGCCTTCGTGAGTGTTATGGAAGATGGTGGCAAGACATCTATTGCTATAAGGCACGGTGGAAACTACAGAAAATAAGACTTAAGTAGTGTCCATGTAGAACCCAACCCCGGCGTAGAAAAATGAAATGTTATTGCAGTTGCGATGATTTTCAACTACGTTGTCAATGTTCCTCGCGAATGTCATCGCTGAGGTCATGAACACGAACGTACGTATGTTACATGGCGAGTTAAATGCGAGGCGCATTAATCATTTTTACCACTGAGTAACATTGCGTAACAACGGATAATCGCTACATAATCCTCTCGTTTGTCAGTTCGATGAAACATGTACACTTTTTCTGCAACTTTTAATGTATCTCAACAGATATAAACTTGATTATAATTACCCTGCATAAAGATACAACGCGTGATGATACCTTAATTAACTTAAACACTCCTTTCCGCGTGTGCGATTCATACTTTATTTATTCAAGAATATCGCGTGTAGCACGTTACACGTGTGGGGTCGCGACTTTAATTTCGTTCCACAACCCACATTGCACAAGTCGGAATGACTTTAAGTTCATTCTGAGCCATAAATTGTACAAGTGGGTACGCGACTTTAAGGTCCTGCCACGCCACGCAATCCACACCTGGGCATATGACTTTAAGTTCCCTTCACACCAGACTTTATACACGTGGGAACGCGGTTGTAACTTTCTTCTGGGCCGTACGTTGTACAAGTGGGAACGCGACTTTAAGTTCCTCACACATCACACAATCCCCACGTACTTAGGAATATGACTTTAAGTTCCTCTCACATCAGACATAATACACGTGGGAATATGGCTTTAATTTCTCTCTGCGCCATACGTTGCACAAGTGGGATCGTGGCTTAACAAGAGGCGTTCTACCACGATACGAACTTCACAGAATAGTATGACACACCGTGTCAACAGGTTACAATATTCTCCAGCTGAGAGAAACGCTACTCTAACCTCGATGTAAGTAATGAATCTTTAATCCTGCATTTTACGAGAAATCTGTTCCACGTCTTCATACACCGCTCACAACGGCGTGAAAGCTGATCATGCACACAAAGTTTAGGCACTTGCTACACCAGTCGATCGTGGTGCAATAATTTCACTCGACACACCTGCTAAAAATATAGCTCAATCTAATTGGAATTTGGAACATACATACCAGCTCGAGTGAAATATTACTGTCAGATATTATTATAGGTGCTAGTTCAGGATCGACGTCGATACAACTGATACAGTATCGACTGCAACGAATATCAGTGATTTGTTTGCCACGCGCGAATTAGTTAGCGTTCTATAATTGTAACTAGTTTTTCAACAGAATCCCCCGTCCGCGCGGCTCGATGGAGCCGCTCCGCTTTTAGAATTCCCTGTGCAGAAAAGCGAGACTAATGTTAACGCCAGATAGGCCGCGTGTATACGCGCGCGTAATTGTCGATTTCCTGCGTGCCCGCATAACTTCGAATTGCGCCTCGTAAAAGTACTGCAACACATCCACGCTTGATTCAGCAGAAAATCTATCAGAGCATTCCATTAGGCCGTTGATAGTGAAGAAACATGACTTGGTAGTGTATTAAGAGCAAATTACTGTCGATTAGGTCTGTTCGTTAGTAATTGATTTAGATAACTTGTAGTACAACTATTATCAACAAAACAAGACTGCCAACAGCAATACTAAGTAGAGAGTTTTTAATGGCAGATAATTGCCAGCTTTAAACCTCTGAAATTCCCTGAAACAAAGAAACTTTCACGTCCACGTCACAATAATTTTAAAATTGTCAGATATACATGTATGTCGTGAAATTTTGTATCAAAATTTTGGATTCTACTTGAAAATATCGGTGTTTCGAAATATGAAAAAATTTGTAAGTATTTCAAGAATTGCAGATAGCAAGGCACAATTTTTTCAAAATATTGAACACTACTTGGAAATATCGCGGCAGATAATTTCGAGTTGTTCTGGAATATAAAAATTTATCTATATTAATAGTTATCGAGCGTATCAGGCTTCCTGCAACGATTATTTACACCAATGTGAATGGTCATCGCCATCTCGATAAGCGCTGCTTCAACTTTGAAACAGCTTAAATGCAAGCTGATAAGTTATATTATTATCCGTTACGTAAACTGTACTGTCACTGTCAAGGTTATTTGTCAGATCACAAGTACAGTTATTGGTTGCTCCCATCGACAAAGAAATTCGATAATGAGAATGTCATCTCAGAATCGATCTGGTGGTACACACGCTGTCGATCATATTTTGCCAAAGAGAAATCGGTGCATCGAGTGCTCGAATTTCTCGCGACATCTCGAATGCGCGGTGTCGGTGCGTCCGCCGTGAAAACTTTCTAAAAATACAGGGGGCATAGGATTTGCTTTCTTCTCCGGAAATCGAGTGAAAGCGAGATTCTTCCTTCCTGCCTTTAGTTCTTGTTGAGCCAAGACCGTGAATGAAACCGAGCTCCATCGATCTCCGCGATCGAACGAATGTGAATGTTCATTGTGACGAAAAGATCGAAATTTGCGAGTGAAATCTTGAGTGGAAATTCGAAGAACTGACAAGGTTATTAACGTTAATGGAAATGTTAATTGTTTTTGGAGAATAATTATGGTGAGGACGTTTTCTTTGTGCCTAGGTATGTGATCTTGTGAAATTTAGATCCATATTTATTGGGCAAATTGGGTAAAATTTTTTGTGTGATGTGCATTTTTAACGAGTTCGTTTCACTGTGAAGAATCGTCGAGGTGATGGAGATGACCATTGATCCCTAAACGAAAATATTCGCTAACTTAACGTAGGCTTAATGACATGTTTACGAGAATCGGTGTTACGAAAAATCTGTTGCGCCGATTATATGATGTTCTCGAATCGCTCTCGTAATTTCTTGGACGTGTTGCGACGTCGTTGCAAAATATCGAGCTCGTTCTGTTTTGCGCAAGGATCCTGCCACGGATGAGAGACTTTCCATCCAACTCTTAACGTCGGCCAACGAAATTCGCTACGATTGAGGCTTTCTAGCTCTTGGAATCCACTCGTCGAATGAATTATATATGTACCTTTGATCGACCAACTCGTCAAGTTGAATCGCCGATGGAATGGCCTCGTTTCCAGGTTTAGATCACGTATTGGAGCCAGATTTGCCGATTTAGTATAGCTCATGACAGTAGGTGCTTCAAAGTTCTTAACTTGGTCATTTATCGACCTCCAGTGTGTTTAAAATTGATTGCACTGGAATTAACCCATTTCTTCGTAGTGCACGCACAGCATCTCCGAATAATTGAGTGCTTATATACGAAAGAAGTTCTGTTTTTGCCGGGGAATTTTCAAATGAGTTAACTCGTTGCCCCTAATTTATGAATTAATAGCTATCTATACAAAATTATCGTGACGAGTTATCTCGTCTTACCCATCTCTGAGAAATTTTCAAATGACGAGTTACCTCGTCTTACCCGTCTGAGACAAATTTTCAACTGACGTGTTAAATCGTCATCCCCAGTTCCCAGGTTATAATTTAGTAAAGCTTATCAGATATAGCATAGCTCAGTCGAATTATGGGTGGTGCTCGATTCGACTCTGTTCTGTCGACTCGATGTGCCAGCAACAAACCAATATAAACTTGACAGTATATGCATGATATCTAATTCTCGTACCACTTCGGTATTCTCAAGGGTAAGTTTATCGTCGTCCGGAGAAAAGCTCTATCTTCCTCTTCATTAAACGAGGCCTTTCTTGCGGTGCAGTCTGTAAAAATCTGTGATAAACGTCCAGGGATCAAAGTACTCTTTTAGTTCAAGACCATGTCATTAACGAAGGGGAGCGATATGTACGTATGGTTACAAGGATCTCTTGAATCCAGTATTTTCTGCTGGCATTCGCAGTCTGGTCGAAAACTTGGAATTTTAAAAGGAAGCAAAGTGTGTGTTTTAAATTTTTTTTTCTTCTTAAAGGTAACTTTCTACTTCGATTTTTATCTCGCTTTTACAAATTCCTGAAAGGGAGATTTCGAGGTTGTCAAATATGAAGTTCTCTATGAAGTTTTAAGAGGTCTTGAGTTGCAGCGAATTTAAAAGGAAAAACATGCCAAATGTCAATTTACGCAATTGTGTCGCCCGTACATATGTAACCTTGAGGAGGACGTCGACGTGAATAAATGGGGTTCCCTCGCGCGATTACATCGCAAGGGTATCTGAAGTTAATGATGGCGATTCTTTTTTCCACGGATGACGCGACCTTGCCGCTGATTTGCTGGGAGCCAGTGATGCGATTGAATACAATAGGGTTCTTTTATGCGTGCGTGCAGCCGCGCTGTGCTTTAACCTTAGTAAGAAATCGGTGGCTGATTTACGGTAGCGCCTGTACGATCTATCAAATTTAATCGAGCGTCCCACAATAGCCAGGCTAATTGACTTATGATGAATAATTGTGTGTTTGCAAGCGATCCATCTAACTACAAAAAGAATTCGTTATATTACAAGAAACAAGTGCACCAATAAACAATAGCTGGTAAGGGAAATCTGATGCAAGAAGCAATTTTTCTTTTTCTTTCTTTTCCACGGAAATTCGCTCTGAAGGGATGAAATTTTTCGTTTTTTAATATAACTTTATTTTTCTTTTGGTAGTGTGGTAATAGCTCTTTGATAATTATTGAGCATAAAAAACTGAACAGGTTTTATATTTAATGTTTACTTCTGTCTCGCACCGTTACGAAGTTACACCTTTAAACAAAACAGTTTTTAACCAATTTTCTAATGCACTTCACAGCAGTTTGCTCATTTTAATAGCTTTCATCAGGAGTTGTTATTAGTATCTGTTTTTAATCTTATAAATAATTTACTATAGGAGAGAAGTGCTTCAATTTTCCCGACGTATTAACTCGTCGTCCTCATTTCACGAGCTAATAGTTATCTATGCAGAATTGTCAGGTGACGAGTTAACTCCTTTTATCCATTTTTGAGAAATTTCCAAGTGACGAGTTAACTCGTCTTACCAGTCCCAGGCAAATTTTCAACTGACGAGGTGACTCTTAACGCTATCCGTATACTGATGTCATGACAGTCAAAGTGTTACAAGTGTTTTCACACAAACAGTTTTGTGATTCGCAACAGATATTTCGGACATATTCACGTTGCTAAGCCTAAGTAGTTCAGCAGAGATAGACAATGTGTATGTAAGATAAGAGCGGTTAGCCACAAAAGTGTCCCCCTGTTGTAAAGATTATCCATAATCGCGTGTAGTTCCCCTAACAAGGAAAATGAGACCGCGTGAATTTAGTACTTTCTCTCCGTCTCTCTTTCTCGATTGTCACCAACAGTCATAACACTAATACATGCCAAGTTTAATGACTATCTCGTTGCGTAATCCACAATCAAACGGAACGTTTGTATTCAATGGAATCTTTATTAGTATGCGCATACTAGAGCCTTATCTTTCCTCCCTTACTGTTCGTCGGATCTATCCTTTTCGGTTCTTCTTGCTGTCCTTTCTCTGCCCAGAGTGGCCGTAGTTACCCTTTAAGAAATAAGATTTAAGTCATAAGGTGGGATGATGAAAGTTGACTGCGAAAGTCAATCACCCCAAAAGTAGCGTTCTTTAATTATTATTAATAATTTTAACTACTGCTACTATTAATATTGATATTACAATAGTAACACTGCCATATTGCAGTATACTATTAATACCAATACCACTGTATTACAGTACTATTAATATTAATGTCAATATTAATCCGTATTCAACGCTATGAACCCATTCTTGTTCGGTCAACATATGGACTCCGTGCGTGGAACGCCCATTGGCGTTCGACGATCATACATTACGCATATAATTGGAGCACTTCCGCACGCGGCGCACGACTTCCATTTGAATCTCGCATATACTTAACACTACTATTATCTCTGGCCTCCACCACTCATGCTGTGTGGTAGCCTTTCACCCAGACTTTGATATAGCGAAAGAAACAACTATCGAAAATCTCGAAACTCGTTTTTCCACCTCATTTCGTACTTTCCTTCTATTTCCTTTTTCTCTCTCGTGGGCATGTGATATAATCGAACGCCGAGCATGATAACGGTTTCATCATTCACGAGCACACGTTCAACACGAGTACTAGACATAAAACAACAACTTGACGGGAACTTTGCCATGATGACGATATTATCATTTAAATGTTCGATGGTACTGATCGGTCGCGCACAGACGATCGGGCTGCACAGACACCTCTTCACCTTCTAGTATCAGACAAGTAGCACGACAATCTGTTAATTGATCATCTCGCTGATCGACGTCGAAAATTGCTTCTTGATCAATGCTTCAGTTGTCTTCCCTTTATCAATTGAAAATAGGGATTAATACACATCAGTATCAATCTCTAAAACCCAGCTGTGGATGAAATTATCTACGTAGGGGATATTGCAAAATCTGAAAAAAAAATGAGTTCTCGATTCTATTTATTTTATTTCTATGTCGATACGATGATAGGACATTTGTTACTATCACGGTAAAATATAAGTATTTCACTATAATATTGTTAAAAAATGCTAGTGAATAGAAATAATAGAGCGCAGAGGCGGATTTGTATATAGACTAGAGTGGCAACCTATATATATATATATATATTTGCTTAATGTGCGAATAAAATTTTAAACATAACTTAATAGAAAGGACAATTTTTTTATTTTGGTTATTTATTTGACCGCGTGATCTTTAAACACAGAGGCTTGGGATAATTTTAAAAACAATTCACTTTTTTCGTGTAGCAAATTAGCAATAACTTATGTGTTAGTTATCATATTAAGTTAATTTTAAAATTGTGTCAGCACGTTTAAATTAAAATATTTGATTAGATTTTTCTGAAAGTTCGAAAAAGGAAGGGCTGATCACTTGGTACATCATTTTTCGTGTAGTGAATTGAGCTATGTTGCTAAACAAAAAGACTTTTTTTTTAATAAAATTTTATTAATTTATGTATTCTTATTTAAATTATATGTTTCAAAATTTTTGTTTGAGCTAAATAAGCTCAATGAGCTGTTAAATTTCTATTCCGGACCACTGTGCGGCAGTCGCTGTTAACCCGCGGGCGCCAAATCTCCAAATCCGACCCTGACGGCGCTAAAAAGGCAAAGCGTGAATTACCAAGTTCGGCCCGGTTCCCTTGACAATGCCACTGGCGATTAAAACGATTAACGCAACAGTTCACCGCGGATTGCCGCAAAGATTAATCGAATTCTCGGAATCGACATTGTTTCGCGAGTAGAAATCGGTTTCTGCCTGGTCACGATAACGTCACAGCATACTTTACCGAAAAAGAACACCGGCGAAAGCGGTGGGATTGAACCAGAGGTCACCAGAGGAACCAGTCGTCACTTTCCAAACATTACTCCAACCGATTATCACCGTTATCCAAGCTCTTCCAAATTCATGATCAGCAAAATGGCCTAACTGAAAAATCTGGAAAAAATTAATCCATCGCTTTTTCCAACGTTTATTAATGCACACAAATGCGAAAAACGAATTACCTGAAAACAGGAAATGAATGACTTCGACTTTGCATAATTATTATCCAAGCGGCGATGATACCGATAACGAGTCGTTCCAAGGTGCACGCAGATGTAAGAGAATAATATCATCAAGCTATCACGATGAAAGTGTATCTTTGTTTATCAGAAGCGAGATGTTTTTCCTGACATAAGTAACATTGATTTTATTAGATATAATAATAATAACAGCCACAACAATAATAATATCACCAATTGCAATTAATTAAGTGATAAATGGGCGAGGTTGAACATTCTCGTTATTTTAAAATTTAACTATATATACAGGATGTCTGAGAAAACAGTGATATTGTTTAGAGTGAAAGATGTTCTATTAACGTAACCAAATAAAAAATTTCAATTTGATCACTATTTTCCTATGTAAATAGAGTTTAATTCTTTGCAATAGTAATCGATGTATTTTAATATATAAAGTTGAAAGCTTCTATATGTTTGTGTGTTTGGCTGAATGTGAATGTGACTATGATTATTTTCGCAAAGAAAAACTAAAAAAAAAATTTTTTTGTGGAATCAGAATTTAAATTTCGGGTGAAGCCGAGTAGTAAAGCTAGTATGCTATAATACATTTACACTACCACTATTACTTATAGCTACGATAGAATTCCAATATGACCCTTAATTTTCGAATGTGTTGCTGCAATTTAATTGCTGTAGAGCATTTCAAAAATAAAAATGAAATAGCGAAAGAATGGTCTTTTAACTATCTTAACACGTTAGTTACTATGGGGGTCACCAGTGACCCACCCTTCGAGAACTTTTCAATAGAATGCTCAAAACATATAAATCCTTAAATTTGCAAATTTCTAAATAATATTATTGGAATGATGTAGAATATTAAGTGGCACTAGTGAGCCATAAAATATTTTTGCTTTTGACGATACACAATTCGAATTTCGAATTTGAATTTTTTCAATTTAAATATCCAATTTCAACACCACGTGGATAGGGCATTTCCATTTTCTGTTATATCTCCTAATTTCCCTAAACACAGACAATCTATTTTAAGGACACCCTGTATGTATCCCGCTCGAGTCTGTACAATTTGCACATTCGAGTCGCGTGTACCTCGCGTTAATTTCGGCAATTTGTACGCGAAGATACGGGCGTTGGCGCGTTCTAACTGCTGTTTAAGAAACGACAACGTTAAGTGGTGGTGTGTGGGCACAAATATAGTGCTCACCGCGATTACATTGTGCGCAAGAAATCTTTCTCGACCGTGAGAGTCCCCTTGTCAGTGTAATTATGCACGGGTCACAGTACGGAACAGATTAACCGCTGGCACCGTGTGCGCGATGATTGATTGTCATACATTGCCCGCCAAAAGTTTCTGATTGCTCTGTGGATCAAGGGGAGCTGGGATTCTTTGAGTAAATAAGTAAATTAATATGTCATCAGCCTCTTCGATCTACAATCTCGCGTGGGATTTTATTCACAATTTTATTTCATATCTATCCTCGATAAAATCGTACTATTCAAAGATTTTATTCCACTTACAAGATCCCATTAAGAAATTCGAAAAAAGTCGGCAGCGATTGTAAGTGTTAACCCTTTGACTGTTTAATAAAATTTCAAGTTCTGTTTTAAAAATGTGTAGGTATTTCTATTGTTTTCGAAAATATTTCCGTTTATGATAAAAATGATGATTTTTTTATTTGTTTATATTACTCTGCCCGTGTCTCGTACGGGTTAAACTGTCGAAGGGTTAAGCAACATTGTTGCGTGCGTCATTTAATAGCAGTGTCACTTATTGACCGTTACACTATCTGATTCCACGCATTCGAGTGACTAATAGTAGAGTATTGCGCAGAAAAGTGTCCTAGCGGAACCAAGGGGCGATCCTCTTATACCTCAATAATATGTAAATTTGGATAATTCGATTTTGGCCGCTTCAAATCAGCTGCGAGATGGTAGGTGGTCCACTTCGAACGGTTGGTATCCGTTTCGCGAAATTTATAATTTTTCGTGAGTATGATCTAAGATTCTAAGGCAAAGCTGTAGTAGAAGCGATCGCTAAACGAAAGTCAACCATCTGAAGTTGAACCACCTCTTAATCGAGTGTACACACCCCTCAGGTTCAATCTCGCCAACTGGCAACTATATTAACCCTTTATGAGCCGACGCTTCGAACGCCCAACATACGCCACGTGCGTATCTCCTCTCGTCACATCTCTTAACCACAGTCACCGAACGCCCATGTGCGTTCCCCGCACATACAGCGTAGCACCCAAGTGTTAACCCTCGGCCGGGGGTGCCCGGGTCTTCTTTGACCCAGTGTGACCACCGAGCATTACAGTAAATAGTAGTAGACTTTATAAATAAAAAATTACTTGCTCTAACGCAAATAATAGAACGCATTCAGATTGAATAGTGCCAATGCCATAGGGTTAAAGTTTATTGATACAAAGAGCAGTGCAGTTCATCGCTGAAAGTGTTATCTTCGAAATAGCAGAATGCTTGTCATCACTCTAATAAAACCGGTGAATTGATTGGAAACTTTTTGGCGGTATTATACATCGTTCCGTCGCGTGTTTCGAGACCGCATAATAAAGTAATTCGCGAATTTCACATCGCCATCTGGTCACCCTTTGTTCGCCACGATTCCGGTTTATCGCCTTTTTTCTCCCATTGAGTTTTCCTTTTTCCTCGTTCGTTATCATTTTATACTCGAATAACGATAATTTATGCGGCTCCCGGCGCTGGTCGTCGGATTTAATTGCTCTGAACAGAGTGATGGCATTTTTCCGATGACGCAGATGGCCTTTCCGTGACGTTACACAGCGGGCTTCTGTCGACACGCGCGATGAAGATGTCACGAACAGTGTGGATGATTATTAATTTCGTCGACGCTCGTTGCACATGTCTTTCAACGCCGGCCGAAGGATCCGTTGATCGGTATGGACGTTTCGTAGCGATGCATGTTCGTGAGTGATTGGAATTACTGTTATTAGTTACGCTGTCGCCATTTGCACTAGTTCTACATTAATTATTCATATTGGCTCCGTGGTCGTTACTGGAGCGCGAACCACTAATGTTGTTATTACAGTTTCTTCTGGCAGTACTATCATTACTACTTCTGCCACTGGTGCCACATAACGGTATTCTCAAGACAAATTTTCTTGACGAATGACAGATGGTGACAGCGTGTCTTTATTGCGCTAGGATTGTATACCGCGTTTGTCTCGCTATAAATCGTCTGGAATCTATATTTCAAGGACACACGGTGCACGCCGCATGTTCTTTCCCAACCTTCACTCGAATAGTAAGTTCAAGCGGGTTTGCTCACTCGTTACGACATGAGTATCTGTATCGCAATTTCGTTGCTATGGGACAAGTGACGGGTTCGAAATGCCTTCCACAGGATATAAAGTATGTGCTACCTTGGGTTTCTTAGACATGTCGAAGGAATTGGTTGTAGATAAGCTCTAGATCTGCAGCCCATTCACTGAGTGTCGAAATCATTCACTCTGCAGTTACATACTACTACTAGTGTCAACGTGTTCCTCTTTTCCCGGGCTTCTCCAATTCCTTCACTGAGAATTGTAGTCATCGCAATCAGGATCTTCTACAATGAATAGTTGAAGGAGCTCAACATGTGTTTCTCCTGTTGCCTTCTTCCCTCATTGAGGAATAATAGTAGTCACCACAATCAGAATTCTTTTGCAATTTTACTCCAGTGGAAGGGCTCACAACGTGTTTCTTCCTTTTCCCCTCTTCTCCAATTCCTTTCACTGATTGTGAGAATATAGTATAAGTAGTCACCATGATCAGAATCCTCCTGCAATTATTTTTTTAGCGGAGGCTCAAACACGTTCTTCCTTCCATTCTTCTAAGAATAAGTTTCGCAATTCCTATGTGTTCGGGAGTCACAGAAAAAACGGGCCTCGGGATTCGAACCCACGATCTTGCGGATCCTCTGCTTACTAGCCAGGCGCCTAACCAACTCCGTCAACACCGACTCTCCACGATCTATTATTCCGAGCTCTCTCTTATCTGGGTTCCCGATCCCACATTCTCTCCTCCAACCCACTCAAAGAAAATAAGTCACAGCGATCACAATCGTCCGCAATTACTACGTGTTAGAGGAGGTTACTTCTCCAAACCACTTTTTAACAAAAATGCTGACAGTCGTTAGAACCGCCAGCAATTAACAGCGCACAATCTCAACGGGTTACTTTTTTCCGCCTGTTACAGGACAATTATGCGCGAAGTGTAAACTGGACAGTGAACCGCAGATAGCAAGGAGGCGGAGGAGTGGAAAAAGAGGAGCGCCAGCGGTACTAGACATGCGTCTTCGGGCGTGAATCGCGGTCAGAACAAGAACACCGTTTTCCCCGTGAACAGGCGAGCAAACAGAGGAGGCCAAGCGGCAGCGCGCGATCCTCCACCGGAAGATGACCACGTCCACCCCCTGCTCCCCGTCGAGGTCGTCCCTCAGCTGCTGTCAGATTGACCACAGCAGCCACGACGACGTCCACGGTGTGACGGTCGCCACGAAAGACGACTACATCCTCCAGGAAAAGCACTCGTTTCCGAGGAGGCCTGAGATAGACCTAGTGTTCCACGACATCCGGTACACGGTCACGGAATGGAACCTTCGGAGCATCAAACCGAGTGAGTTCACTTTGCACCTTATTGCCGGGTTTTCAGGTATTTTGAAAAATAGTGTGTGCTTATATCGGGTTGTTTGGGAAGATCGTAGAGAAATTGGAATTAGTATTTTATTTAATAATGAAAATAATGTATTTTTATTATGATAAATAATGGTGTTCGAATTCCTCAAAATGTAAAATAGAACTTTCTTCACTTGCAATTCTTTTGTCTATCAAAAATGGAACAAACTTTCGAAACATCCCAATATAAACTTTGCAGTAGATTTATATACTTTGTAATAGGAAGAATGTAAAAAACTTTCGACTTGACACTTGTTCCACTAATTAGATTTTTAGGTACAAGTTTGAGTTTTGTATTATAGTAGGACCAAAGGGTTATTGCCTCCAATACATAAATACAAATAAAATTATGTATATTGAATAATTTAGAGCTGCAATTACGATCTGGTTGAGGGTACTAGGGTTACCAGGTAAACTTAAGTTGTAAACTTAAGTCGTAATTATACATATTCCCTCTCTATATTCTTGAAAAATAACCGTTTAGTAAGTATTGAGATCAAGTTTAAATTAATCAAATTGTTGTAGCAGGATTCGACGTTGAACATTGGATCTTCTATTAATTATGATACTGGAAGTACAAAGTCGACGGAAGATATTTGAGCGAGTCCTTTTAGTTGTCTCCATAGAAGCACATCCCGTGCAGCGTTCATAAAGTTTCGTCGAGTGATAGGTCAGTGCTCGGCGAAATACATTTCCAGCGAATCGAGCTTCTCTGCGTTCTTTTCGTATGTATTAAATGTTACCGATGACGTTCGGAGAAAGTGGTCCTGCCGAGGAAAGTTCTAAATGGAGAAAGTTGCTGAGTAGTTTGAGAAGAGCTCTCTGTTAGAAGTCGGCGAAACGGGCGGTTGCACGTGTGTGGTTTCAAGGAGATGGCGTCACTGTAATGGCTCACGTGAAGGGAGATAATTATACCGAGCAGGCCTGTGCTAAAAACTGCCCGCACACGTGTTAGTAAGAGTCGGTACGTAGTAGAAGCAGAACATTTTGTTAATTACATGGGATGGGTGAAACGCAATGTGATGCGAGCGGTGGTCGATTTATCTCGGCAACTAATCTTAATGACAACGTGGTCACCATTCGTTAGTTTGTTTTATATTCTCGTGTTTATTGAGATATGTTGTTGTACAACTCTGTAACTGAAAATGAGATATTTCGGGGTGGATAGCGGTACATACTGTGGGGAGCCATAAAACTTAACCGGTTAACTGGCACGGCTTTTTTATTATTCGCCCAAACTAGCAACATCGAAAAGTTAAGTGAATCACAAAGTTATTCCATTTGATCATATATGATACAGAATTGGCCGGATTTCTTTTCATCATATATAATACATTGACAGAATTGGCCAGATTTTTGTTTGATCATATATGATACATTGGCAGTTAACCGGTTAAGTAGTATAAATACATATAGGTTACACCAGATCAGTAGAATTGTAGGACACAATACAGACCAGCTTGGGCTTGCAGAACTCGATGCATACTACTCAGGACTCATAGGAGGCGGTAGAGTCGGGTAGAGGTTTACTAAATAGGACTTGTTGAAGTCTACATATGTAGGTTATCCACAATTCGCAGGGTCTCCCAATGTTTGTTGACCCTGAGTTCCTGGGACCCACAGCTTCCGGATTCCTAAGCTCCCGGGTCTTTCAGCTCGTGAGTCCCTCACCTTAGGGACCCTCAGCTCCCGAGTTCCTCAACTCCCAGATTCCTAAGCTCTCGAGTCTCTCAGCTCTGGAGTCTTTCAGCTCCCGGATTCCTCAGTTTCCAAGTCACTCAGCTCCCGGGTTTCTCAGCTCTTCGAGTCTCTCGGCTCCCGGATCTCTCAGTTCCCAGATCCCTCAATCCCTAAGTTCATGTATCCTCACAATATCCCCAATGACTATTCAGTTATTCAGATTTCATATACAATACATTGATCTCCAAGTGTTCGTTCACTCGCAACGGCCATTGGCACGTGAGATTGGATTGTATCGCGTGCTATCATTTTTTAACCTCACGCTTCGCCGGAGACAAATTCCTCTCCTAATCAACTACCGTTCTATGCAATTACTTTCCCGACATACAACCACTATCTGCCCTCGTATATACACCTCAAATCTCTGTCATTATCATTTCCCCGAGTACGGTCGCAGTTTTCCCCTTCAATTCTATTTCTTCAGACTGCTCCCCCTTTTCAACGTCAGAAAAACCTTCATTGGTATCGTTCCACGCGAGTGACAGGCATATGTAGTCGATTTAGTCAGTCGCATCGGTCCCAGCGGATTGCTTGTATTATTCATGGCCCAACAAAGGAAAAAGATACGTCACCAACGACGACTCAGCATGGAAATACAATAATCGAGGTGGCTCCACAGTTAACAAAAGCTGCCATCACCTCGTTACAACCAATTATTGCCTCTCTTATTAATGCTCACAACGCTGTCGTTCTCTTATCCCTTACACTTATGGAAACGTCCCAAGAAACTCAAGTAAGGTAAAGACTAAAAATTGACGGATAGACTGGCTGTCTGAATTATAAATGAAATATATGTTTATTTCGGGACCGGGCAGTCCTTTCGTCAATGGTATCGGCATTCTTTGACGCCCTATCTGAGTTATGATGGATCTGACATCATCCTGTCCGAACTCGGCGACGTGGAACGGCGTCTGAATTTTCTAACACACCCAATAACTATTCCCTGACTATGTCGCAACAATGCCACGATCTAAGCTGCCCTTTATTCCCCCAACTGTACAACTATCTTTCGATTGCGAAAGATACATCATTCCGCTATAGCTATATCATACAGTAATTGTAACTCGTAGTAGCATAGCATTGCATATGCATACTAATATCCAAGTTCTTTTTACACTCGCGTCGAAACGGCGCAAAACATCCGTTTATATCCAATTTCATCGTAATCACTACAATTACCAGCTTCTTGCGTCTTTTTTTCCACCCGAAGCGTCGTGCGGTACTCTGCAACTTTTCGTTTACGCGATCGCCGCACGTTACAAGTAGACCAGCGGTACGCGCACTAAAGTGCGTGCGCTGTCGCCGCGCACGGACGTCATGTCGTCACGTATTTACCGACCTCCAAACGGAAGCGGAATAACATTATACCAAACGTGGACAATCGCTCGAAGGTAACCGGGCGATATTCTGAACATTCGCGCCTGGTTATCGAGCACGTGAACTCCGCCCCCTCGACTCGCTCGCAAACACAGCCGCGGTGAAACAGTGGTCAAAAAATATATTTCCAAGTCAGATACAGCCACAATTACACAGTGTGCAGGCGGAATGCTATCAAATACCAATTATTACTGTATTAATAGATCCGATCCTTGGCTTAGCACGGTTTACCCGGTGCCCATAGAACAAGGTCTACTTCGACTGTGGCGTATTATTGGTGTTATGCTAATCGACGAAAAAAAGAGTCTCCAAAGGGGACAAATGTGTTGTATTTTTGCTCGAGACTAGCTCGTGCGCGTTATCAGGAATCATTGTCTGGAGGTAGTTTTTCCTGTACCCGACTGGACGCAACGTCAAGGACTTCAGAGTCGATTTTCTTGAAAATGAAGCACGATAACAGGAAAAGCTACTGATTCTTTTTGGCTTATAACAAGAAAATAAGTCGATAAAAAGAAATAAATTTTTTTGATATTGCGCTTCGTTTTCGAGAAAATCGGCGTTGAAGTTCTTGACATTGCGTCCAGTCGCGTATAGGAAAATTCACCTTTATTCCTGCTGTGTTTCTGTATTTTTTGGTAGGGCAAACCAACCAGTAATTTACCGCATACCAGTGAATGACTATTAGGCAAAGAAATGGCAATTATAAATTGAAAAATTATTATATGTTTATAAATGGAGTGTAGTTGCACTTTTAATATCCGAGGTTTTTAGTTACGCGTATTAAACAAACATTAATAAGTACAATTCTTATTAAAAGTATGTGGTCATTTACTGGGCTTCTCATTTAACAATTCGGTCATTCACTGGTTGGTTTACCCTACGTGCTTTCGATTGTGTTTGTAAGAATCTTCATGCTTTTATTCACCGTCGCGTTCGTACGAAATATTCTGTCGCGAAGAAGGCAACACTCCAGTCGGACGAAACTGCAATATCATGGAAATAGTATAAACTCGCATGCGATCGTAATTTTTCTTGTGCCGAGCAGGCGCGAGCAAAAGGCCACGATTGCGAGCCAAGGAATTTATTTTTTATCATTGATTACAGTTGAAATTATGAAACTATCCGGTTTCATCAACGAGCTGCTCGCATCGTTTGTATCAAAGTTGCTGTAGCAACAATAAAACGATCAATTTCATATCGACGTTTACGTAAATGGCGCAGAGGTTTGAAAAAATGGTCCTTCAAGTTTTGTGATTTTTCTCGGATTCGCTAAATCTTTAAGTGAAGTAACAGGAAAGTTGAATCAATATCGTTCAAAATGTTCAGCAAATAGTGTTTAGCCCAGATACGTCTAATTTCGAGGCCACTGCGCTTGAATATCTAATTATTCCATCAAAATATTTCCTTGTTTACCGAGGAGAATTTGCGTAATTATTATTGTTATTAACGGATATAAAAATTTAATGTTAAAAATGAGATGTCTCGATAGCGACCTCTACGATGGATATTTTTAACATAAAACTTTTCTTTCGTATCTGCAAATGTTTAACATAAAGCTATAAAAAGGTTCAAAATGATTTGCTTCATAATTTCTACAGAAAAAATTCCTCAAAATCGGCCTGTTTTAGCATCGCGTTAAATATAACGCCCCCTCGACTCGAGCAAATATTTGGGAGCACTCGGATTATACTTTCGATGCTTTGCAGAACGTGTCGAGAACACGCCAAAGCCGCGCGCAGGATGAAGACCCTCGGCGCGAAAGCACGCCGATGCCAGATAGAGCGTAAATTGCGTGCCGTGACATTTTTCGCTAGTGGAATCGACGATAGCACGTGGAAAAATATATAACACGTTTCCCTCTGCGATATGCTGCCACATTGCAAAATAGCAAAGTTATGTGATCAAAGTTTGTATTTGCCATTGAAGGAATTACATCATTCCCGTAGAAACGCGAAGCTGGCTTGTTTCTGTTTATCCACGACGCGGTAAAGCAACGGGAAGTAGGCAGCCACGGCACGGAAGACACACGGCTGGTGCTGATTCCAATTTCGTTTGACTGGCGTGATTGTTTTCTTTTTGGCAACGGCGAGTTTCGATTTACGGAAGAGTGCGATCCAACAGCGAGAGCTTTATCAAGGGTCGGGACGCAGTGACATTCGTGATAAGTGCCGCGTGAATGTTACGTGAATCACGCTAAGCCGTCACCCGCAAACAGTTTGGACGTAAAGAGTTCAGTAGGCGGGAACGACTTTCCTCGATTACTAGCGGTGCAAGATCAATGGAATTTCAATTAATTCGTGGGCAAAGTTGCGGGGAAGGGATTCGATTGGGAAGGTTTCATCTTTTCAAGTTTTTGTTTCGTTTCGGTTAGAATCTTTCTTGCTGAATAATATTTCTTTGCCATCGGAATGAGAAACAAATTTAATTCCGAACCGGTTACTGTATTTATAAAAGGAACTTATACTATAAATTTTTTTTAACAATTTTATTGCATTTGGTAGATATATTATAACTATACATTGTTATTATATATTAAAATACGAATTATACTAAAGTAAGGGGTGCGCTCAATTTAAATATTTTAACGTAAAGTATGCACCGAAAATAGAATAATAACGTACGTTATTAACCGAAGTTTTTATTTCGAAAGGATCAATTTTTGTAGGGGGATCATATCAGAGTTGGAATCTTCAGAAAGGTTGGTTTAGGAATTGGGTATTGATAATCTTCTATCTTTGGAATTTCGAGAATAGAAAATATATATAAAAAAAATTTAAGTTTAACGATTTTATTTAATTTGATCGAAAATACACAAAATCTAATAAATATTTAAATAAAATCGCAGGGCACGATATTTTATAACAGGATAGGAATCAATTTCATACAGAATCAAGTGTCGAAATCCTTTTCACTCCTTCTATTTGTTCCATAAAAATTGGCAATTGGAGACTTCAGTTGGAGTTCTTCGAAAATAATATCGAAGTTGTGATTTTTCCAAGAGACAGTCCCCTGGAATTAAATACTGATATTCATCTATCTTTCATGTTTCGATAAACATTCAGTATTCTCTTATTTTCTACAAATCCATAACTTCTTCTTTCCATCAAGATTCTATTACCAGAAACTTTACTTCCTTCGTGTTCTCTGTCACGAGGAGTGGAAATTACGCGACATGTTCCTCTTAGAATTAGTGAGTGCGCAAAATTCGAGCCTCCTGAAAGGAAAACACGGCTAATAACACTGGAACTCGACCGTTAAGGATAGTCGTTCTTGTGTAACGTGCTCTAACCATATTTTTCACGGTCAAAAATATATGTCCCCATGGTCAAACGACTCGCGGTATTCAAATTGGCAGACGTCGCGATACAACGCGAGCGATAAGCATTCCCAGAAAAACTTTGCTCACGAATAAGTTATTGTTGCTATTATAGCTACCACTGCTTAGGATCTTTGTTATTCTACTCTTCTTTCCTTCTTCTACTTTCCTTGTTCCATTCAAGGGTGGGTTTGAGGGGAGTCACAAATAATTGAATGAAACTTTGTTTACAGCTTCTTTTTTGAAATAATTAGAAATCGCGCTAAAAATTTAATTTAAAATATCTTATCGGCCTTTGTCTTTTAATATTATTTATTCGTAAATCATTATTTTTCGTTATGATTAAATGTTATTTAATTTTATTTAGAACAAACTTCAATTTTGGAAGATTTTCGTATTTTCTTCTATGCTTTAATACAATTTTTTTTACCCCCACTAATCCCTCCCGGTTTTCGATCAATGGGGCCCTCAAAGGTTTATTTATCATTTTTTAACATTGCCAAATTTTAGTACAAAACCTTCTTCATGACGAACAAATCATAGACGTCGGGTTAGGTTGTACAGTAGCAACAAAGTGGACTTCACAAACACAATCGAAGTTTATTAAGTGATAGGAATTCTGTGTTATTTAACAATATCCAAAATTTCCTCCAAAGTTCCGCGAATCGAACGAGACGAGTTTTATTTGTGTAGCCACAGGAGAAAGGCGAAAAGTCGGGAAACAGGTGGCAGTCGCCAACGCGAGTCACAGTGTTAATCTCGATTATCGGTGACTAATGCACATATGTAATTTCGCGTGTCGACTAGTCATTGCCATGCTATTATCTGGCAGCGCGTGATATTTTTTCAAACATGCAGTGACTTCATGGGATGCAGATTCGTCGCGGGGACAGTTCGTGATCGAGCAGTGAAGTCGTTATCTCTGCGTCTGTTGTGACATCCGCTCGATAGGCTGGAAAATCGCTAAATATTGAATTACTGAAGTATCAAAATAAATACTGAAACATCGTGCCGCGCGTTAGATACGTTCAGAACGAGGTTGTATGCGTAGTTTTTTTGTCCACCAACGATAATTGCCGGTAATTCCTTAACAAGAATATGCAGATGTGAAGCGTAACAGCCGATAAATTCTCCCCTGAATAATTTAGGATCTATACTAAGTCAACGAGTTTCTTGCGAGCGTTTTTTTGCGAGCGCTGTTTCTCGATATGCTTCAGGTAGTGTCAATGATTTTCTTGGATCTCGTAGGCTTCCTAGATGGTGTGCAGCTGAATGAAGGATTTTATGGTACTATAAAAGATCGTGATTATGATGCCTTAGTGCGTTTGAGAGTGATTAGCACGGTACTGAAATTATCTGAATTAGAAACTGTTAAATGGTAACGTTTTACTGCTTGTGAGTGACCGATATGCTTCTCTGTTGCAGAATACAAGGAGATCCTGCATGGCGTCAGTGGAGAGTTCAACGCTGGAGAGCTGGTGGCTATTATGGGCCCCTCGGGGGCTGGAAAATCGACTTTGCTGAACGTCTTGGCTGGTTACACGTGAGTATTTAACAAAAGGAATATTTTAATATATAATAATGATGGTAATGATGATAATACTACTACTATTACTATTGTTAAACCTTCCAAACCCCGAGCTGAAGCTCGTGAAACTCAACAAAATAATAATAATAAAGATACCTTTAAAACGCCGAGCTGAAACTCGTAAAACTCCACGAAATAAGAATAGTAAGCTCGTGAAACTCCACAAAGTAATGCTAATAATAATAATAAATTATAATGATAAGTCTCCATTGTAATAATGTTTCAACCGTCTCTGTGTAACCGCGAATCGTTTTTGCGACACACTCGACTTTTTTAATAATTCGTTATGCTCTTTTAAACGAACGGTTAACCTAGCGATCTCTAGAATGTAATGCATTTGCTTTTGCTTTTACAGCTCTTTTCTTTTTTAATGTATTTTACATTCTGTCATTCCTTTTTCTGTATTTCTAACCATCCTTCTAACATACTTATGTTCCGTATCAATTTTGTAATAAAGGGTTTTGACCAGTTGATATATATACAAATAAATAAATAAATAAATAAAAATTACATTCCAATCTGCTACAATTGAGGAGTTGAAATGGTAAACGATGCAAGTGCCAAAGAAATGAAAAATAAATTTTATTGGTGGAAAAGGATAAAGGTAAATTCTGTGGCGAATACGGTGGTAAACGATGTAAGTGCTAGAATAATATAATTTATTTTCTAGAGCATTCGCAAGATAGAGCTAAGATCTCAAATACCAATATTGTTATGGTTGAAAAGATCATAGTAAAGTACTGAGAAATTTTCATTTCTGACACTTACCCCATTTACCACTTCACCTCCTTAATTAAGAAAAATAGAAGCAGTGCTAGAGTAACACGAGCCTAATTGCACGATGAAAAGTAATGGGTTGAATATAGCATTGGTACTTAGAAGAACTGAGACAAGCTGCTGCTCAGGGTCGCTGAGGGGCTGCTACTCATCATGTCACCCAGTTTCAATTGCCCTTCTGCCTCTGTACCACTCGCTTCTTCGCGCAATTACGCAGCACATGGCTCTGCGTGCCTTAAACGGTGACGCCACGACGCGATTGGCAGTGGAAAAAGTAACCTTCAGTTAGATTCAATGGTCTTCCCTTGAGAAACCATAAGAAGACTCCGAACCAACCAGAAATTAAATTTCAAGCTGATTCTGATTCAAAGCTGCACGAGTCTCGCGTAGCATTCGACTCATTAACACTTTGCGTGGCGCACGATTTTTGGAAATTTTTGCTTCGAAAAACACCCCAGAACCGCGCACAGGATATGCTAACCTTTCAATTATATATAGCCCAGCACAATGGAACTCTAACATCAGTAATACCTATGTGTGAGATTCGTTCCATTATCGATCCAGTCACATCGCGGTGGCTATAAAAAAACTCGCAGCACACGTCTCTATTCATATGTTCTCCAGTGTTAACGTCTTTGTGACACAGAGCGATGCGTGGCACGTTTAAACGCGGTGTAATCGTGTCGACGCTGCACTTCAAGGGGACTAGTAACAGTGGGGCCCTTGGGACCTCAAAACTGGGCCAGTGCATTGACCAGTGTTTCTTAGCCCTCTGGAACCAGATGAACAGGTCTCCCCTTCTTCTGACAAATGGCAATGAACCTTTAGCTTCTAAATTCTAGAGGTTTAGAATCTAGACCTGAGGTTCTTTACCTTTTTTTTTTACCATGGAACCCTTTTATATATCTTTTCTTGTCGCAGACCCTCAAAACTTAGTTCAAGATTTGAGACCGTAAAGAGCGACAAATATTTATTTAAAGTTGCTTATCAACTGTCTTCAAATTTTGAGTCAAGGGAGAAAAAAATCAAGGTGGAGATAAATAAGCCGAGAGAAAAATAAATAATTCAATAGAAAAATAAATAAATCAAGGGAAAAATAAATAAGCCAAGAGAAATATAAATAAATACACATGCTCGTATTATAATATTTTTATTTTTATGGTTCCATACGAATTAAAATTAATAATATTATACACATCGTGGACCCCAAGTTAAGAACCACTGATCTGGACGCAGTACAAACAGTAGTTAAACAATGTTGGGAGTGTAGGAGGGAAAAGAAGGCCACAAGAAGCAGGCTAGCTCGATTGAGATTCGTGGAACTGGTCTGCATCTTGCGACTCGAATAACGCGAAGAGCATTGATCAATACTTAAACGGAGTCGCGCCTGCAACGCTTCGGCAAATTGAGACCCCGCTGATTTAACGAGCACTGAATATCTGATCGAACCATGACTGTAACTCGTGATCGCGCCGTGACTCGACTGCCTGCTGGAATCGAAACTCGAGAATTCAAGATCCATGAAATATAGAGGATGTTTCTAGAAACTGGGACAAGCAGCTCTGTTTCACATGGAGATACAGCGGTGGTTGAAAAAATCTTTAAAATTCACGTTTCTAAATACATATCTGCATGGCTAATTTAAGGGGGTAGTGGACTATTGGATACGTAAAACCGTTAGTTTCTTTGACGCTAAATTACTTTGACACCAAACAACCGTTATAGTCATGCTTTCGACAATCTATTGTGGGCACGTTTGCGAGTATTTACAAAAAAAATCGCCGGAATGTATAAAATAGTCGAAGTTATTAATCGTTGAAGATACACTGTACATCGGTTCAGATGAACCAATCATTTGAAATCAAAATGCTTTGAGCTGATTATTCTATACACAAATATCTACAGTGTGGAAACCTGCCGATGAATTTGAACAAAATTTGTGAAAGTTTTTTCCGCATTTTTACGGGAAAAAACTCGTGTTTAATCATTTATAAAGTGTTTTACAAACATCCAATGTTGATGCGGAATTTTTACACGATAGAGAATGAAATTCTACAGCTCCAGTTAAAATTTATTGTGTACAAAAATTGATTAGAGGAAAGTTGAGTGTCTCTAAGGTACTTTATTTACTATATTTACAGGATGTGTTGATTTTCTTGGGGAAGTGGCAAGTGGCGTGCAAATATCACATGCAATTAGAGAAACAATGTTTTTATTTTAGAAAAAGGTGACAGTGCAAGGTAATTAGCACCGTTGTACATACCTATGAAAAGTTATCTCGCGAACAGATACTTGTTGTTATGACATTCAACTTTTTCCTCTATCAAGTTTTTCTGCCTTCGCGCGGAGAAGAGTTCACTGTGCCATTTCTAGGGCAGAAAACATTCTTTACGCATTTCCAAGTATTTAAGTGTTATTATAAAGAACTGCAGTAACTTGTTCTGACTAAGACAAATGCTAAACATGACATTAAGCTGTACATACTTCTTTTCTTTGTTATAATGTACTACTCTGTTCAAACAGTTCCAGGATAAATCGAATAAAACAGAAATCACTCTTTTCTTCAGCAATAATTATTTGGTCACTTTCACTTATGCCAACGTTTTCTTTTTCAATTTTAATAGCACCCTTGTAATTCGATTTCTGAAATGGCTATTAGCTTGCCTAGCGAATTGTGTTTTAGGATCTCAGTTCACTCAGTGGAAGTTTCAGTCCGAGAAACAGGAAAAACTTGCGGAATGATGCCCATCGAGTTTTTCGCTAAAAAGTCGCAGACAAGCATCGAAACGTGATCCGGTGTGTCATCACGGTGCAAAATTCGTGAGTCGTTTTGCTGATCGAATCACGCAACCGCCTGCTGACTGCCAAATAGTATTGCGTATTAACTGTTTGACTAGCCGGTAGGATTCTTATACCACACGGCGGTAATCGAAGGAAACAGTCAGGGGAATTTTGTTTTTGATCGATTTTGACGCGCTCTTTTTCTTTTTCTTTTTGTTCTTTTCTGATTAAATACTCATTCCCGAAGGCTTTTTGCAACATTCAGATGATTTCAAAACGGTCAATTATTTATTTTTGGACCTTGATTTTTTATCGACTTGGTACGCTCTTTTTTCTTTTCTTTTTATCTTTTCTGACGAACACATATTCCCAAAACCTTTTTAAAACATTTCGATCGTTACAAAACGGCCAATTTCGTTTCTAACACAGAGCCTAATGTAAGCCTTTTTAAAGGAGTTTTTGCTGGAGCTTTTTGAACAGAGTATAGTACTGAATAAATTCTCAATAATAAGCGTTCACTCGGTTTGCTCTAAACAGAAGCCTATTAAACGACGCGTTATCTTTTCCAATTATCAAGTTAATGTAACGATAAAAATAATTACCATACGCTTTTTATAGCTATAAAAATAGGTTCGTGTGTTTAGAAACATTTGCATTGGCAAGGTACTTAATGGAAAATTTAAATTCAGTAGAGAAACTATAAAGATGCCGATAAAACTCGGAACAGATACTTACCCTTTTGGACTTTATCGCCGAGAAATCGCTTTATTGAGAAAAACTAGTGTCGAGGAAGCGAAGTATCGCCTCGAGAAAAATTAAATTATGCCAGCTACACTTATCTCGCAACTGTGTAAATCGTGTCACTGTCTCGCCAGCTGCTGATTTATTGACAGGGGCTTGAAATGTACAATTGAAATTTATTCGAGAAAGGTGATCCTCGTGTCGGCAACACGTGCGCTGCATCAAGCCTTCCGGGAGTAATTATCGATAACCCTCCCGAGAGTGTTTCCAAGAACCTGTAATACGATTTACATGAAAGAGTCGACGTTTCAGGAAGAATACGTGAATCTCATTGAAATTGTTCATACGTAATGTACTAACTGAAAGAAACGAACAATATACCGGGTATTCTTTAAAGTATGACGATTCTACATGAGAAAACAAATCGGAAATGTAATGAAAATCCGGCTATCTTCCGATTTTCTGTTATAACTCGCGAACTGTAAGAGATAGAACAAAAGTTTTCTCTCAGCGTACGCGGCGTGCGGGTCTCCAATATTCGCATCTCTTAACCATAGTCGCTGAACGCCCATGCGCGTTTCCCGCACTGACCGAGTCGAGGGTGAAAAATACTTTGTAACACGTTCATGGGAATGCTTATCCTAGCAACCTTTTCTTTATCTTATTCAGGAATTATTATTTTTTAACACGTTTTACTTGCAATGAAGATGCAGTAGTGTCTTGGAGGTTCGCAGCGGTCTCACTGTTATTCCTGTGCACGAGGTTCATTGCCACACGGTGAAATGCCATTCTGGCATACTTAATCACAATTGACAATTGGACTCAATGGTTGCAATTGGAGCGTGTGTTCTTGGAAAACTCTGTTGCAGGCAAATTGTGTTTGTAATCCGCAGAAGCAGGGAGTGTTATCCGATATATGGAGGGCTCGAAATTACGGAACCCGATTTAAGATTCGGTGGCCTATTTTTTTTATTAAAAATTCTTACATCTGATCACACTGCAAAATCAGAATTAAAAAATTTTCGGGTAACCGAGACCCAAAAACTTTCAAGGGGGGATTCTCGTCTAACTGCCCCAAAAGTAAATGATATTTAAGAATTTTTTTTAAAAAACTGTTGGTCATATTGGATTTAATTCTTTTGGGATATATAATAATAATTACACCCCTTGCAAATCGAGTGTGAAATTAATCGCCCCCGAGTGTCTCATTTAATACGATTCAGTTAAGCCTGAAGGTCATTGAGTGCGATTATTCTTCATTTCACGAGGGACAAACTGTTCTGTTATTACATTTTTTTTCGTAACAATCAGCGAGTGCCATTTCCTCGTAACGAATCGTAACAGATGGCCTGGTGTCAGCTGCTTAAAGCGATACGGCATTTCGATAACGATAACGGGCATCCTCAGCAAAAAATATGCATTCAGAGGCTATAAAACAGAATCAGCAAAAGTATTCTCAAATGCTGCGAAAACTGCGAATTTTTCCAGAACCGTAGTTCTATACACCCACCTTAACGCTGATTATAAAATTCAAACCAGTCCTATTATTTAAACATAATTGATGAACGCCTATATGCGTTCCCCGCACAGAATGAGTTCGTCACGTGTATTGTCATGCTGTTATTTGTTGGAACTTTGAAGCGAAGACTTCACGGTCATTTTACTTAGTTTCTTTGGTCGAACGAGACAAAGCATGGCCTCCTATAGCGAATTCGACTTGGGTTTCAGAGTGAGGGGCGTTGCAGGGAAGATCCTGGTGAACGGAAAGGTCCGTGGACCGTACAGCGAGAGGTGGAAGAGAACTTCCTGCTACATACAGCAGGAATCGTTGACGAGGACAGGGATCACCGTGGGAGAAGCCATGACATTAGCTGCCCATTTGAAGTTGGGCTACACGATCAGTTCGGCATACAAACACACCCAAGTGCGTAACACTCACAGAAATCAAAACGACGCACTCGTTATTATAGGTTCCCTCTCAAAGATTAGGATTCATTTTAGAGTAAATTGCCATCTTTGATTTCAATTAAGTGCTTGTCTTTGGAGTGCTTGAAACAACCACTTTTAGTCTCACTGCTTAGCAATGCAAGCTTCTACGCTTCTCAGTATTGATCTTCTAAAGGTGCAAATCCACAATGAGATTTTAAATAATAGAAATGATCGAGAAATGAGATTTTTGAATATATATCACCAAACTTGTCTCATGAGAGTCTGCTCTCAAAAAAATAATGGCAGAATAATTAAAAAGTAACAGAATAAGAAAATAATTGTGTCACGAGAGTCTAGTTTTATGAAACTAATGACAAAATAATTAAAAAATAATAAAATATAGAAATAATTGTCTCATGAGATTAAACTCTCATATTTATGTCTCATTGTGGATTTACACTTTTAGTTTCGTTCAAGTGTCATTCATAAGCGTTTTCTCGTTCACAAATACTTCTGCTATTCACTAAAAGGTGGCAAACTTTTTTGAAAAATGTCCTTCTCCTTGAACGCGGAGATGCGCAAATAAATGCAATTCATATTCTTTCTTTAGATTGTACACCTATGTTTAATATAATCATCAGTTATTTACCGAGAACAATTACCAGTAACCTTATCTATTTAATTAGTGTCTGTGAATCGTGCATCTGTTATTTACCGTATTCGCGAAGAAAAACGCCGTGTCAAGGTCTCCCAATGACTATGGGATTATTTTTTAGAAGCGTAGACAACAGAGCTGCCACAAGAAACGCGAGGAAAAAGCTGATCTCGAGATTTATTGTCTCGTGAGAAACAAGAGCACCGGTGTAGAAAAAAGCAAAGGTTGACGATTCCGCGTCACTTCTATGCACACATAACGCATATTTCTGTTATTCCAATGACTAAGTGAAAAGGCTTCCTTCGCATTAGCATATTGCCGTACCAATCATCACTTTTACGAGCGAGCAAACACTCATGAGTAACAGCAGACTGAACACATATGTACTTTCTAAAAGTTACACTTGACTTCTTAATGTTCTTGTACATGACCGCTATATATGGATACTTTCTCCTATCATTCTAATTATTCCAAGATACATTCTCGACATGTATAACAAACGCAGTAGAAAATTGTACTTTAAAGGGACACTACGAGAATCTGTATTCTCTAAACGTTACACCTGATTTTTCAAAGCTGACGGGTTCTTGTAAAAACACTATAAGTGCCAAAAATACAATACTTGAGATGAGAGAAGAAATTTCCCTGAATTTAAATTATTTACGAAATTTCATTTCAGGAGAGAGATAAAACTTCCCTGAGTTTCGTTTTATTCGATTACTAAATATGCTTAACCTTCCGTGGTCACACTTTCTTATAATCACAAATTGGTCGCGTGGGGTTCGCTGCACCCCAGCGTCATTTCTGAGTTACCATCTTCGTAGTTTTGAAGCTTTTAACTTCCGAGCGAGTAATCATACACTCGCGTTCTAATAGTCTTCTTCTAGAAATATAAATTTTGATATGTTGAAATTTGTATTTGGAAAACTAGTTGATAAAAGCGATATTTTTCTTTATGTCAAAATTTACGAAATTTTTATATTTTATTATTAAGGTCTACAAATTTACAGAAATATTGGCAATAAATATCCTGAAGTGTAATACACCCCGTGTGACCACGAAGGGTTAAGTATACAATAACCCAAAAGCATGACAAAATATTCTATTTTTTGCATTAATATAGTCCAAATTCACGAGAGAAAGAATTGTAGTTTGACCTCTTAATTGTAGAGAAATTCTATACTATAGTATTACCATCGACGCGAAGGACATTTTCCAAAGAAATTCTTTTTTTCTTCTTAATTTTGGCACATACAGTATTTTTCACAAAAACTCTTCACTTCTTATTGCTTTGAAATGAAGAGACAATTATCCATTGTACAAGCATATTCTCTTCTATCACGATGCATGTAGCTATTGCAGAATATAGTAAAGTTACAGAAGTATAGGAAGATTGTATCAATATAAAAAGAACACAATGAAAACCTATTCCACCTTGTGCAATGTGCCTCTGTACTCAAGGACGTCGTTGTTTCCTGCCCGCAGGTTCTGGAGCTACTTGAAATGCTGGGCCTGAGCTACTGCTACGACACTCTGTGCGGAAAGCTGTCTGGCGGCCAGAAGAAGCGGCTGGACGTCGCTCTGGAGCTCCTTAGCAATCCTTCAGTATTATTCCTCGACGAGCCGACCACTGGTAATTGCGAAATCATTCACGTTTCGTACAGCTCCGTTATCAACCGCCGCCACCATTCCAGGCACTCGATATGTTCGAATAACTTCCACGCGGTTATGCAACGACGACGTTGCAGAATCCGCTGAGACGATGGGACGTTGAGTTACATTCCAATAGGGCATAATCCCATCTGGATTAGAAGCGCTCCTTTTAATAATAACGTCATTATGTCGACGCAAGCGACGGTTCTTGCAACGGCGGAATTAGAATGGGAAACAAAAAAATTGGGGACCTTTTCTGCGAATGTTAAACGCTAATTGTTATTAATTGCACATGCGTCGCGACGAGCGAACTTATTAATTGCCCAGATTGTGGACAGAGAAGAGTGGATAAAGGTCAGAGAGGATTGCAAGGAGTCGTTTTCATCTCGCGATAGCTGGTTGTTTGACGTTTCGGGAGACATTTAAAGTCGACCGTCATCCTCGGGGTTGAAGCATCTCTGTCCTAGCTGAAAGGTTGTATTGGAATCTCTCCAATGTGTCACTGGAGTTTGATAAGAGTAGGAGACTTGAGGGTGATCAATTCGAGCTAATAAGAAGCTTAAAATTATTTACAGTTTCTCAGACATGAGTTATTAAAAATATCAGTGGAACTGAATTAGTCCTCTTTGTGGGTTTAGTAAAACTTGGATAATATATTAAAATAAGCCAGAGACTATAAGCTATGTTATATTGTATAGAGACTATAATTCAACTTGAGATTACTGCAATTGAAAATACTTTGCTTGGAATTGGAATCCCCTCTTCTGAGATTATTGCGATTGGAAATTTGTTGCTTGAAATTGGAATCTGAGGTAGGTACTGCAATCATAAATTGCAGATATGACGCAAAGGATGATAGTTGAATGGTGTACGTTTAAGGCATTGGAGATAGAATGGTAGACGTTCACTATTCCATTAGAAGGCGGATGAAAGAACACTTTGCGCGAGAGTACAGTGTCTGCAAGGTCTCTGGCTAATAGGGATACTCATGTTGCAAGTTCTCGACGAAGTTCGCGGTGCACGGTTCCCATAATTTCATTGCGATCTCGGGTAACTTCGCGAGGGATTGGGCGAAATTAGGGAAACGAAGAAAACATTCGGACGGGCGTTCAACTATATACTTTCGCGCTCGAGCTCGGGGTATTAATAGAATAATTATCCTGAGTATTCATGAATACAAATGGCGACACCTCGTTCCACTCCATTGTTCAGTGGTCCCGACATCCTGCTATAGCGTTCCAATAAACGAAGAATCACTTAGGCCTGTTGGGGCTGACCTCATAATTGAGTCCTGTAAGCTTGCAGGTGTAATTTCAGTAAAGTGACTCAAATTCTTGGATCGGTTTATCAGTGACTCTATTTATGTTCTTTCAGAAGGGAGATTGGTATAACTACTTAGCTGAAAATCGAGGCATTTTCGGGATTTTATTAAAAGAAAGTATATAATCGATCGTTCTGAAAGTTTCAGGATATTGTATTGTCAGATTAAGGTAAATAAAAAAACATTGTAAGGAAAAATTGCAAGTAATAGAGTTAGACGTGCTTGGGTATAAGCCACTAAAAAGTATGACACAAATAACAGAGTAATAAGGGTTTGGACATATTTGCCATTATTTAAAAAAAAATATTTACCTTACTCTGACAATACTTAGTTCTTTATAAAATCTTCCTGAAAATGCTTCGGTTTTCAGATAGTTACACCAGGCTTCCCCTTAAGAGTTTGCAAAAATGATTCCTGCAATTCCTAGTAGTAACGCTAAGTCAAAGAGTATTTATAGGCGTGATAACATATAAGTTTCTGTAGTGTAACCGAAGAACTAATGTTTGTTTTAGGTTTGGATTCTGCTTCCTGCAGCCAGTGCATCGCGCTCTTGAAACGTTTGGCGAAAATAGAAAGGCGTACAGTGATATGCACGATACATCAGCCAAGTGCATTGCTTTTGGAGATGTTCGACGCTATTTATGCCGTCGCTGGTGGATATTGCATATACAGAGGATCGGTGAAGGCATTGCTGCCTCACATGTCATCGATTGGGGTTGATTGTCCGCCCTACCACAACCCAGCTGACTTTCGTACGTAGAGAAATAGTGCCTCTTGATTCTCTGTAAGTCGACAGTTTGCCTTTTCAATCCTTCTTAATGTCTTGTAGGTATTCCCTTGAATGATTCCTCGGCCTATAATATTCCTTTGAAAGCTTTCTGAGATTATAGTAGATGCTTGAAAGTTTTCTCGATATATAGCATTTCTGTGAAAGGTTTCGCAACTTAAAGATTTCTCAAATTACAGTATTATCCTCAAAAGCTTTCTCAACTTTTATAGTATCCCTCCTTTAAAGCTTTCTCCACTTATAGTATTCCCCTCGAAAGCTTCTGCAATTCTTAGTATTCCCCTTGAAAGTTTTTTCAACTTATAATATTTCCTCGAAGGCTTCCTCGACTTATAGTATTCCTCTGAAAGCTTTTCATCTTTAAGTATTCTTCTTGAAAGCTTTCTCATCTTATAGCATTCCTCTTGAAAGCTTTTTCAACTTATTGTATTCCCTCCATAGCTTGCTTAACTTATAGTATTCTTCTGAAAGCTTTTTAGACTTATAGTATTCCCCTTGAAAGGTTTCTCAACTTACAGTATTCCTTTGAAAGCTTTCTCAACTTATAGTATTCCCCTTGAAAGCTTTCTCAACTTACAGTATTCCTTTGAAAGCTTTCTCAACTTATAGTATTCCTTTGAAAGCTTTCTTAACTTACAGTATTCCCCTCGAAAGCTTTTGCAACTCTTAGTATTCCCTTAAAAGCTATCTGAACCTACAATATTCCTGTTGAATCTATTTGAACTCTCAACATCCCTCTTCGACCCTTTCCCAACCTATACTACATCCTTCATGACCCCTCCTCAACTTTCAGTATTTCTTTTGAATCCTCCTTAGCCAACAGTATCCCTGTTAAACTTCTCAACAAACAGGATATCCTCTTTTCTTTCCTTTTAAAACTCGTCGAACCAAAGAATCAAACTAGTCTACAAATTAAGTAAGCGAGGTCAACCTGGCGCATCTTGTTACAGTTTTAGAAGTGGCGATCGGCGATTATGGCATCAGCGTCGACAAATTAGCGGCAGCTGTGGAAGCACCTTGCAAGGACGCCAAGTCTATTACATACACGGCGATGCCGCGATCGGATGGTAATTACATCATTTTACGATTGAAGTTTGTATTTACGGTTCCTTTCTTAACCAATTAATCTCTGTAAGACCTTCAACGATGAACAGTAAATATTTTACCGTTAACTGTTCACATCCGCCTCTTAAATAAACTGTATACGTACCAACATAAAATTAACTTGTCCCGAGAAATCAGATGACGCATCAGCACGTACAATCAAAATTCATATTTCCACATAGCTATATAATTACAACACTAAACTCCAACTCACTGTTCAATTCTACTGAATCCCCGCAACTCCACTCGTGACACAGTTACTTTTCATTAAGCCGCAGCATTTTTATCGCATTCCGGGAGCTAAACTTTCTTCTGACCATCTTTATATCTCACAGACGATCCGTATCTCTCAGAGATAGTCGCCCCTCATTCTACTCTCATATCTGCTTCGCCTTACAACAATCTCAGACTCACCAAAATATGCTAATCGAGCTCAGAACGCGCTATGATAATTCCACTTGCGACTCGTTATGATAATCCAGGGAACCCGTTATGGTAATGTAACTCACTACTTCCTTGATTCAGTCCAAACAGATAACGCGAAGGAGCCACCCCCGCCTGCAGGATTTCTCGCGCAGTGCTACCTCCTCTACAAGAGGCAGCTGCTTTGCCTGAAGAGGGATTACACTCTGCTGGTGGTTCGCCTGCTCTGCCACCTGCTGATCGGCGTGATCTTCGGCTACCTCTACATGGGCAGCGGTTACAGAGCCAATGGTGTCCTCGCAAACTACGTCTACCTCTACGGGTCCTTACTATTGATCGTCTACACGGGAAAAATGGCCGTCACTCTTGCCTGTAGGTACCGATTTGCAACGAAGCAATAACTCCATAAACCTTGCCTTCCTTCATCAGATAACCGGCGCCTGTTTTATTGATCGATGAAAGGATCCTGCATTTCCGTGCAGAACTTTTATCGTAGAACCACTTTTTATCGGTCGAATGGTAATTCGAACCTCAGTGGAATGGAAATTTATATCTCCAATTCCGGCTGTCAACGAAGCCAACCGAGTCCATTTGTCTGCAGCCTGCGTCCTTCAGCGGCTACCACTGCCAGACACAAAGCAATATATTCGTTTTTTAGGTCCTCATAGATACAAATGAAGTTAGAAGTTTATTAATTAAGCTGTTTATTTAACGAACGACGTTGCTTCCGGCGATTTATCGCAGGTGCAAAAGGATTCTCAATTTTTTTTTGTCGATTCGGTTGGGTCGCACCTTCGAAATATATTCGCTTCGACGGTCCACCGGTTTTACGATCTGACGCGCAGCTCATCCAGCTACTGTACTGCCCGGATTCTGTCGGTTGGCGAGGTCTGGACGTTGACCGGAGATGGAGCATCGGTGAGATGAGATTGGAAGGGAATTTAAATCCACCCGCAACTCAACATTTTTTTGGCCATGGGAGCTATCGTTTCACGTGACCGGCGGTTAAAAAAATCTGGGTCAAGGATCGTGGCGCGCGTGGTCGTATCGCGCTACGGTCGATTCGCGAGAGAGTTAACAGTATCTCTGGCGGGCATTCACTCCCGCCGGTCATGCATCTTTTCGCTTATTAAACAGTTCAATCAGGTCGACATACATGACGGCACACGGTCGCGTGCGGGCAGAACTTGCTGCCGTAAATGGGCGCCGGGTTGCTCAGACCAGTTTCTTTCGATTCTTTCTCTTTTTACATTTTAGAAAGTGTTTCAAGGTGAAAACGGACTAAACTTCACGCCTCGCATGGTTCGTGCAGGAAAGTGAAAATAACTGTGCAATGGTGTGTATCTTTGACTGACACACGAGCACGATGAGCGGCGATACATTCTCTTCGATTAGAATGGCTTTCAACGCTATAGGTTAAACTTCTCTATTATGGTTGTTCTCATTCCTCTGTAAGCTGTGTAATAGATGTAACTTTATAATGTAACGAGTAACAATGACTATAAGGATAATGAGTAATATATAAGTTGAGGAAGCTTTTGGGAAAATATTATAAGTTGAAAAAGCTTTCAGAGGAATATTATAAGTTGAAAAATCTTTCGGAGAAATACTATAAGTTGAAAAAGCTTTCAGTGGAATACTAAAGCTTCAGGAAGCTTTCGAGGAAATATTATAAGCTGAGAAAGCTTTCGGAGGGATACTATAAGTTGAAAAAGCTTTCATGGGGAATATTAAAAGTTGATAAAGCTTTCAGAGGAATACTATAAGTTGAGAAAGCTTTCAAGGGGACTACTAAATGTTGAAATAGCTTTCAGAGGAATACTATAAGTTGAGGAAGCTTTCAACAGGAAAACCATAAGTTGAAAAGGCTTTCAGAGGAATATTATAAGTTGGAAAAGCTTCCAAGAGAAATGCTTCAAGTTGAGGAAGCTTTCAAAGGGAACACTATACATTGAGAAAGCTTTGAAGGGGAATACTATAGATTGATAACGCTTTCAAAAAAATACTATAAACTGATAAAACCTTCACGAGGAATTCTATAATTTAAGAAGCTAATATTCGCTCTATTTTTCCAGTTCCGCAGGAAATGCGGATTCTCTCAAGGGAGCACTTCAATCGATGGTATCGGTTAGCGCCGTATTACATTAGCATGCTACTGGTGGAGATACCGTTCCAAGCGTCCTGCGCAGCGACCTATCTAGCCGTGAGCTACTGGCTGACAGGGCAACCAGTGGAAACACCTCGGATAATTTCCTTTATGGTTGTCAGTATAGCCGCCAGCTTGACTGCTCAGGCTTGGGGCTTCTTCATAGGCGCAACCACGCCGGTGAAGGTGCGCACTTTCTCCATCGTTTGCCCCTATTTTAACCCAGCAACTTTTTAACGCACCGCGTTTCTTCGTACCTTGGCATTCACCTTACTCAGAACTCGCCTCCACCGAGCGCGATTAATCTTAACGGATCACTTCTGTTTTTCCTCTCGCTCCATCGCACTGCACGTGCTCGCGCCACGCGCTTTCGACGCAATAACTAGTGCAGCGAGTATACAAGGTGGACGGCTAGAGGTATTAGAGACAAATACTTCTAACACTCAACGAACAATTATACAAGGTGTTCGGCGTTAGGAGGAAGTAAAGTTACAGGCTGAATCTATGCAACAAAATAAGACGAAAATAAAAAATAACGAAATTTGCAGAGGAAGCTTCGTATTTTTAGATATTCCTGTTTGAAAATTAGAATCAGAAACGCCTGGAGTCACCTTAAAAAAACAACGACTTCAAGCGTTTCAGACCTGAATTTTTAAATATTGCTAACTGAAAAACGAAACCCCCACCGCAATTTCAATACTCTTCATTTTCATCTCAATTTCCCACGTAGAATCACCCGTTTAATTTTCTGCCGTCTATTCAGAAACATCGGAATTTTATTTCAATTTGCCCCGCTGGAATCTTTTACGATAATTTTATTAAAAAAGACATGGTGATAAACGGGCAACTTTTTTCGTTAACAGATAGCGGTGTTCGCGGGTCCCATAATCGCGGTGCTATTCTCTGTGTTCGGATTTTGCATCCGTTACATGGACACCCCGCTGGGTTTCCGATGGATGTTCCACATATCGTACTTCCGCGCCAGCTTTCACAGCCTCCTGCACACCGTGTACGGTTTCGGTAGGATGGACCTGAAATGCGACGACTTCTATTGCCACTACAAAAAGCCCACGCAATTCCTGAAGGAGATGGACATCGCCGACACCAGCGTCGTGAACAACCTCATACTGATCCTCGGCATCGGCGTGCTCATGCACTTGCTGACCGCCAGCGCGCTCTGGTGCAAGCTTAACAGAAGATAAAGACTATTTACCGATCTCCGATGATCCAGTATTTCTGTCGGCCGCCCGCCTTCGCTACAGCTGTGGCGTCGCTGGAAGGGTCCCTCCGGAACCCCGACGTAACGTCGGGAAACCCTCAACCCTTTCGATGGTAAGGTCCCACCGCTTAACGCGCCCCCCCCGTGCGGGAATCGCCGATCTAGCACCGACAGCCGTGCCCAATAAACGCCCATGGGCGTTCGCCGCACGGGGCTCGCGCTGGTCAGCCGAACGCTTACAAGCGAAAGGGTTGACGTCACCTTAAAAAAGAATACCGAAGTGTCTGTCCACCTTTTTGTGCCTACGTGACACGTATTTATTCGATAAGAGAACTTACCATTATTCACTGTGCCGCGAAGCAAGAATTATTATTCCGTACTTACGCATCGCGAGAAAAAGACTTCTGTCTGAAATCCGTGGCAGCGCGAGGCCAGCAGCTGGGAATGGTAAACGCGAGTTGAAAAACGAAATGAGAGATGCACGGAGGCATTTCTGCGCATTCGCAGGAATTGTTCCTCGTTAATCGTACTAGTGGCACGCGAGGCCTCCATTTTTTTCTTTTAGGTTTACTGCGCGTTAGTCTGCGATTATCGCGCTAAGGGGCTATTAACTTATTACACGCTCTCGTTTTTATCGACCGTACTCTTTATACATTAGAAACTTTTTCAAGTCACTCGCATGCTATGTAAATCCGAGATCCCGAAATCTGAGGTATCGATGCGCGTGCACGTAGAAGTTAAGAGAGAAGCATATTTTTTTTATTACTATATTCGTACTGGTAATGTTACTGTAATCGGTGATGAATCGTGAACTTGATCGTGATTAAGCGCAACGAACGTTTTCATGTTAATTTTAATTATTATGTCATTGTGATGCAACGTAACTAGTATTCACCTTTCTAATAATACCCGCGAAACGCGGGCAAGCTCGCGAAACTTGAAAATGGTAATGGTCGAAGCGTTTTTACAGGAGGTTGAATTTAACTCTGCTACGGCCGTCGATTCAGCTATATGAATCGGAGAAGACCTGTTGAACGAATGCTTGATATTATACTGGCTATAATATTCACGTCCGGGCATTAAATACCGTTTTTGTTTATTGCAATTATACAGCGATATACGTTGGAGTGCACTTTACGTGATTTTTTTACGTAAAGCGATACTAAATACTGGTTGGAATTAACAGAATTACCTAGCGAGATTGTTGGATTGACCCTTTTAAAAAGATCTTGAATTCTTAGTATAAGAGATCTAAATATTTTGTGATATATTGTTTTCTACAGATTTTGATAATATTAACTAAATTCAGATACATGTAATTAGAAGAATAGGAGTTAATCATCTTTTTAAAAGGACCAACTTGGCAATTTAGAGTGCTACTCAAACTAAATTCCTATTACACCTAAAAATGGAGTACGACTTCAAATTAATATAACGGGTGTCCTGCGATTTGTAAGCTCGTTAATGTTTATAGCCGCGATCGGCAATTTTAAAAATCATCCTTTCGAGAGCAGAGTGCCGCGAAGGAAGATTATTCTACATTTTAAACGAATGTACTTTTCGGACCACGAGTTATAGGAAACTTTACGTAGCGGGGGTAGAAATGGAATCTTAAACTACTAGGTTTCTCCTGAATTTTTATTTTCTACAATATTTATTGCAGTATGAAATAAATAAAGTGTTGTCTACTTTACGAAGCTCGTTAGATTTCTCATGAAATGGGAGCGTCTACGGAGCGCGTGGGTGGAAATAATGTATTCGAACAAAATGTACATCAGTGTTTCCACGTTACCAAGAGGAGTTGGTATTATAAACGACGATTGGAAAGTGAGTCGTGTGAAGCTTTAAAGGAAGTACGTGTTAAACTATCCTGTGAGCAACAATGCGCTACAAATTGTTGTTAAATCTATATCAGTGGGCGATGTCTTTCTACTATAAATATATTTAGTATTATAGAATACAGTAAGGAATGCTCTATTACGAAGAAAACCTGATCCAATAAACGTACTTGTGTACTTTCTGTTAAAACTCGGCAGATCGTATAAATCGGGAACCCAACAATTATGCTGGAAAGTAAGCAGCGCTCCGATTCCTGACGGTGGCGCGTTCACACGTTTGCTGAGATATGTGAAGCTTAATCAGACTTTGCAAAAATAATTTCTATTCTAGCTTCCATCGTGATGGAAGGATACGGGTGCAGCGAATCAAGGGAAAAGAGACCCATTTATATATTTAGTTTTTATTGTACGCTGTATCCAATCCGTCTCTACACTTGGATACATTGTTAAATTTTCTTTTCCATAATTAATATTCATATACAGATAGAACGCTAATACAATTCCCGCGACCTAATTCAATCAACAGTTATATAAAGTGGTCGGCGGAAGTGACAGATTTATTTTCGCATAAATTACACATTTTAAGTTAAAACTCTATTACTCGGCGGCGGCGGTTTTAATTAAATTAAATTAAAATTTCTATGAAAAACGAATTCCAAGAGATCATATGAATATTATATGCCTCGAGCGATGAATTCCCTCCACAAATATACATACACGTCGGTGCCCTTCGCCGCACGTTCATCGTATGATTTATATTTGCTCCGCTGATTGATAAACGCAGGGGAAACGATAGGAAACGACAGAGAGAAACATAGAAAGGTGTGTGTCGCGCTAGGAAACCATATGAAAACAGTACAGAGTATTAATGATTCTAAAGAAAGGCGTTTCTTTGCTATTTGGGCTAACGCACGCATTAACTTGCTTCCTTTTATATTACAAATTTCTCGCTAATCGGTGAATGAACACGTGCGCGATCGAGTGCTATGATTTGCCGATGGTGCTCTTAACAGTTACACGATACACCACATTCAAGGGATCAATAGTCATCATCGAATCTCGTCGACTCGGGTTATTATATATTTATAAACTAGCAAGAAAAAAAATCTTTTCTCGACTCCCGGCAATTCCGGGTGAAATTAAATTAAATTCATTGACAATTGCACCTCGTAAAGCCGCGTCAATGCCGAATGCTAGAATGAGCTTCCGTGGTGTTACAATACTGAAACTGTTCCCCCGATCTCGCAATTTCTTTTTACAACAGCGGATGCTCACGAACCACTACCAATCCCCTGTGAAAGTGGCTTATCGCGATGGGATATACCTCTAAATGTAGTTCCTACTCATCCGTCGAGGAGCATCGTTACAGATTAAACTTGATTCTTACTCGAGTATATGCAACGGAAACGTCGAAAAGTTTTCAATTTCAGATGCTTGTTCGTAAAAACAAAGTAAAAAATGCCAGTTAAGACTACGCGCATGGGGCTGGTCGCTTAAAAACATGTGTGTGTGTGTTTGCGTGTTTTGTGTCTGTGTGTGTGTCGTATGCTATCCATGTCTCGTAGGATATATACAAGAATACATTGCAAACTTTATTGTTTCTTTGATCCTTATCACCTGTTGGGCAATTATCTCTTCGACAGCCCGCCGAAACTCTGCAAGTCGCTAACTGCTTGTTAAATACAAATTTCAGGGGGGGCAGGGGAGGGTAAGAAAAATTCTACGTTCACTATTTGACAAGACTGAAGGTCTCATGATCGGTATTGTGATCTAATTACACGGTAAAACAGTTAAAAACTCGAGTCTGCTCACGTTCGCGGCCACGCGCGATATTCCCCCGTCGCAATTCCTTTGATACTTCGCAACGAAATGGTGATTAAACATCTTATGTATATCCAGTTTGCAACCGAAGGAGGATTTATTGATACCCATTTTTTACAACGAGTGCGTAAGCAACAAAAGATGCCACGTATAATATAAAAACGAAACTGTGGCGCCGACGCGGTCGTCGGCGTTTGAAGTGTTTAAAACAGAAGAAGAAGGGCTAAGATAAATTAACAAGGGAAAGAAACAAGAAAGGAAGCGAAGACGAAGAGAAAGTAGAATCCGTCCGTGTTTAGGTCTATCCGAAATGCGCACGGCATTCGCGAACGACCAAATTTCAGTAGGTACACTATCCGTATATATTATTTACAGCGACTGGATAATCATTTTGCCTCTATTAATTATTTACAATCGAACCGTCGCAATTTCTCATTGAATCACAATTATTTAGACTGTTTCGCCTTTCTTTGCGCCTCGGACTCATCCTCCGTGCCGTACAGATGATACCGGTGCTTCATTTCGGTCGCAACAGACTTTAATGAAATCAATCGAAACACAAAAACATCAACGTAAGCTTCAAATTGTTCGTGAATAGTGGTCAAAAGGAACAAACGAGAGAAAAAAAAAATATGTAAAAAATAAAGGGTAAAACAGATACGACAAAAAAAGCAAAGAAAAAGCAAGGGGGAACTGAACAGTTTTGACTACTGTCGTGGGACAAATTTAGTTTAACACTAAACTCACCAGACGTGAACGCACTCTTTTTGGCATGTCTTCCTGTAAGCTATAAATCTCGTTGCGCTTCAACACCAGCTGCGAGCCGTCCTCGAAAATTACCTGCAATGCGCGGAGAAAGTCAACGTAGCATTCGCGACTGCATAGTGGGTATAGTAACACGGGCGAAATTAATGGTGCAGTGGTGGTCTTAAAGGAAGTGTAAAATTTAGATTTTATTATGTTGATAACGCCTATTCTAGGTAAGGCCCTCGATATATTTTAAGATATAATTCTTTCCATCGGAACTATCTTATTTGTGTTACTTTTTTATTTTTTTATTATTTATTTATTTATAAATTTTTGTTACCGTTCACAGCTTAAGGGGACTAGGCAGTCGAAAAATAGATTTTTCTTTTTATTGCATTTTCCGAAAGTATTATCTTTTTTTAATAAAAAGCCGCTTGGTTTATAGTAAAATTCGCAAAACTGTAAATTTGGCAGCTGAAACGTCAAGCGGCAACCTATAGCGTCGCCTTTGCCCAGAAACTTAAAACGCGTTTTTCTCAAATATTTTTTTCTCTCCGTTTTTTCCTGATTGCGAACGAATGGAGGTTTAGATCAACTTGGGAAAAATTACAGGATGCGTAAAACATGTGCCATTTTACCGCAAACTTCTGATATGGTCCGTAAAAATTCGAAATTTTCATAAAAAAATTAAGAAGTCACCGGATTTTGGTAGCGCACAAATAATAACGATCTTTTCTCGAAAAAATCGTCGTTTTTCAGCCACCAATCGCAGAATTTTGATTTAACTTTTGTTTTTATAGGTTTGCACGGAAACTATGAATCCAACAAACAAGAATCTCGCCTTTGAAATCGGATTACGTCACATTTTAAGACCGGTATTAAGGCGAAACAACAGAAAAACGTTCAAATGTTTACCCGCGTGCAGCGCCATTTTTAAAGCACATATATATTTCTTACCAATTTTTTTTCAATCAATATATGGTAGTAATAAACATTGGGTAAAAGGATACATCTGGATGTCCTTTCATTTTTTTTTACGAATAAAGAAAGGACAGAGTCCTTTTTCTCACGAAAAACGACTGCCTAGTCCCGTTAAACCTTCGTTTGACCACCGCTGTAAGGGGAGATAAAGTGAAGATGTATGAGTTACTCACTGTGTACATAATTCTGTGATTCGTACCCTCGAAGATACCATCGTACAAGTTCGCATCCGTCCACTTTACGATCACTGCAGCTCCTTGTTGCGGCGGGTTCCCTGGGTCATAATTCTGCAAAGGAATGGGAAGCATTGTATCTTCCGCGCAATTCGAACGCGACAAGGGTGTTGGTGAATCAGTTACCGTTATATCCGACGGGTACAAATCTTCACTGAAACTGTCGTCCCTGAACGTGACCATGTAAAACAGAGTATCGTGTATGGAATCTACTTTGGCCTTGTAATACCGCGAGTTGCGATGCTTCGCCCAGACGATCTCTCCCTGTCGGATCGTCGGGATTTTCTCTTTCCCGTCGCCGTGGCCGTCGCACATTACCTGAATACCATTCTCGTTATTGCATTGCACATGTGGATTCGTTACAACGTATCGGTGAACCGAGGAAGCCAGAGATCGGAGTACGCATGTCCAAAGAGAGGAGAGGGGGAAGAGAATTTGAACAGACTTCGACTGGCTCGTTGACCCTCTCTTCAATCTTCACCACTTCTAAACCCTTCTACTTAAACTCAACTAAAGAGCTACCACACATCTGCGATGAATGGTGACCTCCATTTCGCGATTTCCACTTCACAGAGGTGACCTCCATTTCGCAAATATTTTTTGAATATGGTATGACAGAACCTAGGTGTTTGCTTCAACACCATATTCGGGGAATATTGTACAAGTGTTAAAGAAACAGATGCCTACCGCGTAAAGCTGAACTACTCTCCACTTTGCATTTACAGCAGAGTGAAATAATTTAGCAGAGTTTCGGCTTTAAGCTAAATTTCCACACATGGGGCTCCTTATGGACCTTTACCCCTCTCTAGATGCAACATTTTGTTTGCGCGGGACGTGGTAAGCCCCCGTATGCAATAAAGGCAAAGTGTCGAAAGGTGCCTTGGCTTCACAGCTCAGTTTGAATATCTCCCCTCTCATCAATCTCTGTCTTTCTCACTCCGACTACCCGGACGTTCCACATACCTGGAGCTCCGGCGAATTGTACACGGGTATCGTGAACGTCGCGCCAGAAATGAGGCCGCACGAGGGGTGGAACAGGTTGCTGCATTGGCTACAATTCAAGCAGGCGCCGTCCTTCTGCCCGCAGTAGCAGCACAGTTGCTTAACGATGTGCGGCTTTATGGTTAACACGTTGATAGGATCCTTGTTGACGGCGTCCTTGAATGTGACCCCGGGCAGTAAAAGGGCGCACAGTATATGCGCCCAATTACTGTCGCTGGTGCGCTTCAAAGCGCCCCCGCGCATGGGGCATAGACAGCACATCTGTAAAGCAAGGTTCAATGAAAAGGTCCTGTGCTCGAGAATAAAGGTAACTCGACGGACACTTACCACCTGCGTTTTACCAGCTTTACATATGTCGCAGGCCCAATTCCGCACGTCCGTTGACAAAACTGTGATACCGTAACACGAGGCGTGAACAGTCACGTGGCACTCCCTGCACCGTAAAAGCTTGTCGTTATCCGGCTCCACTATTTGCTCCTTCGAATTTGCCACGAACACGCTCGCTGACACCTAAACACAGGATTAATGTTAAAACAGTGTACTGCGGATAATACTATTTCTGTTCTTCGAAATATACAGAGTGCTCGGCATAGCTCCGCAATTTTACTCCCACCCTGCATAAGGTTTACAAAGCAAGGTGACGTTTGTTAACCGACACTTACCCATATAGGCGAGCTCTCTGGTAAAACGGTGGGTTTGCAGTATTTCCAGTCGGGCGGCATTAACCTGCCGTGCCCATTGGAATTCGATGTGAAGGGCGCGCAAATCGCGCAATGTGAGATCTGCGCGCTCCAGTAATCATTGAACGCCTTCAGTAACTCGTTATTCGGTACACTGGGGTACAGCATGTCGGATATGTGGCCCGGGATTATCGAGACGCGATGGGAAGCGGAGGGCGGTTTGTCAGCGGGGTTGGGCGTGGTCGCACTCGACTCCTCTGCGTTCGCCGTCGCCATCGCGCACATCGAATCCGGCATCTTTTTCCTGATAGCCGCTTTCTTCACCTTGTCCTTAGACTTTCGCCTCGACATCGTCAGCTTTATAGGCATCAGCTGCGGCATGCTCGCGTAGATATTGCTCGAGCAGTTGTGCGCGCCCTGGGCTTGCAAGTTGTCGTTGTACTCGATTAAGTTGGAGAGCTGCTCTTGCTGCACAGAGGAAATAGCGTACTTCGGGGAAGGCTGCGAGTCGGAGACGTTGTAATTCAGGCTGTACGGACTGCCAGTGTCTAGACCAGCGACGTTCAAGCTCTTGCTGGTCTGAGTGGCCTCCAACGGGTTGTCTACCTGCGTCGACACGGTTTTCACGTTACCGATAATTGTACTCTTTAACGGTATCCTGCTGTACGGATCCTCTTTCTGATTCAAAGCTCTCCTCAACAGCACCTGATCCTGCGCCTTCGGCGTGATCTTCACGAAAGGTCCCTTGGCGCTGGTGCCCGCGGCGGCGGTTTGCAAGCACTTCTTATTGAAGTCTATCATCATCGAAGACTGGGCCAGGAAGTATTTGCTCTTCGACAGGCTCGACGAAGAAGACGAGGAAGAGGACATCGGAGAAGCGTCCGGGTTCGCGATTGGGGAGTAGACCGGCTTGTCGTCCTTGGGGATCTCCTTCGGGAAGAGCAAGCTGTTACTGTTGTTCGCTGGAAGCTGCCAGAATTTCGTCGCCATCATTTTAGAGGCGTCCGTTGTGGATCTCTTCCCGAGGCTCTTCACGTCTGCGGCCGGCCCGGTTATACTGTGACAAGTCACGGACTGCGAGAGGGGCTGACCTAATACTGCGTTTTTCGCGAAGAAACCTTCCAACCGTGGTATCTGTATAGCGCAAGGGGCGAGGGGGCTGGAGGCCTCCGCGGGCTCCGCTGGCTCCGCTGCCGGGCACTCCTTCTGCAAGATCGGCGGGCCGGAGAAGTTGGAGTTCAGGAACATGATGCTCGAGCTCGGCAGCTTGTGCTCCTGAGGTTTGGCGATCGGCCATGTCTTTGGTAAAACTACTATGCTACTCGACGATGCGCGGACCTCCTTCTCCTCTCTCGCTGACCTGTCAGAGTCAGCTTTAGAGGACACCTCCGTGGCAGGTACGCTGTACGCTGACTTCAACACGCTCAACCTGGAAGCCTTTATTATGTCCTTCTTCGTATAGTTAGGCATAGACCTCTCCGGCAGCATTGTCCCCACGCTTTTGCAGCTGGTACCGCTGGGCAACGGCTTCACCTCTCGTATTGTAATCCTCGCGCCGTCGCCGATGTACTGGGACTCCACGGCTTTGTCCATCTTCGCGGGCTTCGCTGGATCCACGGTGGATGTACTCTTCAAGGCAGCCTGCTTGGAAAACGAGGATTTCACGATGGTCACGCTCGTCTTCTTGCCGTTCTTCGAGTACAAGGTCGCTCGCTCGTCCATGCTGCTATTGTCTATTATACTATCGCTGTACGCGGGAGCGGCGACTTGGCTAACGTTCCCAACAGCTCTGTCCGTGATGGGTGTCACGGTGATTTCATTGCTGAATATCATGTTCCCGGCTATGTGACTTCCTTTCCCCTGACTGCTCGAGGCATCCTGTATAGACTTGTGATGACTTAAGCTGGGCATGGCCATAAGTTTCCGTTGCACGTCCGCGTCGGACACGTCCAGTGGTTCGTTGGTATCAAATATCGATATATTCAGGTGTTTATTCTTCTTCCTGCAGCCAGCTTTCGCCTTCCCCCTCTTCGATTCCCCGGACCTCGAGTGCTTCTTCTTCTTCTTCACCGGCTTCTCGATAACCTCCGAGAAATCGGAGCCCTCCTCCACCTTTATACCTTCAGCGATGTTGTCGAGGGATATCACGATATTCGACTCCCCTTGGTCCTCGTCCTCCACCTGGCTACTCTGCTCGGGGAACGTGGACAACAAATAATTCATGCTGTCGTCCGCTTCCAATTTTATCTCAGTCTTCACCACAACATTCTCGGGAATACTTTTAGTAGAGTCTTTCTTGGACTTTGCTTTGTCCTTATCGGTGTTCTTCTTTTTTCGTTTTCGGCTTTTCTTGCGATTATAACCGTCGTCGTATACAGTTGCCTCGTTCACGTCTACGGTCAAGATAATTCGTTATTAAATCAGTGGTTTAATATTATAAACTATATAGTAAATAGATCCTTTACCCATTTCTCCCGCCTTCAGCCAAATATCTTCCAACACCTCCAGCTGTTGTTCATCCGGTTGATCGTCCGCTTCTTCCAGTTCCAGATCCTGCAAAACTTTCTTTACATCCGCCGGAATATCAGGGCGATTCACCAACTCCTCCATATCAACATCTGGATTCGTGGCCATAATGTTTTTCTTTTTGTGTATTGTATGGCGTTTGTTTTTCGGAGCTGCGCTCAAAAAGCTCTGCGGCAGCTGCCCATTACTGCTGTTGCTGCATAAAAGATCCATTTGAGATGGCATGGGCGCAGCCGTCTGTCTAGGATCCTCGGGGTGCGGACCGATATCCTCCCCGCGCAACCACAACTCGTACCTGTAAGGCGAGATTCTCGTGACACGCTGTTCCTAGTAGGGATTGCAATACCGGTAAACCCATTCACCGGTGAATCGCGAGAAATACTCTCGAATTTTTACCGGTAATTCGATAAATTATGTATAGCAATGTAGCATTAATTCCGTCGATTTCTATTACGTTACCAGTGAAAGAAATTTTAATTAATAATAGAGACGAAAACCGAAGTATCTCATCTTTGATTCAAAAGAAAATTAAAAATCTGAATCAAGCCATCAAAAAATAGACGTATTTTTAAGTAGAAAACGTAAAAAGAAAATATCTACAAATGACATATGATTTGTTAATGACTATCCGAGCAACGAGTGTAGAATCTAAGAGAGTTTCATCAGGAGACCATAGTTTATTTTTTTGGGTGCTATTTGTTAAAAAGAATTGTTAAATAGCAAATATTTAATTATGTATATAAGTTAAGATTCTTTTCGTTGTTTGCGTGGTGAAGATCCATATTAACAAGTAATGTCAATAGTTATACAAATATATCTATTTTGTGTTGTATCATTTTATATTTTATGTTCGGAATAGTTTTATTTGCATATAGCTATTTTTTATAATGCTCCATTAGGGTTCAAAAATTTTTGTTTTGTAATGTTTACTTTTATATTATCAATACTTTAAAAAATTGTCAGTAAATTACCGGTAAACCGGTTTTGAATGAAAGTTTTGCCGAATTGCCGATAATTGAAAAAGTCGATAAATTTGTAATCTCTAGTTTCTAATAGCGTCCAAATCTAAATGTCCTTTTACAGGGAACTGTCCTGCATTACCTTTCTGGTTGAAAGCGCTTCACAAAGGTGTCCATAGATATTTTAACCATATCCTTACTGCAGGTACATTGCGTAGCCCGTTTACCATATTCCACCCATCGTGGAGCAGCGAAATTAGTGGACTCCGCACAATTGAATCCGTGATTGAAGCCAGCGTGATAACCGTAAGGGAAAGTGATCATTATTTCTCCAGCTTCCTGCGTTATCTGAGAAGAAAAAAAATACATTTGACTCCGATTCTAACTTCTCTGTAACGGTAGGCTGCACGCATGCTTTTCTTTTAGCGAAACAGATTCAAAGCTTACTTTATTGCAGGGAATAGAATATTGCCTCAATATTTGAGGCGAAATCAGAGACATTTTGTGACGCAAGAAAGCCTGACAGCTCTGATAACTCGATGGGAAGAAACCACTGGCAAGCCTTTCCAGTCTCCGTCCATGTTCCGGCGGTATGGCGTACCATGTCTTCGGTGCTCCGAAGTGTAAATAATTTATTGAATACAGATCCATATCCTCTGTGTGCCACGCGAACGTAGTTTTCCACATGCCGAAGTACAGATACGCTGTGTTAACACCATCGATGGATATACCATAGTCTTTGTTGACGTAATCAAGGATCGTTCCCAAGTGATTAATATTCCACTCCTTCACATCAGGATCAGTCAACGAACCAGACACGTCGGCGCCGTATATAGGCGCGACGTACGTTATATTCTTCCAATACTTCCTCTCCAGGTCTTCGTAATCGAAATGCCGCGGTGTATTATAACGCTCCGAATTAGCTAGTTTACTATACTCCTTGACTGTCATAAACTTCTTCTGTATATTAATTTGCTGATAAAGGCCTTGCTTGCCGGTGACCACCTGGCAGATCGGCGCAGGGATCGTAAGGTTTAGGTTGTCCAGGTTGTACCCCCCTTTCCTCGGAACCCATTCTGGAGGCGGAATCACTTTAGCCAGGCCAGCTTTATGCGCCCCTTTGCTTTCCATGTACTCCACATACTTAGTAAAATCCTTGAACTCCTCGTAAGTGGGTCTGAACACCTGTATGCGCGGGGTGCCCCGCGAAATGTTGCTGACCATTCTCCAATCAATTTACGAATCTAAAAATCACAAACATGAATCAGAACCAAACTCCATTTACTGGAACCCCTCCGAACTCCACCCGACATCACTCTATGACATAAACAACGATCACTGTCTCTGCGTAACACAGAATTCCTCTCAAAAAGCATAACGTACCAGCTAGAATCATTCACAGAATAATCGCATAAAAACTGACGGCAATGCGCGCAGACATCGCAGAGCATAAATAAGATTGCGGCGGGGGATAGTGACAGATAATGATAAACACCGAATCAAAACATACAGTGCGTCCGCGGCACGCGAGATAATCCCTTGATGGGGAAATAAATGCTTGTGTACGAACGCAGTAAAAATCACGGCGGAGATCGCGATGGTGATCGGAACGAGGAGGAGCCGCACGTAAGTTTCGTGTTTACGCGAGTGTAGCATTTAAAAGACAGGAGGGTGAGTGCCAGGCGGCGATGTTTTTGGAACGATAGCATGCCGGAGGTGCATAAACAAAATGGATGGATGCCTATTGTCAAGAAATTCCTCTGAAAATAAACCGACGGGCATATCGGCGTTACTTTTCCGCGTAGGGTTTGGCAAGTGCCGGGGAAACGGATGGATCGCCGCGAAGGGCGAGTTTTATCACATGTTTATCTCGTCGATAAGATTCTCGCCGCGGAAACGATGGCTGGTTCAGCGGAGTCTCGTGCTGGCACTAATATTGACCGACACGCAAAACTGTCGCCCTCGGGCACGCACAAACCGCGTCGCACTTCCTCCCGCAGTTACTGCGCGCTACTTACGCCGAAATTAGTCGCGAGAATCACCTTTCCTGTATAAACACCATTCTCATCCGGATATTATGGTGGATTCTGTGATTTGACACATTCACCGATGCGCCCCGCGCGTCTCATAAGACCAATAAAGATGGCGTGCTAAGGTTTATCAGTCTTTAGACGCCGGAGACAGCGCGCGTGCGCGCGACGCGGCAGATTCGAATTCCTGCATTTTGTCACGTACGTGCGATTTCGTGGAAATTTTCGGAGACACTGTGAGTGGGAAGCGTTCCCATGGCAGCGATGGTGTTCATCGCGGGTGGTTTTAATTGTAGATGTTACGGGATTCGGGATTCCAGAAATGGAGGGAAAGATGCAGCGCACTCCGCTCGCGAGGAATTTTTAAATTTATTTTTCTTTCGGTAGCGCGATAGAACGTGAAAAACTGAACGACTTTTGTATTGGAAGTTTTGTTCTATCTCGCGCCGTTAAAAAGTTATATTAAAAAAAACGAAACGACGCGGTGACTTTAGGGGCTGATCTCACCCCTTCGAAGTGGATTTCCGTGAAATAGAATAATTGCTTCTTGCATGAGCTGTGATACTCTACGTTCACGCGAAGTTTCATGAAAATCAGAAATTTCTGGTTGAACAATTTTCCTTGTTGGTAGTGTAATTATAGGAATTGGAGAAATGGATAACGTTTGAGGTGTGTGGTTAGTGATTGCCCGCGTGAAATGATAGGTTTTATGAGTATGTACTTAAAGTATCAGTTAAGGTAGCAGTCTTCATGAGTTTGTTTCGATATGATGTTGTAAATATAAATTTGCAGATTCAACGATTCATGTAATTCAGAGTTGTTGTGATTATTACAATCTGTTCCTATGACTGTTAAAAACTATTTAAAACTTCTGTTATCAGGCTTATGGTAATTTACTGTGATCGGAGCGCTGCTCTGAGTGATTTACGCGAAACTGTTATTCTAGTACTTAAATGGTACAAAGGCGCGTGTTGAATCATCGACGAAGTATAGGATAGACCTATCACCTTATGGATGTGCGTGTCGCCACCCAAACTGTTACCGACCCATAATTTGAGGACTGAATTTAGCGGCCTCTACTCATGCACAGCGTCCAACTCGGCAACTACTCTGAAATGTGTGTTGCGTGTTTGTATACGCGTGCTTGTTTAAAATGTGAGTTTGACACAGGCTTTCGCTACGCTACGCTTTGACTCGATTTGTCAACGACTCATGCGGATTTTTCTACGAAAATCCATTTCGGGGAGCAAGACACTACGGCGCTCAAAAATGATATTTCTTCACAGCTCGTACAAGCTATAAATTGCAAGATGACAAATTGTTTTGTCGGGAGATTCTTAGCTTTCGCATATCCCTCGAAAGTTACGCAAGTGCATATTTGCGATAGATTATGCCACTATGGCCCATGTAAAGAGTGCGATAGGCTAAATTTAAGGGTAGAGCCCCGAGCGGGGAACTCCCGTTAATGGGGGGGGGGGGGGGGCTGGATGAATGGCGGTCGCGTATTAGTGTGTTGTCTGTGCAACTGCAATGCGTGAGTGTATCGAGCAGCTCGAGATCTCTCGCGACGGCGAATCCCTGTCCGTTTGTCAATCCTTTTCTATCTCTTTAATGGGATACTTAGAATCTGTTTGTCACTCGAAAGCAATGCAAGCGTACCTCTAAAATATGCAAAAGAAATCGTAATCGTATATACGCAGAGAGATCGACGAGAACCTCCCCTCTATTTCTCTCACGCGTGTATGTTAATCCTTTGGACATTAAAGTAAAGTCTTTTGAAAGAATTTTAGTAGCCTTTTACCGTATATTGCAATTACAGTCCGAAGGATTAATTTACCGAAGCATAGTCTGTTATGCTTCCTTTGAGTGGTGTATGTGTGTGCTGCGAAACTTAGAAAACTTGGACAGGCAAGTCTAGTTTTAAGCGTTCCATCGAAAAATTCGCTGGGGGATTCACCGAGGGATTCACCGAAGGGGTTCTCTGGTGAATTCTTTAACCCTTATGTGATCAACCAAAAGTTTCACGGTTGTTGCGCAACCGGGGCACCCGGGTACCTCATGTTCCGATACATCTCAAATACAGCGATAATTTTACTTTCCTACTTCTTCGAAACACTATTTGAGTGGATAAATTACTCGAAACTACAACATAATTGAAACTTTATTATTTAAAATCTTTTTTTTTAAATTTTTTTTTGAAAAACGTATATCGGGGCAAAAGACGTTAAAAAATGGGGATCCGGAGCGGTTTTGCGATATTTTTACCAGAACATAAAAAATTACTCAAGGAAACATAGAAATGGGTACCCAGGTACCCGGTTGATCACATAAGGGTTAAGAGATTCACTCAGAATTTCGATTCAACAAAAATTGCGGATGAAATTAGATGTGAGACTGCTTTTTTTTCATATTAAAATTCGGAATTATTGTGCGAACACAGAGGCTGCTGTTCTTCCGTCTTGTGATTAGGCATCGTTAAGCGCCCATAGTGGAAGCCGTTTCTGTTTTCATTAAAATTAAAAAGTATAAGTCACCCAAAAATTTTTTGAATATCTGAATTGCGTACGGTACCAAAAACAGTTTACCTTCCCTTAAATACAAGAACCAACTGCACCGTGGTGAAAAACGTTGAAAATTTGTAACGACATGCACACACTGATGAACACTTTCGTACTGAATGCGTATGCAAAAGAAAAATTCGGTACCTCAAAAATGCTTCTTCACATTCCACATTTATTGGGACCGGGCCCAAGAGTTCCAACATGTGACCGCACACGTCACCGGTGTCCACGGGAAAGAACCTGATAGCTATTAGCAGGGTGGCGGGGAAACTACCTGCAGCGGTAGTAGGATTAGAGTGGGGTCTACTACTAATTAGAGTGGGGTGAAGTGAAGCCAAGTGAGGCCGCAGGCAACCAGCGTTGCCGGGGACTCGTTGAGGATGCTGATTGGCTGCGGCCTCACTTGGCTTGGCTTGGCGCTGGCGTCGGTGAATTTTCCTCTTGGCGTTGATTGGTTCAGACGTCGGTAATAGACCCCACTCTAATCCTACAACCGTTGCAGGTTGTTTCCTCGCCACCCTGGCTATTAGCTACCCTATATTGCGCATGCCCGCGACGAGCTGTGACGTCAAACCAATCAACACCAAGCTGGTAAACGAACCGAATCGACGCCAGCGCCAAGCGAGTGAGGCCACGCATTCCAGTCGTGCTTGTATTAACCTTTCAAACGCTCGGCTTCGCGTTCAAGCCGTTCGTTTCCCTTGGAGCTGGCGTCGATTCGGTTCGTTTACCAGCTTGGCGTTGATTGGTTTGACGTCACGGTTCGTCGCGGGCATGCGCAATAGAAGGTAGCTAATAGCTATCAGGCCCTTTCCCGTGGACACTGATGACGTCACCCGCACGTTTTCTGGAACTTGTCTAAATACAAATTCTCTGTTTCAGTAATAGTGTTGGTGTGCCCGTAGTGCGATCGTAGAGTCAGTGTTTTTGCGCAAGTAAAACTAGTCGGGAGCTCCGGTGCTCTAATAGTCTTTTCACCGCGAAAGTAGAGTCATGCACGAGTTCAACTGGAGCTGCTGGGCTGAGGAGTAAAGGGGTGCTGAGCTGAGAGGTGCTGGTCCGAGGGTTGCTAGTCACAGGGATTGCTGGTCAGGGGTTCGAGTGTGCAGAGATTAGTAGTATTAGAGAGATTAGACAGTACTCTTGACGACAGCGAACGTTAAGTCACTTTATAATTATTTGAATGTGGGTGCACGCAGTAGAACAAAATGGTTTTTGTAGAAAACGTAGCGTAGCTAGCTCTTTCGATTCTGGCCATTCCAACACAAATGCACGACATGCAGGGGCCCATTTCACCTGGACGGTATTCGTTTTGGGAACACTTATGCAATATTTCGCGAGTATGGTTTAGGGCGTCTAGGCAGTAGCCTCGAAGATACGATAAAATATTTATCCTTTATCAGAATCCCATCACATCCCATCCTCCCCCGATGGAAGAATACTCACCACCTTCTCGTGGTTTCCATTGAACAATGGCAACTTAAATGTTTCAAACAATAAGTGCCATCGGCAGAGGGTGAGTTTCCAGTAACTATTAACGGTATTAAACCTTGCAGCGGTCCTCATTAATACCCTATATAAAAGTAGCAGGTATAGCCGCTTGGCCGCTGCGAGTACCGCACGGCCCGAACGACCAGTCGAGCCGGTGTGATTTCACGCAGCGTTACATTCAATTAATTTTCATTTGGCCAATTTTAAAACGTCCACGATTTTCGAAACGTGTCCGTAAAGAGGAAAAACGGGGCTTTATCCTCATATTTTTTCCAAATTTTTAAAACTTGCCTTCACCTATAAAATTGCATTTGTTAAGAACAATTGCTAAATAAATGGTCAAATATTCGTTTTTATTAAGTGAAATAATTTTTATTAGGTACTCTTATATCTCCACTGTAAGCACCCAAAAGGTCATTGTTATCAGTTTATTAGTTCCAGAGTTATAATTTTTGGAAAAATAGTAAACACTATATTTCAAAGAGCTGTAACATCCACAATTTTTGACATTTCGAAAAATCCTTGATATGTTTATATACCCCTAAAGACTACAACATATCCAACTTGCACTAAAATCCGAAAAGTGTCGGACTTCGCGTGGAATGACCCATTCTGTACTTGCATGCGATAGTAGACACGAGTGCCTTGTATTCATGGGTAGTAATCTTTGTGCATGTATTTTGGAAGGGTAACCATCCTACCTAATTGCACGCAGTGCAGTTTGTTAAGATACGCATCCTACAAAATGCATGCAAAAAGACTATGCCCAACGAATCCATTCCGGGATCAAGGAATGTGAAATAATTGAAATGGCGCGTTTAAAATACAAGAGCGCCAAAAGTTGCTGCTCATTTTTCGAATTAGAGCCACCCCTATATACCCCGCGGCGTGTATACACATATTAACCCTTTGGACTTTAAATTAAACTTTTTTGAAAGAATACAGTACCCTTTTCCCTCTAATATTGCAACCAATGTTCAAAGGGTTAATATATTTTTAAGAGATATTTCGGGAATCATTTGGGAGTCGCCGAGGGATTCGTGCGTTTAGATTTAAGTTAGAGAATTGCAAAAACCTATGTACGTACAGGGAGATAGACGATAATCGGAAGTTTATCTCTCTTTCGCGTCCGCGGATTTTTTTAAATAGTAGAGTGAGATAGTGGATTGTCGATTCTCTCATTGCTTGCAATGCGCTTTCCCCTTTCCTAATGCCCAGTACGAAATCGCCAATGGATTAGTGGCCCATGGCGCAAACGCAGGCCCAACACGGCCCTAAAATGAAGGTCGTGGGGCACATTTGCCGCCCCAACCTGCTAGAGTATCGCTTGCATCCCTCGATTTTCCCTCAGGTGCAACCTCCACGCGGTGAGACCTGGTAATCGATGAGAACCGAGCCGATGGCTGCGATTGTCAAACATTCTACTTACCTCGTTAGTCGGATATAGGGTGGATGTACCAGTAACTGAACACGTACCAGTGAATGGACATTTTTTATTAAAAGTAATCGAATAAGTAATTAAAATAAGCAACTAATTAATTAGAGACCTCTTCTAATTTCTTGCTTCATATCCAAACAATTTTTCCAACACGTGGAATTAATCGCGCTGCAAAGATAATTTTATAAAAGTGTTCATTCATTAGCCTTAAGTGTTCATTTATTGGTGCGTTTACCCTAAGAATTTCTTTTACTTGCAATACTATGGTGGAATGTAAGAGTAAAACAGGGTGAATGTACCAGTAAATGAACACGTACCAGTGAATGCACATTTTTTATTACAATGAGTAAAATAAATTATTAAAGTAAGTAACTAATTAATTAGAGACTTCTTTTCATCTCTTGCTTCATATCCAAGCAATTTTTGCAGCACGAGGAATCAATCGCGCTGCAAAGATAATTTTATAAAAGTGTTCATTCATTAGCCTTAAGTGTTCATTTACTGGTGCGTTTACCCTATGTAAATTTTGTAAATCGCGGATTCCAAGTGATCCAAGTTTAACCCGTGTTGAATTCTAATTCCTACTACGCGTAGCGTTACAATCTTATTTTAGACTGAGTCGATAACGTTGGGTGTGACATGAAAATGGTAAGAGGGCTCGCGAGCCCCCCGAGCGTGTGACAAAAAATTACATCGCGTGATGGGTCTATCCTATACTTCGTCAATAGTTGAATGTATTAAAATAACAATGCGGGAGATCGACGAATTCAAATGTTTAATCACAAAGAACGTATAGAATAGATTTTAAAAAATTGCTATGCAACAACGCAAACGAGAATCGATCTGGATCCAGTGTTTGCATACAATTTACACTGTGAACTCATCGTTATTGTTTCTCCCTTTATTTACTTTACCGACTTCACTGATTCACTTGAATTAGTTCCCGGAATCTCCGATATTAAATACAGAGTGCGCGTCGAAAGCACCGATTTTTTGCAAAGCTGGTATTTCAGTCGTGTGACACGAACTCAAAACATTATGTATGTAGATTTATCCCACATCTCGTCTGCGGTTTAATTCGATATTAATTGACACGTAAATACATCGCAGTCTGCTGTCTGAACTAATAATATAGAATTTGATGTTAATCAAGCACATTTACACTCAATATTCCCGAACATAATTACGTGCCTTGATAAGTTACATTCAACGTTCAATCTTACCCTACGCCTATCGAACTAAGAGCACTGTGTCCACTGTAACATTATACCATAAAAAAAGTTCCCCTGCGGGCAACCTTGCCGAGCTGGCAACGATTACAACGAGTTTGCGACATATAAAAGCAGCACACTTTGCTCAAACGTCTACCGCGTGAAATCAACGAGAAACAATATCCACCAAACCACAAAGGCATCTACAAACGAAAACGAACCAGAAAATGGCAATTTCATTTTCACCTATCAATCCCCAATTAATCTCATCCTACGGTGCGTTTATTCGATGGATGGGCGTCCATATTTCCGTGGGGGGGAGGAAGTTGTCTTTTGAGAAAAAATCGCTTATTTTTCAAAATTGAGCTTTATTAAGTTTATACTAAAAAAGGGAATATACTTTAAAAAAAAAAGCAAGAGAGGTATATTTTTCTTTACCATCATCCCAAAATTGCCCCCCCCCCCCCCTGGAAAAAAATCTCCGGACGCCCCTGATTCGATGGAATCGTAAGAATTCAAAGACTAATAATGGATCACGAGCCTCGACCCTCCAAATCCCTGTGACGAAGTCGAGCAAACACGTTACAGATAAGGGGACCAGCGAGCCAACTTATCGAAAATAATCAAGGAGGCAGCCGACGCTGCTCGCCGGGTATATCAGCTGGCGCTATATGCCTCGGAGACGGCATGCGCGGACGCGAGTTCACTTTCAACATGTGTCAAGACAAGGACGCGCCAGTATAGAGCAGGAGTCGCTAATGATTCAGTCGTTGTTGAGCGCGCGAGGGTGATAGTGCCGTGGCCTTCTTTCTCCGCCTACCATTCTTCGCCTGCATGGTACTGAAAAATAATTCCATCTAGTTTCTACCGACGTGCAATTCGATCGCGCTCACTCGCGCATCACACGTGCTAAGCAGCGAAAAATCGTGATATCTAACGACGATAAACGAGACTTTCAACAAGTGTAATGAAAAGAAGAAACAAAAGACGTTTGTCGATTCGAACGGCACACCTGTTACTAATCATCGGTCGTTAAACAATCGTTCGATAGGCGTATAAATTCCTGCGAGTGTATCGACAGTATTTTTTAACGCGGATGATCGCCATCCCCCCGCTCTTCCCCCTCTGTCTTCCGTTTTAGCAACAGTGTGAAATGTTTGCGCCACACGTGCTCTCTGGCTGCGTGTGGCTGGCGGAGGGAAAGAAAACGTTGCCGCGTTCAAGATTCACCGATAGAAGTGTTTCTTCGTATCTTGGTTGAATAATGATGCAGTCTACTTCGTTTCATTGTCTTCGATCCGCGCGAGATCGTGAAAACAGATTGTCCTGTGTTGTTCTTTTTAATTTCGAGATAACCAGGCGTTAATCGTCGGTTTGCGACAGATAACTCAGTGGTGCTGAATTACTGTGCTTCTGTCGGCGTTCATTTTCGAAGTACTAGTGCATTCTAGCGGGTCGATTCCGTTTTCGCTTCTCGATGTCGATGTCGGTTCGATCCTTCCCTTATCGACGTCGATTACTACATTTTTGTCGAAAAATCGCTGTGCAAGTTGAAACTCTAATCTGTGGTTAGCGAGGGGGACTTATTTGCGGTAACTGATTTGAGAACAATGTCGTCCGCGACGCTGCTTGGTCTACGGGTCGACGTTTTCTCGTTGATAAAAGAATTTCGTTCGGAACTGTCTGACTCGTGTTTGTCGTAATTGAATATTCCGTGTACTTAGATAAGTATGTGCTTTGATACGGAGCAGATAAAACGCGGGTGATTCTGAAATAAAAATGTATTTGACCCATGAGCACGCTGAGAATGCAATTTTCAATTTAGATTCTGATTTTATAAAAAAAAATCGATTTATTTGTTTCTGATAATAGTCATTCATCTGGACTTTTAGGCGACAGATAAACATATGAACTTTCTGCTTCATATATTAAAATTTATATCCCGTCACGTTAAATGCGTTATTTAAACTGAACTGAAAATGTATGGAACGCGTAATATTTCTTTTCGTGTTGACCGACATCAGTCAGTGTAAAACTAATTGGCTGCCCTGGGTAGCCGGGGGTTACCCCCACCACGTCGCGCAGTTGACTTCACTCCGTGATTCATTTTCATTATCTGTCCCAATCGATATCGATAAATATGCTGAAAGCGACTAACGTTCATCCCCAAAATTCTCGGTTCGTCGGCGATATTGCATCGCTTACGCTTTCCCTCGGTGAGTCAATCGAGTTAATAAAGCTCTATCACTTACATTCCAACGTGAACAGTTATAAACCACGATGAATTGAATGCAGTGATCCCCCAACATACGCCCACAATTTCGCACTAACTACGTCGTCTACATCCGCGATTGGCATTTCTACACTGTGTAGAATCTGTACGCGTATAATACACGTAATAGATGCATACGTTTTCATAGTTAATTCTGAACGCGTGCACGTTGAAAAGTATTACGACACCTACTCTGCGTGGTATAATTGTGAGAAACGTTGGGAAATCGTAGAAGTCTAACAAACTTTACTTTATTCGGTATTTTAAATTAAAAGCAGCAAATATTGGAGGATTTAAGGGAAAAGGCGCAGGTGGCAAAAGTTCTGGGACGCCCTGTATACACAACAGAGTTCCAAATAAATTTACGCGCGTGTGGTATGAGAATTATGGGAAACAAAAGAAATATAGTATTTAGATAAAATCATAATTTTTTGGTGGTTCTGGGCAGGAGGCCTAGGGCTGCCATTCGTCCGGGTTTCCCCGGATTTGTCCTCTTTTTTTAGGGCGTCCGGGGACGTCCGGGGGGATTTTCTATAGTGATCCGGATTTTTCGATGCTGCTCGCTCAAAAAGTCGTAAATATTTTATCCTTATTTCTTGATTGCGGTTACAGTCTATAGTTTACAGAAATTTTTGTCTTGGGATATCGTACCTAATACGAGGCAGGGAAATCCGCCACTGGTAGTGCAAAGTATTCTGTATTAAATATCCCGTTCGGTCTGAAATACAACAGGTGTCCTAATTCTAATGAACCGCAGTGTAAATGTACACCAAATTTCACGTGTATAGTCGTTTCTATTAAATAATGGAAAAGCTACCTCCTAAGCTAAAGTACGGCAGCACTTCTCCATGCATCGAGTCCCCACTCTCCGTCTCGCCTTACATTGGTTACTGAGGAACCAAGAATGTGTTAAGTTCGGTGCACCACAGTATATAGATATGAAAGTCTCGGCCATCTCAGGTCAGAGACGCGTCAGTATGTATATGCATACCGTAACAGTATCCACCACGACAGTAGGACGACACACCTCGCGCTTTTGCACGCGTGACTGTCGCAGACGACCTCTGTTTTCGCGTTTATGGTGTTGCTCACCCAGCATGACCTTTGCATGCAGCCCGCGTCGGTGGGACAAGGAACGAACTGCAGCAGCGTATGAAACTGCGTGACCATGGGCGATCTACAAGGCGACGAAGCACGCAATGCCTCTTAATCAGTCGGTCGTGAAAATCTCCGTGATGCGTGGTGCTTAATGGATCACGAACAACAGACAGTTTTCGATCGACATATTTCCTGAATACCAGGCGGGGTTCGTTCTCTATCTGTAGTATTATATAAAATTGAAGGTGCGTACTTTGAAATGCGGTTTCTCAGTGAATATGAACGAAAGGTTCTAAAGTTTTTTTATATTTCTTAAATAATGATTTTTAAATAGTAGCAAGCTTCACGCTTGCGAACTAGCACCGCGACGGGAATAAGTGGCCGAGGACTCGATCCGTTTGCAAAGGGGGTGAAAAGGGGTGAAATGTATTTCCTCGGACTCCCTGTTCCCTAATATCTCTTATGCCTGATTAGATATCGGCTTGGTTCTTACTCGCAAACATTACCCACATAAAAAGCTAAAAAACTGATTTCATGATTTTGCCCTAATCAACCCCCCAGGGGGGGTTGTGGTAAGGGGTGAAATGTATTTTCATGGAGTCCTCAATATCTCTTAAGGGGGTATACCCGTTTGAACCCTCGCAAAATGTATACATTTTGTGGATTTTTTTACAAGTCAACGGTTTGACGCAGATTTCCCGTTTTTTTATTATCTTTACCTAGTATTATGAACTACTAAAAAAAAAGTTTCAGTTAAAAAACTATTGTTTTGGGAAGTTATGCATACACATCCGAAAGTCTCTCGATTTTAGACGGCTAAACGGTGGCCCTAAAAACTCGCGCTACGTTCAACCAATTAACTTTCAATTTTGCATGCAGAATCATAATAAGATTCCACATCGTCCAACGAAGGCTTTTTTTATTCCGATTCCCCGTTTATTATTTATAAAGAAAAGAGGTGGATTTTTCTCTTAGAAAAATTTAACTTCACCTTCGATCTCTCACCATTTCTTTATTTTCCAAAATTTTCAAAATCTGCTTCGTTGGACGATAGCTACTGACATACTTTATAAGAAAATTGTATGGTTTTTGATTTCAGACACGACATACAGGTGTTTTCAGGGCCACCGTTTAGCCCTCTAAAATCGAAAGACTTTCGGATGTGTATGCATAACTTCCCAAAAACAATAGTTTTTTAACTGAAACTTTTTTTTTGAGTAGTTCATAATACTATGTAAAGATAGTAAAAAAACGGGAAATCTGCATGAAACCGTTGACTTGTAAAAAAATCCACAAAATGTATACATTTTCCGAGGGTTCAAACGGGTATACTCCCTTAAGCCCGAAGCGAAGCGCGGGGGTACTTTGCTAGTCGATTTATATAACCGTTCGAAAACACGAGTATCGTATCCGTGCGAACGATTACTATTCCTTAATCTGAAAAACAACGTCAACATCAACCCTTGAATGTTGACCGATGCGACTCGTTCCTAAGCCAGATGCTCCCCGATCTCGCGACACGCCGAGCTTCCCGAATTGCGTGCCAGCAGTGCACCAGGAAGCCGATAATAGAAACGAGAGAGATACCTATAATTCCGTCGAGAGTTCGTCGCGCTCTTTGGTGGACCGTACCGCTGGCTCGACAGTCGCGAACGACTTGCCCGAAGCCCTAGCAATTCTTTCGCACAACCAGTCCCCCTTTCAGCTTGGAACCTTACCGTTCACGTTACTTTCGTCCGGTTGATTTCAACGCGAGGCACGCCGCGACGTTGTTTCATTGAGCATTCAGATTTTGCGCGGCACCTTCGGTCATCGGATTTGCAATGCAAATGGGACGAGGAGGATAGTACACCTCTCACATTGGGAATAATGTTAGCATCACTCGATTGTTCGCCAGGTCCCGTGGCACGTGCGTCGATGTGCAGTGCGCGTTGACACCGAGCGAGCAAGCTGCTATTGCGGCGGAATGTCGCGCGAGCGAATTACGGGATAAATAACGAGTTCTGCTATATAAATTCTGTTTGCCTCGAGCAGACCTTTGCTCCGCGAACGGCCGGCCACGTGTTCTATCGGTTAAGAAACGCGGCACCAAGCTCTCTCTGCTCGACGCCTTCTTCTCTCTCCTTCTTGTGCCCGGTTATCGGAAACTCTCACACGCGTCTCCTTGTGTTCAGTGCTGACGGACCCGACGGCCGTTCGGGAACGACAGTGAAAGCGCCGCGCTGGTTGCTCGAATGTAAGGGGCCCGAAGAAAACGGAGGGAAATGGGCACGAAAGTACTGATCGAGATGCAACAGCAGGTGAGGCCTACCTCGGAGAACCCGCCGACCAGTACGAAACAGTTGGACGACCCGATGGACGTCGACAACTCGATATTTCTAGTCTTCGAGGATGTCTCATACAGCGCCCGCCCGTGGATCCTCTCCAGAGGTGAGATTTAATAATAATAACTAAATATTCACTTTACATGAAAGTTCCATTCAAGATCACTGGTGTCGATAACGCAGATCTCTGCTCGTTATTGAAATAGAAGAGGCCGATTGTTTGTTAGAACTCGTTGGCCGAGTTCCCTTATCGTTGCACGTCACTTTGTTTGAAAGTTCCTCCGCGCTAGCCGAGGAACCGATCAAACGGTATCGCGAATTATAAACCCTCGACGGATGAACGTTTACGGTAACGCTGAATGGAGCGAGTAGTTTATTCCGATACGAGTTTAATGAACTGCGAGAATAGTTTCACGCGATACCATCTGACATTGAAACAAGTGGAGCATCGATCTCAATAAGTTTATCTATAAATGTAATTGTCATGTAACGCTAGAATCAACTCGAATATTCAGTGAGTGGGTTGTCAGCGGTTGAAGTGCAGGCGTCAGATTTGCCCACAATGGCTGCGTTCAGCGGGCTCAACCGTTGAGTAGCACTCACCAGGGATTGGCAGAAATGTCGTGCCGCAAGAAATTTCCGCCAATCCCTGGTGAGTGCTACTCAACGGTTGAGTCCGCTGAACGCAGCCATTGACAAGCGTTGAACTTGCCAATAAAATATGTCCTCAATAAATTATCTATCGTTGCATGTCCCCTTGACGTGTATCGCGTTAACTACTCGATACTCGAAACAAACTGTACTTACGTTCTAAATGGGGCGACTTTCGGTGAGTTAATTATTTTACAGATTCGTATCGTTATTTCGCTCGATCGGAACTGAACGTGAAAATTCCTGCTCAGTTTACTCGTGGTTAGGGTTGCTTCAACGCTGTCGCGATAATGCTTGGAAAATGTGAGCAATGGTAGTTATATAATCAAATACATAGTCGGAGCGATTGAATGTTGAATAGTTAAGTGCGATTAAGATCCTATGATAGATACTCCAATGGCGTTTGTTTCCAAACTACTTGTGATTAATTAATCGTTGAAGAATCGCGCGATAACGGTCCTGGAGCCTCGAGTTTGAATGCTGGGGGATTCATTTCGGTGTGTATAAATAGACCGCGCGCACAATCGCGCCTGATCGCCGTGCATGTGTCTGCGCAGCCGCGGGTATTGTCTGATACTCTTATGAGTTTATTAACCCTGAACCACGCACGGGACAAACATGGTTAGTAACCCCTTTAAAAATATAATGGATCGCTGTGCGCCGCCTGCGACAAATTCAATGAGACTCTTTATGACTTTTTAAGCCTTTATCTTGAAAGCAAACGAAGATCAATCTTCTGTGGTAAATACGGGGGCAATCTTTTCAGAAGTGGCCATTCACGTTTCAATATTAAGTTCGCATGCCACATCTGCCTTTCTCCGCCAATCCACTTACGTGCTCGTCACGTTACGTGCTCGGCGCGTTTTCACGTCGAGGCCTTGAAAGCGTGGAAAATAGTAGAGTACTGATAGTGCTGTAAGGCCGCGTCCAGATCTGAACCGAACGCCGAACCGAACGCCACTTGAGACTCCCTAATGCCCCGTTCCTACGTGTGGAACGTATATTTCTAGCGATATGCGCCAGTTTAGACAGTCTCGTGGCTCGCGACAGCTAAAGATTGAAGGACAGAGAGTGTTTAGAGTAGTGCAGACGAAAGGTTTGCCTGCCATATGACACCGAGGAAGGGACCTCGGGACCCTCCACCAAAGGAAAGTCAGGCTCTGTCTACAATTTGAAAGAAAGACCGGTTCGGGCGAGGGTCCTGATAAGCGTCACTTTATTAGGCGCAAACTACAGTAAATACTAGGGTGGTCGCAAGACATAGGGGGAATTTTTTTTTCCGTCGTATCTTCGACGGCACCCCCCAAAAAGTTGCCAATTGGTATAAAAATGAGATTTTGAAAGTTTCAGCTCGATCGGATAAAGCTAAGACCTGCCTCATCAGCCCTAAAGTATTGAAAAACAGCTATTTTTCTTAAAAAATCGGGGTTTTTCCGCTATAAAATTAGAACGCTTTATGTTAGGAACGTGTTTCTTGTTTAGTTTTGTAGAGAATGTTCCTGGCTTCAATTTTCATTCGTACAACTTGTTTGACAAACGTACAGATAGGAAGATATTTGGCTTTTTCGTGGGCCAGGCCCAGGAAATCGACTTTTTCAAGATGTAAAAATTCGCTCGAGTTGATAATTTGTTTTTTTAAATGTTCTTCTACTACTTTTTAGTTATTTAGTATCAAAGAGTTCAAGTAAGATACTTTTAAAAAATAGATTTTCCATGAGGTAGGTAAAAGGAAAGAGTGGGATAAAGGGGGGGTGATGAAAGAAAATATTGACATATATCAAACCATATTGATTTTGAAACATTGAACTTAGTAGTAACATCAGAACAGGTTTTATCTAAATTAATTATTAATTATAAATTGTAATAATATGTAAATTAATAATAGTAGGTAGGTAGTTTGAATTGGCAGATTTGACAGATTGAGTCGTTGGAATCAAGTAGGTGGTAGAGGTTTTGAGAGGGTAGATTTCAATGTGTCGGGGTATAATTTTCGACATTCAGCAACTACAGTAAATACTCGTTAGCAGCCCGACGAACGGGGCTGGCGGCGCGACTGGACACTATTCCGCGCGGCCACTGGCGCGAGTGAGAAAACCCAATGAGCGAGCGAGAGGAAACGAAAGGGTCGACACGAAGTTGCCGTCGGCTACGAAATGGTGGGGATAGTCGCCGGGCTGCTAACGCGTGGTAGAAACGGGCTCCTAACAAGGATTTACTGTACTTCCCCTACCCCGGTTTATAGATAATCCCCGGGCCCCACTGTAGTACGAGGACCCACACGTACCGTTCTCTACCGCTGGCTCGCGGGACAATACGGTCATAAACCACGACCCTCTCGGAACGCTTTGGCCAATCACCGTGATTAATTTTTGGGAATCAGGTATGGCAGACAAGGCAGCCCGTACAGTTATATTTATGTATTTGATTTTTCTTCCTGGGCCCCCCCGCAAGACATCTTGCCAGTTTGGAAAGTAGAAAGGTCGTGAAATCGGTATCATGTTGAAACAAACATAGGGTAAACTCGAATAAATCCGTGGTACAGGTTATTCCGTGATACTTCCGTGAGTCCCGTAGACATTTCGAACCGTAGGCGTAGGTACATTGGAAAGGTCTGTGGGACACTCTTCGTTTATTACCACCTTGTCTTGCTTGTTTAAACTACTTGACACCCCCAATTGTAAGGACGACAACAAGTCATGGTGGCGTGAGAGACAGGGATGCACCACTGGTGCAATTAAATTCACATGCCACATCTGCCTTTCTCCGTCAATCCACTTACATGCTCGTCGCGTCACGTCTTTGTATTGTAAAGAGTGTGTTTTTTTTTTGTAATTCGTCCGCTGGCACGGGCGCGTTTTAACGCCGAGGCCTTGAAAGCGTGGAAAATAGTATAGTACTGATCGTGCTGTAACGTTTAGCTGTTTTTCTTTTGGTGAAATGTGAGCCGTCTTTGTTTTAATTGCGATTTATTATCGAACAATTTTCGTGATTCTCGGGCGTATTTGCGAACAATTGTGGAAGCAACGAATTGGATCGCATGATCGTATGGAATCGGGACGAGGTGAGCCACGAGATCATGAATTATCACGGACCCTCATTAGCAGCTTCATGGTTAATAATTGGGTGGAGAAGTTGCGTCATTTTGCGTGACAATTGTTCACTGCGTTCTCTGTAAAAATGTTTCAATTACAATACTCGTGGTGTTGTTGAAATTCAGATGTCCCTAGGTTGTGACAAAGGAGAATCAGTATCGTTATGAATATAGGAAGCAATAGTGAGATCTCCAATGCGCATGTCCAAAGAAGAAATGGAAAAAGGGGTTGGAGTCTTTCGTATTCGCTTTTGCGGGGATAGTAGTGACTAGATTCGAGGTTTAACGAGCGATCTAGTATCGAACATTACTATAAAGTGGGCAATAGATTTCTCAACCGCATTTTTTAAAAATTTCGCTATTGCTTTGAACATAACTATATATTTTTCCTCAATTCAATCAGGGGCGGATCTGTGTATAGCCTAAGTAGGCTGTAAATTTTGGGTAGCAACAAATTTGGGGAGCATCAAATTTTGGGGAACGACAAATTTTAGATGGCGGCAGATTTTGAAGGGCGGGAAATTTGAAGCGAAAGAAATTGGAAAAGGTTTAAACACAGAGTTTCGAAATTGTCTCGACTCTTTTAAATTAAAATATTTGATGATATCTCGTGAAAAGTGTGCGGTACACACTTGTTAGCCTAGGGGCGCCAAATCGTCAAATCCGCCCCAGGGTTCACTGTGTGCTAATACTAGTAATTGCAACCCATCGTTCCTAATAAAGTAGAAAAGGGGAACTAATTAGCACTTGAATTATTTCACGCTTGATTGGACCTTGACTCGATTCGATTCCAAACAAATTGCAAATTTGAACAACCTCGAGCGCTGTTCGTTCCCATCACTACCATCGCTATTCATTGCTAGGCGTTAAACCTGAAAGTAACATTTAAATTTTAGAGAGTCAAAAAGCGATTTCCATCAGGCTTCTCTACTAAAATGGAATATCAGAATGTATTATACGATTCCAATCAGGCGACGTAGAAATTGCGAGCTTTCACTCGTTGCTCCAGCGCGAATTATTTATTTTCTTTCTTTGCAAGCTATCGTCTATTAATTTCATCCCGCATGTTTCTCTAGAAAGTCCGCGTGAATGTTTGTTTTAGCGAAGACGGAGCTGCTGTCAAAGCTGAGCGGCGAATTCAGAGCAGGCGAACTCACGGCGATCATGGGACTCTCGGGCGCTGGCAAGTCAACGCTCATGGACATCTTGGCTGGCTTCACGTTAGTAGATCACTAATGGCGATCAAAAGACAGTTGGAAACTCGTATTTTTTATAATTTGCGTGACTAATTTAATGTGATGCTTTAGGTATTATGTTGGTACCACTTTCTGGCCACCCTCCAATTTAGGGGATATAATTTTTAAACCAGGAACGACACAGTGGAGTCATCGGTGACCCAAGAAAATTTGAATGTTCCCTACTAACGTGTCAATAGACGGTAGAATATCAAGCTTTCTTGGAGTAAACGAAAACCATGCGCTGTAAATATTTGCTTTAAAGATACCTAAACAGAAACTTTATACCAGAAAATTTTTTCGGAAACGTTAAACAGTGGCGGATTCAGGAGCCTTTCTTCGAGGGGGCGAAATATGTAAAAGTACATACCTAAGTACAGTTTTGAAGCTTCTTTTACAAGATTTAAAATTTGCTTGTAATTTATATTTTAATATCTCTATTTGATACTATAGCCTAAATAATTAAATTCACATTAGTTATTTACACAGAATAGTACACAATGTCATAATATTTTTCTATTTTATTACTCTTGAGAGGGAGGCGAACGCCCCCTCTGGATCCACCCTTGACGTTAAGTGAATTTTGAAAGCTCCAAATTCTAATTTTGGGTGTCTCCAGAGTGTTACTTACGCTCTAAAAGTATCAACGTCGTTAAGATGTAATTCTTTGTAATGTAACTATCTTATTTCTCTTATCATTCACAGTTCAAACTTCTCTGTGACCACTACTTTACGTCAATCTCTCCCCCTTTACGACACTTGTCTATCATACGCAAGAATAAAAATAAACAGACCTGATTGCAGAAAGTAGCTCGATCGAGTCAGTTTTCTCAATTCACTTAACCGATCGAGTTACTTAAATATTCCAATCACGATACCTGATGGTACACTCGGGAAGCAGAGTTCTGCTACGAAGTCCACCTTCGAGTTCTCAGAAATACATAAATTCAAACGACAAAAATTCTCCTGTAATCGCAGGACTATAATTGCTGACAATTTCAACACACAGCGTCCGTGTGCGGAATTCTTCTAATCGTATCCCTTAACCATAGTCGCCGAACGCCCATGGGCGTTTCCCGCGTGTATAAAAGTTCAATTTCCCGGCATTTCGACTTTAGATGTGCCAATCGCGAGGCTGCATTGTTATACTCGGGGAAAAAAGTTGTACTATCAAAAGTGCCTTCGATTGCACGAAGATTAAATGGAACCTTGGAGATTTCCTTGCAATCCCCACAGTATCATTGGATGATACAGCGGCGGATTTAATTAAACACCTGCATTTTCCTAAAGGCTCAAGCTGCAGGTGTCCCCTGGAAGTGATACCGTCGAGCAGTACCTAATCCGGCTGCACGATTGCGCGTCTCGACGAATACTAACATCGCGCGATATTATTACAAATAATAATACTCTGTCCTGCGATCCACTCCTGCAAATATTTATACCGCATCGTTGCATTAGCGAGGCTCGCTCGATTATTACATTACGCTCCATTACTTCATTGTAGTAATTCGCCGGCTGGATAATCGCGGATTCAATCGTTCATTTAAAGTAATTCAACGGAGGATGTCGCAGCTTCCGGCGAACGAAAGATGAGGATTAAAAACAGAGCTGTTTTATTCAAAATTATAGGACAAGTGCGATTTCTCCTTCTTCGCGAGCCGATGGAAATTTATAATGTAGGAATTAGGACCTGTATTCTCGCGGAGGAAATATTGTAAAGTTTCATTTTTTCTCATCTACGGTTTCGATGCACAATCATTTAAATAAGTAATGAGGAAATCTCCCCAATAGTAACTCTTTTTTCTATCATACTTTGCAATTTTGTAGTACTCGTCGAGCATTTAAACGTACGTGGTTGGTAGTTTATGAGATGCTAGCTGAAATGCCCGGTGTCACTCGGGTTAATGCCAGTTTTAAATTAAAAGCGAGAGTATTAAGCCGGGAATCCACCGAGAAGCTAAGCTATGCTAAGCTATGCTATGTTTTAGCTTAGCTTTTGATGGAAACGGTTCCATAAGAATGCATTGAAGCTAATTTTTTTAAAACATAGCATGGCATAGCACAGTATTACATATTTCAGCTTAGCTTCCCGATGGATTCCCGGCTTTATAGACGCTGAAACAGTTGATAGTGTTATTAAAGTTAGCGAGAAAAGCAAAAAGAGAAAGTCTACTTTTGTTTATATCGAGTAAGTCGATCGCGAGTTATAATTAAAAACGCGCATTACAGAGCAGAGCGTAAAAGTGGTCAACGAATCCTATACAGTGACCAAATTTGAACGAAATATATAGAAGAAAAAGATAGATAGATTAAGAGTTAAAGCTGGGATGTAACGCCTCAAGTCTCATGGTCCTAAAAAAAACGGAGGCATAGATTGCGATTTACCTCGTAGAGGTAGCGATAGTAGCGTCGCTGTTTTTTGACGTTGACTGTTTTAGACCGCACTGACCCACGCAACCTGACCCACTGCTCGCCGAATTGCCATGCTTCAAACGTGTCTGACCCGACGCTTTAAATATTAATTACTAAGAAGCGAAGCCTCCACCGCGACTTTGTTATTCTTGATTTTCTCCTTAGTTTGGCAGGTAGAATCATATTCAGTTTTTACCACCTATATCTGTTCAATCGCTAGAACATTTTTACCTTTTCCGTCCCATTTTCTACCCTTTGAGTCTCAATTCCCACCTCCTCGGGAATATGTGACTTAACGAGTTCTAGAAACTACTATTTAGCGAAGTCTCATTTCAAGAATGAGAGATTACACTTGGGGGAAGCGCTTTTACTAAGTAGCACGTACTGTGTACGCAGCTGTGTACGTTAACTTTAAAGGAGGATGTACACTGCCGTTCAAAAGTTACGAAGCAGTTAAATGAAATCGTGGAAAGTCGAGTTGCGGATATTTTATTACAATCAAACGCTTATATTTGGCAAAGGGAACAAAAATATTTATCCTCAAATTTTTGCCTTAGCAAAATGACCACCTTTATTCTTAATAACTTCTAAACAAATTTTGGGCATTCTGTTTATTCTCTATCCAAATTTTCTCATTCTGTTTTAAGATACCCCCAGAGGTTTATTTGTTTAATTAAAAAATAGCACTGCTTGCAAAACATTTGAACAGTAACGTATATGGTTGCCTTGGTAAAACTGACCCAGTCCACTTTTTTCCAAAAATGAGATTTTGATCTTTAGTAAAAACCGAAACTACATTTTTTAAAGCAAAGTGGATTTGGTCAGTTTTACCAACAAGCCAATGATGTACAAAACGACGAGTTCGTAGGAAATCAGAGGTTCATCGAGATCGAACATTGCTGACCCAAAACGACCCTCGTGATCTTCGTCTTAATGAAACGTACGTCGGCATTAACTTATCAGCGGATGACGCCGAGAAAAATTCGAACCGCGATCCAAACGAAACGCATCTCGGTCGTACGCCGTCGTATCATTTGCATTTCCGTTAAATACACTCGTTGCGCGCACGATCACCATGAAAGCCTGCTGTCATTGGCTCTCGCAGTATGCAATTATCGGCGATAAACCTGCGTGACCATAGGAGATCATTTTTCTTTATCGAAGAACGATAAACGCTATTTGCGCCGCTTCGAGTTGCGACCGCGTAAACCAATATGTAATACATCGAGAAATTCAATTTTTAGCTTTTTTATGTGGTTGCGTGAAACACTGAATTTTATAAGTCAACGGGAAAAAGGAGTGGAATGGGTAAATGAGATTAGGTTTCATTGGAAGGATTTCTATTGATGGGAGGAAATTTCAGAGAATTAGAAAAAGCAGGAGAAATTCAATTTTCAGATTTTGTTCTTGCGTGAATCCTCGAATTTTACAATGAACGGAAAAAGGGGATGGAACGGGTAGGTAAATGAGTTTGGGTTTGGGTGGAAGGATTTCTATAAATGGGAGGAAGTTTCAGATAATTCGAAAAAAAGAAATTAAATTTTCAGCTTTTTTTATCTGCTTGCGTCACGCACCGAATTTTACAGTTAGCAGAAAAAGAGAAATGGAATAGGTAAAAAGTTTTAGGTTCGAATGTGGAAAGAAGTGTTTCTAGCGGAGCGAATTTTTCGAAATAATCTTTATATTAAAAGTGTAAAAATCGAGTCCGCAGTCGAGGCGTCTTTTTTATAACGCAGACTATCTACACCCACCTATTTTGGCGCAAGCAAATATGACAAAAGTGTGAAAAAAAATTTGTATTCTCAAAACACGTATTAATAGATAGGCAAAACCTCACTTTAGTAAACACATTCTTTATGGGACCAAAAAAAGTTCCAAACAGCGGTACTTTATCAGGGCGTCACAGTGAAAAGCCCCTTTAAAAGCAGAAGATTTCAGTTTTGATTTCATTGAATGGCTGATACAGGAATGATTTACTAAGATGGAGCCAATTTCAAATGTATGATACGAGGATAAAGAAGCTTCGCTGCAAGATCATCGTCCTCCATGTTACCGAGGTTAATTATAATTCTTCGACGACCTCAGATAGATGAATGATTTTTGCTCGAATTATCGAGTCGTTGCTATCGAAGTTTCTGATGTGCACTCCGTCCGCTATTCGTAAAAGATGGATGAAATGCTCAGGAGCTTACACTTTAATTATGTAATATATCCCCTTCCCTTAACACAAGGATTTCGAGTCAAATGCTGAAAATGATGCCTACCTCTGCATTTAAAAAAAGAACTAATTGTAAGCTTTCGATTCGTTCTCCTTAAATAACGGTTTGATTACTGCGATAGGAAGCCCAAATGCCTTGTAAATCGTTCCCCTGCTTCTTATCAGGGCCCTTAACTCCCAACGAGAAACCAAAGCGGGCGAATAAGGTCCACGCTCGATTAAAGATCGATTGTGCTGTGACCAGTAGACAGAGCATGCATTAATAAAAATCGAATGTGGCCGTAACTGTTTTCAGAACGAGCGGCGTTACTGGGAACATAATGGTAAACTCGAGGGCCAGGAATATCTCTGAATTCAGAAGATTGTCCGCATACATCATGCAAAACGACAATTTGCAACCGCTCTTGACGGTGCAGGAAGCGATGAATGTCGCTGCTGACCTTAAGCTTACCGACACTCATCAAATGAAGAAGCAGAAGGTACAAATAGTTCCCTTACCCTGTGTAAAATAATTCTATAATATTTCTAACATGTATGTATTTCTTTCAGATCGATCAGATTCTGGTCACAATGAACCTGGACACGAGTCGTCACACGCGTACAGGCCAACTCAGCGGTGGAGAAAGGAAAAGACTGGCCATCGCACTGGAATTGATCAACAGTCCACCTGTCCTCTTCCTCGACGAGCCGACGAGGTGAAAAGCTCGCTGGAAATCTTCTCCGAAAGCTCTTTGAACAACTCTTCAAAACTCTCTAAATTAATGACTCCCAAACTGTGGGTCGCGAAGTGTTTTCTGAAGGATCGTCACGATTATTTTTAGTTTACGATTTTTAGCACTTATTTACTTTAATATAGTTAGATTGCCATATTCTATTAATGTTGTAGCACTGATTTTTCGTAAATGGAAGGAAGGAAATAGTTACCTTTATATAGGAGGGAGGGTCGCAGGTTATTCGAATATTATAAAAGGGGATCGCGCCTCTAGAGAGGTTGGGGAACACTGCTCTAAATTTGTGCGTTTATTCTTAAGCGCTCGATGATGTAAGTACAATAGTGCAGCCTATGGGAATTTAAAGAGGGGGTAGGGGATAAAGGAACCCCGATAATATTTAGCTCGTCCGCCAAACCTATCTACTGCAGTCCACTTAAGAATAGACTCGTTCCGCGCAGGGATATCCTGTCGATTAGTTGCAAACCGACAGGGAAAGCAAATCGGTAGGGGCGTAGGTCTACCCTTAGATGAAATAGTATATAGTACTTACCAGTGGCGCACTCAGAATTTTATTTTGGGGAGCTCCGTCATTCAGGCGCTTGATACCAGAGATGGGCAAAAAATTTGTGTACGAAATTTTTATTTCAAATAATTTTTTTGCTCATCTCTGCTTGATGCAACTCCGTTCCTTTTCCCTTTTGTGCGCCACTAGTATTTACTACACCTCCACTTTTTTTCTACTAGCTATATTCACAGAAATGTATACATTTACACGTAGACACGTAAGAGCAGGATTCTGACCCAGAATCCTCTTCTTAAGCAATTCAGCTGCACTCATTGTTGGAGTGGTCTCTACTCTCTTGGTCCCACGCTGATTACGTTTTTCGGTGTGTTGCAGTGGACTGGACAGCGTCACCTCCAAATACTGCATCACGTTGCTGAAGCAGCTGGCGAAGGCGGGAAAGACGGTGATTTGCTCGGTTCATCAACCAAGCGCGTCGCTTCTAAACATGATAGACCATCTGTACGTAATGGCGGATGGGACTTGTGTGTACAACGGTAGCACGCAGAATTTAGTGCCTTATTTGAGCAGCCTCGGGCTCCAGTGCCCGACGCATTACAATCCCGCTGATTACCGTGAGTAAATGGAAGTAGGCGTGTTTCAAACGACTCGCCCTTTCACCGACCGCGTTGATCGCTTCCCTCGCGAACTCGAATGCCGCAGAGCCTCTATTGTTAAACGCACTACTACATGGATATTATTAACCAAAAGTTGTATTATAGTACCTGGGAGTCATAGCGGGGTCCTAAAAGCTGCGAGAGTCCAAAAGTTTACAGCTTTGAAGCTACATTTTATAATAATAATTACCTGTGCATAGGGCCCTGCAAACTTTACGCTGAGCTTTTTCGTGGACCGCGAGGTCTTTTAAAGCCCCGAAAAATTTACGCTGAGATTTCGTGAAGCACGGGGGCTTTTAAAGAAATATTATAATAATAAATATCTATGCATAGGACCCCGAAAAATTTACGCTGATCTTTTCGTGGAGCATGAGGGCTTTTAAAGAAATATTATAATAATATATATCTATGCATAGGACCCCGAAAAATTTACGCTAAGCTTTCCGTGGACCGTGGGGCCTTTTAAACTGCGGTGCCGGGTTCCGGAGAACGCGCTGAATCGCCTCTCATCGGTTCTGAGTTGTGGAAACCTCACCTCTCACGAAATATGCCAACCCTTTTGTTCCGATACCTCAAAGCTCTAAACTTTGGGACTCCCGCAGCTTTCATGATCTCAATACAGTAGACCTGCGGTAATTCGACAAACGTTTTGCAAGGCGGTGTCGAATGATCGAATTTGTCGGACTATAGAGTACTGCCACTGACCCCTTGTAGTCCGAACTTTTTTGAAAAGGAGTACCTTGTAATTTGACAAGTTACATACTTATAAGAATGGTAAGGCATGTCGGATTATAGGGGGTGCCGGATTACCGCGGGTCAACTGTATATCCCTTCTAGGTACTACATATACTCAAATGCGTCACCTCCACATAGAGCATCTCTGTTTCCACTGAAACTTCTGTGTCTATCAAAGTTAATCTGAAGCCTCGCAGTTAAGTCTCTCACCACCACATTTAAGTTCCCAAGCCGTCAATTTCACCCTAATGTTAATCGCAACAGTCCAGATTGAAACTTTAAGGAGCGAAGGGGTGTTACCTGCAAATCCACAGTGACGCATAATTTCAAAATTCCCATGTCTAAATAGTTACGTCTGTCTATTGAGCATAGGGCTGCCATCCGTCCGGGTTTCCCCGGATTTGTCCTCTTTTTTAGGGCGTCCAGGGGGATTTTTTGTAGTGATCCGGGTTTTTCGATGCTGCTCGCTCAAAAGGTCATAAATATTTTATCTTTATTTCTTGATTACGGTTACAGTCTATAATTGACAGCAATGTTTGTCTTGGAATGTCGTACCTAATATGAGGCAGGGAGAGCGACAACAGAACAACCCACATTAAACAAATTTTGTTTCCTATTTTATATGATTAGTAAATTCTATTGGAATACATTAATGCTACTAACTCAATTTCGAATAAAATGTGAGTTAGTCCGTTATTGCTCTCACTGTCTCATATAATAAATAGTTAAAAGTGTCCGTGTTTCAAGTGGAAATCCGCGGTTTTAATGCTCTCTATCTTAGATTAATGATTTTACGGATGCCAGCGCTATAAGCAGGATACTGGAGGTTCTGATATTGTTTTATTCGTTGGACTAGCAATTTAATGGATACAATTTTATCCTCCACAGTGCTGGAGATTTGTAACGGGGATTACGGGAAGCACATGCCAGCGTTAGTGGACGCCATCGATAATGGGAAAAATAATGCTTGGAGGTCGACGAGCAACGTAACCAGCGCCAATCGCCAGGAGGAAGTGATCGCTTTAAATGTAACGGCGTCGTTCCAAGCGCTACGACAACGCTCCCCGATGGACCATCCCGCTATCGATAAGCGTAAAAGACCCTCCAAGTACGCCACCAACTTTTGGAAACAGATGGGCGTTCTTCTCAAAAGAAACGCTATCAGACTCTCCCGGGACAAGGTATACGAAACGTTTCTGATTTTCCCGCAATTCACTGTACATCGTTTACTTGCGTCCATTGAGACAGGCATGCAGGGCTTTTGGTAACAAATAGTAAAAACTAAAATGAATGATCCTACGTGCCAAAATAAGGGCGAGGCATCGCTTCTTAATTATTAATATTTAAAGAGTCGGGTCAGTTACGCCTGAAGCATGGCAATTTTTTAGGCATTCCTGATCGGAATTTTCAAAGATTAATAACTAAAAATATCTTTATACTTGATTCTCGTATGATTACGTTACGTGGAATCACGTATTTCATCTTCTGTTGCCGAACACACTGTACAATGAAAACATTCTATTTTTACCTTGATCTTATAATTGAGAAAGATGCTCTTTTCCTGTATTCTGAGGTAAATTCACTTAAATGAGATGAATATCTAATCAGCCATAAAAACGCTGAATTTATCGTGTCGCCTGTTCCGCGCGCGGCGTTTAAATATACATAGGCTATTTGTGAACACAAATAGACGCGTCTTGTTAGTCGCGTACCGTTACATTCGATACGGAAATGTACAATAATATCGAAGTCAATTTCGCCGGAGGGGGATCGCGTATTACGGAGATGACGGTTGTTAGACAATTTACGAAGAAATATCTGAAAGAGCCTCTACAATTTTGCTCTTATCAAGTTTTAGAAGAGTTTAATAGCGCGTGGGTTTTTAATGATTCTGAAAATCGTAATTAGAAAATAAATGATAGTCGAGTAACAGTACAAGTAACAGTAAAATCTAGAGGACAGGAATAAATATTTGACGACTCGAAGATTACGAGTTTTACTAGATAAATAGACTAGTGACGACAGTCCTGAGAGGTGTTGTAAGGCAACTTAATACCTTGTTCGATCAAGAAAATATATGTAATTAAATATTGCCTAGTAATTACCGCTTGAGCTGTTCACCTTGCTGTGGACTTATATTCATCATAGTTCGCTGTGTAGTTTCTAACAAATAAACAGAATCTGCAAAAGAAACTTCTCAACAAAAATATGAATTACATAATGCACGATAATCGACAACAAACTGAGCGAAGTAGAAGCTGGCAGTGATCTTCCCATGTAAAATTCTCTACACCCGCTGTTGCGTTGTTCGCAGGTATTGACTTTCATAAGGCTCTCGATGCACTTCATAATCGCTCTGCTGGTCGGGACGCTCTATTTCAAAGTAGGCCAAGACGCGGTGTACGTGCTGGACAACTTCAACCTTCTGTTCTTCAACATAATGTTTCTCATGTTCAGCGCGTTCAGCGCGATGGTAACGACATGTAAGAACGCCATTTCAATTCCCTTGCATTATCATATCATAAATGTGAAAACACGTTTTTACTTTGACAACACCATTGACCGTTATTATCGTTTTCCAGTCCCCTCAGAGCTACCAATCATCACGCGCGAGTACTTCAATCGTTGGTACAAGTTACATTCTTTTTATCTCGCCAATAAATTGGCCGACATTCCCATTCAATTCATGGCCATTTCCCTGTATATTCTGATAGTGTATTACATGAGCGATCAACTTCTAGAACTTCGGCGATTTTGTCTGTACACGTTGATGTGTTTCGCCGTCAGCATGGTCGCCCAAACGTTCGGCCTTTTAGTGGGAACGGGAATGAAAATACAGGTTCGTGCCGCACGCAATGGGTTCTTTAATCTCATGTTATCAAGATAGTTACGGTGCATCGTTAAATACACCGTGTCCGTCTTCTTTCAGCACGGAATGATCTTCGGGCCGCTCACCATTCTTCCATTCCTGATATTCAGTGGATTCTTCGTTCAATTTAGACACGCGCATCCATACTTACGCTGGCTCTTCCACTTGTCATTTCTCAAGTACGGCTTTGAAGGCGTCATGGTCGCCATTTATGGGTAAGAAACCTTCGAGCACCCTCTCCTTTAATTTATTCGACCTGAAACGATTTTCACTTGATAAACGCTCCTTTAAGGGGAGTAGGCAGTCGAAGAATCGATTTTTTATTGCATTTTCCGAAAGTACTATTTTTTTTTTAAATAAAATGCCGCTTGGTTTATAGTAAAATTCGCAAAATTGTGGATTTGGCAGCTTAAAAATGTCAAGCGGCAACCTATAGCGTCGCCTTTACACAGAAACTTTAAACGCGTTTTTCTCGAATATTTGAAAGAGATTTATTTAGAGGAGGAATCCATATCAGAGGTTTGGTACGAAATGTTTTACACATGCTGTAATTTTTTCGAAGTCGATCTGAACCTCCATTCGTTCACAATCGGGAAAAAAATGAAAGGAAAAAATATTCGCATTTAAAGTTTCTTACTCAGAAAAGATAGTAGGGGAGACCGGGGCAGATTGTAACAAAAAAAGTTTACACAGTTTTTTCTCGAAAGTGTTTTCCTCAATCAGGAAATAATTTGCGTGATTTACTTCTTGCATATGTGGTGAATTGATTGCGTGAAAGTACGTGACAAAATATTGGACTGTTAACATCTAGCTCCATCTTAAACAAATCTGAATCTTTGTTACAATGTGCCCCAGTCCTGGGGTAAATTGTAACACATCTGTTTTACTTATTTAAATACAAATATGAACACAAATAAACGTTTCTAAAAGATATAAATGAAAACACAGATCATTATTAAACATTTGATATACACGAGTTAAACAATCATTGCTTATTCATCTGATTCTAAAAAATCTTCTTCTTCGCTTTCTTCACTTTATTCTTTATACTTTTTTTCTACTTTTTGGATTCTCGATTGTTCTGTTGTTCGTCTAGAGCATCTTTTTCCGGTGTGTTAGCAAATAGCTTGCTTTATCACCATTTGGAGTGGAGTAAGTGTAGTAACATGTTACAATTTACCCCGAGGTCGAATTTTTGCGTTTTATCTCAGCAAACGAGAAACTAAACATCAAATCACTAAAATGCGTATACATTATTATAAACCAATGTGTACTGATTCGTTTGCGACAAATAAGCAAAAATTAAAACGGTTTCTAATGACGGTTAATTGAAGTAAAAGTGCTGATACAACATTTACTTCCGTAACCTAAAAACTAAAATTCTGGGCTGTAACCACAAAATGAATACATAACGCTCATTTGTGTCACTAAAACCGACGGTGCTAATATTGTCAAGCAGCTCTCGAATGCTGTAGGTTACCAGATTAGTCGTTCAAAAGATTTTACTTATGTTACAATTTACCCCGTGTTACAACCTGCCCCGGTCTCCCCTACTTTCGGAAAATGGAATGAAAAAATCGATTTTTCGACTGCCTAGTCCCCTTAAGTTAAATGCGCCTATCGTGTAAATATTCAGGCAATCGTGGACGATACAATTGATGCTTTCCAGAAAATATCGCCATGAAAATTCGCGGGAATAGAGGGTGCAACTGCCTCGGCGTAGTAACACGCCGACACCATCCAACGCGATAACCAAGAGTTACTTCATTCTACTGATACTTAATACCCAAACTCTGTTTCCTTATTTCAGGTACAACAGACCGAAGCTCTCATGTTCGGACGTTTATTGCCACTTCGCCACCCCGGAGAAGCTATTAAGCGCCGTGGACATGACGCGCGCCGATTACTGGTTCTGCCTGCTCGTGCTGGCCTTTCTCTATGTTATTCTAGAGATTTCCACGTTCACGTTACTTAAGCTGAAGCTGGAGAAGCGCGTTTGAGATCCGCTGAACCGATCGCCATTGAGTGAGACCCGGGGGGGGAGCGAGTTTCTTGTAGTCGACTCGTGTTGTGTTCACCTCAAGTGCAAAGAGAACAGTATAAACGAATTACCACGAAAGACTGACCCTGCTTTTAATCGCGAAAACGGGAGGAACATTATCGCAAAGACTGTTCAGCAAAACGTTATCGGTTGCATTTATTGCACCCCAAAGTGGAGGGAACCACGACGGGATATTATTTACGAGGCGTCGCGGCGCTCCGAATCGCGTTACGCTAGATGGGACTCGTATCACGCGGAGAAAGAAATATTCTGTTATCTTTAGATAGCGGTATCGTGGATCGATGATCTTCGCCTGATGTCTGTGCTTCGTTCTTTCTTTTATTTTGGTTAACGCATAGCGGTAGATTTCTTTCTTTCGTACTAATTCCGCCCGCAGGTTGCCGAGAGGGAGGTGACGTCCACCAGAACATGTAATTAACTGTATCTTTTGTACGTCACACGTTTATTTGAAAAATCTAAGGTATACGTGTGTGAATAAAGACATAAACGTATTACACAGCGCTTGTGTATAAGTCGAAGTAACCAGCGATTGTTTTGTTCACTCAGAGATTGATAATGGAGAGAGGAAGCATTAAACCGATTTATAAACGTTCAAATATTTATACGTCTCTTTCATTAGGACCTATTATAATGCGCATATGTTAATAATTGAACAGCAAGAACGACTCTTCAGTTCCATTTCTTCACCCCTCGACGGATGTGGCTGGGTTTATTTTAACCCGCGCTTTCAAGAACATCGACAAACTCGTCGGCTAATGGTGGCTGACTTAAGATCACAATTATTTGCATTAGAAACGCATTTGTCATCCGCTTCCAGGGTTACATGAAGAGAAAAAACACGCATACATTTTGCTTTTTAAACCGATCTCTAGAGTTCGAAGTATACATAGGTCACTATAAAAAAGTAATCGCGTTCCTTGGTACTAGCTCGGTGCATATGAAATTGCCGTTTCGTTAAAGGAATTGTTTGAGTAAAAATACTTTTTGTTTTTTTAACTATTTTATTGTTTCGAGTCCCTTTGATATTTTTCGAGTCCTTTGGCAGCGTCGGAAATTGTGATTGTTTCCCCGCCAACCGAATAGTTGAAGAAAAAAGAAGCACATCACAAACCTAAATATCAGAATCGATCGCGTTTTAGAATACACGATTCGAAAATTGTATTTTCCCGCCTTTTTGAGGGACCCAAAGCATAATTAATTGCTCAATCACATTAACACGAATCTCGCGCAAACATGTGTATTGCTTTGAATACTTAAAGATCTCTAGAAGCGTCGCTCCTACAGAACACTTCGAAGAATGCAGAAACTCTCAGCTTCGGCCTGGCGGATCGGCGAGCACGTAATCGCGCTGCAAGGTCGAGTTGCAAGCGCAGTTGAGCGCGATACGCGAGCGGAGAAAGTGGCGCGCGACCCTAGGCGGGAAGGGAATCGGACAGTCGCCGCGAGGAATCCGTGCGCGCCGCTTCGCGCTACCGAATGTCCCGTGGATGCGACTCCACCGCCGAGCAAAGTGCGCGAATCACGCGGAGAGCCGCGCTTCGAGTTATCAGCCGGTGCATAAGGTCACGGCGTCTCTGTGGCAATACGGTTTCGTTAACGAAAACTCCCGCGTCACGAGCGAAACGCCGCAGTTTAGAAGCAACGACTCGTGCGCGAAACCGGTCGTCGATAAAAGTGATGTACAGCCCGAGATGCTTTAGCAGTCCGCGCGACAACGCGGACCTCCGCGTGTTTACTTATTGATAATGCCGCCGAGGAGCGCCCGGCTTACCTCGAGCGAAACGAAATCGCAAAAATATCGGCCGGCTTGTATCTTCCTCGCGGAGCTTCGAACAGTTCGCGTGACCGTCGGGACGTTTTCTGGCCGAGAAAAGAAGGCTCGCTCGATAACGCGCGGATAAGAGATTAGCTGGATTAACGCGAAGAAGCGGGACTTTTCGTTCGTCACTGTCTACCGTGGATTAACAACGCGGTGGGGTGGGTGTGCAGGGTGTTCGTGCCATAGCCTGGCCGAAGAATATTTTCTGCGTCGCAATCGCTCGGGACGCTACCCCCACCAGGTGGGGGCAAACCTCTCGCCGCGTTTGGGCCAGGAAGCTGCGAGTCCTTTCGCGATAAGCGCGAAATGTATTCGAGACGTGACTCCCTTGGTTGAAGAGAGGATCGAGCTCGATCGTGCGTGCTCGAGATCGTTCGTCGCCGATTCAAGGCGGTGATTTGTAGAAAAACATCGGCTGCATATGAAACGAACACTCCGCGTATCGCCTCGCGTAGGATATGGCATAATACGTTTATCTCAGCGATTGACGCATCGGTTAACAGTCGGGAAACGTAGAGTGCCGAGATGGAAGTTTATAACGATGCAACCGCTGATCCAGCGGTGGACGTGGACGACGAAGATTGCACGGTCCAATTGAGCGACGACCAGAACTGCCTTAATGCCGAAACGCGGCCGTTCACCAAGATGCACGTCGAGTTCGAGAATCTGTCGTACTGGGCACAGAACGGCAAAGGCAAGTTCGTTATGCACAGCCGCTAAACTTGTTTAAGCACCATTGCGTGGAGAAAGTTCGGTTACAGTTCCATCGTGTCATGGGAATGCGACCGAACGATTCATTCGGCATACTTATTTTCTATCGGTCATTTTCTGGAATGGGGATTCGAACTTCGAATGTTTCAGTGGTGTGTGTTTGGGGTTTTGTTCATAGGCGTCCGGAGGGGTAGTTGCCCCCCCTGGTTTTGAAGAAAAAATCGCTTATTTTTCAAAACGGAACTTTATTAAGTTTCTACTAAAAGAGGGAATACTTTTTAAATTTTTAATTAAATTGCCACTATAAAATGGGTTAAAAAAAGCAAGGGGGGTATATTTTTCTTTACCATCATCTGAAAGCTGCCCCCCTCCCCCTGGAAAAAAGTCTGCGGACGCCCCTGGTTTTGTTGAAAAAGAGTATTGTATTTCGTTTATTTGATATTCTCGGGAATTTTTGGAGGCCAAGGGACGGGGAGGAATGTGTTTCTGGATTGTTTATTTTAATAATCGTGGTCTATGGCGTTATTAGTTTTTACCCATCGGGGGCGTCACGGAACGCGCCGGCGGAATGGTTTACGATTGGCTCGATTGAGAAATTGGTCGTTTTCGGATTGAGGTTAGTAATGGATCCGAGAGACTGTTTACTGTGCTAGGCTATGATCCTGATAATACTTTCAAGTTTGCGTGGTAGATAAGGAATGTCCAATCTTAAATAAAGACAGTAAGAAACGAGTGCGCTCAGAATTGCCAACTTGTTAAAGCTTGTTTCCACTTCGATCAGGCATTAATGCATTGACTCACGGTTTAATCCGTATCAACAGAGTTAAATAAGCGTTGTGAATGTTTACGATCCGAGGGGAAGTGAAAAGAATGAGATAACATGGAATGTCGTTACAGCTAATTTGGCCTGTGTTCGTGTGAAACTGGAATTTAATGAATCTGCTTGTTTTTAACACGAAACGCTAATAAAATAAAATGAAATATTCAATGTTTACGATCGTCGATCAATCATAGATGTATCGTCGATTAGTTAAAGTAGGAGACTTGGTTGATGGCAGCCGCTTTACGTAAGATTTTGAATGAAAAATCAAGCGGATATGGCGCTTGTTTCGCAACAGGCATAGTTGTCGTCGTTATTATGATTTTGTACATATATCTGTTTAGTCGATGCTTTCGAAAAGGGATTCCGAAATTTGTTATTCAAACGGAATCTGTGCAGGCTATAATGCGCATTTGCAATTACCTACTACTATGCTAACCGTTAGTGCGCGTCGATTATCCTTCACAGTGATTGTACATATTTGACGCATTTAATCGGAAAAACAACGTGGTATTTTGATGAAATGTTAACAATTTGCCTAGTGCATGGTTTAGCGAAATACGGTTTTCAGTCGATTAAAGAACAGTAATGGAACATTTACATTTCTATCTTTTCTGTTAAATCTTCATGAGAATTCTATGCATAGATAGACGAAGCTTTCTGGAGACAATAAATCCAAATACCACCTCACTCGGACTATCTTTAATTGTAATTGGAATTACGTAGACCAGTCCTGCACTGTATTTGGTTAACCCTAGTATCTCACTTTGAGGTCCCACTTGCATTTTTATTTTTGGCAGCATAAGTTAATAAATATTTCTAGCGTAACATGAATTTATATTGATTTCCATGCAATTTCTACTATTGCTGATACGCGCACTAGCACATTACTACTCCTATATACGGAAATAATTGAATAAGAACGGGCAAGGAAGTTTACGGTGCACCAGTCCCCTTTCGGGGCTTTGAGTAAGCACAGTATTTAAAAATTTAAAAAGAAAAATTAAAACCGACTTCTAAAATAAAACTGCACTAAGAAGTAAAAAATAATTTTTTTCCTTATTTAATCTACGACTCTCATATTTTTTAAGTCGATGCCAGATTTACACAGTGCAAATGATGAGGCACCGACTTAGAAAATATGGGAGTTGTAGATTAAATAAGGAAAAAAAATAATTTTTTACTTTTTAGTGCAATGTTATTTTTTTGAAGTCGGTTTTAATTTTTTTTACATTTTTTGTTTTTAATTTTTCACTTTTATATACATATATTGACACAACATGCTGAGGGGATATGCGCGTACGTACATAAAATAATAATAATTAGGTGACAACAGTCTTTATTATTAACCATAACTGTTTCGCTTCCGCCGCTAGGATGCGCCGACTCTCTGCACGTGAAATTTAAAACCAAGGGTATGTAATGAGTAATTCCTGGGCATTCCTATCTTTGCAGAATTTCGGATACTATAATTTGATTTGATGATATTGTCGCAATCTCTGGAACTAGGATTTGATATTTTCGCTATCTCCGAGATTATTATTTGATATTGTTGTTATCACAAAGACTGTAATTTTATATTTTCGTTATTGCTTTCTCTTTCTCTAGCTCTCTTTTCCCCTTACAATACAAAAAACATAAAAGAACACAAAAATACGGTAAAATAAAATAATTCCTGAAACAACACAAAAATGCCAAAAATAATAAATAAAAACATGGAAAAAAGAAAAAAGAAAAGGTGATACAGAAACTATCTACGTCTACGTCGTTAGATCTGGGTAACGCTAGAAGAAAGTTCTCTGCATTCTGGTATGTGTTCATACGTTTAGGTCAGTAAAACTGCCATGTAGGTCAAACATTTTTGCAATCCGACTGCAGATTTGTAACAGCAATATCAAAACCCCGAAAAAATAGTGGTTTTCAATTTTCAAAAATTTATATATATATACATTTTTATATAATATAAATATAGTAATATAAATATATATATATAAAAAATTTTGGAAACTGAAAACCACTATTTTTCCAAAAAAAGCCGATCCTCTAAAGTCTAAAGGTTAATTAGTCCACCGAAAACTAGTCCAAATAACGTCGAATTTGTATCAATCACCATTCAGAAAAAATTTGCCAATCCATCGTAGTGCCCCCGCAGGGACTTAGTACAAACAGAAATTTAAATATTCAAAGCCAAAGCCGGGTAGGGTGAAAATACTTCGCCGTGGAAACACGTCGGCGTTAGTCAAACCGTTAAGCTGATTCCGAAGTGACTTTGATCCCCAGACTACATATAAAGAATGTTTCACACAGCAGACAGTATCACCTTGCACACAATGCTATCGCGATTGAATTCATTCGGAATATTGAAATGAAAAGAAACTTTGATATGTTTAACGACATTATTTATCGCCTATTTTGTGTGTCTACCATCTGGTTTTTCGAGCGATAATACTGTCTTATCTATTTACGCTCTGGAAGTGGATTATTCCAAGACTAGGTATATGTGTCGCCATTTAAAAGTCGCAGGATCACTTAACGAGCTTTAATTCTCACGGTCGCCAGCGCCTTATAAGGAGAGAATGTGTTAACCAGTTAACCTCTTAACGCTTCTTTTCTTGGATATTTGAGAAAAACGTACTTGGATAAAATCGGTTGTTATCAGGGTCCAGCGTACAGTGGTGGGCAAAAGAAAGTTTAATCGACCCGGGGACCTATATTATGTATGTACACGTTGCGGCAGAATTCGGTATCGAGATGCGGAGGAAAACATTTAGGGTAAACTGTACTAATGCTGGCACTGCACTAATCATTGGCACTCCTGATTAAAAAGTCAAATATTAAGAAGCACAAGCTTAGAAAGTACTTTTTTACAATTTCTTATTTTTCTTTCACAACAACACTGCAAAATCCACTAGTTGAACTACACATTTTACATCTGGCAACACCACAATGTGGGACAAAGTGCTGAGTTTTATGTATTTTCTAAAAATTTTGATAAGGGGTGGGTAAGTACATTTTGTTGCTTTATAACTAAATAATGGATTGAAATGCAGATTTACTAAGTGTTGTAGGTATTTAATAATGAATGAAATAGTCTCTTTAAACACTTTAAACTTTGTTTTTAACTACATATGTTTTCCTATACAACCTCAAATTTTAGGGTGCCAATCATTGTACTTTTATGCCTGTTTTTGTTTTTCATTGAATATTTTTAAAATAAAAGACTTAACAGGTACTCGAGATATTTTATTTTAATAAGAAATCCATAAACATTTATAATAACTGAAAATTAAGACCATACAAAAGCTTCAGAAAAAAATATACACATTACAATTGGGATTTCGGCTTAGGGTGCCAATCATTGTACAGTTTACCCTACTTGCAGATTATTATATAAATAGTTTTTGAAAGCTACTTGTTTTCATCAGCACTCTGTGGCCGAGCGAACAACAGAAGTAGTCTGTGCTACTTTCTTCAGATCCCTATGAATTTTTCTAATTAGGAATGAAACGGCGGATCTCTAGAATTTCTAGACAATCATGTCGCAATAACGCATTCCTTTGCAGCGAAATCAAAGAGACTACTGGAAAACGTGAACGGCTGTTTCCGGCCGGGGAGGCTGACTGCGATTATCGGCCCCTCTGGCGCTGGGAAGACCACGCTGCTTCGCATAATATCCACCCTGAAGTCGGCCAACGTGAAAGGCTCGGTCACGGTGAACGGGCGGGAATGGAACGCGGGCGCCTTCCGAAAGCAGACGTGCTTCTTGCCGCAGGACTTCGCTTTACTACCGTCGCTTACCACCAGAGAGACGCTGTACATCGCCGCGCGATTGAAAGTTCAAGGCGTTCGTGAACTGCGCGCCTTTTATCTAATCGTGAGTGCAGTACTGTATGCGCGGGAGCCTCGCTTGAAAGTTTGAGAGGTCTACGGAGACATTCGCGGTAGATAGAATGGCCAAAGTGGTGGAGAAAAATGCCCGAGGATATCTTGGGTAATGGACCCGACGTCTTTGGTAACGAAATTGTACTGGTGGCTTAAATTGTTTAGTTACTACGGTTTGGAAAGGCGGGTCAATGGCGCCTGGCGCACGGCAACTCGGCGTTCAGCTGCGCGCGTCGGGTAGGTCAGTACGGCCGAGAACAGTACTTACGCTCTCGGACACTCTGAGAAACTCTGGGACACTGTCAAACACTCCAGGACACTGCGAGGTACCGGTGCAGGTGTACCTGCTTGGGTACAGATATATTGAAAGTAGAAACTTGAGAAATTAGAGAATAATATTAAAAAAAATTAAACCTGCCGCACTGGGGTTTGAACTCCCAACTAGGGCTGTAATGAATATTTGAATAATCTAAGTATTCGAATACCAGAGAATTCGATTATTCGAATACCAGAAAATTCGAATATTCCCATACTCGAGAATTCGAATTCGAGATTTGAATATTATTATTATTATTATTATGTAAACGGGAGAACCCTTTAGACTCCAAAATTTGGACATAATGTACAATAAATATAAAATATAAAAATTAAAATATAGATAAAGTAAACAGATAGAAGATATAAGATATACGAATATTCGAATACCAGAAAGTTCGAATTTGAGATTCGAATATTCGAATACCAGAGAATTCGAATTTGAGATTCGAATACTCCTAATTATTCGAATATTCGTATTCGAAATTATTCGAAAAAACAGCTGTATTCCCGACATCCTAATGCACATCCCGAACAAGCAACGGAGTCTGAATAAACATATTAATTGAAGTATCCAGAGAACTCCTCCTTGATGCGTCAGGGTCTAACAATGGGTAGCAGTTTTCCTTGTAGAACTAGTAATAATGTGTTAGAAATACTTACGAACAACCGCTGATTTCCAAAGTTCTGGGGCTAGTGCCGCGTGCTGAGGCGCTCACCCCAAGGCCTGACGCAGCCAAAAGGCCTCAGGCTGGACTCAGTCAGTTCCGTGCCAGTGGCAAGAAGAAGAGGAGCGTAGAGGACCTCTTCTTCTACACTAGCGTCAACATGTTTTTCAGCACAGCCAAAAACGGATGGCCTTAAGGATGTATTGGACGTACAATATCAGACAAAAGTATATGGAATTTGAAATACTTGAATAGCTACGTCTTACGCATAGTAAATCTAGATGTAAGGAATTAGAACGACAGTTGGAGTCTTATTTTTAATGATAGGAAGGTATTTTTCACTTTACAAATGCTTTCTCAAGCATTATTTGCTAAACTTTTGGCAGTGAAAATGCCTAGAATTCACAATTTTCTCAAGTTATAATTTATTTCTTTAAAACATTGGTACTATTTCTTCAACATTTTTTCAGATGATTTATTCGTCAAGATCGTCTGTTTCCATAAGAGTACGTGTAAAATCAGTGAAAATTAAAATCGTTATAACTCAGTAACCGTTTAGGGAATTCGTTTAAAATTTTTGGAGCACACCAGGAAGGTTAAAAAGAGCAATCTCACGAATTTTCATCAACTTGGAACTATTTTGAAACTAGGTCCAATACATCTTTAAGGTGTGTATCGACGTCGCGAGGATTGCCCGCGAGGCACTTCTTACCACTATGCCCTGCCATAAAATCCTCGAAGGTAGAACAGCATAAGCCCAACAGCATAATCTGTCTTTGACTGCGCTGGAAAACATGTTGACGCTAGTAAATTTGTATGCATTGCTTCTATTTACAATGACCGTACTCGGCCGTCCTGACCCACGCAACTCGCATCACTGAATTTATCAATATTAATTTCTTTACTCTTCACGTCCTCTTATTTCGTCACAAAAATCGCATGTTTCATTTGCTACTTTCTATTCTTGCAAAATAAACTACGATGTGGCCTTTCAAACGACCTCGGGAAAAATGAAGCTATTCTGTGATTCTTCCACTGACAAATTTTTGCAACATAACAGGCGAAGGAGGTAGCAGAGAGCCTGGGTTTGACGAACTGCCTGGAGACACTGGTGGAAAATCTGAGCGGCGGAGAACGGAAGAGGCTGTCCATAGGCATAGAAATGGTGACGAGTCCGTCCGTTTTGCTACTGGACGAGCCGACCAGCGGGCTCGATAGCACCTCCTCGAATCAGGTCCTATATTAATCGACGGGACTAATTTCTTACCTTTACTGGCGCATTGACCCTTTCCACTGCAAGTATGCCTCACGGGCTGATCTATGTATAATAAACCTTGCAAAAATTGCAGGGCTCGTAGAATCATTTTGAAATCCCTGTACTAAATTCTCTTCTATTTCAAACCTCCGCATTTAATAAACGAAGCATTGGGTAAAAGGCCCGACTAAGTTGCAGTGCAAAAGGTTAATATATTAATTATCCCTTATTTCCCAAATACTCCGCTTTATAAATTTCCAATTTACCTTGAACAGGTGATCAGTCTGCTGCACAAAATGGCAAGAGCCGGCTGCACGGTGGCCTGTGCCATTCATCAGCCCAGCAGTCGGATGATATCGCAATTCGACGACCTGCTGGTCATGCATGGAGGGAAATCTTTCTACTACGGCGCCTGGGACGATGTTCTGAGCACATTCGGCAACGGGGGCTACGCTTGTCCGCATTTCTACAATATAGCTGAATTCGGTAACGTGCGAAACGCTGATTATCCGCGAGCAGAGTTGGGCAATTAATCGAAGCAAAATTTGCCCAACTGTGTCTGCGTGACCCCAACTACTTCGCCAGAAAATTGCACGGTTGTCGTTTCTCCAGTTCTCGAGGTGGTGACGGGAGAGAGAGGCGGGAACCTGAACAACCTGTACACGGTCAGCAACGAGATGTACCAGAGGTGGAGGAAACACTTCCGATATCCTGTTATGGGTAATTGCAGCCGAATTTCAGAAAATCTGTAAAACTTCAGTTCTTCTTTACCCGTACTTTGGAAACTAGAGGTTTCTGCAGGTCCAAGAGTGGGAGATACACGTACGGATGCTTGTCTTTCAGAATCGACGGTGATATCGAAAATGAACAGCGCCGCGAGTAAGGCGAAGCCGTCGTCCTTCTGGCAGGAAGAAAAGGTCCTCCTATTGCGAGGCATGATCTGCATCAGGCGGGACAATGTTAGTTCATTGCGCTCAATATTCTTAACTCCCATCCGCCCCTCAATTTCTCGACTTAATTTGTCGCTTGGTGTTAAAAATCAATATAATGAAAAGATAAATGGTTGGCTTCGTAAGTTCCTTTATTGAAAAGAAAAAATGAAATTTCTGTATATGTATCATTTCACAAATAATGTAGTGATCTGCAGGGTATACCGCGTGCATTTGCGTTTCTGTGAATTTGAGGGGATGGTTGAGGGTTAAGTGTCTAAATACGTGAGAGTAAGAATGCAGTTTGTTTTTATTTTGCGCATGATTGTTGTACCACCTCCCTTCGTTTGCTTCTAGACACTGACGAAGCTCAGGTTCGCAGCACACCTGTTAGTAGCTTTCCTCCTAGGCGTAGTGTTTTACGATTCTGGGGTTAATGCTAGTAGAGTTAACAGCAACATAGCTTGCGTGTTTTTCATTTTGCTGTTTCTGTATTTCTCGAGCTCCATGCCGGCCGTGCTGATGTGTAAGTCTAGATCGTCAAAATTGTATCTCCGAGATCGAGGCAAGCGACTCGACTATGCAGAAATCTGTATTTATAGAGAAACTGGTTAACGTTCTCTGCGTTGTGTTCCCAGTTCCCGTCGAAGCCGCGGTGTTTCTACGAGAGTACCTGAATAATTGGTACCACTTGAGGTCCTATTACTCTGCAAAAATTATGTCTGACTTACCACTGCAAGTACGTGTGTTATTACGCGTGTGTATTTAGAGATTTCTCTGGTTCTTTAATTTATTTGATTGTTTGCCACTTCAGATACTTTGCCCTTCAGTGTTCATCTCCATCGCCTACTACATGACGGGCCAGCCTATGGAGTGCGACAGGTTCCTGCGCACTTGGTTGATATGCATCCTCACAACGATCTTGGGGCAATCGTCGGGGATGCTGGTCGGCGTTAGTTTCGACACAAACGTAATAAGTCGTCCGAGTTTTATGAGGAATATTAACAGGGGCGGATTTGGGTGTAGGATAAGTTGGATGTTGCCTAGGACGCAAAGGTGCTTTTTCTCTTCCATTTTGGAGACAAAAGTTTCGTTCGCGGGCATGGCTTTTGTTCGTGTTCGCCTTGGTGGAGATCCGGAGTTACGATGAACTGTCTTGCACCGATTGCGAAGAAATTGCACCCTTGGGGGCTTGGGCGCCAAATTTTTTTAGCCCAGAGCGCTCAAATTTGTGTAGACGGCCCTGCCAAGGGCGGCAAATTTGGGGAAGCGATAAATTTGGGGGAGTGGGGAATTTTGAGACAGCACAGTGGCAAATTTTACAGTGCGATAAATTTTGAGCGAAAGAAATTGGAAGAGGTGTAAACACAGAGGCTTGAGATACCTTTAAAAACTGAAACTGCATATTAAAGCAATCGAGAATTCTGTTAGGGAAAACCCAATACCTCGCTGTTGTTGAATTTAATTTGCTGTGATTGTAAATACCAGAGGATTGGAGCAAACCAGTTTTTAATTGCTTTGCTCCTATAACGCTCCGACATCAAAATATTTGCTCCAGCTCCGAGTGAAACGTTGGCACGTGGAAACAGCGGCGATCAATTTCACAGTTTATATATAAAAAAAAGTAAAGTAAAATTCAAATAATACAACTACATCTGGAGCAGTGGAACAGTATAAACTTTTCGTGGACCGGGCGAAATCGCACTGCTCCACGCTCCAGCTCGGAGCTCCGCTCTAACACTCTAGTACATACACTTAAAAAAAGTGATTAGGAACTTTTACGAAAATTGTCGCTCCCCAAAATTTGATGCTCTTCAAAATTTGTCGCTCCTGAAAAGTTGCCGTTTCTCAAAATGTGTCGCTCCCCCAATTAACATTTGTCGCTCCCGAAAATTTGCCAGTCCCCAAAATTTATCGCTCGTCTAAATTTATTACTCCTCCAAATGCCGCTCCCAAAAATTTATCGCTCCCTCAATATTTGCTGTAGACTGCAGCCTACTTAGCCCCTACCGAAATCCGCCCCTGGATTATAATACCTATTAGTGGCTGTATACAGTGGTAAAATAGAACAACAGCTAATAATACCCACTAACATTTTCAGTTGGGTGTATTCTTAATTCCTGCCGTGAACATGCCGATGATCCTCTTCGCCGGTTTCTTCTTAAAATTCAACGAAGTGACATTTTACCTTCAACCCTTGTGTAGTATTAGCTTCTTCAGGTACGTTCGAATAAGATACGTGAAACGCGAAGGACACAGTAATCCTCCGATATTTGCACGAGTATCATGCTTCTTATCTCACTGTCAGGTATGCATTCGAAGGGATTCTACAGGCAATTTACGACGGTGAAAGGGACAGGTTATTATGCTCCGATGCCTACTGCCACTTGCGTTCTCCGCAGAAGATTTTGCAAATGATGGACATGCCTACGATGTCATTCCCCGCCATTGTACTAGCACTGTGCATTTGGATAGCCTGTCTACAAATCGGCACGTACCTGGTACTTAAATTGAAAGCGTACCTCGCTAAAAGATAAGGTACTTTCTGAAATGCAGAATTTTTTAAACATTCCAGTACTTAGATTTTTATCGGAACAAATCTACTAAAACGTCTTCCATTAAAAAAACAGAATACTCCAAAACTGTTAAATACATATTTATATAGCTATGATTTGCCATTAATTATATTTTCTACGCTTAAGAGTCAACGAGAAAAGAATATTTACACATGTTTAAGAAGCACTAATTTAATTTCACGTAAGGGGTCATAAATAACACATATCTAGCTTTTACATATACTTAGATTTATTCGTGAGTGTATACAACAATATAAAAATACATTAATAAACAATATTTACATACAAAATTACAATCTTCAGTTTAACGAGTCTTGCAAGAGTGGATAAAAACTAACTCCGATATGCTAGATAGTTCTTAATAATCGAAATTTTCTTTCCCCTAAATCTTAGATTATAAAAACAGTAGTTTATAGTAGCTTATAAATGATTCCCGGTAAGTGCAGTATTTCAAACCTGATTCTTCCAGCATGCGCATATTTTTGCTTTGGCAATTGAAAAACAGACGGCTGCCTCAATTTTTAAATCGAAATTGTTAAGCCTGAAACTGAATAATATTCGCTCGATACCGAAACTCAATCATTAGACGACTGGGAAAGTACTAATTATGATTTTATGAATGTACTACTATGAACGGAATATTCGTTATTAGAAATGCTCGAGCGTCCGCGGCAGAGGGTTATCAAGAGTTTGATAAACGCACGTACTCGCAAAGAAACGTCCCCATCCGCCCAGATTGCGAGTCCAAAGTATGTATTTCCGTAAATATTAATCGCTCAATGCCAAGATTCATGCTACATGCACAAAGATTACACATTGTTAACAAGTATCTAGCATGTTAACTATGTGGTCGTTTCAACTGTCGTTCAACTTTCAACCTGATATGGCGCAATGAACGTTTCTCCGACAAGTTACACTTTCCCTCTTCGATTATGATATAATATACGACGTGTCAATTGACAGTAGCTCCTCAAATAACACTCCGAATCGCGTTGACGTGCTTTCAAGCATCGAAAGTGTGGTCCAAGAGACGCCGAATATTTGTTTTAGAAAGAAATTTAACTCAGAGATCGCTTTGTGACTCGCTATTTTAGAAATCTTGCGGGGAAGGTCGCGGGGGTGATTCACCTACTAATGAGAATTTTAACTTCTATATTTGCTATTTGGTAGTTATCGTGCGAGTACTGCCGATTGATTGACTAGGTTTTCATTTTGCAATTTTGATTAAGTATTATTCAAAATAGTACGATGTTGCGTTTGGGTCAGAGGCGCCAAGGGGCCCTGGCATCCCCAAAGAAGGGGATTTGTAAAAAGAAAAGAAAACTGAATTTTATTCTTTAAATAAATTTTTTTCAATATTTTTATCCGTTCAACTCGGCTCCCTCAAGATTAAATCCTGGATACGCCACTCGTGTGGACTCATTTCCATTGGGACAATATCCATCTACTGGGAATGTTACCAGGACGATGTGATAGAAAATACAGAAAATTAAAATTTCGTTTGCGTTTCTAAATTTGAGGAGCTCAGTGGAAAAGAGGCATATGCATAATTTTCGTTTTTTTGTACTATTAATTCGTCCCTGCAATGTAAAAAAAATAATAAAACGGTGGCATGTGCCTATTTCCCACTGGGACCCATCATTTAATAGCGAAAGCGAAGCTTAAAAATGTCTAATTGTCATGCAACAGTATTTGGACAACCCCCTGCGTCACCCAGTGATTAATATGTAAATTATCATAAATTAACCACAATCTATGAAATGTTTTCCTAGTCCTGTCAGTACGAAACTATTTCTAACAACCTAATCAGGGACGAAACTAGGTTGTAAGCGCCAGGAGCACGGATTTTGTTGCCCCCCCCAACATTGTACCCCCCTGTATTGCCCACCTTAGGAGACCAATATACGTAAAAAAGTCATAATAAACGTATTTATTAACTGGTTTCAAACATATCGCAGGTACTCTAATTTGTTTGCTGTTTGATAACAGATAAATCAATTTTAAGTAGATACATTTCAATTACTCTTCCATAAAATGTGTATCTCCTTTATTCCTAACGGAATAATGTAATATTAGAAAAATATGTCTTTTCTCTACGAAGATTTCTCATTTTGCGCCCCCCGCAAATTGGCGCCCGGGGCAAAAACACCCGCTGCCCCCTCCCCTAGTTTCGTCGCTGAACCTAATCGTACAAAAGTACCTTACACATGTGCCTCACAATTTTACACACGCATGAATGGAAAAAATGCAAGTAAACCGATGTCAGGCATGTATGTATATTACAAACGATACAAAAAGAAGTGAGGAGTCTTATAATTAAACAGCTTTTCGACCCTGCAATTATATACAAACGTATGCACGGTATGCATTTGGCAGTCCTGTATTATTAATTGACTTTCGTTGAGCATTTCTTAAATATCACGTTTAAGCTCCGTGGCTACCGTATTGGAATCATATCGTCTTAAGTTCTACTTAATTTACAATTTAATATCGTACCTACGCGCGTCAACCTTTCGCGGTGGTGCTGTCGACATCATCGAAGAAGAAATGCCCTAGTTTATACGATCGTGAAAGGTTAATACACTTATATTACAATTAATTGCTATTAAAGCATTCAGGATTCGAGAAGCATGGAAAAAGGTACCAGTAATCTTTTAACCGATGCTCCAAGGATCCTGCATTACACCATAGATCAGGCCTGCACAGCAAGGCTGTGGCGGGCAACAGCGCTCTCGATTGCTCGTGAGCAAAGCGAAGAGCGACGCCGTGAGCAGTTCACCCCCCCTGTGGCCAATAGCTGTCGTAGTATGCGTGTAAACTGTAAGGTGTGTTGCTGACGTTCAGCGGCACACTTCACTCACGAACACTCCCCACCACGGCACTCACGGCACTGTTACTCATGAAGGCGTGGCTTAGTGCTTTTCGATGCTCTTTCCGCACGCACCCGAAAATTTTTGCCCGACGGGCAATCAGCTGTGCACGCCTGCCATAGATTCTCCGTTCTTCCCGTAAGCGCGTCCTTCAGAACCCAGCCCCGCGCTTTAAAAGACCCCGCGGTCCCCGAAAAGCTCGGCGTAAATTTTGCAGGGCCCTATGCATAGATATTTACTATTATTAGGAAACCTAGAACTTCGATACGCTAACTAGTTGCAGAAAATTGAACTACTTAAAGTAGGTCGAAATCCGTCGAAGTCCATATGATTATCAGTGTTTATATAGACATGCTGTGAAAAACGAGTGTTTTTACATTTTTTTGAACACTAAATCTTTGCTTATTCGATTAATAAATACTTATTCGGAATGTTTGATGGGATCCGGACCTACTTTCAATAGTTTGCCAACTTACCACCACAGCGCTGAAATCTAAACCACGCCTCCACTAGATTTCCCAATAAATTTTAGAAGTACATAGAAATGCGATTTCTGGGCCCCGAGAAAATTCACGCCGGCCCTGATTCATACCCTGTTATGAGCACACTCATAAACGTATGAATACCTAATCGTTATTTCCCCCTCGGGCAACTTTAAACGGCTGGCACGCGTTAAGGTGACCGATCGATTCTTCCGGCACGGTTTACCGGACAGATATGATCTTCCATCGAAGGAGGAAATAAGCTCCGCACCGCGTTATGACAAGTATCGTAAGCAGTGCAATGATGTCGTTCCAGAATTGCTCGCTGTCCAAGGCAACGTCAGATAGAAATTTCGCTGTGTATCTGTAATGACAGTACAAGTGGTCCTTCTCGTGGCAGGGCAGGACCGACCGACCGTATCCGTATAAAGAACTGACGAACCTGTGGGGTTAGAAATGTAATTCTCATTAGTAACGTTCGAGATTAATAACAATTTAAAGAGGACAATTTGATGGTTTTGAATAGTAGCGGGAAGAATATTTACCCTTCCAAGCCGTATCGTAGAAAACTGATGTACGTGCCCCACTTGAGATAGTGTGGAATGTCGCGCAATGATACGCCGAATCCAGAGAACATCATCAATGGCACAGATAAAGTTGGACCCAGGAATGTTCCGTTCTGTGATTTGATAAACAAAAAGCGTTGGTGTATCTATCATTACGCATGCTTCCGAGACTGTTTACACCAGAGTTGGTTGTTAACGAAATGCTAAAATTATTTGAATAACGGGTCAAACGAAAATTACTTTACTTTAGATTATTTGACGAATAAAGTTAATTGTTTTGATTCGAAGAATAAAATTACCCCGGGTCAACTTTACTCGACACGTGACGAATAATTTTTTTACTTTTTAATCGTTTGGTGGAATTTTATTTAAATAAAAATTTTACCCATCTCTGGTTTACAGTGTAAGCTTTATACCAGTTCTTGAAATTTAATATAGCACGCGGCAGCTCTAATCAACACAGAATTATACTCACAACTACGTTAAATACTGCTCCGATCATGAGACCGGTACCTTGACCTATGAAAGCTACCAGCAAGCTAATGGAGAAAAACATCATGAACCGTGCCATCTCTAACGGCTGGGACGTGATGAAGTATACTATTATAGTGAAAATTAGGCAGCAGAATGTCGAAAGCGGCAGGTCAACGAGAGTCGTGGCCGTGTAGAACGCCTTCAGGCTGTACCATCTGTTGAAGTGCTCCTTCAGCAGGATGCTCATCTGCATGGGAACTGAAAGAGTGTTCGGAAATAATTGAATCGGTATAAAACAGGCCACATGATATCGAAAGCTTCATTAAACAAAATAAGGAAGGTTTAACACCTTCTCTATTTTACTTACAAGTGACTATCGTAAGCATCATTGTAGTCATCATGTGATGTATAAGAATAGAGAACAGGAGGTTGTAATTGTCTAAAACTCTGGCACCGTCCATGCCAGCTTCGAAGAACACCGATCCAAGCATGAAGCCGACGGATATATTGACCAGGATCCTCAAGTGCGTTAAAGTCTGCAATAAAGTTAAGAATAACTTGCACGCCGCAGTCCTATGCGGACTTAGAAATAAATTAGAGAGAGGAGGTGGTGCGACAGGAAGTTATGAGAATAAATCGACGCGCGTTACGAAGACTAACACGTTTCATTTTTTTTTCTTACGGACAACTGCATGTAGAAAAAATGAAACGTCTACAAGAAACGTGTTTCAAAAGGAAACAGTGGCGTGGCAAATTATTGTGCGAACTGTAGTATTAAACTGTCATTTGAACGGGAGGACTGTTTGTGTAACAGCAAAAGAAAAATGGTAGAACCGCACAGTTCAACGTCTGCAACCTACCGTGTCCCTTCTGCTCATTAGCAGACCCCTTCCCATCAGGATTCTGATCTGATACATCAAGGAAGTCGCTTGCAGGCTACCTCTGCTGTTCGCGTCGCTGCTGCTTTTTAGGGGATGCATCGCTGTGAAATGAAAAATAACATTCACTTTATTGGCATAAACTTTAAGCGAGGTTCTATATTCGGAATAATGTCTACTGATTTTATTCTGATTTGGAGGGCAGACGGAAACCCGCGCTTGCAGGTTGCGTGAAGGGCTGCACACTGACAGGGGACTGTAGTGGGGAAACAGTAGTGGTTACTGGTCAGAAGAATTTTTAAAATGGGGGATGGGTTTCTCAAAGTGTCGAAATCTTCGAAACTCAAAGAACCCAAAATAAATTAATATTAAGTTTCGAGTTCCGAGAATTCGGGTTTTGTGAATTCAGGTTTCGACAATTCGAATTTCAAGAATTCAAAACTTTGCACTTCTTTCCCGATTCAAACCTCTCGAAATCCAAATAAGAAAAAGTATAAAATTCTCATTATTATTAATTATTATTAATCAGTAATTATTATTAATAAAATAAATAAATAAATAATCGTCCGCAGCGTGCCCCGAGAATTTGTACATCTCATATTTTGTTTAACTACGGTCAATACAGATTTATGCAAAAATTTTATTCACTTCAGTTCCTAAAGCAAGATATTCCACTTACAAAACAGAATCCGCACTTCAAGTTTCGAAAGTCTCGAGTGTCGAAAGTTTCGAGAGTTTCGAAGCGTTACAAACTTTCGGATCCGAGTTTCGAGAATTTGAAAATCAGTTTCGAATCCACCCCTACCGTTCATACCTTACACTTTCTTTTGCCCTACTGTAACCACCATTTGATCTTATTTTCAGAATGGAACTGAAACTCGTTATATGGATACCAAAGACATACCTCTCAAACCTTTAGCGTCCATCAAACTATCAAGATCTTCAAACCACTGCAAACTCCTGCCGTTTTCCGAGCCAGCTATTAACAACGACACTTTGTCTTCTCCGTATTCGCCGCAGGCTAACTCTATCACTGTGGAGAAATATACATATACTTAAGGAAAGGCCCCGAAACATAGGTCACAAAGCCTGCAGTACCTTCAGGCGTAAGAACACTCACCATAGTCGGCTGGATTGTGGTACATAGGGCAAGGTATTTTAATATTCTCCAAGTAAGGAATCAACTGTTTGGTCGCGCCGTGGTACAAACACTCCCCTTTGGATAATACATACACCTGCCAGACAAATGAAACACAGTTTTCAAACTGGTAAACACGTAGTCTGAGGATCTACGTCTCCGTAAACCGGACTAATCAACAGTGTATAATTACCAACGATTGTAAATACAGGATAAAAAGATTAAAGCTCATAAAATCTCATAAATAAAATTTAAATATTCAGAGATTGTCAGACTTATGATTCGCCATAGCTGAAGAACGAGTTATGGAAATGCGGAGACATCGCGTCCCCGACACAATGGTAATATATCTGTATGGATTTTCTGATTACCAGGTCAAAGAGCTGGAAGAGGGACGCGCTGGGCTGGTGGATCGTGCAAATGATGGTCCTGCCTTGCCGCGCGAGTAGCTTCAGCAGGTTCACCACTTGCGTGCAGGACGAGCTGTCCAGGCCTCTGGAAGGATTACGCTAGGCTCGATTATACATCGCCAACGGACGTGCGCGATATGTGAGAAGCTATAAATTAACTTAATCTACGGTTCGAGTTAGGTAACGCAAGTCCCGGAATTCTTGATGATATCCCATTGGACTGGGGTGTACCTTTCTTCGCGGTATTCTACACTTACGTAGTCGGTTCGTCGAGGAACATCACGGTGGGATTGTTAACCAACTCCAGAGCAATGGAGAGCCTCTTCCTCTGGCCACCGCTCAGTCTTTCCGTTCGTGTGTTCATGTGCTCGTAGAGACCCAAGGTTGTTAGAATCTCCTCGATCTGGAACGAGTTTTTTTAAACAATTATTTCTGTAAATTAGCAGGGGAATCTGGGGACGTTGGCTCAACTTTCGTTTCTTTCTATGCTCTGCTTCGTGATTATGCTACAGTATTTAATTTAAGCTGTACATTTAACACGGTGTTGAGGAATGAGGCATATATCAACAACTTCCTTGAATGTTTTTCGAAGTTAGGGAAGTCTTCAGAGAAAGGGAAACACGATTGGGTCACAAAGGACGCGAGGACCGCAGCTAAGGAGCGTCACTTTATGTCCATTCTATATTTAGCAGGAGAAACAAATTGGGCCACATATTTCTGCACACGGGAATTCCAATACAGCTACAGGAAATCTTGAAAAGGGAGAACAGTTCTGCAGGTTTCACCGAGGTAGCTAGTATTCCACAGATAGGTATAAAAACCTCAATTCTTCTTGGAAAGAAAGCAACTCGACTAATAAACTAAGCATTGTCCAGAGGCGTTCCTGCTCATCTATATAAGATCTAAGCCTAATACTACCTTGTTACCTATACGCGCCATACAACGAAGGTATCAACATATTTCTAGCAGAAAGATTCCCTTTTTCTATAGTAGCTGACTGCGCTCCACAGTGTAGAAAGCAATACAGCTGGCAGTAGATAAACCTATCCCCCGAGGGGGTTCGATACCGGAGAAAAAATAGTGAGAAATCTTTGAAAAGTATTTTAATCTAATATTCAGTATAGTCATCATTGTGTTAAAATTTCAAGTCCATTGACCGTACGGTTTTTGAAAAAATTGAAATCAACGTTGCGCTCTTATACACAGGCTGTTAAGGGAGGAGCGATAAAATTTCTATAAAATGTTGCACAGAGTCCTTAAAAATAACGAGAAAGTCCTAAAAAATGTTGGAATGGCTTAAGTATTCCTATGGAATTCAAAAAAAGAAAATCGGTCATGTACCGTCCGGTTTATTTAATAATTGAATAAATAGACAGCAATGTGCTCGTATTTGTGCAACTGGCTGAAGCAACTGTATATACTTGTACAAAACATACAGTAACAATTGGTAAAAACACTACCAAGCTGTAAACATGTATTTAGTAATTTGTTGCGAACCGGTTCGAACGCGCAAAAAAAAAACGCCACGGTGTGAGATGGAAAGAGAAAAAAATATGCATAGCAAGGTTGCCGCATTTCTGCATTCCGCGTAGCTGCATTAAACATACTTTTCGTTTAATTGAATTCCAAAACAAAATGTTTAGTAATAATTTTATTAGGAATAGACATGTAAATAACATTTTAGTCTAAATAATTTTTTTTTAAGATTGCTATCACTGCGGAGCTCCCATATATTGGCATAGGCTTACCCCTCTCGCCGCCTGCCCCGCAAGCGAGGTATCGAACCTCCTTAAACACTGGAGCCATTGATCTACTATTATACCAGTGCTTCTAACTGAAACTGGACTTGGTCAATGTGAATCTAAACAGTCCTACTGAATCCAATGGACTTCGTGGCTTACTGGTCGATAAAGAATCGAATATCGTACCCCCTTGTGCCGCAGCATCATTTCCCTTATCTCGGCCTTTAGCGTGCAGTGCAATTGAAAATATTGACAGCCAGGCCCCAATGCAGGCCGGGCCGCTTACTCACTATCGTCTCCTTCTCGTATCGCGGGATCTTCGTCGGCAGCTTGAGGTCAGCGGCGACTCTCATGTTCTCCATGACCGTGAGCAGGGGCTCCAGGCGGTCTTCCTGCGTGATGTACGTGCTGCACCTGTGGCGATTAAAGTATCTATGTAGAAACCAGCATGTGGGATTCGTTTCATGGATAATGATGCCTGCGAGAATTGAAATAGTCGACAGTGGGGTATAGTGGCCGGCTCGCAGGTACGGAGACTGTGCAGGAGGATCGAATAGGAGCGGGGTACAAGCTTGGAGCTGGAATGCTAATCTATGCTATACTGTGCTACGTTTTTTACAGTTTATAGCACAGCCAGATATATCAAAGCATAGCATAGTTTAGCTCAGCTTAGCTTATTGTTAGCTTAGCTCCAGGTGGATCCCCGGCTTAACACTTCCAGTAACGCCAGCTTTTGAAAAATGCCCCTCCAAATCGGTCGACCTTTTCCAAGCCACCACTTCCACCGGGAGAGTTCCGCTTAGCTCTCCTTGAGCCAGCATCCAGAGACGCTCGAATAGTACCTTGGCTGATTTTCAGATAATATCGACGCGAGAACACGCCAAGGCACAGAATGCAATCCCCTCGGCGTGGAAAACACGCCGACGCCAGTCGAAGTGGGAACGTCGAGAATAGAAGTTAGAGAGACTTCAACTGGATTCTAAAGTTCACTGTCTTTTTTGCAAGCGAGGTTCAAAGTTCAGTGAACGTAGATAGCAGTTAGCAGCTGTGATTGATCGATAATTGTTCTGGACAGTTTCGACTGTCACTAGCATTATGCCAGGAAAAGCATGGCGCAACGGTTTTCGCTCTTGTTAAAACGCACGATCAAACGCGCAGGTGAAAGTCTGGTTACACTAGAGAGCTCCAGGCTCGGTGCACTTGCAATTAGCGGATGAAAAGTATGGGAAATAAAAGTTGAACCCATACGATTCATTTCCACTGCGTTACGTATGCCATGTAACGTCAATTACACGCCGTACGCACTGCAATACGCGTCTAGTAGTTACGTACATTCAAGAGGGAATTATATTACTAGCCACTGGCACCTGGCACGCGATTATAATGCTTATTTATACGCAACTCCTAATTATCCTCAGTGCTCCACGTTGCTAGATACCTACAGTGATGGTCAAAATGGACGTTAGAAACGTTAGAGTTGTGGACCGAAGCACATTTTATACTTGCTTTGACCGTCACTGTAATCAACGATTATTATCACTGCGGACTGCTACGTAATAACTGACAATTAGGGGGAGTTGGGACACTTTGGTGCATGGAACATTGATATTCTCTTGATATCTAGAAACAGTCAGAAGTTTAAAAAATGATCAAAAACAGTATACTCTATGATCTTCAAAGATGATATAAGATTATAAAATGTTACCCTATAGATATCAAGATAATATTAATGTTTCATTGTGCCCCCTGCATCTAAGTGCCCCAACTCCCCCTACAGGTTATAATAAGGACATCAATTTCCTTGGGACATAAAGAACAAATTGTATCCTCGGTAGTATTACATTACCTGCATTAGATTATTTATCTTATAATTAAATGGGTGCTCACTTTCGAAAGGAATTCATGTGCCTGGCCCGCCCGTTGACGTAGATGCTACCCTCCATCCCGGTTACCTTGTATCCCGATAGAATATTTAGCAAGGTCGACTTCCCCGCCCCGGATGGTCCCACCAGCGCTATCAGCCGCTTCGCTGGAAACCTCCCATTGATTCCGTGCAATATCTTCTTCTCACCTGAAACACGTCCCCTTTACGTCTTCACGTATTCTGGTAACTATTAATGAAGGAGTTGCAGCGACCACTGCTGGATATCTGGGTTCCGATTGATGGTGGGCGTAGGAAAGGAGAAATCGAAACGAGTGTGAACCAAGGGGATGCAAAGCGCTCGCGGCAATAAAGTACCAATAAACGCCACCCACCCAGGAGCCTTTACACGCGACTCAGTGGACTTGCATGGGTGTCGAATCGGCCGGAACAATTTCTCTGAGCGTCGTACCGTCGCTATATCGCAATGACTTAATACGATGTTCATACGGATATTTCGGGAATAAAACTATACCGAAAACTGGAATAAATACCGGTATTTTTCGGTTTTTCTTTTGGTCACATTGTAGGTTTCGGTATTTTCCCGTAATACCTACTTAACCCTTATAGAATTGGCAGGATTATAGAAAAATAGCGGTATAACGTTACACCCTTATATTATGAAAACTAGCTTTACTACTCGGCTTCGCCCGAAATTTAGATTCTGATTTTTAAAAAAAAAATTCTAAGGCTGTTGGTGTTTCCCGTCCGCTACGGTAGGGATTTTCCTGGCAACGCTGCTGTCACGAGACAATACAAACCTTTCCTAAGTCCAAGGGACACTGTGTACGTAATATTCTGGAACATGATGTCGACGGTGTCCGCCGCGTCGGTCTCCATAAACCGGTGCGGTGTCCTGGCGATCCTTGCATCCTCGAGCCTTTGAATCGGCGGTTGCTTCTCCGCGGCGTATGCCGGCGAGACGACCGCATTCATTTCCTGACCGTTGCTGGCCTCGTGCATCAATACTTCCATCGTGATTGCGTCTCTGTGAGAGCTGAGTACCCGCTGAGGGTATTAATGCTCGAACGCTCGCCGATCACTCAAGCATAAGCGGGCCAGCACCGCAGAACTGCAACCAGGGAAACGGGCATCGTTATTAAAGAGAATTTCACTGAAACCTCCTCTGGAACTAACCCATTTCTAGATCGGAATTTAACGTGTGTATTTACTGAAAGAGAAGTACGAGTGTTTCACCGAGTTACCGTTGCAACAAAGAGATGTTAAATTACAATACTGTCATTCAACATCAAAAGGAACATCATTCTCCGGTGGAAGAAAGAACCAACTTTGAAGACTCCCTTCTAGCAGAGTTGGGCATTATTCGAAAAAATTTGTATTCGAATGAAAAACGATCACTAATTTCTAACACGTGTTTTGGTACAGTTGGGGAAGGACAGAGGAAGAACCTCGCGGATCTGAAACTGTCCCCATCCAAATCGGTTCTTTCTTCGATCCGAGAATAATCCCTAACTAGCTAGGGTCAAGGCGTCCCTATTCATTTCTCCAAAACGTTACGTTCGCAACTTCGTTTAAGTACCTACTCCATATCTCCACTCTACCCTTGAAAAAAAAAACACATAGCCACAATAAATCCTCGCTGTAAGATCGCTTGATTTCGTGCGCTATATAATCATCTCTATCCCCTCTAACTGGGGGGACCCCCCTCGGAACCGGGCACGTGTAAAAACCAACGTTCATTCTTTCCCATTCGCTCTCACTTCTTTTTCACTCGCTGCCCTTTTCTTCGATTGCCGCTGTCGATAAAGCATAACAAACAGCATCTCGTGCCGAAATGAGGTGCTAATCACTTGCGCTGTTCACGTGATAAAGGTGCGGTACCACGGCGCGTCGCTCGGCGACCTTCGGCGCTCGTTAAATCTGTTTAGAGTGTTTAGCGAGCACGAGCCGGCAAGCCACGGAAATTTCGACCACGAAATTAACCTAGGCTGACCATTTCCATCGCACCTTTACAACGAGAATTTACACTACATACTTCGAATTAATCCAAACCCGTTCGTTGACAAATAAGAAAACGAGGAAATTCGATCGACAAACGATCTACCTACTCAGAAATGCTACCGCAAATAAAGCTGAGCTGCTAATACTCTCAAATCCGTCTTAAAGGTCTCTGCACACATATCAGTTCCGTGCTAGCGTGCCAGTGGTAAGAAGAAGGGACAGCGGATCCGGACGAGGTCTTAACTCAGCAAGCACATCGACTGTCGATAAACAGTGGACTCTCGGAATTATTAATAAGTTTCTTATTCTGTCGTATATCTAATCATGTGCTTTTTGAATAATCATTGGGCAAGATCTCGCATAAAGAACATCGAAATTAAAGAATTCCCCACCTGCCCCGAGGAGACGTCATTATCTGTTTTATTAAATCGCTGTGTCACAAAATCCTCGATGACACTCGTTAGAAGTAAGCGTAGTGATTACACGAACCATAAGGCAAATTAATAAAACAAACCAATTCACCTTCGCGTTTGACGTAATACATTATCGCAGAAGTCGGTTGTTCACAGACACGTGAGGTGGCTGGAACTGATAAAAGCGAAGTTGTAAATTGCACCATTGAGCAGCAACATCAAGCATGTTTTTATTTTTTTTAGCGATCGCGCTTGATGGTGCTCGATGCAAATTCGACTTTGCTGATATCACACTGGGGGATCTGTTCTGCAAAAAAAAATCAAGAACGATTTCCCGGTTCCCGATTCTTTCGACAAAGGTCAAACATGATAAGATACTTGTTCATAAACTGAGATGTTGTAGCTGGAAAATGTATAGCGAGGCCGTGAATATGATGTAGCGATTCTTTTTTTCCTCCCCCGTTATTTTAGGTCGCATCAACCACTTATAAAAATTATTAGCGACAGAAAAAGAGGCTATTCGAATTCACAACTTATGCAATTTGATAAAGTTTAGGAATTCCAAGAGTTGTTCTATTAAATTGGTATGCTTCACATTTTAAATCTATGGAGGCTCAGCGTACGCCACGTGCGGAAGTCCTCTAATCGTATCTCTTAACCGCAGTCGCTGGACGCCGAAGGGCGTTCTCCGCACACGCATGTCGCCCCCAAAGGGTTTAATGAGTTAAATAAACTGGAGGGTTCTATTAACTCTTCACATTATTGGCAAACATCCAGTCATGTAAGTTTGAGGGTTTATAAGGATCGGGGGTCGAGGACTCGACCACCAGTACAGCTTGTCTCCACAATGCAATTTGCCGTGATTAATTTTGGTGACGAGTGTGTTCAACTTGCCTTTGCTCTCTGCCGCGGCGAGTGAGAGGGACTGCGAATGAGTGAGAGGGCACGCGACAGCGATAAGCCAACGAGCCATAAATTACGGTGCACTCATTCTCGATCCCTCGCTTGCCGCGGCAATTACAAAAGAAGGAGTGGGGATCGCGGTGTTCATTCTTGGGGACAGGAGAACCAATCACTTATGGAGACACCACTGCAAATCGTAGACTTCGATAGAATATAATGAAATCCATAGAATTTAAAATGACGAGGATAAAATTTAATTGGAATACTTTCCAGGAAATCCTATTTACCGCCCGTGCTTCGGAATATTCCGCTAGCGAGGGGTTAGAGTGCAAGGTTCAGTTCGTTCACGGCTTTCGAAAGACACCAACTACCACTGTTTTTTTTTCATTTACTTTCACCACTGCTGGCCCTAACACGAGTTTAAATTTTCCTCGGCCGTCAAATCCCACTGTGATAACTTAAGTAGTCAAAAAAGTACACAAAAAATATTTTTCCGGAATTTTCAAAGCCATCGGTCTTTTTGCACATAACTGCATATTTTTTATATAATGCAAAGTGTAGCTAATACTAAAATACGTTCAGATATGGATGGAAACAAAAGTCCGTAGCGTTTTTTAAGTGAAATTCATAGACAATGTTTAAATATTTGTACATAGATTAATTCGACCACATATGTGCCATTTTTTTCCAGCTTTCAGAATATTTACACATGTCATTTGCTTCATTTTTAATAGGTGGCGTTTCATATGTCCCAACGCTATCTGCTGAAAAACGCAGCGCGCTTTTGTTCCAACTCAATATAACATGCCCTTGAAATGAACGTGAAAATGTTTAGGAGCCAATATTATGCACCTACCTACCCCCGACTGTTTTCGACCCGTGCTCTTTCTCCCCGTCACTGTATTTACGTTAAAACCGCAGCGGACAGCCGGCGAGGTACATATTTCGACAGCGACTACTCGCCGAGAATCGAGCGAAAGACTGTCGTCGATCCGCGATTAGATTAGATTAATAGATCCACGGATCGAGGAACACAAAAAATTCCTGGACTTGGAACTCACTGCTCGCATTTCATCGAATCACGTGCGCCAATATAGATTGTATCGTGCCGGGGAGTAGGAAAGGGTCGAGGGGCAGGAATAACGTTCCGAAGCTGCCCCCCATTACGGTAATGATTCGATGGAAGGGACGAAATTCCTGTTCGATCGTCGTGACTTTCTATCCCCGCCAACTGGACCGATCCCTTTCGGATCCAGCCAAGCATAAACTATTGACTATACCTGCACGGCAGGGTCCGTTTTGACCCAAAGGCAACCGACTGACAGGCGCGTTTGGCAGTTGGCCTGATACACTATATTTTTAGTCATATTCTTTTCTTCTCGGTCTTTGAAACAACAAAGGCGAAATGATAATCAATATAGGGTAAACGCACCAATAAATGAACACTTAAGGCTAATGAATGAACACTATTATAAAATTATGTTTGCAACGCGATTGATTCCACGTGCCAAAGAAATTGTTTGGATATAAAGCAAGAAATTAAAGGAAGTTTCTAATTAATTAGTTGCTTATTTTAATAACTTATCTTACTAATTTTAATAAAAAATGTTCATTCACCGGTACGTGTTCAGTTACTGGTACATGCACCCTACAGTAAATCCTCGTTATTGGCCCGTTTTTACTATCCCCGACTATCCCACCATTTCTTGGAATCCTTCGGTCGAGAGTGAGAGAACGAAAGAGTCGGTGGCAACGTCGTGTCAACTATTTCGTTCCCACTCGCTCTTCCGCTTTTTCACTCGCGGCATCGGAATAGTGTTCGCATCGCGTTGTACGCCCGTCGCCAGCCCCGTTCGCCGGGTTTAATACGAGGATTTACTGCAATCAATCCGGAATAATATTATTAAATTTAACAGGTTTTATTGCACAATTAAGGGGAATTTTTTTATGAATGACTGAAATGGATCCTGCATCCAACGAGCAGAAAACTATCCGTCGTCCAAGTGTGAGAAAGTAAAGCGTGCGCTGTGAGCGATACTAATTATCTACTAATAAAAAATTACATCCTCATATGCTTGGTTTTAGTTTTATAAAAATATTTGAATATATTACCCCCCGGAAAAACCGCCCGGTAGGTCGCTAGTCACGCCTCGTAACTGGGTCAGTTTAGACCCACGCGCACATTTCTGTCGTCTCGTCACTTAGGAACGCGATGATTTTCTTATAATAATTGATATTATATTTCGAACTCTAAAGATCGTTTATTTTTAATATAAATGAGAAGTATTGAGCTCCTGGGTCACAATAGACCCAGTCACGACTGTAGAGGATTAATTAGACTCTGCTGATTCCTTCGCTTGGAACAAGAATCGAACCGGTATTACACCATGGTCGGATATTTCATCATTTCATCAACAGTGACTCTGAGGATTTCCTGGAATGAATCCTATTGAGTAATCCTAATGATTACTACTCCTTGTTACCATGACTCGAAGAATGTCTGGTTCAATAAAAAAGGGTACTCGGTATCCTGTTTCAGCAGCTTTAGGTACCAACATTCCCTGGATTCCATAGTCGCGATGGTCCTATATCTGCGCACGATTACTCTTTATCGTTGTGAAACACAACTGGAGAATTCTCTTTTATGGCATCATCATTAAAAATAGCCAAATGTGGACGTATTTAGATTTGCTTTTAGCAGCAGAACTTTTCCGGAGAATCCACTCTCATGAAGATTTCATAGAAATACAGAAATTTAAATTTCCGTTACTAAACGACTGATCCCAAATGATGTCCTAGATTCTGTTCCCTTCAATACAAACTTTGGGGACTCTCGAACAATAAACTCACAAAAGTCTGCATACACGTCATAAAGAAATGTTATCGCGAATGCGAAAGCTCTAGCAATGTTTTTAGCATCAAATTGTGCATTAATTGTACTCGTTAAAGAAATAACACTATTTATCACACTTATTAACAAGAAAACGTAATGTAAGTAAACCTGTCTCCATCCGTGCAGAAGCACGTGTCGCCCCGTTTTCTGTCACTCAGCTCGGGGAGGTTGTACCGGATCATAAACACTCGGGGGTAAGCAGGGACGAGCTGAGGTCACCTCTCGTGTGCCTTCGAGCGAAACCAAACGTATTTTTGCGCAACGGAACCTTACGAAAATAACAACACTACGTTAGTGCAAGAGAGAACCTTGAACTATCGAACGCTCCACCTCCTTTTCTTAAAAATACAAAATACAGTGTATGTATATGCATCCGATGCCTTCCAGAAACTATTGACGTGAGAACTCGTCAACGCTATACACAGGATGAATGTAAAACACAATGCCAAACACATGTAGTCTACTTCTTCACAGAAAATATTGTCCACCGAGTCAGAAAATTTGGCTACCTGCACTATATCGTTCAATTCGTCTAATACCTCATCTCCCTTCGTCCCCACTTTCTCCGCACTATCCGTTGAAAATCAGGAAGTGGAAAAACTCATAGTCAAACTCGAAGTCAACAAACTCACAGTTTCCCCTTCCCCTCTTAAAGCTCGATCGATCGTAAAATACGCTCTCACCATTCTGTCCAGCACCACTCCAAGGGAGACCACGATGCGCGCGTGTCACCGACAAGAGGGCATCGTCGACATTGAAACGTTTGATCGTTGGGCAAACTTCCTCAAAGAGAACAAAGTGGCCTATCTGCGCGGCGATAACCGTAATCTTGTTTATGGAATTAAAATGACGATCATTGTTCCTAAGAACGAGCCGAGCCCTGGTAACGTCGATCCGTTCGACAAGAAATTCCGTCGCCGCGCTTCCACGAATAACGACCGACCGTGCGAAAAGCCATTGTCGAAGCGAAACGGGTTGAGGGGGGAGGGGGGATTAGAGGACAGTAACCGTGGGGGCAGAGTGAAGTTTTATTCTCGACGCGATGCTGGAGCGTTCGGGGCGAAGTAACGCGCGGACAAAGCCGTGGGGCGGAGCGCGAACAAAGGCGCGAAGAGGAGCTTGAACAAATGGGTCAGGGGTGAGCGACAAAGGAGGGCGGGGCTGCAACTTTATCAATGTTACGACGCACTGCTTTCAAATGTGGATTTCGATCGGTCCGCTCGGAAGTTGATAGTTGCGATCCGTAACGGGACTGACCGAAGTACAACAGAGCGAATCTTATCGCGCGCGGTGAATCAGCTAACGAAAGTCCAACGGAGATCGCCGATGCTCCGAGTTAGCGCTGTTCACGAGGAAGCGCGTGGAGATTCAAGTTCAACGTTCGTCGTTTCCGCAGCGACGATCGTGAATCACGGCGAAACCTGCGAATGCAAAAGTATCAATCGAATTGTACCGCTGCCAATTTAGGGGGGATTCTCGTGTAACTAAGTAGACATGGGCGTGGCGAAGGTGGAGCAGAGTTGGCACCGCCCCCCCCTCCCTCCCCTGGCACAGGCAAAAATAAATAGATTAGTCCTTCGTGCAGAATTAAATGAATTGATTACAAAATAAAAATAACTTAAATTGTGAAGTAGGTCCGCATTACACGGCCCCGGTTGTATTGACTCCTAATCACGTTTTGAGGAACCTATTAGCTACTTAACATTAGCTGTAACTTGACAAAAATGAGGTGCTCTTTGCCGATTCGCTACTTCGACGCAGAGGACGCGGAGGAATACCTCCACAATTTACAATAAATGAATTATTTCGCAGAAAATAAAATTTTCTCGACTTCCTTAGATGTTCAATTAAATATCCTAAAGGTTTCAAAAAGATCCATTGAACCATTTCTTTGGGAAAAATTCACAAGGATCGCCTTATTTTCGTCGAGTTACATGAGAATCCACCCTGGAGGCGGAACACCACTATGACGGGCCTGAAAAGTAAACCATTTTTAAAAAAAAATTCAGGAATAATTTACAGTTTTCATATAAAATTGTTACTTCCTACCTTTAGTACAATGTCTTAACAGACTCTCACCAAGGGCTGGTGGTTCTTCTAACCACCGGTACGGGCGGTTGCGTTCCCGGTGTACCTGAATCGCATGGGGACTTGCATGCGTTTTTAATATATTAATTAATACTCAAAATCGAAATCGAAGTGTAGTTTCCGTTCCACATGCCGATTTCTTAAACAAATTATTTTTGTAAAAATGGTGCGCTTTAGTAGAAAAGTTTCGAAAATCCGCGAATAAGATGGACAATTTTATGAGCGTATTTAAAAAAATTTGTTTTCGATCAAAGAATCCGTAGGTGCAACGGAAACTACAATCATACAGTTTATAAAAAAAAAATTAAATTTGATTTCTGATCTACTGTTCCATATCTCGTTACATATCCCGCCAGCGACATATATTTTTTGTGAGGTTTCTGGAAGATTAATTAATATATTAATGCATGTTTTTCTACTCATTTTTTATACTCTCTTAAGACATGATACTAACGGTATGTAATAAAAATTTTCTATGAAAACTGTAAATTATTCCTGAAAAAATTTATAAAAATGGTTTACTTTCCCGGCCATCACAGAGTCGTATTCCGCCTTAATTTCCTTAAAGTAATTAATCATACAAATTGTAACTGTGTCGCGTGATTTAATCAACGATTACTTGTTGTTGTCACTACTTCCATGGTTTATTATGAAAATCGGAAGATAATCGATCTTCTGTTTGACACGATAATGCGCCCGCAGTATGGCCGCCGTACGTTTCTTTTGTACGTTGATATATTATTTTGTGCTATTGACGCAGATGGCAGTAATTATTGATAAGAAAAACAATAACAGGGGCTCTACGTGCGGTGTATGTACCAGAATATACTTTGACCTCGGGCAACGTGTCCTTCGACATATTGTTTTTATCAACGCAGTTTCCGACATTAAATCGTTTATTGCAAGGAAGGTGGAGGACTGGAGGCTGCTAATTACTCTTGCTAGGCAGATGTACATTATCACTTTCTGGCTGCACGGCTAGGATTCATAATTATGGAGATGTAGACACATCCATACATGGCTGATGAAGCACTGGGAATTCATAAAATCCATTACAATCAAAGCATACTGCGACGTCCATGGATACAGTATTTATCGTGGAAAACAAAGTCCATGGGAAATTGATTTGCATGGGTTTATTGATTTTACATTCAGAAACTTCTTCCCTCTATCATTATTTTACTGCGCGATAATGGACAGAATAAGGAAGCAAGGTACAAGATTGTCAACAGACTGTTCATTAGAGACTGCAGCTCTTTGTGACTGTGTCTGATGACTCTGAAAATTGTAGTATCTAATGCCGTGGGTCTAGTGTAGTATAATAGTAATGATTAAATAACTGAGGAAATAGAAGAGGAGGTGATGTGATAAGGGCGAGATTTAGGAAGTATGACACAGAGGCTGCAGCTACATAGATTGCAGACATGGGCGTCCGTAACGGGGGCAAGGGAGCAGTCCGCCCAGCTTGAGAAAAAACAAAAATTTTATTTTTTTAAATTTATATAAATTTTTAATTAAATTAACACTACAAAAATGGGTTCAAACAAACAACCGATCGCCGCCTGTCAGTTTGACCATTTCTCAAAGTTGCCCCTCCCCTAAAAAAAAATCTGCGGGCGCCCTTGATTGCAGAGAAAGTTGGAAAGTGGAAAATGAACCTTTCTCTGAACCAGAGTTGGGCATTATTCCTAGAATCTTCGAATAAAATGAAGTTATTCGAGAATAAGGAATAAATTATTCGGACCATAGAATGAAGTTATCGCGTGTCATTGACATTCGTTATTGGAAATAAATTTTGCCCAACTCTGCTATGAACAACGCCGGTTGCATCCAAATATGCAGCTAATCGATTTTACGAGACGTAGATCATCTAAGTATTCTAAGTACAAGTAGAGTACAAGACTGATCGCAAAATGGCCAGTGTGAATGCTGTCCTCGGCCTTAAATAGATTAGCATTAGCTTGTTTGGTGGCAAGAGGATGACCACGGCCCTTAGTAACCACATGAGTAAAATTACATTTTCACGTGACAGTAAATCGTGACTTCAAAGTGCCGTTTTCACGTGACAGTAAATCGTGACGTTAAAGCGCCGTTTTCACGTGACTTTAAAGCGTCATTTTCACGTGACTATAAATCGTGACTTTTACGGTCATGGCATTAAATGTCACGACTTTTGTCCACGAGAAAACTAAATGTCGTGAGGTCGTGAGATTAGATACTGTCATACAGTGTCACGACAACCAAAGTCGTGACTTTTACTGTCACGTGAAAACGGCGCTTAAAGGCCGCTGCGCATCTTGGCGAAGCGCGGGGGTGCGAGGAGCAAAGTTTGTAAACAATTACGCACCGACATCAGTTAAATAATTATTATTAATTCCTTCGATTCGCTTCGCCAAAATGCGCGACTGCCTTAAGTCTGTTTCTATATACACAAATTTATATATTGTCCCTTGCAGTGAAAAGTGTGCTGATCAATCCATTATTTAGAGTTGCTACTACTACTAAATGAGATTTTAGTCGCTAGTAAATGCCAGGTGCATTATCTTTTAATACATAATGCCCACTAGCTCTCGTTCCCATGATGATTCGCGACAACGTTGCATATATTGCGCACAATCGGACTTTCACTCGGGTACGCCGGAACAACCGCGAAGTTTAGCGGCGTGGAGGGTTTCAAAAGTCACCCAGCCGTCGTAATAAATCTTCATGATTCACGATCCAGAAACAGAAGTATCGCGGTAAATCTCGCGAACGTGCGCAGCGTCGGTCGCGTATCGAAAGCAATACGGCTTTGTCTCGTTCAAATACGGGCTAAAGTAAATATTTTGAAATAGTAGCCTGAATAAATGGCAGAGGAAAGAGCGCAGCTTGGCAGTCAGGTGAAACTCAATGCACCTTTAAGTCTGTTTGTTCGAAAACAAAGAGTCGCATAAAGAAGAGTTGATTCCCAATCTCCGATTTATATTTGCACGAGGCTCCGCCCCTTTTCGGTTACACCGGAACTTCAGACACACCCTGTGTGCAGAGTTGGGCATTATCCGAATAAACTTTTATTCGAATAAAAATTACAAAATAATAGTAACACTCTTTTTTGAAGAAGCAATGTTTAAATTTGAAATTTACAATTACATATGCACTTATCGATTTTACTCATCGAGTGTATTTGTACACTCGTTAGAATTGACAAGATCAATCAGCCTGCAATTTCCCAGGGACCACTTGCGGCTAATGCGGATCAGCTTTGCCCCAGGCGCCACCACGCTCTCCCCGTGATAATTGATTGATTGTCATATTTATACAAACACCGCGTAATTATTCCAAGTTATCTTTTTAAACGCGCCGCGTGTCGGACAATTAAATTTTATAGGGGTAGAACATAGTGCGATGCCGAGATTGTTTGTAAGTAGAACAGCGACGAAGTGATTAGGTATCGCGGAGCTAAACGCGTGCCGAGACCAGGAGCATATTGTTACCATACCTGAGTAAATAAAAAAAACATATTTATGAGACTACACATTGTTATAAGAAATGTAGCGGAAAAAAACCTTACACGTGGCAGTGATTCAGCTAACCTCATGAATATCTAGTTTATCGATCCCTATATTATACAATCACTCGCGTAATTCTAGTTATCCGATGTTAGAAAATATTCGACCATTAAGTGGCGAACAATTCGGAAGCAATATAAATGTCTGCAAGTAGTAATTACACAGGTAACCAGTTAATAACCAGTAATTCTGAATTATCATGCGCGTCGGTGGTAAAATTCCTCGTTAAATCAGAGAATTATTATGCAGATCGGCCGCGAGAAGAATCAGGGAATTGCTTCGAGGAACCTGGCGGACCACTTTCACCGGGACGTTAAATAACCGAGTGCAAATGAAAGCAATCGAACTGTTCTCTCGGGACACTTTTATGTTGTCACTGGAGGTACAACCAGCTCGTGAAATCGGCGAAGTGATAGAATAAACACGTTTCGAGAGTTAGCGGAAACGAATTGCCTGAAATTTGAGGTAATAGCGGAAATTCGAAAGAGTCAGAGGCTGTTTAAATATGTAGGAGATTTTCTTCTGATTACAACGCAATTTTTGTTCGCTGTCCAAATTCACTCTGAGGGGGTGAAATTGGCCCCGCAAATTCCGGCTGTTTTCTGATTTTGTGTTATAACTCGCGAACTGTAAGAACTGTTAAAAGAAGTAACTTTTATCTTGAAATATTTATTTTTTGTATCTATTACAGATTGCGAGTTACAAAATAAAATTGAAAAATAGCCGAATTTTCAGGGATTAATTTCACCACCTCAGAGTGAATTTGAGCAGCAAACAAAATTTCCGTTGTAATCAGGAGGAAATCCTCTACGTACATATTCACCAATTTTCAGAACTTTTTAATTTCCGGGTTCGGGATCTTCTCTTGTCAGTCGGAACCTGCTGCTCGATTTTTCATTTACGATCTCGCTATATCACCGAATACTGCTACGATGAAGATAATAAAACGTCTACTCTGTTACACACGGGTATGGTAGGAATTTATTATGTAAACGCGGAAAAGCTGTTTTTAAACGCAACGAAGTAATCTTCACTTATTTGCGCGCTTGGTGATACCGACCATTCGCATTCAAGGATTATTTACATTCTACAAGGTGGGCAAAGAGTGATTAAAGCAGTCACGGTGGTTAAAAGATATAATAATAATATAATAATAATAATAAAAGAGAATTTGAAACTCATATTTTTCCATGGCAAACTTAACCCTTCGTGGTCACCATGCCGAAGTTAACCCTTCAAAGGAACAACTTTTTGTCCTTACTAAATAAAATTTAAAAATTTGGAAATATTATAAAATTTCTTTAACTAATTACTGTTAACAAGTTCATCAAAGAACAAGCAGAAACTAGTCGACGAACGAATAAAACAAGTGTCGAGTTAAAATTCTTAAAACATACAATCGTCGAGTAATACGATGTGCAAAGAAACCTGAATCGATGTTTACCAGTTTCTAATAGTTCGGACCGCCAAGTTCATTAACTGGTGTACACCGGTTCGTTCCAACTTCGGTTCAAACCCAGCTGATAACTACTTTCGATTTAACGTAAGAAAAAAAGTCGGTGCGTTGACTCCGCGCCAAAATTCGAATAATTATTCTGTCATTGATGCATTGGGTCAGTCAGACTCGTTGGCCAAGGTCAGCGAGCGGTTCTTAAAAATGTTATTGCACCATTAATGCCGGCGGTCAAGCGAACAACGAATTCATAATGTACCAGCCGCTACTTTACGGTCGTTTACCGCGCGGCGTTACAATTCCTTCGACCCCGATGAAAAAGAAAAGAAAAAACCTGATCTTCCGCGAGAAGAAGAGTGGCGTAGATACAAAGAAGAGCGGGAGCAGGGCGGCACACCGAGGAGCGGGAGATAAGGGAGGGTATATTTATAAAGAATAATTCAATCGCTCGAATCGATCGATTGAATAATCGTATCGGGCCAGTTTATGCCTCCGGAGTAACGAGACCACCGACTATCGAGGACGCGGCATCTAATTTTGTTCCTTATCGCGTGTATTCTTATAGAGAGCGTCAACACGATAATGTTTCGTAATTGCGAGAAATCAGATGGGGCACGGTGTACGCCTGTCCAGCGGTTTCCTCGGTGTACGTTCAGATTACGTATATCCCCTTTAAATGCTGTCGCAGATAACGAAATAATTAATAAGTTACACAGAGATAGTGTGTACGCACAATACGCGCAAAGTTCAATCGGCCGTTCCACGAGAACTCGCCTGGGATCTCGATCAATGTTCGTTCCCTCGGATTGATTCCGCGTCTCGATGCGCGACATGCATCCTCGTTCCGCGAGCGTAATATTTTTGGGTGAGCAGGATGATGTACGGACGAACGAGATGCGTCACGCGCGGGCTCGTAAATAAACGTGAGCATGGAAATTCTGCTTAACACGCTCCGTGTTCGCGTGGGCACTTGGCGGCCCACGATGTTTAATGAAAGTGAATCTTTCGTCAAACGAAAAAGGTATTTCTAAATAAAATTCCGCGTCGAAGTCTACGTAGAATAAAGCAGAGCTGGAACTATGAGGAATATAATGCGACTACTGTGCTTCTTTAATTAATTATCGTAATATATACTTTTCCTATCGCCTTTTAGCGCGGAAGAAAAATGCGCGCGCTGACTATGCGTTATTCTTTTTCTCCGGAACATAAGCTAACTAAAGTCGTAACTGTTAAGTCCATTACGCGAGCCCTCTATTGGCTACCCTACATAAAAACTGGCCGGATGTTTGAGTCGCCCTAGTGGTCGGTTGTAATACGAGATAACCCCAGAATCAAAACATCGATCAAGTTTAAGTTGATAACTATCGGATCGCTTTTTATGGGAATGGGATTCACTGTGTTTAGTCAGATTCGCTTCAGATAGGTACTATAGTGGAACTGTCCACACCGATTTTTTGTCCTACGAAATACATGCGCGTGTTACTTTGAAAATTTGAGACAAAGAATTTTAAATGGTCATCGTTTACTTCCGATGTAAAACTAAAGCAAGTCTTCCATTCGTCAGCGTTCCTAAACCATTCGAGAACTTTCGATACTTGAGAAGTCGGATATTGTTCGGTGGGATTTAAGCCATCGCGTAGTTGAGAAATTTGAAGATTATGAATTGCATACTCGCCAGACCAGGCCATTCACTCTATAGAGTTGCAGTGAAAGCAATCGCGGGTTTTAGTCGTCCTCGATCCGCATCATCTTACCTACTTCCAGGTAGAATAAAAGTACTCTCAGGTTTTATATTTTTGATATACCACCCATCCACGACCCAAACTTTTCGTAAAATCATTTAAAGCAAACCAACACGATCGATTCGCGGAAGGTTTAGAGCACAGGATCTTTTATACCACTTTATAAACAATATTCTAAACACAAATCTAAAACAGACGAAACTAAACATTATTTAATAATATTTGTCTTTGGTTTTGTTTTCTTTTTTCTCTCTTTTCTAGTTGTCTCGACTATATTGTACTTTCTATTGTTCTCTCGTCCTTAAATGGTCTTGCACCTTATCAAATAAATAAAAAAATAAAAGTATCTAAGTATGCACTACTTTTTAAAATATTTTCAAAGAAACAACAGATACCAAGAAATTAAATCGATTCATCTACAAACACAGAGTAGACTGATCGAGGATGAAACTGTCTCCAACTCTACGAACACAGAATTCTTTACGCGAATCCATTCGAAATTGTTCCGCGGTTTTCTTTCCGCTCGAGTTCAATGCATCTTGCAAAGGTTTCAAGGGCAGTTCGAGCAGGTTTAAGTATCTCTTGATACTTCGCCGTGCTGTGACACTGCTCCGCATACCTATACTTAAGTATATTCTGTAATTACAGAATAATTTACATAAAACGATCTACATGACCAACCTCAATGCTTTATATTAAACCTTCACACTGTAAAAACTATGCAACCTCAAGAATTCCGCCATTCAGTAAAGTCTATTATTTATTCAGCCGTAAGTGTTAAAAAAGAGTCTAAAATTTCTCCGATTCCATCTACAGAATAATCTCTTCTAATATGTTTCGGACGAAAAGCCCAGCGTCGTTTACCGCTGACGAACCTGCCGATAGCTCGCTAAACTCCTCGAAAAAATCGCTTCTTTTCCAAAACTAATCTTTATTAAGGTTATACTAAAAAAGTTAGTACTTCTAAATTTCGGATTTAAATATTGAATTAAATTGTCACCACAAAATGAGTTAAAAGAAGCAAGCGGGCTACTCGTTTCTTCATTACTATATTTATCTTCATCATCACCTGAAAGTTGCCCGATCCTGGAAAAAAGTCCACGGACGCCCTTGAACACGAAGGTACGTATATATCTCTTCTACAGCCGGTCCCTCCCCATTTTTCACTAATTACTACTCGCTTAATCAGCTTCGTAAACGATACACTTCCAATTATCGTGACTATGTACACAAATACGAAGCGATATCGTTGTTCGTTCCTTCGAAACATTACGTGACGACACCCGCTATCGTAGCTTTATACATGTACATCTGGCGAAATTCACCGTCGTAGTAAACTGTCAATAAATGGAAATTATTAACGCGATAGGGGAATCATTCTATTCCGTAATCTACGGACTCTACGCTGTCCTGGTAATCTAGTCCGCGGGGCTACGACCTATTTCGACGTGTTTTCACGCGTTGTCAACAGAAAACACTCCGTCGCGTTGCGAGGAAGATCGCTATTACCACCCGATTCGCGTTCCCCCTGAAATAGAAGATATCGATCGAGCAAAGGGGACGCTCCGACGACGAACACGCTGAAACACTCGCGCGACATTCGCCTCCGTCGAAACCGCACGAAGATAAACCTTCGCCCCTCGTTTCGCGACGTTTGTTTACGGCGCAGGCCTCTATTCGCAATTATTCGGGCTGGAACAATATTCGAGGCACGTGTGGCGGCACATCGCACACGCGACGAACGTTACGAATCTGTCCCACTATGCGTCAGACGTAGTCGTCCCGCGCGGATCCGCGTCGATCGCGATTGGAGGGAATTTCGATCGAAAACGGGCACTTACCGATGGCGGAGAGAATAACGCAGCGAGTCTTCTCTCCCAGAAGGAGAGAACTTCTTCGGACTTCTTCGCTATTCCGGCGGGAAATATCGTTGCACCGGTCGTCCCACTGTTAACCGACGAAGGGTTCTCCGTTCGTCCGAACCGGCCGTGTCGGCCACCGAGCCCGAGCTTACTGCTAAGAAGCCGCGGGCATGCCCGCTTACGAAAAACCACGGCCACGATGTAGAGCGCGTTGCATGCACGACGAAGCGGACCGTTGGCCACCGTCGATCGAATACTGCACTCGAGAACACGCGTGTTCTCCCTTTTCTGCCTCCCCCTATCGTGCCTTCATTCCCCCCCGTCACCCATTCACTCGCCGATCAAGAGCATCCTCGCCTCCTCTCTTTTTCTATTTCCCGCGGCGATTCTCTATCTTCCTGTCACGCGGCGTGGGCACGGGTAATTACGTTTTTCTGACCCGCCTCCCGAACGCCCCGCGATTTGCTTCGACGGGCGGCGATCTGTTAGAATTTAGCCGCTGGGTGATATACACGGTATATTGAAATGCACGGGTACAATTGGACGTGTCACGTGGGGTGTTATCGCGGCGGATAGTATTTTTCATCCGCGTCGTTCCATTGGCTCGGTATTGCCCCCCCCTGGCTTTTGAGAAAAAATTGCTTAGTTTTTATATTAACAAGGGGAATATTTTTAAATTTCGATTTTAAATTTTTAATTAAATTGGCACTATTTAAATGGAGTAAAAAAAGCAAGATGTTTTTCTTTACCATCATCCCTTGTATTATCTCTACTATTCACCTCCTTTACTTACTTTACTTTACTTCTACTCTATTTTTAGTTCTAGTTTTTAGTTTTAGACTTAGTTTAGTTTTGTTTTTATGTCTAGTCTTAGTTTTAGTTCTTTTTTTTCAAGTTTCGAGTTATGCGCTTGGTCTGTACGCTATTACGACGTTTTAGGCCTAATAACAGCTTTAGCTGAGCCTCGCCTTTTCACCATTCGGTGTTTTAATTTGGTGAAATAAAGACGGGAAATAAAAAAAAAATCCCAAAGTTGCCCCTACCCCCCTGGGAAGAAGTCTCCGGACGCCCCTGTAATGGGCAGCACGTGCCGTGCGGCGCACCTGCGGTTGGAATTATTGCCGTGCTCCTTGAACGCCTATGCGCGGTCTCCGCACGCCACTCGTAGCTTTGCGGGGATAGATTGTTCCCGTGTGGTGCAGCCGGTGGTGCGTTTGCTCTGTTAACGACGGTGTCCACTCTCTTTTCAAAGTTTCTTATGCGAGGAAGTCTCTTGTATTATTTTCGAACGAATTGCTAAAAAGTTTTTACAGACTTTTTTCAGTATTTATTCATTTCTGTAAGTGTAATAATTGTAATGAGAAGGGGGCATCAAGGGCGTCCAGAGCCTTTTTTCCAGGGGGAGGGGGCAACTTTGGGATGATGGTAAAGAAAAATATACCCCTCTTGCTTTTTTGAGCTGATTTTATAGTATCAAATGATTTAAAAATATTCCTTTTTTTAATATAAATTTAATAAATTGCCCCCCTCCGGACGCCCATGGGGGGGTATACATTATGAGGTGACATAACCTCGTCGTGTCGGACCTTCAGTGAGGAATACGCCTACCAATGGCCAACCCCTCTTACACCTAATCCTTCCACGCGCTGCAGCACACTATTTATATCCTTCGGTATCACGCAGTGCCTGTATTCAGGGGCGGATTTGTATGTAGGCTGAGGGTTCGTCCTTAAATTACTTAATTTTTTTTGGAGGGGGTCGTGAATTTCTTATGTTTTTTTACAGGGGGGGGGGAGAAGTCAGGTAACCACTTACGTAATATTTTCTAATATTTTTAAATAAAAGAAATTAAAATATCTTACGAATTCTTATACTCGGGAAGAAAGGGGGTAAGAAATAAAAAAATACTCTTACGTAATTTAGGACGGCTCCTAAGTAGGCTGCAGGGTAGGGAGGTAATTTTTGGGGCGAAAGAAATTGAAAAATATAGCAAAATGTTTTTGCCTGTAACTTTTTACTTTTTCATCGACAATAATAGCATAAAATGTATAGTTTTATGTATTATTCTATTTTCCGTAACATCGAAAGTGAAGGGTGATCTTGAAGCACACAGGCTTGACACAACTTTCAACGTGTAGTAGATTACCAATAACTCATACGTGAGTTCTCATAATGAATTGATTTTAAAATTGTCTCAACACTGAAATTAAAATAATTGATTATATTCTTGCGTTTGGAACGAACGTACGGTGAAGGCTAACAAAAAAAATGTGATCTAGTTTTTAAAGCAACTAGTTCCTCTTAAACAACTTTTCAGTACTGCATAATTAAAGAAGTTAAACAACTTCGGTCAATCGAACGTGTTGCGTTCGCAAATAAGACCGACCAGGTTTTAGTTTCGTGACGGAGAATGTCGCGAACCCTCGTTACTTATTTCTTACATCGAAGTAGCGATTATGTAATTGCCATTAATGGGGATTGAAAAATACACGCCGCGAGATGTAGAAACAGTGAGCACGCAATAAGGCAACGTCGCAAGTAATGATCCAAAAACTAGAAGCTTCTGTTTGGAAACTATAACAACCCTATTTTCTAAGCAACGGCAAACAGTAGCTTAGCACGATTTAACTTTCTTGAGTACCGAGAGTGTTTAATGGTCGTACAGCGAGTGTCAAAGCGTGGGTCATCGATGACCCGCGTGCCGCAAGTAGAAAGGCTCGAGGTATCGAATGAATCGACTTTCGCGATGAAACTGCTTTATCGTTAGTCGATTTTCTGACTTGTCACTTAAGGCGTAGGTACGTGCGAAATCTACTTTTAGGCCTGTTAATCTAAACTATTTTCTGCCGACTGGTACGCGAGAAATAATTTTTGGTCCCTTTAATCCCTTAATACATACCGTTTTGCATTCTCTTAAATTCGAACGTTTTGTGGCACACGTGTACTTCTGACTGCTTAACGAAGTTATTTGCGTGCACCCGGAATCTGTTGCAAGCAGATTAAGATCCTAATTGTACATTCTACTTCGAGCAACTTTCTTCTCGGACAGTTCGTTCACGTGACTAATATTAAGTATTCCTGTAACAGCTTCCTTTTTATAAGTCCACGTGCTAATAAGGATTTCTTCGTTTTACCAACTTGCAACTAGTTTGAGATACTCGGTAAACGTATTTCACGTAATATATATCTCTGTAATATACGATAACGAGAGCGAGCAACAACTTAATTGGTGCGATGACTTTTTAATGTTACTTCTTACTCAACAATTCAGAAAAAAAGTCATTAACACATAGCAGTATTAATACACAGTTTTTAGTCTGTTGTATGCGAAGTTGAGAAACAAAGCAGTTGTGTTAATTAATTATTATAGAGACTGCTTTATTGTTAGTCAAACCAGCAGTACTTAAAAGTCAAGGGCAGGCGTTACAGGAACAAGTGTACCCTTTAATATAATATCAAATTGAACAATGTAATTAATCGAGCTAATAAGGCTTTGGTAGCCAAGTGGCTGTTATCATAATGAATTATGATTCAGGATAACCGTTGACCTGGTCTTGCGGTATTTATCAAGTTTAACCACGTGCTATTAACATAGTCGCTCGACCGAATCGTGTATTCACGGTTTCTGCGGTTTATCACAATGTTAATAATGTATCAATTGCTCGGCTATTATTTGCTTCGCGAGGATTTATCTGCAGATATTACTATCATCGTGAATGTTCCACTTCCTGTAAATGTTCTGAACTTCTCAACTATATGGAATGTTTTCAACCATTTCGATTATAAATCTTGCTCTTTTGTTTTTGTATATAAAGCAGGTATTAACCGTCTAGGACACGAGTCGTGAATAGTTGCGCTTAATACGGCCGGCGTGCGTCATTCCATTTTGTTTGTAACTTCAAAAGGCTGTAATACACTTTTTGTGTATGTTTGGATTGAATAATTGTCTATTCGTAATGGTAGATAACTAGGCCGTAAAAAAGGAGTTTTCAAGTAAACAAAGTATCAGACTTTTTCGACGCTGTGACGTTACGCCCCCCCCCCCCCCCCCCCGTGTTCCTGCGCGTTAGTCATCCGTGGCCGTTATTTCGAATGATTTATCGAGTACATTGCTATAAGTATAGCATCCAATCAATTACCATGACTATTTATACTTCAGAAATGCCCGCGCATAGTACACAATAGTTCATAAAGTACGAATTAGTAATTCTCGATTTTTCAGTATAGGTCGAACCCATGGAATCGATCCTCGGGGAACAGAAATCGTGTTCAGATTCTTTATTATTTATAGGTATACTTTTTTCGCGTATTTCAGCTAAATCGCAAAGTAATCTATCGTCTACTTCCCACTTCGTGATTATACTGCTATATTTATCGGTTTTTACTTTTAATATTATACAGTATTTTGATTTCATGGGAGGCAGCGAGTTTATGCGCATGCACGTTTCCTTTGTTCTACCCAAGGCAAAAAAACGTGCACCACTTAGTCTTCAATGAATTTAAGATACCTAAAGAATTTAAAAAAAAAATTAAAACTAAAAAGTGTAAAATAATTTTGTCCCTTATTTAATCTAAGACTCTCGTATCTTTTAAGGCGGTGCGAAATTTACACAGTCCAAATGACCAGGCACAAACTTAAAAAATACGAGAGTCGTAGATTAAATAACAGAAAATTTTTTTACTTTTTAGTGCAATTTTATATTTTCGAGGTCGGTTTTAATTTTTAAAATTTTTTTATTTTTAACTTTTTAGTTTTATATATATTGGCACAACATGCTAAGGAGATATGCGCGTAAGTACATAAAATAATAATAATTAGGTGACAATAGTCTTTATTATTAACCAGAACTGCCAAAATATTTGGCCAATGTTGATGCAATGTAGGATGGGACCACTTTCTAATAAAAAAAAGATCATCAAAATCGGTCCATATGCTGAGGCGTTATACGGGAACAAACATAAAAAATACAAACGGGTTGAATCTATAACCTCCTCCATTTTGAAGCCGGTTAAAAAGTCGATTCAATTTCTTGAAGATCGATCCGTAACAAGGCGATTTTTCCCTGAATCGATTTTCCATCTTGCGATTCGAATCAATCTGAAGAAACGATACTTTCCGAAAAAAATCAACAACCCTAAGTCCGAATTAATAAAAATCGCTTTCATATTGCGAATAACATTTATTCATCGTCTTGTACAACTGTTGTTTTTTCTGACACGTACAGGCCGTCTAAGAACTTCCTAATGTCCTTGTTCTTTACAGTTGTAGATTGTTGTATGAGAGCGGCTAAAAACATTTTTTCATGTGTTATCAAACATCAGATTTAAATTGCTTCTTTACTTTCACACTACAAATTATTGAACACTCACCAGAACGTGAGACATCTTCTAAAGAATTTCCTTCGATAATCAGTTCGTCCTTTTGTTTGGCTGAGTTAGAGACAGTTACTCCAGGTGCCATCTTCACGCGGCGGATGTATTTCTCACCGAGGAAGTTACGAATCTCGATTACTGTATTGCTCTCAGTCGTAACGCAGTTAATGGGGAAATGAGCGTATACCGCTCGCATTTTGTACTGGTAGCCCTTCGTCACGCCTTTCAGCATATTCTCGATGTGGGAGCAAACTGTGCGCACAGCTGCTAGTTCCTTCTTCGTACCGAACCATTTCTCCACTTTCAATAACCTTGGGCTGAGCATCTACAGAAATAATACATACTTAAAAATAACCCTGGCTTATATTATTACTTCTGCTTAGTATCAAATTGATCAGACAAGGATTTATCACTTATAAGCAAATGAAGGGGAATCCACGTATCATCAAACAATATTCAACTTCGCAAGCTATCGTCGACAAAAGACTAATATATTTACTCACACGAATGTCGAGTGCAAGGTGCTTGAAAGATCGTTTAAGGATCCCCCTGGGTCCTTTAACGGTAACCAACCGGGACCTGACTGTTACAGTCAGTCCCTCAGGTATTTTCACAGTTTGATTCGTTACTATTTGCTTCATCCTGTAAAGCATTACAAACATAAAGTACAAACTAAACAAAGAACAACCACAATTATCAATTATACACGTATTTTTATTTGTGCGGGCAAGTATCGCTTGTGCAAAAGATTACTTAAAGCATCTACCCTGACTATCGCATCCAATACTTCGTTTCATTCGCTAAAATCTGACTGAAACTGGTGTACTAATTTTGTCTGAAATTTTACCGCGCGCGGGATAACAGGGCAACAATCAAATACTCTATCGTACCATTTGCATTTCGTCGCATTTACCGTTCAGTGCAAAAAACACCATTTTTAGGTTACTTTCTAACCACAACATCATGTCAACACACCACAAAGCTTTAAGTTCGATATAAAAAGCAACGAAATGAGAATGAATTTTTCACATTCGCGAGACCGTTGTGAATGTGAACTCAAAAACAGGGGCAAATAAACGCGCTGCAACGCGTCCGAAACAAGATGTTGACAGAAACGTTAAAACAAGGTTATGCTCCACTACGATCAAAACGAAGACTTTTGGCAAAAATAATACTCAGCCCCGCACAAACATAGCAGCTAATACGAAATAATACGAATAATATATCGCAACGTTTATCGCATTTGCCAGATTGCTTTGGATTTCACTAAGTATCCCTTCTCTTTATAAATCCTTTACCTCGCACACGCTATGGGATAACCGGAAAAGACCGAGGCGCTGGAAAAGCATGTCTGCTAACTTTCGGAACGAATGAAACTCGTAGATCAGAAAATCGTGCTCAATTCCGAGTACCGCGATTTGCCCGCAGGTGGAGCTTTTCGAATTTTATCCAAATTTATTCTAATGAAAATACCGAATTATTTACAATACTAATATCGTCTCTTGTACAAAGAAGAAATTCAAGTAAGCGTAAAAGGTTCCTCGTTTGAAAACGAATTCCATTCCACGAAGAAATTGTTGAATCTTCTTATCCATACATTCGACTCGCGAAATATATGACACTTTACGTAGTGCTCGTATTACTGAATTAAATAGTGCCTTTATACTTAAAGAAGCCGTAGAAAAACTCGCATAAATAAATGCGGAAAGAAATTTTTTTAATTAAATTAAACTATTAATGTATGTGTTACAAATGAGAAGGTTGCATTTTTAAACAATTAAAGTATAGTAAAAAAATTTCAAAAATGCATATGAAGATTTCAAGGGATTTACCTACACTGCGTCCCATATAAGAGTGTACCAACGCCCCTACCGATTTCCGACCGATCTGCGCAGTTCACACGGATCTGACACACGCGATTGGTCGTAGCACTTTCCCTGCCGGTTTACTACCAATCAACAGTGTATCCGAAACCAGTACGCTCTAATGTGGAAATCCTTGCAGTGTAAATCCTTACCAGAAACGGTAAGGAAAGTGTTTATTATATCATAAAAGGTTCAAATTTTATGAAAAAAATAACAAAATGAGCACCTTTGAAACGTTTTCGTATTTTTAAAGTGAATTCGGTAATAAGAACAGGAATTTAACGCTTGTCCCTATTACCGTGCCCCTCGGTGGCCACTGGCTCCCCCTGTAACTGCTAAACCTAACCTTACTTTCGTTTCTCAGAAGTTCTCAGAACGGGTGAACAGAAATTTATATTTGCACATTTTGCTTTTGCAGTGGAACGGTCATATTAAAATTACACAAAAACACTTCTCATAGAGCAAAACAGTGTTTGGAACAGTTGAAAGTTGAAAGACATAACCCAACCGCGGGAACTCTATTCAAAAAAGGGCACGCGAATAGGGACAACGCATTTTTCAGGGCACGGTAATTGGTACAAAAGCATCTATTTTTATTTAAATTAAAAAAATATGATAAATTAACATTTCCAACCGGAAAAAAATGCTTTAATAAAGAGAAAAGCTCAAAACAACAGTATAAATTTTCATCAAGCAAAATTAAAGTAAGAGAAGTCAGTAATTAATTTCTCCGTAGGCAAGTCAGCGTCAAAGCACGGTAATTGGGACATCTACCGTAGTTCGCGGAATGTTTAATTAGAAATCTTCCCATCGAACTTACTATATAAGATATTAATAGGGACATCTACAATTCGGTTTTCCTATGCCCAGAAGTAGGAACCAAACCTCTAACTGCAAAATGGCCGATGGCGTTACTGAAGTTAAGTAGCTAGTCACCACTAGTGTCTTTTGTGCGTGATTTTTTAGCCATTAGTCCCGCGTTTTACTTTAAAGTACGCGCGAAGCGTGTCACGCTCGTGTTATTCAGAGAAAGATTTTGAAAGCCGACCAAGGGTTCGCTGAAGGTTTACGATAATTCCCCTTCGCGCGATAACGCACGATCGTTTGGTTACTTTTCGTGCACGATAAGTACTTCAGGAAAATCCCGAGGTATCGCGACGATTTCGAGCCGCCGTAAGTAAATTTCTTACGCACGCATAGAAGTTATTCGACCTTCCCCGTATGACCGCCGGGCCCCTCAGCTGGGCGAGGAATTTCTGTATCACTTTTATTTCTATGAGGAGTATTCAACACGATCGTATGTTGTGCGTAGCTTCGGTCACGGGACTACCATCGCTGAAGGGACTTTTGTTAGAATGGAATCAGCCTGGGCGAATCGGTGCGCAAAGGACGCTTGGAACGTGAATCATTCGAAATAAACACGAAAATCTAACGGCAGCTTAACGACGTCGGTGAAGTAACATTACCAATAGCCTGAAATATAGCACACGATAAACAGTCTCCACTGTTATTTTGAATTCTCATTGAACCTACCAGGTCCACCTGTTTCTCTTTTAATAGAAAAAAAAAGTGAAACTGTAGAAACAAAAATAAGTAGACGAGAGTTTGAAAATTATAGTTCGAGGGACGTCGGTTTTCTTTAGTTCGCTTTTACGAATGTTCTGTTTCCATGATTGCAAGAGTTCTATGCTGTTTTAAATTTACTATAATTCGAATCCACTTTGCTGTGAATAAAATTGTGATATTTAATAAATATTGATATTCAGTTCATTATCATACTTGAAGTATATTATTAGAATACAGTAGTGCTGATTGTGTAAAATTGTGACAAGGGTAAGGGTATTTACTATGTCGAAGAATCTTTCAAATTCCTTTCCGCTTGAAGACAAGCTCGAGTTTACGTTAAGCATGGATAACAAAGTTAGGAAAAGTTTGGGCGAAAAGAGAAACACGATGCAGGTGGACGTTAAGCAGGAGGAGTCAGGCCCGTTTATTTCTAAGAAAAGTGTAAAGAGATCGATGTTTAGCAACGAGGTATTTGATAAAAAAGATTTGCTGATAGCGCAGTTACAGGAGCAAGTCAGTAAACAGAGGGAGTGTATATCGTATTACGAGAGCATAGTGCAGCTGATGAACTATAGACTGATGAAGCTGAAGAAAGTTCTGAAAGCTCATCAGTTACTGGAAGAGCTTGATTAATCATTCTGATTACACAGAGTAGTTAATCGAGATTGTTTCTTAAAGAGTTTAAAAGATATTAAGAGAGTTTTGTATTCGAAGCGGTGTGCCTTTTATATTTTTGTTAGAAGAAATGTGTTTACACACGTTATGCACGCTTTGAATACAAACGATGGTGCTTTGGTAAGAAACATTGTAATATTTTTAAACAAACTGTAAATATATGTAAAGACTGATGTATATATTTTGTGAAACCTTGTGTACGTTGAAATTTCTTGAATCCTTTTAACACACAGAAGCTTGGAAAGCTACCCAATCTTTCAATAATGGTTTGTTTGATTTTTGTGTAAAATAGAAGACTAGTTGTTTCTTATTAGAAAAATGTTACATGCGGCAACTAGTTTAAGATAATACTCTTTGAACACTGTTCTACTTTCCCTTGTTTGTTAGGGTTGCTCGAAAGATGTACATACAACCTGTTTATTCGTTATCATTATGATTTATATACATTATAAACTGTTGGTACATTTAAATTTACGTATGTAGTAAATATTGTTAATCAGAGATATCAAAATATAACGAGTCTGTAATTCGAGGAAAGGATTACAATTTATTTTCTTAACTGCTTTAAACGAAGCCAATTATTATTGACCTTAAATTGCATTTGTACACTTCACTGTTTGTGGCAAATCAGCATTCTCGTTCAGTTCTCTTCATTTACAAAACGTCTGTCCTTGTACGTTTAAAACTTATGCGTTAATAAATAACTTAAAGGGAAATAACTACTTCGATCGGCCGGAAAATTGAGATATATTTTAAAGATTTTTTCTGAGTAAATACGATGTATAATGAAATAACTCTGTTTGGAGTTTGTTAAGCTACTATTATATTATACAAGAAAAATTTAAAAAGAATTTTTTTAATTTGTTTTAAATGTTTTTTATCGCGTCAATATAGCGCTGTAGAAAAGAGGTACGTTCTTGGCGCAGGGGATTTCCCCCACTCAGGCTTACCTGCAGCAAAAAGTTCTAAAAGAATTAACAATTTTGCCGAAAAATAACCGAGTAAAAGGGTGCTTTGTCAAATTTTTTTCAAACCGGCCCCATTTTGTTATTTTTCAACAAAAAATGATTTTCATTAAGGTAGGTTTTCCTACACACGACTGGGCGCATTAAGCGCGCTATCAAAAAAGTTACTCTTCCTTTTCTGCTTATAACAAGTAAATAAGCCGAGAAAAAGAAATGAAATTTTTCAATATTGCGCTTCGTTTTCGAGAAAATCGAGTTGGAAATTCTTGACGTTGCGTTCAGTCGCGTAAGGGAAAATTTATTTTAATGAAAATCACGGGCGATTGGAGGATAAGTGGAATTCATCCTAAGAATCTTTCGGATTTTTTGTTTCAGATAAGCCTGAGTGGGGAAATCCCCTACGCCAGGGCCATACCTCTTTTCTACGGCGCCATATTAATGCGATAAAAAAACATTTAAAAGAATTCAAAAAATTATTTTTAAATTTCTTTTGTATAATATAGGAGTAGCTTAATAAACACCGAAAACATTTATTTCATGATGCGTTGCATTTATCGAGAAAAAATCTTTAAAAACAGCTCAAATTTTCGGCCGATCAAAGTAGAACGACCCCTTAAAGAGTAAATTGTGCCAAACGCGGAAAGAATCATCTCCTTCGTCGATTAAAATTCAAGAACACATTCTAGACGGCTTTCCATTACGTTACAATGTGTCTGGATATCAAAAATGATTGAGAAGTACACAAAATACAAAAGATTTATTTTATTTGTTATTTTAAGTAGCAATATACGTTGTTATACGTCGATGTGCATAAACGAAAGTACTAAAATATGGATACTACAAAATATGAAATAAACTGTATTTTTACAATACCTGTGTACTGAAATACAATAAATAAAAAGTTACGAGTAAAACGACTCAATACTTTAAACGTTTAAGATTATATCTTCCTTTCGCATCGTTTGCCTACAAAACATATTATATTCCATTGACCTCGTTGCCTACGTATCAACTATAGTTATTAAAGTCAGATAAGAGCTACGTTATAGACTACGACAACACGCTTGTGTAACATATTCAAAAATTCCACCAGCATCGTACTCTGTACACTTTACACTCGAATTTCCTTGGTACATTTTATGAAACCCTTCGAACGTTAATAAACAATTTCCACGTAAGGAGAGCCGATTATCCACTTATCGAATGTTAACTGAGCGCGGGCGACTGTCACCAGCTTGTGCAATGGCTACTAACACATAGCATTGGGGGGAGGGTGGTTCGAATGTTACGTCGGTAAATTAAATGCTTCCCTTCGATGCACAAAAGAAATATATTACAATATAGAAATTTGGATATGCATATTCTTGACTTGTATATTGCTACTTGGAAACTTCATAAAATGCAGCGTCGAAACAATGTTTTTTTTTCTTCTTCTTTACACTTACTTTACAATGGTTTTATAAATAGTGTAATTGTTGAGTCTCATTTTCGATTTCTCTTTCGACATTAAAAAAAAAGAAAAGACAATAGAACATAGTGGTAATAATAACACGTTACAAAATCGAAATGAAAATGCTTATAAAAAGTCTCCGCCCCCGTCGTTTCTTAGAATGTTATCACACAATTACAAATCCCTCGGATTCTGTACTTCTGCACGATAATATGAAGTTCTACTCCGTTCCAGAGCAAAAAATAGAAGTTGTTCTGCGAATTCTGGTCCGCAAACAATCATTCAGCGGCAATAATTCAGATTCTGCTTGTTATCGTGTATATGTACAAGCAAAGAGGTATTTTGTCAGTTTACATCCGAATGGGATCCCTAATAGTCTGCCTGCATGGATAATCGTTGATTGTTGCTGGGCTTCAGGGGTATTGTACAGCGGCGTGCGTCTGAGAATCTCTCGTAGTATCTTTCCAATCTCAGGTACTTCACGGTTACTAAGTGACCTGGAACAGTTTCGCATAATAATCATCGCTGTTCGCGTAACGAAAATGTCGTGCAGTTTAAGGTCGATGAACCTAACAAACGAAAAAAAAGTTAAAAGTTGACAAATTGGTGGGACTTGAAAGAAAACGTTACGATTCTGCCTCAAGATATTTCGTACTATTTATGGAGAAAGAGCTGTTAAATTAAATTTATTTACCAATGTCTTAGGTTCATCGACAACGTAATTATACTAGAAATAAGAAAATCCTTGGTTTTTTTATTTCAGGAAATAAATGGGGCCACCATTAAAATCGCCAATTTGCAACGTAAAAATCAATTTTCATTGTTTAAATGTGAACTAAAATACCCAGGAAGTTTGGAAAAGATCCGCTTAACAGTTTCTTAGAAAATAAATTCCCAAGGATCACCTTATTCCTAGCGTCCTAAATAGGGCTGCCCCTTTAAAGCCTTCGATAGATTCTACTTGTCAATTAAACACCCACCATCGAACCAACATCCGTGCAGAGCCCTGTAAGCTTTCCCTGCGTCCTCTTGTGACATACACTTCATGTACACGCAGCCTTCTCGACTACCACGATCCACACGGATGTGAAGTATTTTCACAGCTTCCCCGCATTTCTCTAGAATAGCGTCTTGCACCTTCGTCTCCCAATCATCCTCAAATTCTCTGAACACACCAGACGCATAAGTATGGAGGGTTAACGGGCGCGAATAGACCCGACTGGAATACTTACACCTCTGCGTCAAACATGTGCCTTATCTTCAAGCATGGTGTCGGCGAACATGTCAGACTGTTGACCGAACCCTCCATCGTCTCGAATGCCTGACCCTGCCACACTTTAGACTTCTTGTTTAAGACGGAGTTCTGCGCATTCGACCTGTTCAGGCTGTTATTTGGTAACCAGCGCCACACGTGGAACTCCTCCCCCGCAACCTGTTGCACCTCTCTTCGTATCCTGCGGAATCAATGTTTTTCATTTCGCACGCAGAAGTCGTAACGCTCCGTTACTAGGGGACGCCGGGGCTCGCGCAGCTTCTCACCTGGACTCGTTCTCATCCAGAAACTTCACCGCCTTCTCCCAGAGTCCAGACATCTTTTTACGATCTCTCGGCGGTATGAGATTATCACGCACATGATTTATAGCAAGAAAGCTCTCTTGCGTGCCGCCAGGCGATGCGACTGCCGCGTTTTGATGATGCATTTCGACCATGTTAATTATCTCGCTAACAAGTGTAAACACTTCTTTCTCGGTATTTTTCTTATACCTTATATACCAAACGAACAATTTCTGCATCCCTATAGCTGCTAGGAGGCCTGAGAATATATTGCAGTGTTATTTACACGAACTATTTAGTACGATACAATAGAATATACGGGGTGTCCCAGAATCGACGGTGCGATCGAGGAGGGGTTGATCCTACATGGAAAAAATCAGACGAAAATATAGGATAAACTCTTCTCATTTGAGGCTCCGCTTTCGAGAAAATCGACTTATCGATATTACGCGCTATTACCTATATTAATGAAAATAATACATAAACCCTCAAATGAAGAAAATTCATTCCCTTTTATCGCTCTATTTTTTTCACACGGAATCACACATTTCCTCGACTTATTCTTTTCACGCGGAATCACTGACCCCCGTCCTCGGTCGCGCCATGAATACTGGGGCACCCTGTATCCCATATCCGTGTACACAATGTATTCTCAGTTTAATATTACCACCGCAACATGCACGTTAGAACCGTTCCCACAATACATTACATGCTAGTACATTACAACAAAGAAATTAATTTACTAATGCAACATAGTTACACCATCATAGCATCGAGTGCTTTTAACATAAACGCAATGCTTTTCCGAACAAACAACATTTACTGCGTTATTATAAAATCTCGGTTAATACTCTCAACAGATCTCTTCCCATAATAAGTCGGTCAAAAATTTACCAAGTGACACGATTAGGAGAAAGGAGAATATGCGGAGAAGCTTGTTCTTAAGGAGGCACTGCATCGGCAAATCCGGGCTCATGATAATCATCCCGACTTTCCCATTCAGGCGGGTGGAGAACAAGTGGTCCTGCAAGAGAAGAATGCCTTTCGGATATTAATCGATAGTGTCGATCGGAGCGCGGTCGAATGTTTCTTTTACAATACCAAAGAGTCCACGACCTCGCCGGCGGCTCCGCTGTCGTCGCTTATGTCTAAGAGAGATATACCCCACTTGGGATTCTGTATGACGAGCAGCTGTGCATTCTGCAAGTCCTCCTTCACCTCCAGGCTCTTCTGTAAAACGATAGAGAGAGAGAGAGAGGGCCGGTGGATGAGTGTGCAAAAGAATTCTAGCTCCGATAACGTAATAACGATTTCGCCGTACCACTTTGTCGCTCGTGAACATTTGCATGATCTCGGAGTCGGTCAGGTAAGGAGTCTCGCTGGAATTGTCGCATATCGTCGACACGGCCTTCTTCGCTAAAATCGGTTGAAGCCGCTTTAACAGCCCAAGTACCGAATCTACGTTCTCTTTCATTACGCAATTAACTCCAGGCGCTTCGAGGTCCGCTCCGAGAAAGCATAGTGGTATGTTGCTATCTACAAAATTGAAATATAAGGCTAGAATTCATTATCAAAAGCGTCGTGTAATGTGATTCTGAATTTCGAGAATATCTGTGTCATCATGTTTCTGTGACCGTATGCCACGAGAGTGTACAGAGAAGGAGAAATTCTGAAGGAGATATTCTCAACCGAATTATAGAAAAAAAAACGGGGAAGAAACTCGTCATAACGGGAAAGGAAATAAAATATAAAAATTAAATACATATTGTTAATACTTATTATTTTATTGTACATGTTAAAAAAAAAACAATACACATTTAAAATAGTTTCATCAGATTGATTATACACATTGCTCGATTTAAAAACGTACCATCAAGTTACTAAAACGAATCGCTAATATTACCGTATTCCTTTCCTAACTTTAATGATTCTAATACAATGCCGTGCAATGTGATGAATAAAATTTCGTGTAATGAATCAATGAGACGAGAAGTACAAAATATCTTAACAAGATTAAACTTATAATCCCTGGCTTTACAGATTTATATGCACCATTTCTCTAAACGTTAATTTCACCGTTCTAGTTCCGGCACATTAATGCGAGCCTGATTTAATATTGCAACGTGCTTGATTGTTAATACTAATAAATTGAAGTGAAAAGCTTTCCCACAAACGGTTAGTTAAAAATATATAATTTCCATTGTATTTCCTTAAACGATTTCTCCGTATATCTTAGACAGTATTACAATTCTGTATACCTACCCGGTGAAGGTGATGGAAAAGTTTCTGATTTTCCACCGAGTCCCAAGTATATAACGGCGAGAACTCCGAAAAATAAAGCGAGTACCACTACCAAAATCACAGACACCATGTTCTGGTTGTTGCGCATATCTTCTCTTCTGTTCGACGGCTCGAATGATCTACTCATCGTTTCTTGCGGTCTATCAAGGGATGACGTTACATGCCTGGAACCAAATTTACGTCCCATTACAACGCACGTTTATATTAACCGCGCCCTGTACGTACCTTGGATTTGTCGTGGAATAGAGTGATCTTAGAGAAGAGAAGTGGCCGTTCGAATCTTTCTCTTTAAATTCTGGTAACGCTGTTTGGCGTGTAGGCGGACCTAAAAAATGTGCACCGTAACGAGTTATTAACAGAAGAACCTTACTCGGTAATACATGCTTTACGTAAATTCAATGCCGCTTACTTTTTAAGCTGGACGAACCGCTAGCTGGTAAATTTATAGACGATCGCGAGCTAAGTCTCCTGGTAAATTCTGATAGGAATGGCGTTTCGTAATTTGCTAGAATATCTCTCTGATTCATATTGTCCTTTGTGCAGACGTCCTCCTTGGACGGAGATTGTATCGGCGAGATATTAGAATCGAAAAGCGATTCGCTGTACTTGTTATCCTTTATCGTGTGAATGGACCTCGACTTCGAGTCGTATAATTTTGAAATCTGCTCTGGATCGGTCGCATCTCGCTTGTACATTCTGGGATCGTGTGGTTTCCCAGCGTTGGACAAATATTTAGACGGAGAGTAAGACTTGATTTTTTCCTCGACCACATCCGAGTCCGAACCAGTTTCCAAGCCGTCGGTGACGCTCGACGTCTTGCTAGTCTTCATATACTTGGTCTGCGTGGTTTTCGTTAGCGTATGGCTGGTGAAAGAATTATCATAATCCGGCGCTATAGGATCTTTGAACTCTGAGTGAGCCCCTTTGTTCTTAGCTGGGCTTTTCGATACGTTCGCATCGGGGGATATTAGAATCGGCGACGGCGGAGGCGGAGGCATCGGATTCGCCAGAGTCTGCCGTCTGGTGTTCACCGGTGCCTTCTTCTTTTTGCTAGTCGTCGTACTCGTGTCGTCATCTGTGTCATCGCTACTGTATCTAATACATAAACATTGGTTAGCGTCGAGCATCGCACACACGTTGAACATTACATAAGCCCAACATCCGCCGCGATGCTTCTAAAAAATCATCCCGAATTAACCGTTTCGCGGAAACGGAGAATCCGTCAACTAAAGTACGGGAAAAGTGGGTGATGCCTGCCACTACTGGAATATCAGTGTCGCCTGTATCCAGAGGCGCGCGAATAATCCAACGAAAACGTTCGGAAGCAACAACGATAGAAACTAGCGAGATATTACCTGGCAGCCAGCGAGTGCCGTGACCCCGTGCCGCCTCTGGTTTCGATGAGATTTTTCAGCTTCTTGGCCAGAATTTTCCTAGTGGTCTGCGTGACGGGGCCCACCGGGTACCCGTACTCCATCAATTTGCTACGCAACTCCGAGTCACTCAACGTGTCCACTGACATTTTGTTTACAGCCGAAAGAGCGGCCTTCTCGAACGAACCCGGTAAAAAAGTCCCCTCGTGCCCGTTCCTCCCAGCAGCACGGCCGCAACGCGCAATTCAACAATTTCGCCAGCCGCCGATCTACTCCGCTGTTGCATCGAACACCCACTATCGGCTTTCACACGTGCCACCCCTCACAATGTCATAAAAGCCTCGCCGTTAACACCGCGGCCGCACTGTAAATAATCTTGGTTAGAACTAAAAAAATGGCGCAATTTTCTAACGGTCGGGATCGCGCGCATACTCGTCCGCACCGTTTCACGCGTTTCACGCCACTCAACCCTGTCATCGGGCAGCCACGGAGCAGGGTTAATCGAGATAATCCAACCGGTCCGCGAGCTTCGTGGCCAGCCTGCCCTTAACTTTTTTATTCCGCCTCCCCGTTAATAATCGCTCCGCGTCGGCCGCGTTTATCGCCGCCCGAAATCGAGGGGGCCACCGGTCCCGCGGTCCCGCCAGGGGAATTATTCGCGGCGGCAGCGCCGGCGAAATTTTTTACCGAGTTACACATCACTGATCCGTGATTTTTGGAACGGCATTTTGGAATGTGCTTGAGCAATGTCAATGCTCATACGCTAATTATAGAAACGCGTATGCAATCGAATTACGCGTAGCCTTTATTCGTCTAGAGCGGAAGGAATAATGCTATTAATAAAAGAACGGTTATGGATGCTTTATTTGATAGTAGTAGCTTCGATATCGGGCGAATTCCACTTACGCCCAGTTCGCCCGTGATTTTCATTAAGCTAGGTTTCCCCGTGCGCGACCGGACGCATCGTCAAGAATTTCAAAGTCGATTTTCTCGAAAATGAAGCGCGATAACGAAAAGTTTTATTCCTTCTTCTCGACTTATTTATTTGTTATAAATTGAAAAGAAAGAGTGACTTTTTTTTCATATCGCGCTTCATTTTCGAGAAAATCGACTTTGAAATTCTTGACGTTGCGTTTAGTCGCGCACAGGAAAACCTAGCTTAATGAAAGTCACGGGCGATTTGGGCGTAAGTGGAATTCGCCCGTAATTAATCGGTAGTATAGTATGCTGGGAGCTTGAATGGTTTAAAAATAAATTAGAATCTATTTTCTCCCGCGATTGGGATTGATGGGAAAGTTATTTTCCAGCGTTATCTTCCCCTTTCTATTGCTTTATCGAAGGCTGTTTACATATTAATGCCGAACCGTAGCGGAATCATTGTTGACTGTCATGTTCTCTTAAACCTAAATTATAATGAATTTTAGTGTGCAGACGTTCTTTTCATATATTTTCAGTCGTTTCATTTGCGATAGATAACTACAGATTAAATGGACCTTCTATTTGCATCATTGTAGTTACATCGAGTCCGAGTGGTCGTTAATATCAGATTCGATCAGTCCTTACATTTATTGTTGGAGCTTCAAGAGCCTTATTACATTCTCTGCGTTAGTCGCTAAACTGTCTACTTAAACACTAAGCGAAGAGCTGCGTTGTCGTTTTTAATCTTCGTTAACTGAGCTTCAGTATCGCAGTAGATACATTCCACTTCTTATTCTACAATAATCTGGCAAATTCTCAATGCGACCGGTAGCTATTACAGCTGGACTTTGATCGTAGATATATTTTTCAGCGGTTTCTCTTATTTTATCTGCTGTTATTTTCTGTAATAATTGCGAAACCCACTTATCCTTTATTTAATATTAGAGAATTCGTTTGAAACATTACCTCGTACTCTGCGACTCTTTGGTCGACAGGCTTGTAATGTCTATATCTGTACAGATTCTTAACGATATCAAGGAAACGACTTAGCGGATCATTCAGTATCATTAACTCTTTCGTTTTGCATTGATTTACAGCGCGAGATACTTCTTTCTGCGTTATCGTCGTGCACAATCTCATCCACTGTTGTTGTACCGCGAACATCATGTCCTATATAAATGTATCAAGGATAACCAGTATTATTGGGATTCGTGATTTGTAAACACTAGGGCTGGGACTATTTGTCGAATTTTTTGGTGGAATAGTATTCGAATACTTGTAAAATATTCGAATATTAAATTATTCAAACACTATAAGTATACCTCGAGCATTAATTTCTCGCAGACATAATAGCATCCCCAGATACTGGTAGTCCTTGCCCAATCGTGGAAGAATGATCTGTACATGCAACACAATTCTGTATTGTAAGCACAGTGCGCAATATACGGTGCATTATGATTCACTCCACCTGAACATAAATGTGCAACTATTAAACAGCTTCCGCTGAATTACTGTTACAAGAAGGCAGGATAGTCGCTCACTGCATGTCTTATCCCAGGCACCTACAATCTCTTTAGCTACATTAAGCGCGAAATGATGGTCCCGTTGCTTGTAACTTGGACCTTCGACGGCTACCGCTACATACCCTAACTCTTCGTCATCGTCTCTCAGACGTAATTCAGCCCCTGCGATATTTCACATAAAACATTCATGGGACAGACAATGATTTATCGCTCACAAATTGCCCTCACCTGAGAATCGATACTCGAGTGGCTCTGCGTTGCAACCCGTTAAGTTAGAAACATTCGACGAAGGCTCTTGATTCTTCGTCTCGCTAGGGAAATACTTGTCAATGGTTCTTTCCAAGTCGTTTAAACATATAGATCCACTGCACACCACTGTCATGAAGCACGGTTGAAACAAACGATTTCGAAAAGCGTTTAAACTCTCTGTACAAAAGTTTCTGAAAATTTGGCAAGGTAGCAAATGAATTAGAACACAAAATACTTTCATGATTGCATTTAACAATACTTTTAGATGTTGACGCTTACTTTATTTCAACAGTTGTAGGATATATACTATTCTCAAGCGTAGTATCTTGATATGCCATCATTGGCAGATAATCCATTATAACTTGCTCCCGGTCTGACTCAATTTTATCAAGCTCGTGTAGAATTACATATTTCTCTCTTTTAACATCACTATCGCCTGGAACGTGGTTGAAATTGTACATGTTGTTTGTAAATACACCGCGTATAAATGTTTCAAACAGGGCACATTCTTCTCTCAACATACATATGACACCATTCAGAATCACATCCGCAAAGAACTGAACGAGTTTGTCTATTCTGTGCGAAGGTACCGTTCCATAAAACAGGAACATATCACGCATGGCGATAGCAGCGACTTTTCCACCGATTTCTTGTAAAGCTACCTCTAATTGTTCATGAGTTTTGCATACTGTTCTCTATGTCAAGTAGAAATATTTAATATTAACTTGAACAAAACATTGGTGTTTCTTATGAAATTCAATGTCACTTTACTCCATTTCTGCGCTAGCAACACATTGGAAGAGACTCGTTATTCGTAGTGCAATTGTATTGTAAATTCTGTCTTACCCTGAAAAATAAGTGCTGTAAGAACAGCGCGCTACCACGCTCCTCAGGCCTTTCATGCATCGAACCAGCTGGGACGAAGCATCCCAAGGTGGTAGTGAAAGAACTTCTGCTCTCGCACACAAGATGCATGTTATTGCTCGCAGTGCCAGACTCTATTGTACTATCTAAACCTTTAGTCCCTTTTCTAGAAGCACTTTCACGAGCTTGAGACTTTTTGTAACGATTATTTGAGACAGAGACATATCCCTTGAAAATGAATGCAACACAACGTTATCCTTAATTTAATCGTTTCTTCTGGAACTGATTTAGGGAAATCAACATACTCTTTGCACGTATTTGAGCACAATACTGCTTTGTATACGGCAGAAAAACTTCGAGATCGCTACCATTCTTAATAGAAATTATTCATCCAGCAAACAGTTCAGGCTATTCATATTGTATGCGTTTAAAAACCATTTACTCTCGTACGCATAACAATTGAATATGCGTATTTCATTTTTTTTCTTCATTTTCTTCGTTATTTGCGCGTGATCGATCGTATTTAAAAGATTGTTGAAACTAGGAGTATTTATAAAATTTGAAAATATATATTTCCACATATAAATTGAATAAATAAAATCATAAATATCGCTTTACAATTGTAACAAGCTTTCAATAAAAACAGATATTTCGTAAGTTTAATGAAATAGAAGTTTTATTATAATACGATGAAGTTATTAACAATATGGAAAAGTAATGGAATGATTTCCTACAGCACAGAATTAGTAAAATAACATTTTATGATACAACTGTTCTCCCATCCCCTTCAAACAACGGATACGAGACACTTCATGCATATCTGTGTCTTCGTTACGATAATGAAGGGTTTCGTTACGCCTAGCGTAAAATAATCTAGCACACTCGCCACTGTTATACTAATGAGTGTCGACATAAAATTTAGTATGTTATTAAATTGCACACAAATACTTATTTACAATATCGTGGAACTGCAATACTCGCGAATAAATATACTGAACACAGTTCGCACAGAGATTGTAAGATGCGGAACACAAGTCTCAAACATTATTCTACAATCTGTAATTCCCTTTACATTTACTACTCGGTGAAACCAAAAATGAAAAGTCGTTCACTTCTAATCCTTACGTTTATTCAGCTTCAGCGGAAAATAGATCTATTCAACCGTAAAAGTATCGTGTTATCAAAGCCGTCAGAATGTCTCCGTACTCCCCGAACATTGCTCGCCAATGTTCGAGCATGAGTTAAACCATACATTCAAATCATGTAATCAAATTCACGATTCGTTACAGTCCGTTACAACTATGTCTCGTCGAAAGAGGAGACTATTTTCACGTTTGCCTTCTGCGACTTGAACGTCTCCACGCCTTGTCTCGTCACAGATGTGCCGGTTACGTCCAAGTGTTCGAGACTGGGCGCATTTAAAGCTAAGTGTACGAGGCTTGAGTTCGTGACGTGCGGGTAATTTCTGTAACAGTTCGAAGATTGTCATTCATTTTGCTCGGTTGTCGAGAAATTAGTGGCCTCTCTCAGTGGCGGATTTAAGAAAAACGGCCCAGCTGGCGAACGTTCTGAGGGGCCCATTTTTCGGGAAAATGAAGTAGGTAGTTTACTAAAAGCGGGTTCAGTGTAATAGTACACAAAAAAATATAGTTTGGATAAAATCAGAATTTTTTTTAACCTGTTAACTGCGGAATTAAAGACACGTGTTGACATGTATACACGTTCAACGCAGTTAACTGGTTAAGGACTCTGGGAGGGCCTTCTGGGCAGGGGCCCAATCGGCAACTGCTCATCGGCCGCCCTGTTAAATCCGCCACTGGCCACTCTTACGTTCAAACGTACCTAACAACCAATGTCTTCAAGTGTGGATTATTGAAGACCCGCTTGTCTTCCTCTATGACTATAACTCCTTCTGGGTTATGAATTATCTTACGGTCACTCGTGTCGCTTCCAAGGGCACAGATTGCTCTGTCTGTTACTAAGCAGCGGCCAAAGGTAAAGTTCTCCCAACGAAATTCATCTTCGATCAGAAACTAAAATAGAAGGGAACAAGAAAAGAAATTATACAGTAAACCCTCTTATAACGTGGTTTCCATGTAACGCGGAGCAAAAATTGCGGCAGTCCTCCTATAACGCGGTAAGAATTAATATGGATTAATACTATGTAATTCTGAGTTTCTTATAACGCGTTACGAATTAATCGCGTTATAGGAGCGTTGACTGTATTTCGACGCAGATTGTAGTAATATTCCTTTCGTATGGCCAATGCGCTTACTTGCGCGAGGTTCCCGTCTTCGTACACGGGCTGATCCAAAGCTTCTCTTTGCAGAAGTCGTGGCTCGTGATCTGCTGATTCTGGATTTCGTAAACTGGAAGGGCACTCCAGATACAAGTGTGTCAAAGTTTTAGTGTAACTGAAAAATCCCACTTCGCTGTCGCCAAGTACTGTATCTCGTAAATCGAGGATCTGAAATCGAACGTGTTGGTATTAAATAAGAAAGTCAATTACAGAAGTGCGGGAGGTATTTACCTCCAATGTTTTGAATCCAAATCTCGTCGCAAGGCCAGCGTAAGCAACGCATTCACCCAAGCGGTGACATGAATTTAGTCTTAACTCCTTTAGCTTTGGCATTTTGCTGATAACCAATAGAGAATGCGGCGTGAACCACTCACAATTACTTAAAATCAGACACTGAAAAATGCGGGTAGATTAAAAATAATAAGATACTCCTGGGCAAGACTAACGCAAACATGTTAACAAAAGATTACGGGAATGCGAAGTGAAAGTAATACTGAAAAGACTAAACGGAGAAATAAGTAGAATTATATGTGATTTACATCTGTCCCCTTTTTATCACTGGAATGTTATTATTTAATACGATCGGGGAAGTAAAGTGAACCTACCAAATGAGCATTAAGTAAAAGTACTTCTCACTTTTCAATTAGTATAAGCAGTTGTTCTGTAATTTATAGAGTATTTCATGTATAATCAAACATAAAAACTAAATCGTATGAAGCAAAAGTAATAAAATACGCAAGTATTACGGAGAATTAAGTTAAAAATACATGCGATTGTAAAGTAAAGTTCCTTACTGTTAGATTGGGCATATGGAAATTCATTTTGAAAAAATACGATTTATTAGTGTGCAAATAACTCATTTCGCATCCTTTCAACGAAAGCTTTTCAATGGTACGAGGAAAATCAGTTATTTGAATCTGTAAACACATCAAGTATAATTCATCGGCTTCGATAACATCCACTTCTCTCTCTTTTACAGAGAAATAATTCAATACTCAAGCATACCTTATCTCCGTTGATATAATATTTCTCGATAACTAACTCTTTTAGTTGAGTGCACGCGATGCTAATAGACGAGAAGAAATAAGGACTCAGCCCTATTTTGCCATCGGAGTACAAGTTCCCACGAATAGCAAGGCTCGTCGTCATCGGTTGGAGAAACTTTATATATTTTCGTATATCTTTCGATAGTACCGGCGACGAACGAAAATCTACACGTCTCCATAATGTTTTATCTTGCGCTACTTGATCTAGTCGTTGACAACACCTAATAATTATTCCCCAAAATTACACATATATCATTATCCAAGTACAATAAAGTTACACATTAACAATCTCGTAATACTTACAAGCTCACTGTAATGAGATCCTGAGGATTCAAATACTTGAAAATATTTAGCAAAACATCGTCTGAAAAATCTAATATATGCGGATGCGATACTGTGTCGTTTATCTTTCCATTGTCCCCAAGCTTTATGTGTTTCATATCTTCCTCGCTGCTCGAAGGCTTCGGAGACGAAGATCTGCTGCGTTTCATTTTCATGGTTTTCTTACACCTGCGGAGCAAATTAATTCTACGTTAAACACCGCGAAACATATACACGTTTAAAAATCTTAAGTTTACAAACACGAAGACATATGTTTGTGCACAGTCATTGTTAGGATCGTTCGAATCGCTCATGTATTTTACTAAAAATTAACAAAGGTATAAACATCGAGTAAAACTAAACGATTGAATATCATAAACGCCGTTTCAATTGCTCGGACTCTTCCTGCATTCTCTCCCCAACAATTTTGACGAACTAACGACGCCTTTGTTGCCAAACAGAAACTGACAGGCGAGCAGGCGAGCAGGCGAGCAGGCGAGCACAAACAAAGTTTTGTTCGGGAGACAGTGTGACTCTGACCGCTGAATGAGGTCCGTTTCTCTGGCCGGAATCCAGAAATAGTGATAAAATTTTCAGCGACTTCTGGTTGGCTAATCTCTACAGTTCCTGAAGCTTTACGCTTCTCGAAGCCAATGTAAAATTTCGAACATGGACCCATCGTGTTAATTTGAAAGAAAAACAAAACGGCTTCCGCCTACATCTTGCTTTCCCAGAAAACTGACAAACTCTGTCACAGAGAGAGAAAAAAGAAGCGAATAAAACGGCCCAATCTTCGATCAACGTTTACAAAGAAGAATGCCTGATTTATATTAGAAAGGATCGTAAAAGGAAAGCATCGAATTGGATCGCTGCGTGCTCGTTAAGATTTGAAAAGCGATTCTCCTGACAGATCGGGAAATTTATTGAATCGCTGAGGAAAATCAATGAGTAACAACATAACCTTAAGTCGAGACAGTGTTATTGTCACGATATCGAAACGCTGTTAAATATCACAACCGTGTGTCGTTACAGCCGATGAGTGATCGTTCCCGAAACGAATTGCTTCAGCATAATGCAGCCAGTGCACGCGAACGTTCGGAGGAATGCATGTAACACGGGGATCGCGTACGCTTCTCCGATGCAGCTTAATAACTTCCTACAAATTACACTTCCGACAACGACGATGGTTTCTTTCCCGGGACTCCGATTCGAACGCGACGATCCTGCTGGAGTTGGCGACAGATTGCGAGGAGCGAGTGCTCGGGAAGTTTTGCGAATAAGTTGCGTGTCGAGTCGTTCTCGGAGAACATCCAACGCAGCTTAAAACATTTACGAAGTCCCGTGCCGCGGACGAGAAGAAAACCTACACCTCTTATTCTCGCAACACCGAGTTCATACAATTAACATTCGTTTCGCACACTTTTCTGTAAATTTCAACGCTCTGTCTCGTAGATCTTCGTTTTCGAAATAGGTCGTAAATAATATACGACAGGGATATTCGTTATTTTTATGTCAGAAATGGAAACTTTATTGGCATTAAGTAACAAATGGTGATTCCTCAGTGTTCGTTCTCTTTTATAGATTTCGAAAGGATTTGATTACATTTTGGCGCGTATAGACTTCTACGTGTAATTTAAAATAGCGCGCTTTTATAAAGCCGCATGTGTGCACATGTATGATAAGGTTTCGAATAAGTAGTAAAACAGTGTGGCTGAGTTGTCGCAAATACGCGCGAGCGTGGATCGCTTTTGAATTTTGGACTCTTTAGTTTCGGAGATTATGTTCATTAGATTTACAGTCGTTATATTGTTATTGATTTAAGATTCGAACGACGCACGTTAATAAAGTATACATAGAGGAAGATTTAAATAAGAAATATATTATTGTTCTTTAATTTATTATAATATAGTTAAATATAGCATTGGTTGGGATATATATATACAATGTAAAGGACAGAAATTAATAGTATAAATTTGAAAAATAACGATGCCTGAGCAAGTTACTTAAACGTTGTCTCACCGCGAACGTCGCGCGTAGCGGGGAGGGTGGGGGGCTAGTGAAAAGCAAGGTACTCGCACGATTCTTTAAGTAAACCTTCGAAATAAGTGTCCTCCATAATTTCCGTAATTATACGCAGACCGTGTAAATAATGAAAACGAACAGCGTATCTTTGGATTTAATATCTACTTTACAAGAGTCTCGATACGTGTGTATAGGCATTCTCGTGCTTCGCAGAAAATACCAATCTCTTTAGGAACAGCGCACTAACAGTTTTTCGTCTTATTCACTGGACCATGTTATATACAATGTTATCGCTATAAATCTATGTACCTCCAACGTACACCTAGCGCTAGGTGATATAGAAACACAGTCTTAATTCATTACTTCTGTTTTTCGATATATATGTACAAGACTTTACGGTGAAATAAAGTCTGACCAGTAATTAAAATAAATTCTTTGTACTATGGAAAGATCTCTTACATCTTAAGACATTTACTCTGTGAAAAACAAAACTCTCGTTATCGCACGCCCGGCGACAGATCTCCATTCAAACGCCAAATGAAAATTCTGTATGCGTCTTAATAACATATATTATTGCGCGGTTTAACGTACAACGTAAAAATTGTGCGATTCTAAGCTTGCCATCGGTGGTTGTCGTGTAGCACTGAACGCGGGCGAGATAGGTGTACGCAAATTAAATACATTTAACGAGCACGCCATCAATTTTCGCGACTACATTTATCGCGCATAAATACAAAATTTAGTTACGCGGGGAAAATTTTATTACGATGCGCTGGGGACATTCTGTTACTCGAAGATGTAGTTCCCTCGTGTTTACGATATTCTTGCATGAAAATCGATTAAAAAGAAATTATAACACGGCGATGTATCCTAATTACAGTGAGTCACGAAATATTCGGTCACTTTTTAAAATCGCATAACTTTTTTAAGATTAATTCAAACGATTTTTTAGTTCTTTTTGAGAAGCTGGAAGGATTATAGTTTGCTAAGTGACGTGATTTTTCGTTTTAAAAGAAATTGTAATTGGTCGGACCAACCAAAAAAATAGCAAAGGCCGTTCTTTTAACTTTTTTGCGAGCCTGTAATGATAATTCAAAAAAGAAAAAAACGTTTGTAGAATGAAGTAAGTTATATACTTATATGCCTAAAATTTTTATCAAACTCGGTTAACGTTGCTCTGAGCTTTAAACGCTTAAAGATCGCAGAATAAGTTCGAAAATCGCGAATTTTTCGAAATCAGCGATTTTCGACCTTATTCTGCGATCTTTAAGCGTTTACACCTCAGAGCAACGTTAACCGATTTTGATGAAATTTTAGGCATGTATATAACTTACTTCAATCTACAAACTTTTTTTAATTTTCATTACAGACTCACTTAAAAAATTTAAAAAACGACCTGTACTATTTTTATTTGCTAGTTCGACCAATTACAATTTTTTTTCAAAACGAAGAATCACTTTACTTAGCAGACTAATCCTTCTAGCTTCTCAAAAAGAACTCAAGTCGTTTGGATTAATTTTAAAATAGTTATGCGATTTTAAAAAGTGCCCGAATATTTTCGTTACTCACTGTACGTAAATATGCGATAGAATTGGACGTGACCAAACAAACACAAATCCTCTTGCTTCTTTCTGAATTTTCGTCGATGCACGCGACGAGCGCGAGGAATTTTAAACGATCATAATTTCACGTACACTTATTCCCGAAGTTCATTGTATGGCACACTCTCATTTGTCAGAAAACGATTCATTGTACATATTATAAAGTACTATGCGATACATATGTATATTATGTACGCTTAACCAAGGACTTAATTATAATGGAGTTAGACAGGCATGGCCATCCCTAATCGTACCTTAGATTTATACCTCTACTCCAATATTATCCACCCAATTTATACATAATATATATTTCTTTGGTCTTAGATTTCGTTTTGTATTCTAAGTTTACATACAAACCATATAATTCTAGAATACTTTGTAAAATGGTCATAGATTGTTACAATCACTGGTAAAGAAACTCGTTAATCTCAATGACTTACTATACATCTAATCTACCCATAACAATAAAAAAATATTGCACAGACTAAAATGAAATACAATTTCATTTTTGTAAAAAAAGAAAGAAAGAAAGAAGAAAATCAAATAATCATTTCATCGATTAGATAACAAAAGTATATAACAAATTTCATTTGTATCGAATACAACTCGCAAGCTATTTACAATTTCTAGCCGTAGTGCTCCCCTACTTCTAGTAGAAGTAAACAGAAAACCATACCTAACGCTGCCTATACGGCGCTCCAATTCCGTATGGACTCGACACTCTCATGATTCAAGGTAAATTAAATCAGGTATTGGAACAACCTTATGACTATCTACGTACATTTAAATTTTGCAGCACGCACTTCCCCTTTTAAACGTTAAACAACAGTGTGCATTCATACAAAACGCAGCCTGCATTTCATACGTGTAATACTCGACCGGTAAAATATATGTACAACATATTTCTCGCGGGGCTTACAAGCCACCGAAGATATTACCGTTTCGACCGAACAAGTAACGACTTGTTTAGTTCGATGAAAAATCATAAATGTTCTGAATTCCGTCTCGCGTGTTATTAAAGTACAAAAAATTTCATTTCCAAATAACGGTACGGTGTAATTAAAAAAATATTCTGGCGTGTCAGAGAATCTCCCTTGCTTATACAACGACAATCTTGTGATTGTTACCATTCGGCAAGAGAACATAATAGACACGCTTCCCCTTATCTCATTGGAACTCTTGTATGTTACTGTGATATTGATTATCGAACGAGCCGTTCGGCTGCTCCTCGGTTTTCTCAATAACACTCTGTATCTCGACCGTCGACCCGTCGCTGGACTGCCCGTTGCTGTTAGCCAGGTTGCCAGAATTCGCAACATTGTTCCCCACTATGTTTACGCTGTTCGCGGTACTGGACTGCTGCAACTGCTGCTGTTGCTGGCCGTTTATGGCATTCTGGCTAGAATTGTTATTCTTCGATCTGTGCCTAAGCTTGTGAGTAGTGAGATACTGTTTCACGGAGAACGCCTTGTGGCAGAGATCGCATTTATACGGCAAAGGATCCTGGCAATTCGCACCGTCCGCGGTGGTGCCCGACGCGTGAGTCGTCAGATGTATTAAGTAGTAGTGCTTTACCACGAACGACTTCCCGCAGGTCTCGCAAGTGTACGGGCCCGACACGCCGTGGGTCTTGCGGTGCTTGTGGAGATTGTCCTTGCGCGAGAAACTTTTGCCGCACATCTCGCACTCGTGCATCTTTTCGCCTGTATGGGACACGGAATGCCTAACCAAGTGTTCCTTCCGGCTGAACGCCTTCCCGCACGTGGTGCACACGTACGGGCGCTCGCCGGTGTGCAACTTCCTGTGCTGGTAGAGGTGCTCTTTCCGCTTGAACGGCTTGCCACAAACATCACAACTAAAAGAATTATCATTAGTTTGCAAAGAGTCCTCTTTGTCTCCGCTATCGGAGGAGGTGTCGGTTAAAAGTGCTCGAAGTGAACTAGACCTTGAGTTGAACGTTGAGCCGGAGCAACTGTGGCCGTTCAGCTGGCTCGTGGAGGAGAAAGTTTTACCGCAATCCTTGCAGGGGCTACTTCGCTGGGTCTGCGTGATAACTTGCGGGTTCACGGTGATCAGAGACGTCGGCTCGGGGCCCGACTTGATTCTCAGAAACTCCGAGATCTGCCCGATGGAGGTTCGAGTCATCGCGTCGTCCTTGAACTCCTTCGACTCCTCGCGAATAGTTTGCGTGACCAGCGGAGTGTCCTTGAATCCCAGGTTCAAGAACACCTCCGGCGAGGCTTGCACAGTCGCGTAAGCCTGCACGTTCTGCGTCGCGCCATCGTCTTTCGGGGCCTCGGCTTGTACTTTCTGAATAATTGGCTGGGCCTGTTTAGCATCTGGCTCCGTCTTCAAGATCACGTTATTGTTCTGATGCACCACTTGCGGTTGAGGCTCCTCCTTTATAGAGAACTCTTCGGTAGTGATCTGCGTCTGTTGCTTCTCGATTTGCTGAAGTTGTCTGTGTTGTTTCTCGAACTCTCTTTGCTGCCTCTGCAGCTGCTGGATCTGCTGCGTTATCTGCGATTGATTCTGCTGCTGCTGCTGCTGCTGAGCGACTTGCGTTTGATTTGGCTGCTGGGGGATCTGAGCCGGCTGGCTCATCTGTTGGGGGATTTGTCTTTGCGGCTGTATCTGCTGATTTATCTGGCCGTGATTCTGTATTTGATTCTGCAGCTGCTGGATCTGCGAGGTCGGGCTTTGCTGTTCGGCGATTTGATTTTGTGCTTCGTTTGATTGCTGCGGCGATACTTGCTGGGAAGTTTGCTGCTGATAACTGTAGTGCGTCTCTGCCGTCGCCTCCACGACTGCAGCTGCCATACCTCCCGGTTGCATCTGAAACACGTTACAGTCGATAACACAGTTAACTAAGAGTCCTACAAATCTCTCCTACAAAAAGAATAATACCGATGTTTCTACCATTAATATTCCCTTCCTTAGCATACCTGCATCGCACATTTGTACTGTTGGACTCTGGCTTGAACTCCGCTGATGATCTGTATATTCGAGGCGTTCAAGTTGCTAACGACAACAGGCTGCGCCTGCTGTATCTGCTGATCGTTCGCAATGATTTGACTCCCAGCGGTAGGCGTTACTCTCTCTATCGACTTCAACATCTCATTGTCGGGCGTCACGGGCCTGTCCTTCTCCGTGCTCTTCACGTAAACCTTCCCCTCTTTCAGGAAATCCTCGGAGAAGCGTAGCGAGGTGAAGTACGATTCCAGCATACCCTCGGCGCTGACGACGGTCTCCCTAAACTCAATGAAGTTCTCCAATTTCACTATGCACTCGTGGCAAACGATTTTGGGTAACGAATCCTCCTCCAAAACCTTGAAGCGTTAACAAAAACTTTAGCCATTAGCCCCCCGCGGAGCAGATGCGGCTGCTCGTAGAATTTAAGCGACAGCGACCGGGCAGGGGTTCGTGACGATTTTGTAAATACATCGAATAGCCTATTCTGCGTTCGGAATTCTTTCGCGGTCCCTGCTGGCCGCGGGCAAAAGCGTTATTATTCCCTCACCTGTATAGGCAAACACGTCTGTATCTTTGTCTGGAGCTGCCGTCTACGGCCTTCCTCCAGGAATATATTCATTTTACTACCCTCGCTGCTGGTACACAATCTGCACAGTTCGTAGTAATTCACCCTTCGGTATCCAGACATTGTTTTCCCGCGAAAAACTCGATAACGCGACCTTTAGGATATCGCGAGCGACAGTTCTACCGACGAATGTACACGCGTAACAACGATCACTGTCCCGCTATCATCGTTGACGATGCTGTTTCGCACGTAAAGTAGGATTCCGCTTGATATCGCATCGCTGAGACTACGTGAATTGCACCCGTGGCCATTTGCAGCTTTGTGATTATAGCGACAACCGAAGGATAACGGGGCGCGCTGAAAATTCAAACCTACTCGCGAGCCGTGCACGCTGACCTTACGCGAGCTTGAAATGCAAAAGAACCCTCAATTCGGCTGATATGCCATGAATTAACGGCGCGTGGAATTCTAATATCGATGTTTCGTGAAACAGTATTGTATTTGGAACTATAAGCGCAAGCTCGGGTACTTAATATAGAATTTATAAAAGGGGGAGACAAACATAGGTCCGCAAATCAATCGTTCTTTTTTAGATATACTGCTACTTTTTTCTATATATAGACTTTTGCGGCTGATAGAAATATCGGGAGAGAAGAGTACGTGGGTATTTGAAGCTAATGCGATAATTTTTGATGATAGTTAAAAATTAATTGTTCGTAATAATAAACTCCGGTGGACCTAAATTTCTGTTTAATCTCGTGTATCTACCAGTTAAGTGGGTATTCTGATTTTTTTATTGCATTTTCTACTGGTACATTGTATGGGTAATACGTGTGCAAAAGTTTTTTTTCTTCCAATTCGTAATATTTGCAGAGCTACAGAGTGCAGAATGGTCAGGAACCTATTCGCCGCAGAGTGCGTTGCTCAATGGATAAAAATCTAAAAATCAATATTTTTTGCGATGATTTTTAACATGACCGTAATCCAGACTCTTTATTTGTATATGAACACTCGAAAGAAAACAAAATAAAAGCCCCCAACACTTAGAAAACACGTTAGTATTGGGAGAATCTATTTAATGCATTTCCTTGACGTATTTAGTTCTGTCATATACCTCAAGGCCACCTACATTATTAACATTAAGCATAAATAAAAATAATTTTCAATGGATCATTTAACCGAAGGTACTACATACTCTGTATTTTGATTGTGAAACGATTTTTTTTACTTACTTTAAATTCAGTTATATTGTCTCGAGGTTACACATGCAATAAATTGCTGAATTATATGTTTCCAAACTCTAACTTCACTTTTCTCGACAAAGGTAAACCACGTCTTGGGGTTTATAGTTGGAAACTATTTCTGGAACAATCCTCTATATTATTATACAAAAAAATTTTGCACATCTTTGCACTTTATTTAGTTGCAGCAACTTTTTCAGAAACATGTTTAACGAGGACAAATCGAGATATATTTGAAAAGTGGTTTAGTTTTGCCGCAAAAGACAAGAAAAAATGGAAATTATAAACATCCGATTTGTTTTTTCCAATTGTTTATACGATACCTACCATGACTTTTCCATCCTGGATAGTCTTCAGTTTTAAAATAGCTGTTAAACGCGATACACGTGAAAAAAATAATTTGATACAAAAATGTTTCGAGCAAAAGTTAGTCAGTATTCAGTTGACAACAAATTGCAAAAGTAAATATTGATTAAAAAAACTTTTTATTCAATAAAAAATCGAGTTCACCTGAATTTTTTGAATGCAACTGTATATTTTTTCTACGCCAATCGATGCGTCTATATATTCTGGGTAAAAAAGTATTCGGGTATATAGGTCGAAAACTGATTAGTTCAGAAGTTATGATTTTTGTCCCGACTTCCAATGAATGCATTAAATAGATTCTCTCAATACTAACGTGTTTTCTAAGTGTTGGGGGCTTTTATTTTGTTTTTGAGTGTTCATATACAAATAAAGAGTCTGGATTACGGTCATGTTAAAAATCATTGACTCAACACACTGTACATACGGCGCGCTTACTGACGCATTACAGTTTTGTTCCTGCAAATGTATTTCGGCAAAGTTTCGGCGGACTGTTCTTTCTGCGGGTGGTAGGGGGTTATGCATTTTTGTGCCTTTTAGAACATAAAAATCGACTTTTAAACTTTCACAGACCTTTGAAGTTGAAAAAAATGTGCGAGAATCGAGACTTAATTTTCAAACCGCCGTCATTTGCTTAAATTTAAATATTTGTTTATAATTCTGGTAGGGACGATTGCCAAAGGCATACAAATAAAGACTCTCTTTCCATTTTTCTTTCTGATCACTAGAACGAGCCCAATCATGGTCACAATCACCCCATTGTTTTTTTGTCACCATTACTTTAAAGCAGTCAATTGCATTTGTTTTTAATTTTTTTCTATTGACAAAATCTGTAAAGATAGTTCAAATATCAATAAGCATGTAGCAATAAACTAAATAATAATCAAATTTACGGGTTGTTATAAAAAAATTCCGAAATAACGCGACGAAAACGCCTCTTAACTCTAAAATTCTGAAACACTCTATATAACAAACTATAATTACTCCAACATTCCTCTAAATTTACTTCATATAACGATTACCTAATTAAAATTCAATATTACATATTCAAAATTCCACAAATCTATTTAGAACCCAATCCACAAACCGCAGGCTCTTTAAAAGCTTCGTTTCACCCAACAAACCGAAGCTATAATAATTTCTCTTTTACTCTATCGATCGCTAAAAGACGCTCGCAAATTCGCGCAGAGAAGCCAAGCGAGTCGAAGCGGCGACGAAAAGGGCAGATATTGTTTAATATGCCGGGGAATAATGATTCGCGCGGAGGGAATGGTCGATTGGGACGCATTCTTCGTAACGATACTTCATGGTTCTGCGGTGTCCAATCTGATTTAAGAGCGCGGGGGGCTATCGAATGAGGAAACGCGGAACATTGAACCGGATAGATGAGAATGTCATCACCGACTGGCGGAGTTTCCTGTGAGGATAGTATCGGAGATAGCTTCGGTGGGTGGCGTTCGGGACTTTTTATTATCCTGTAGATCTCCGCGGCCGACGTGCACACTCGGCATGTAGGGGCGCACCGGGACGGGGCACGCTGATGTTGAGAATTATGAGAGAGGATCTATTGATTGAGAGAAAGCGTACGGTAAGAGGCACCCAGGTACGACAGTGCGGGGGGGATCCTAACCTTATTTAAAAATGAAGTCAGGCACCATGGAGAAACACAGGGGCTCTACGCTTTTGAGGCCGGAAGAGAACGAGCAGGTCTTCCAGTTGATAGGGAACCGGTGTCAGGTAAGATTCACGATCGCGGCCAGTCTCATCTGTCATCACTCGGACTGTCATTCCGTCGCGCAGATTTCTGACCTAAATTCTGCCCGTCGACGAGATCCAGACGAGCACGTACTGTCACCCCGATCCTTTGCATTACTCGCCAATAATTCGCGGCATCGTTATCACCGCGATCCAGCTACGATTTCTCGCGATCTAATATTTCTGCAGCACTTGGGTGGAACTTCTAGGGGGGGCATAATGGTAGATGGACTCTCCTAGTGACATATTTGATATTGTAAAATGAGATTCACTGTACCGAGAGCATCGGATTAGTCATTTTATTTGGGAACATTGGTGACGTTGTTTATGCCTGTGTTTACAAGCGAAAAGGGGTTCTCTCTTTTATCGGTTTCTTTACTTCGTCGAGCGTAGCTGCACAGTTCTGCTTTGTATTTTGGGAGAACTAGGGCGTCTGAAGTTACCATAGACTGTCCTGCGTGATGTATGAACTCTATTATGAACTTTTACTAAACTGTTATGTCGTTTTTGTTTATATACTTTGCGCGATTACGGCGGGAGTAGAGTTTTATTTCTAACGCTGTGCATTAGTCATTAGTGAATTGAATGACATCAGAGGATTCATAACTATGCAGGAATGTTCCGTCGAGCAATCGAATGTCTTTTTTTAGATCGGATTCGGTGACAGGGTTCTCTTTGTTTTTTGTTACTTCGTTTATTTTATTGAGACACTAGTAAGGAAAGAATCATGTTAGCGTAGTAACGAGGTCGAAGGAGTTTAATAGGAAAAGCGTGTCGCTTTCGTTGTTGCTTGCAGTGTTTAGCAGCTGGAGTTATTCAATTGTATTTAACCGAACCACCTTTACACAAAGAATGGATAAAGAAAACTACAGGTATTATAACATTGATAAGGGATAATCCCAGGCGCAGTTTCTTCCTTCGTTTGTATTGCTTGCAAAGGAAGGCAATGTTGTGGGAACACGAGGTTTATAACGCAATGGATTATAAAGCACCCTTGATGTACTTCCACACATTTGAAGCCGAAGATTGTATGGCTGCGTTCAATTTCGCAACTGAAACAGACGCCGTTACGCTAAGGTAGTAACGAACTTTGCAACGACGAGGAATTTCTCGGTTGTTTTCAATACAAGCTTTCCCAAATGCAAAGACGCTATGTTAAAGTAGGGAGCGTATAAAGATGAAGTAACCATTACCTGTTTTTAGAAATATTCTTCTCGGTAAACTGAACGCCAAGCGTCAGAGAAGGCAGCAGAGACGATCTAAAATGGAAATAGAGCCCCAGCATGGCGCTACGTTTCCATGGAGGAACCAGAGTAGTGCTTCGCCCACTACGTTTAGTACAGGCTCGACTTCTAATTTATCGAATGGAACTCAGACTACTGTCGGCGTTAATAGAAGCGCTTCGAGTAGTTCTATGTACAAACCTAAAAAGGAGAAGCGGGACAAAGCTAAGCGAAAATTAAGGAAAGAGGATATAGGCCCTCCATCCAACTTTAGGTTCAGAATTTATACAGATGTAATATTAGTGTAATTACTTCACTGACCAGTGACAAATGTTTCTAAGCTTATCTTAACATTTCTAGACATGTCTCGCACCTGGGGTGCAATGCTAATAGCAAAGGATTGGGAGTAGACCAAGTTGATCCGCACTTAAAGATTTTCTTCGCTAAAGTAGGTGTGTCGGAACACCAGCTTAGGAATCAGGACACTCGCAATTTTATTTATGATTTTATCGAAAAGAACGGAGGCATGAATGCCATTCGAGAAGACATTTCATCGAACAGTTCGAAATCTAATGTGCAACAACAGCAGCAGCAGCAACAGCAGCAACAGCAGCAGCAGCAGCAGCAACCACAACCACAACCACAACCACCTCCTCCGACGGCCCCTCAAAGACAGGAGTATCCTCCTCCAGTTCCTGCACGCACAATACCTGTTCGTATATTTGTCTATATCATGTCACCATGCGTTACGAAAAGTAGCACGTTTCATTTTTCTAACTATTCGAATAGATCAGTATTCGAATAATAACATTCGAATACTCAAATATTCGAAGTTTGTTCGTAGCATTTGAATACTTGTAAAATATTCGAATACTAAATTATTCGAATAATCCCAGCCCTAATTGAAACGCGCTACTTTTCGTAACGCACGTCGATATCTTCGAAAGATATATTACATGAGTATATTTCTTTTACAGCATCAAACGAGAACCGCTCCAGCGCTACCTCCAAATCGATTTAACGCACCTTCGACGCCGCCAAGTGCGCCAACCAGTGCTCCGCCGGTGCATAGAACGTTACCCTCGCGACCACCACCGCCTTCTTCGACTCCTGCACCACCGTTGCCGCCACCCCCGCCTCCACCCCCGCCAGCCCCAGCTCCGCCTTCCAGAATAAATTCAACCGCGCCTGTCCCACCGCCTCCGCCACTGCCCAATTTAGTAAACACCGACGAAGGGACTGTTAATACAAGTGCTACCAACGACAACGACGATAGTAGTACTAATAATAACGAAGAGAACGTCGACCACAGGTCGATGCTCATGGAATCTATCAGAAGTGGCACTACGCTTAAAGTTAGTATCCGGGCTGAGAAATCTCAGCGGTCTGAATTGCATGACTGTATTAAATCCTTTATTTATGTTGCAGAAAGTTGATAAATCTGAAGCGAAACCGGCTGTTGTTGGAGTTTCTAGAAATGCGCTGCTAGAGCAGATTCGTCAGGGAGTTGAATTAAGGCCTGTTTTAAACGTAGCGAAACCTAAGATAGCTCCGACGTCTGAGGGAGGGCTAGCTGGTGCTCTGTCGAGGGCTCTCGCCGAACGATCAAATGCAATCCATAGTGAAAGTGATGACTCGACTAGTGAAACCAGTGATGACGATGAATGGGATGATTAACTCAGGTCAGTTTGCTGATAATTCTATCCTGTATGAGAGTCTTCGTGGGCCCAAAGTCATGGTATAATTGAATAAAGAACGATCGACGAAAAGTGTTTATTGAGAAACCTTATCTTCGTTAATTTCTACTGCACTCGGGAATTACTTTCGCACGAAAAATCGTCCCTTATCTACTTATGCCGTGATTTTGTCCTCCCCGTGCGCCGTATAATTTAAAAAACAGTACGATAAGCAAAAGACAATGTTATCTCAATAAAGATACGAAATCCTGTTGCAGATAAAATATACAACTCGAGGAATACAATAATATACCACTGTGATAAATCTGCTATTGATAAACATTTAAACAGATTAGCTACTGTAAATGTATAATGTAACGATTTTGAATTTGATATCCAAAGAAGAATGAAAATCATATATGAATGTTCCGCAAAAAGGAATTAGTTAAATGTGTTAACAGAAAGTAAGGCACAATCACGTGGATGGGGCAGGTAAGGGCGGAACGGGGGTTTCGGTATCGTTTTAGAAAGATTGTTACACACAACTATCTAAGGAAATATACTATATAGAGTAAAGCTGATAATATAAAGCACAATAGACGTATCATCGGTTTTCCATTCGGCATTATTCGTTCGTCAAATTGAAAGAACCGGTGCTCGCTGAATACAGCGAGCGTTATACTCTATTCAACATGGACGAATTCCATTTACGCCAAAATCGCCCGTCATTTTTATTAATGTTAGTTTCTCTATATGCGACTGGACGCATCGTCAAGAATTTCAAAGTCGATTTTCTCGAAAATGAAGTGCGATCTCAAAAAATTTTATTCCTTTTTCTCGACTTATTTACTTATTATAAGTAGAAAAGGAAGAGTAAATCTTTTTGATATCGCGCTTCATTTTCGAGAAAATCGACTTTGAAATTCGCGTATAGGAAAATCTACCTTACTGAAAATCTCAGGCGATTTAGGCGTAATTAAGTGGAATTCGATCCGAGTCGAGAGTTATCAGCTGTAAACAAAATATGCGCGCTACTGCCGTCTTTGTTCACAGCTGCCACTCGACTCGTTGAACGGACATTAAAAAGACGACCATCCACGCTGTTCGAATGAATATGAGATTGGATGTAGCAACGAACGCTAATAAGCTACAAATAGTATAATTATACGCTCCACTTAATGGTATCGCAGACTTTAGATAAGTTTACAATTCGGTTGTAACGATTTCACAATCTCGCGTAGCCCGCGTGTATTATTGTACACGGAAATTGATCGCCCTGGTTTGCCCTGCCCGATACGTGCGATTAAAAGTACGCGTAATAATGTTAAGTTAGCGATGACGTTAATGCAGAGAGAGCACTTTTACGACGGAGTAAACGTATATATACCTGGAAATTAATCGGGATAGTTCTGTCAGTCTAAATAGAAATGCGAAAGAAGTTAACTAGAATCTCGTTAGATTCCTTCTCCAGCTTAATACTCGGCGAATGCTGCAATGATTTCATTAATGAACTAATATATAAAGGGTACATCGAAATCAGTTCTAATCCGTAGAAAGTATACTTAACACCTTCAGATACGTACGCATAATATATCACACCCTGCTGCTGTACAGGTCGGACTTTAAAAATCAAACTACTATCTGCTATAAAATTTACCGCATTAAGGAATTTAGGGTCGAACTTATAATACCTGACGTTTAAAGAGACATGTAATATACCGAATCGGTAATCGACCTTTACAGAAACACACAAGGTATTCTCGAATTTCTTGGTATATGAAATTTCTATTACGAAACAGCTCCGCCTTTATTTATTGCTTCCTTCATCGGCGCGGGCGATTGCCACGGGGAATCTAAATTACGGCTTTGTATCTAGTCGCTTATAAAGCCAAAGCAGGAACTGATTTAAAGTTACAAATGTCTCCGAGAATATCCCCCGGGTTCCACTGAACGATGCAATAACTTAGGGAAGCCGATAACTTTGGATATTATTTTTGTATGCTATATTAACACTTTTATCGCTATATTAATTTATTATATGAATTCCACCGCACGCCGGATTTCGTTGTTTAAAAGGGAGGGAAAGAGCACAGAGATTAAATCATACATCCATTATACGGTACGATAATTTTCCATCGCTGGACAATATAAATGGTTCGTTCAACCGATATGGCACATCAAACAATTCTTAGATATCCTACTAATGTATGTATAAGGTACAATTAACGACGATAGTAAGAATTGTGTACAGGGTGGGGACAAAACCGTGGCGCGAGCGGACGAGGGACGGTCCCTCGCGCGAAATTCAGTCGAAAGCGCGGAAGAAACGCGGGGAGCGAGGTCTTCGGGGAAATAAATTTATTCTACACTTTCCACGAGCTTTTGTGTAAGGAGCTGTTCTTCGGCCGGTCGTTGCAGGATTTTGTACCGATCCTGTATTCCCGCGCGCGCGACGCAAGCGCGAAGCCCGCGGGAGCGAAGCGCAAACCGAGAGATTGTCTATGGGAAGGTACGAGGCACAAGATAGAGTTATGCCACTATGGAGAAATCCTAGTCACACCCCAGAAAGAAAATTAACATGTTAATTATTAGTTATTGTATTTTATTATATTCTATACGATATTATTCTAACGCAAATACCGTTCTCGTCGTCGTTCGGACTTCACTCGACCGATGGAACCGCGCGTTGCCGCATCGGTTTGGCCGCCCTCGATCTATATCAGCGCAACGCGAGCGTAATCAAGAAGGGGAACTATAACTGATTGTTAACTGTAATAGAGAGAAGAATAGCGACAAATGTTTTAACAAAGACTTGTTACGAATGAGCTAGGTACGAGGATCAGGCTCGAGATACGAAATTATACAGTAAAATGCATTAGAAATATTGTTGCATTTAAGAGAGAAAGAGAGAGAGAGAGATATGTATAACGAAGATGTATTTTTGGTTCAGTTCCCAGGGATACATTCCTCTTTCCAATGCGAAGCGTAGACATTTTACAAATCGCGTCTGGTTTGTACGGTGGCTACCAAACACGAGGAGCTACGAAGGAGATAGCGAAAACGATTAATTCACTTCAATACGCAACTTCCTTTTACTGTATTATTTTTTTATATCACCTAAGATAGATTTACGTTTACGGATAATTTATAGCGTACATTGTATGAACTAATGCAGGATGAATGTTTCTTTTCTTTTTGTTACTGCGACAAAATAGAAACGACACTTCTGTAGAAGGAGTAAACCTAGATTTGTTATGTGTACATAGTTCTACAAGAAACGTTGAATATACGTTAAAATAATGTTTATATTATTTATTTAACAATCAGCTTTTATATATGTACTGAAATGTAGATTAAGTGAACAAGATCGGTCGGACTAAATATTTTTGCTATGAACACAGACTAAATATATAGGAGCTTGCGCTTAAGAACAGAAGCGGGGCCTGAAGGCTTCCGGGCTTATCCCGACTCGCGACGATCAAACGTAAAAATGGAAGACATATCAAGGTTCTAGGAGTAGCGAGGAAAGCCACCTGTATTCAAATCTCCATCTGAACAGAAGTCTCGATAACGAGAAACTTAATTATTTTGTAAAAGACAATGGAAATGGATCTAGAAGTAATAAAAATTACATCCAAAGTAACTACACCGTTCTAATAAAACACTAACTTTTTGAATCTTGAAAGAAGAAAAACTAAGTAGCTTTTCCATTGAAGTATAATTCCTGGAGTTCGCATCTTCCAGAATTAAAATCGCTGAATATGTTTTAATGCTATCATCCAAACACACGAAAATACGCGCGGAGGAAGAAGAAGCCGTACAATTATCACGAATCGAGGATAAAAGAAGTACAAAATCTTGGTCGTATAAATAATTTATTTATCATTTCTATCTCCGATAGATATACGTCTCGTAATATATTTACATAAAAAGAAACTAGAATAATATACTAAATTACTGCTAATTGCGTCGCAATTTTGTCGTTTACGAAACTATCACAAATCTGCTTATCAGTGTAGCGTGCCTATCTTATCGACGGTTAATCCTAACATTATCGTACAAGAACAGAGAGCTACTAACAAGATCCGGCAATGATTAGGGTTGTAACTATTCGAATAATTTAATATTCGAATATTTTACACTTATTCGAATGCTACGAATATTTGAGTATTCGAATGTTATTATTCGAACATTTGAGTATTCGAATACCTACCACTCGAATCTTTCAGTATTCGAATAGTTACTACTCGAATATTTCAGTATCCGAATATTTAAATATTCGAGTAGTATTCGAATACTTGGATATTCGAATTATATTCGCCAAAGAATTGAACAACTGAGGTATTCGAATACCGAAAACTTCGACAAATAGTCCCAGCCCTAGCGATGATCAGTAGGGAAGATTAATTTACGGGTTACGAATCGGTCCCGTCGCGGTTTATGGCAGCGCAGCCGGCACAGTTATGCTGAACGCGGCTATAAACACGTTGACGATCGTTATAAGAAAAACACCGACGACAACGTAATTATTGATCTTCTGCGCCGCTCTGGACTTCGATTGCCCTTTAATATCGAATCTGCCTTTGAAGATTAGACTGGCGCCCACGGCGATCTGTATTAAACAAAGGCGAAAGTATTGTCAGTGACGGAAGTCAACAGCGATCATGAATGATCAAAGTAGATGGCAGTAAGCGTAGTTGACACTTGACAGTGTCGCGGAGCAAACGTCAGGAGGCTCACCTGAAGCATCAGACTGACGATAATCAGACTCAAAATAACGAAGAACGTGGGGCTGGAGCGTTGATACTCGATCAGGTATCTTAATTGGTTCGCATTAGCGGTAATGAGGGCGACGTCCATCATACCCTGGGCCACGGTCTTCTTCGCTGCGTAGGTGTTTGCTTGTTTATACTGTTGGGACTTTTTGTCCGTGGTGTCAATGGTCAACACGGATGCCTTCACCACCACTTCCTCCGCCGCCTCCGATTCCTTCGAGCTCCCTTTCTCGTCCATGATCTCCATCTCGGCTTCTATTCTTCCTCCGAGTCAGGGCACGCGCTGCCTCGCGGAGATGCGCGGCCCTTTGGTGCCCGATCTGCGATAACAAAGGCGCGTTAATACACTGGAGACAAAACAATTGTCTACGAAGCGTCTACTTCGCGAACGCGGTGGATGCCCCGATTTAAAGCCTGAGGTAGTGAACGTCTCTAATAGTGTTCGAAGCGGATCTTGAGAAAAGACTAGACGCAAGACGATGCACGTACAGAATTTGAACTTGCTGGTTGCGTTATCGGGGGTATCGCGGGCACACGTGACGGAGCGGCGAGCTGCGTATTTACTTGGATTCGAAAGAGCCGCGAATGAAAATTGGAAATGTGGCGCGGACTCGCCGCCGCGGTATCAGAGGTGTCGTTAGTGGCGGGCGAAAGTGGTACAAGTGTGATAACATTTATCGTGTTTATTCTAAGGGAGAATTCCGATGCGGTCTAACGAAACCGCAGAGCACGTGTGACCGAGTGGAAGTGCCCAAGGACAATGGATCTAGACGCATTGTGCGCGTAACTATGATAGCTGGCTCTTTACCAGCTTATCGATCGCGGTGATTCGGGCGATAAGGAGGATCGGTAGCAATGATCGCGATCGGGATGCTAATTATAGAGATTTGGTTTAATCGTCGTGTAACGAGGATCTATATTTAGGAGAGATCGAAACGATAAGGGGAATTGGATGGGTAAAGGATGCTCATTGGTTGTTGGGAAATATATCGGGTATTTCAATTTTCCGGTGGCAGATAAAAGGGAATCGATTTGCAACGCATTATTGCAACGATTCGATGATCGCCATTTGGATTGACTAATAGTCTGATAATTTATCAATTATCAGGGGTGATTCATGAGATTCGATATGTCATTGTTAGACTGAGTTAATAATTAACTTTGCGAGCAACGCTGTAAGTGTATGAACAGTTGTAGATCGAAGAAGATTTAGTATTTGTGAAGTAGTTAATCATTTGCGTAATTGGATTGTTTGTTAGGGGCGACGCATTTTTAGCGGACTCGCTTAAGGGGAGAAAATCGAGATAACGAAAAGTAGAAACAAAAATTTTTCCATAGGGTAGATATCCCTATTACTGTCTGTGTCCCCATTACTGCCACTTTATTTATTTTGCTTTATAAAAATGTAACGTATGAAGAATAGTGTACAACAATAATATTAGTAATAATAAGAACAGTCACAATTTAATAATAATATTATTGTTGGAGACTGTTCTTTATACGTTACATTTTTATTAAGCAAAATAAATGAAGTGGGAGTAATAGGGACATCTACCCTAAATCGTTTCTGAAGCACTTAAAAAATATATTCTCAACGTTATAGGTTGAAATTCAATTCCGTATCGATAATATAGCCTGGTGAGTCAGCGCGCCTCCGAGCGCCAAGCACACCTAAATCACATTTTAAAAGGAGGACACTTGGTAAATCAACCGAAAAATTGAAAAAATAATTTCATAAACGGCTTCTAGAACGTTTCAGGAATATATATTCTCAAAGTTATAGGCCAAAATTCAATTCCATATCGATACTATAAGTATAACTTGGTAAGTCAGCGCGCCTCCGAACAGTTGGTTTTTCTCGAAACTATGTTTTCAAAATTAGCACCGGGGATAACTCAAAAGCTATTTGATCAAACAACTTCAAATTTTGCACGCTTTTAGTTTTCAATATTCCTCGGAATATGAGCCACAAACCAGCGGCCGTAGCCATGATGGAAAAACACCGGTTCTCGTTAGATCACCGAAGTTAAGCATCACGGGGTGGGTACTGGGGAAAGATGGGAGAGACCACCTTTCTCTCGGTGCGCCGCTGCTGCTGGGACCCGAAGGAGAGAGAGGAGAGAAAAAGAATATGATTATAGTTCATTGGGCAATATAAGCGGATAAGCTTGAAACGCCATCCTGTTTAACAGGAAGAAACAATATACAATAGGGTAAACCAACCAGTAATTGACCGCATACCAGTGAATGACCTTTAGGCAAAGAAATGTCAATTATAAATTTAAAAATTACCACATGTTTATAAATGGAGTGTAGTTGCACATTTAATATCCCATATTTTTAGTTATCCGTATTAAATAAACACTAATAAGTACGATTCTTAATAAAAGTATGCGGTCATTTACTGGGCTCCTCATTCAACAATTCGGTCATTCACTGGTTGGTTTACCCTACAATATAATATGAACCACAAGGTTTAACCAAATTATTAATTTTAACCACTGTTTTTAAATAAATAAAGCGCGAGTTTTTTGCGAAAATCGCACTTAATTCTTTGAAGCCCGCCATTTTTAAAATATGCAATCTTCTTACACCATTTGTGGTTCACATAACTACCAGAGATGCTACAACCGGCGCCGTTTTCCATTTCGGAAAAAAACTATTTCAGATACTGCTCTATTCTTTTTGTATTTATTATAATTTTACTGTTATAAAAATAGTTCCGAACGAATTAGCGCATTGGAATCTTCGCAAAATATTTCTAAAAAATGATGGGCTTCTCCCTTTAACTTAAAGTGGAGGTCTCAAACTTTCTTGTCAACTGTTTCCAAATATAATGGCCAACATGTCCTAAAATGAGGTGAGGGTTAAACGACTCCAAACGCAGATAGTCGCAACGAGTTTTATGGCACCTTTGGCCAGAGCTGCCATAGACAAATAACAACACCTCTGTCTACCGGCTTACTGCTTCAGAATCTGCCTACGGAGTAAGGAGGGTTGCATGCTGGTAGGCGGGCTGCGACGAGCCACAGAGGACGCGAGCCGAAGCTCTGCTTAAACTACAATTATTAAACAACAACACGAAGAATAATAAAGCAAATGTACAAGTATTCACAAATATCTCTGCCTTTCCCTACTTTTATTTTCGTGTTTACTCCATGGAAATTTACGTGCGCGCATCGTTGTTATCTAAGAGCGATAGCGCGCTGTTTCTCTCAACATTGCACACGAACTTGCCGAACTTTCGTCATACACGTTTCGGAGCCTGCGTTTCGCGTCTGGAAGCGGTGATTCGTTGCAAGGTGAACGTGTCGCAATTATTTTTCACCGAGGTGTGATGCAAGTAAGTACTCGTCACCTACGAAGCTCCGCGCGACTCTTTCAATCCGAGTTTCATCGCCTCTGATTGAAGAAACGCCATTCGCGAAGTTCGAAATTTTTTAATAATCTGCCGATCCTCGTTTCGGCTCGCAGGCTGGCGACAATTCAGGGGGTGGCCGTTTCGCCAGCGACGTCGACCCCGAGTTTCGTGATCTGAACGCGTCGATCGGCATCGATAAACGAATGTACGCGGAGGACATACAGGTTCGTGAAAAATCGAGCGCTTTATCGGCGGACGTATTCATTAGCGAACTATCTCGCGCGATTCGATTTCGTTTCCGATAGCGCGGGATTGAAAAAAAAAAAAATAAGGATATCGTTGCTGTAATGTTGACCGTTATCTGCAGGGAAGCATCGCGTACGCGGGGGCCATTCACAGCGTTAATCTGATCTCGGATGACGAGCTACGAGCCATAGTTGGGGGTCTCGAGAAGGTATTTAAAAAAAAAAAGAAAGTCGATTAACTCGGAGTGCACTCGATCAATTGCGCCGCAACGATCGAGTTGATCGGGAGAAAAGGCTCGGAATGAAAAGGAGGATGTATCGTGCAGGTGAAAGTCGAGTGGGAAGAGGGTCAGTTCGCCGTGCGCGAAGAAGACGAGGACATCCACGGCGCGAATGAACGGCGACTTTCGGTGCATATAAACTTGATTAAGTCACGCAGAACGCTTTCGTGTTTTTGGGTAGATAGGTATATCGTCGGGGCTCCTGATGAGTGATTCACTCTTGGGCGACAGGCGGCTCGGGTCACTCGGGTGGCTATACGGGATATGGCGTCTGGGTCTATTTCAACCCATAGTACATAGGGTGACTGTACCTAATATCGTCAGGCAAAAGTTAAATCGCTGTCAATTGAATAATAATTGATATTTTTGCATGTAGTTCGTTTTAAAGTAAAGAGAAATTATTCATCTTTCGTGTAGCATAAGTTAGAATCGTTGAAACCTACAAATTTTTAATTAAGACTTAAAAAACGTAAGACATGCAAAAATCGGGGCCTGAAAAAAGTGTACTTAATATCGCCAACTCAAGAAATATTGATTAATTCATGTATATATGAGTTTTTAAAGACATTTTCACATGTGCTTTATTTATTTCTTGCACTATAAATGTAGTTTTATCCATCTTTGATTTTATTTTTATTAGAAAAATATATAAATTTAACCCTTCGTGGTCACCCCTTATAATCACAAATTGGTCACACGGGGTTCACTGTACCCCAGCGTTATTTTTTGAGTTACCATTTTCGTATTTTTAAATCTTTTAACCTTTCAGTGATAATTGTACATTCATAATACTTATACAATCATGGTCTAATAATCTTTTTCTAGAAATGCAAATTTTTATATGATAAAATTGGTAGTTGAAAATGAGCGATTTTCATGATTGTGTGAAAAAGCCAATTTTTTTTATTTTCTTTTTTGCGATAAATCCCCTTTCAAAGACGTAAAGGCGCCACATTTCAAATCGAAAATTGCTCTTGGGGTACAATACACGCCGTTTGACCACGAAGGGTTAAAAATATAGATTTTTAAATATCTTATTTTTTACGTTACGATGTACATATTCGACAAAGAATGTTTATTTCGGGTGCTCCGTTAATTTCGTGGACCCCACCTGTAACAAACATTACATCGAAACCATTGTTCTCCGGTAGGCGATATTAAGAACACCCATTCTGCTAAAAGAAAAACCCAATTTTTATCACGGAAAATATTGGAATCGATTTCATTCCTTACGTACATCATTAATTATATATTTCTAGTAGATATTCTGGCATTCACGAAATTATTACACTTGCTTTCTCCGAATGGGATGTAAGATTGCGGTAGTCCAATAAATTTTTACACTATTAAAATTCTCTGAAAACCTTCCCTTTCTGTAATTGTTGATCACATGACGCTGCAATTACAGTATGTCTTCCTGCATATGTTTAGGTACTAATTGAGCGCATAACCGATAAATTTTAGTGCTTACTTTGCGAGATGTAGCGGGTGGCGATATTAGGAACAGTGGCGATATTAGGTACAGTCACCCTAACTTACTAACAATGGAAGATCCTGAACCCGGAAATTCAAAAAATTCTGAAACTTTGTGAATATGTAGGGGATTTCCTTCTGATTACAACGCAATTTTTGTTTGCTGCCCAAATTCACTCTAAAAGGGTGGAATTGACGCCTGAAAATTCGGCTATTTTGTGTTATAATTCGTAAACTCGAAAATTAATTTTTTACCAAATGATAGATCTAATTAAAAGAAGTAACTTTAGGCGTGAAACTTTTTTTCTATATCTTACAGTTCACGAGTTATAACACAAAATCGGAAAATAACCGGATTTTCAGGGGTCAATTACAGTTACCCCCTTGAGTGAATTTGGGCAATCAGGAGGAAATTCCCTACATGTTCACAAAGTTTCAGAATTTTTTGAATTTTCGCGTTTGGGATTTTCCCTTGTAAGTCACTAACCCCTAGTTACTACCTATCCCCTACTATGCTCTAATTAATCTAATTCATTCTTCCAATTCCTGACGTCTCCTCTATTGCTATTTGCTATTACCTTCAGTGGCGCAACGCTTAGGTCTAAAATGACCCAGACACCGCCTAACAGTACCAGAGCGTTGCCCATTCCTTATCGAGTAGCCACAGGAACTGGTTATCACGCAGTGCTAACCAACCACAATCAACCGTGTAAACAAGTTACAGTGTGCTATTATGAATTTGCTAAGTAGCCACGAAAATAATTCATAAAGTAGCGCTACATATCGCCGTAGGTAATTACTCATCGCGTAGCGCTACGTCCTAATTGATCACGTATTTACAAGATTGCCGACGATATATCTCTGACATATCATCTAAACTACATAGAAGAAACGCTAGTCATGACAAACGGATTCAGATACGTCCAGTAATTTAGTCGAGTGTAGAGTAATTTAGTAATTTACCGTGTGTGGACTAGGGCTGGGACTATTTGTCGAATTTTTCGGTATTCGAATGTTCGAATACTTCAGTTGCTCAATTATTTGGCGAATATAATTCGAATATCCAAGTATTCGAATACCATTCGAATATTTAAGTATTCGAATACTGATGTATTCGAAATTCGAATAGTATGGTCTGAATTATAAATCAAGTTTTTAGATTCATTTGTCAGGGTGAAATCTTGTAACCTAATTTTGACCCACTTCACCAGTATTCGAATAGTATTCGAATAATAACATTCGAATACTCAAGTATTCGAAGTTTATTCGTAGCATTCGAATACTTGTAAAATATTCGAATATTAAATTATTCGAATAGTCCCAGCCCTAGTGTGGCCACTAAAATTTAGTTGAGTAATTTAGTAAAACAATGGTAAACTACTAAATTTTTCACTACTCAACTAAATTACTGGACGTGCCTGAATCAGCCTTAAGACGAGTGGATATTAAACACGATGGTGTTTTATTTTTCAAAAACGTTCCTTCGCAAATCGGTCGATAGGAGTTAATCGGTAGCGTGGCGAAGAAATTGCACACCGGGAGGAGCCGCAACGACCAGACGATAACGGACACGAAATTATGGCTGCGGAAATCCATCGACGTGCTTGGAACGAAACTCACGCGACTCGTCCAGGTATGCGATCCAAAAATGAGGAGTCCTGATTCAAAATGATCGAGTTACGTCGACAGGTGCTGGTTAATCGAGCGGAGAAGGACGTGAACGTTCTCATGCCCGGCTACACGCACATGCAACGGGCGCAGCCAGTCAAGTGGAGCCACTGGCTGCTTAGGTGAATCAACAGCAACAATCGGGCTTCTTATATATTATCGACTTTTCCATTGACAAAACGAACTCTTTAGTCAAATCGAGCACTGTCCACGATTTCTCATCGACAACACAGTTTAGTCAAGCAACGATTAATCACGCTGCGTATAAGTAATATATCAAATGAAAGTTGATATGTTGAACGGAAAGCAGTCTGGAATGTGTGGAGTACTCCACCTTCAGATTTTGCTGTGTGTGTGTGGAATTCCACTTTCGGGAATTTCAAAGGCATTTTACTACTTTTTATATTAGCTCTGCTGCGTTTTAGGCTGTTGAAATTTGAATTCTAGCCCCCAGCTAGAATTCAACTCGACACTCGGGAAAAATTTGCTCCGTCGACCCTAATGGAAAGTCTCTTATTTGCTTTTCAACCCTTTCGCTACGAGCGCTGGCTATAATCGGCATCCACGCGACGACTTGTGTGTACGAGCGCCGACTATAGTCGACGTCACGGAACGAGCTGCCGATCCTAGCTATATACTTTTTCTTCTATTCTAAAAATCTTTGTCTAAATTTTCCTTTGAATAAAAGTCTCACTACTGACGAATGTCGTGGGCCACGGATGGCTCATGTGGCACGGAGAGTGTTAAGGTGCCTATCGACGTTGCGACGCATGCCTCACGCGCAGGCCTCGCAACGTCAATACACACCTAACCCTTTCGCGACTAGCGCCGGTTATATCCGGCTTCCACTAAATGCTTCGCACTGGCTAGCGCCGGTTATATCCGGCATCCACTAAATGCTTCACACACCGTGTGGCGGTATATGGCTTGGCTTGGCGCTGGCGTCGGTTCGTCTGCCATTGTGTCCCTACTAACTTTAAACTAGCGCACAAGAAGAAGTTCCTGGAACGAGTGAAGTTTATTTGCCGTCTATCTTCTTGTGGAATTTCATAATTAAAACTAAGGTAATTATCAGCAATCACATTACATACAGAAAAACATGTCTGATTCAAATATTAATAAGTGACGTAGATTCGTCCTCTTTAAGATGGAGTATACAAATCTGAAAAAGCGGCAGCTGATGAACAAGACTGATTCGGAAAGTTCTGATGGAAATGAATCCTATATAAACACAGCACATCGAAGAAAACGGCGATTGAAAGTACTGACTACATCCGAATCGGAAGAAAACGACGATGTTAACGGACAAAGTACCAACCGGTCAGATATTACATGGACTTCGAAAAAATTTACGCCAATAATCCATGATTTTACAAAACAGCAATCGGGTGTTCAAAGAAATATAAGATTCTCTTGGGGATGTCTGCAATACTTCCAGTTGTTTGTGTCTGAAGGACTGGTAGAATTCATTGTTGAGAAAACAAACAACTATTGGAGACGAATAAATCCTGATGATCGTACAGCTGGAATAGACGCGGACGAATTATATTGTTTTCTTGCTATATCCCTGCTGATGACGAGAAACAAGAAATTATCGCTGGGCGAATATTGGAGCAAAAATAGATTGCTACGAAGCGACATATTTGGGCAGATAATGAGCAGAGATCGATACAAATTATTACTAAGAATGTTACATTTTGCTGACGACCGTGAATCTAATTCCGATCGTTTATGGAAAATACGCGAAGTAATAAACAGGTTACGCGAATCATTTACCGACGCATTCCAGCCATACCAAAACCTTTGCATAGATGAAAGTCTCCTTCTATATAAAGGCGGACTATCGTTTAAACAATTTATTCCATCAAAGAGAAGTAGATTCGGAATAAAATCCTTTGTCCTTAGAGACTGTAAAACAGGATATATACAAGACTTTATTGTTTACAGTGGATCCGATACTATAATGCCCCAATATGCAGATATCGGAATATCGGGAAATATTGTTATGTCGCTAATAGAACGTTACTTGCGCAAAGGACACACGTTGTATGTGGGCAATTGGTGTACGAGTCCCGCGTTATTTAACTGTTTGCATATGAATGCTACAAATGCGTGTGGCACTGTAAGGAAAAGCAGACGCGGCATGCCAACAATTGAGAAAAAACTAAAAGAAGGAGAAATGACCTTTCGCTCGTGCGACAACTTATTAGCGATGAAATGGAAGGATAAGAAAGATGTTTATATGTTGTCAACTATGCACACGGAGGAGTTCGCGAGCGCGCCGAAACGTTACAGAAAAGAAGAAATGGTACAGAAACCGTCTTGCGTATGCGATTACAACAAATTCATGGGAATAGTTGACAAAACCGATATGATAATAAGCACGATTGGGTCAACGGGGAAGAGTACGAAACGGTTCAAGAAATATTTTTTTCATATAATAGATATGTGCCTATGGAATGCCTATTGTTTGTATAAATTGAAAATCGGCGCACCTATATCCATGGCACAATTTCATCTGAAGTTAATCCAGCAAATACTGACAAAATGTCACAAGACGAAGACGAGACATTCTACCAGCTGTGATAATAGTAATGAACTAAGACTCGCCGGGAAACACTTTCCTACTCCGTATATATCTGCAGGAAAAAATAAACTACGAAGATGCGTTGTTTGCAGCAAGAATAATAAAAGACGCGAATCACGTTATCAGTGCGATGAATGTGACGTTGGGTTGTGTGTGCACCCCTGCTTTAAAATTTATCATACGCAAACGTATTACTAAATTGTATCTATCATTGTTACGTAATTTTGAATAAACAACGCAAAGCGAAGATTTATTACAGGATGCATTTTAAAATACAGAACGAGGCCTCAATATTCCCTTTCGCGACTAGCGCCGGTTATATCCGGCATTCACTAATCGCGTTACGCTTCTCGAACGAGTAAAGTTTTTTGTTTTCTATCTTTTTGTGGATTATCATAGTTAAAAGTAAGGTAATTAATCAGCAATAACAACGAAATCCTATAAACATTTACACGGACACATTAGGAGCTCCAAAAACTCTCCAAGGGGACGGAAATTAATTAGCAGAACGGATATAAATTAATAAACGTATACAGCGGCGACCCTACAGATTTGGCACCCCGGACGGTCGCCCTCCCTGTCCCCACTTAAAGCCGGCCCTGGACTGTGCACTAATGGCACGGCGACCCGCTCCAAGCGGCGCACCGCCCCCAGCCTCGCCGTCGCGAAAGGGTTAAGGAAAGAAACGGAGAGATTACTGCATTGATTAACTATTTAGTCATAGTATCCTTGTCCATATTTCGCTGTCGATTGATAGTTGCCCGACTATTTTTGTGAAAAATCAGTGGAGTATCAATTTGACTATTTCGTCGGGTCGAGCATGCGACAAGTATGCGCTAGGCCAGTGGTCGGCAAACTCGTTAGTCAACAATGCCAAATATCAACAGTACAAACATTGAGATTTCTTTTGAGAGCCAAATTTCTTAAACTTAAAGTATACAGCTAGGTACACTGTTTATTAACTGAATAAACTTTAATTAAAGTTTTAAGTCTTAATTAAACTATAGGTACACTGAATAAAACTTGATATCATACTTAATAATGATCTTATTTATTGATAAAAATTAAATGGTGGCAGAGCCGCGGTTTGCCGACCACTGCGCCAGGCCCACTCTCGCGATTGAAGTTCATTAACGCGAGAAATAGTTACGGGTGGATGAATGTGCATACGTAACGCTTGTAAATATACGCAGCTACGCATGGTACGCGAAGGCGGACGCCGAAAGGTTGCAAGAAATTCGCAGACGGTTGAACGTGCTGCCTCTGGGCAGTGGCGCAATAGCGGGTAATCCTTTCCAAATAGACCGACGTTCTCTGGCCGACGAACTCGGCTTCTGCGATATCACCGAGAACAGCATGCACGCGGTGGGGGACAGGGATTTTGTCGGTGAGCGAACAAAACTTCGCAGCCCTCTGCGCATCGGCGACAATTTGGTGACAGTTTATTTAACACTTCGAGTGGCGCAGATTCGAAGTAATATCATTTCAAAGCAGGCTTTTAGGAACGATAAGTTGATCGAGGAAGTTTTGGGGCTGGAAGTGCCTTGGCGCGAATAGACGCCGACGCCAGTCGAAGTTTTAATCGCGAGGAATGCATTCGAATTTTTCGTTTTGGGATCTCGCAGTAGAATGACTGATATGTCTTTGTATAGTTTGTGGTATTATAAAACTATCGAATATTCCCACTAGACTATCGTTACAAGGTGGCGATCGAAGAAGTCGACTTTGAACTTTTAATGGACACAAAAGATTAAAACATTTGACTGAATATTCAGGCGCCAATGTGAAGAGAAAATTGTGGGAGCAAGTTTGCTCTATTATAATATCGATCCCATGAAACTGATAACATGCTTCCTCTAATTATTTATACGAAAGTAGGCAACTTTGGCTGGATAAGTTCCCAAATTACCATACAATATGAGAAACCAGGGCCCGATCTAGGTGAGCGCAAGCAGGGCAACTCTCTACAGTGACAAAATTGGGGGCGACAAAAATTGGTAGAAAGAGAAAATTAAAATAAATAAAAAACAATAAAAAAGTAAAAATTCTTGAAAAAGCGATGAAACTTAGAAATTGTCCACGTAGGTACTATTATACTAGAGCAAAACGCTTTTGTTATTCAAAAAATACCTACAAAAATTTCCCTCACTGTCAAAAATTATATTTTAAAATAATTGTTTATACAGTGGGTAGCCAAATTATTATACTCAAAGAAAAAGGTTCAAGATTTTGTAAATTTTAGCGATGGAATGGCGGTATCTCTGCAAAAAATAGTCGCCAGAAATATATAAAAACGCATTTTAACGCTAAAAATTTCTAGTTTCTGAATCAAGGACTCATTTTTTCATCCATTATGATACTGTTTTATCAAGATGAAGCGCAGGAAACGAAGTAGTCAGAAATTTTTGCCTATTTTGAACGTACCTATGCACGGGCTAAAAAACAATTTTCCGGTAAATCCAACGAAGAGCTCTTATAGAGCGAACATTTCTCTTTAATTTCATTTTTAGGTTTTGTTGTATGATTTGAATTGACCGAGTTATTTGCAATCAAAGAAAAAAAGGTACTGTTCACTTTGAACACCTATAACTTGCGAATTCATGATCGTAGACAAATTTTCAAGAGTGTTTTAGAAAGCTAAGAAAGTTTCCTTTCAGAACCTTTAGCCGCCAATTTAAGATTTTGTTAAATCGTATTAAATCCATTTTAAAATGATCCCAAAAATTTACAATAATGTCTTGAGTATAATAAATTGGCCACCCTCTGCAATTAAATACAAAGGAGCGGCAAAAGTAATTTTTGCCCAGAGGGGCGGAAGAACTAAATCGGGCCCTGTGTGAAATTTTCCTTTCAACAATTCTAAACAATATGTACCCAATATCGTCTCCATCTTCTTCTCTTCCCTTCTCGTATTGTCAAAGCTCAGCGATTGAACTGCGGGCTAAACAGTTGCGCAACTATTGTTGCCTATGCGCAGGGGCATTCATCGAAAAGAAAATATAAACGGAATAAGAATATAATTAAAAAAAAGGTAAAATCTCCTTGACTCGCTTACCACACGTATATACACTCTATTTCATGCATCTGCTTCAAGCCGAGTTCCTGTTTTGGTCGGCCCTAACGGCGATCCACCTCAGCCGGCTCTCCGAGGATTTAATAATTTACAGCAGCGAGGAGTTCGGCTTCGTGCGATTTACAGACGAGTTCTCCACCGGCAGCAGCCTGATGCCCCAGAAACGCAACCCGGACTGCATGGAACTGGTTCGCGGCAAGTCAGGCACCTTGCTCGGAAAAGTTTGTTGAATGGATATGTGCCTAATCGCCCGAACAGGGCACGCGTAATCGTTCTTGCTTGGCTACCGATTACATAGTCCAATGTTTAACAACTCAGTGCGTGGGCTTCATGACTACGCTGAAAGGAATCCCGTCCACGTACAACAAGGACCTGCAGGAAGATAAGGAGGCATTGTTTTCCACGTTCGACACGTTAGATAGAACGCTGGTTATCGTGACAAAAGCGCTGGACACTATCGTCGTAAACAGCCGGAAGTGCGAGGGGGCGCTGGCGTCTAACATGTTGGCGACAGATGTGGCGTATTATCTTGTTCGCAAGGGGGTCCGTATTGCAACAGTTTGAACGTTCTCTCCAGAAAACAGGAGCAGTAAAGGAACATTGTAAACTCGATTTCTTTATAGATCCCGTTCAGGGAGGCCCATTATTTAGCAGGGAAGGTTGTCGCTTTGTCAGAATCCGTTGGAGTATCTCTTTGCGCATTGAATCTCGAACAGTTGCGAACTGTAAGGTAGATACAGTGTCCTTGTATTCCCTCTGTTGTTAGGTTTATCGTAACCGATATTTATTTAACAATGGTTTTCGACATCACCTTCCAGTCAAGCGTTTCGAGAAGACGTGGAGCAGATCTGGAACTTCGCCAGCAGCGTGGAACAGTACAAAGTTGTCGGGGGAACGAGCACACCAGCTGTAAAGGAACAAATTAACAGTCTCCGAGCTTGGCTAGAGCAACGTGACTTTGAGTGACGAATGTTGGGTTAGCGCTAAGGGAAATCTTTTTAGTGGCGATGAGAATCGAGTATGGGGGTAATCACTGTACTAGATAATAATTACCCTACTAAAGTTACAGGGACAAAGTTATTGTGAAATTGTTTCAACGATCCAATAATGGTATAATAATTACTAATAATTATAGTAGCCAGAGGAATTAATTAAAATTCTAAACATCATCGTCTATTTATTCTATACCTCGACTGCGATTTCATGGACCTATCGCGCACTCTACGTCAAACTGCGGTGACTATGGGAACTACATTTAAAACAATTGGAGAAGTCGATAAAGTTAGTAAAGAGTGTCAAGTCAGGGAAGTAGCAAGATAAGAATTATACTCAAACGCTCGTCCTTCAAAAATTCGGCGAAGAGGCCAGAAAATCCAGAAATGTTTAATCTGGTGGGGAATATAAATAAATAAGTATGAAGTCGGTAAAGTAGAAAGTGTTGATTTCCGCATGCTACGCCTGTATCAGGCAACCATATATACAACTTGGAAAAGGTGGCTCCTGTCATGGGGCCATCCAACAATTTGCTACATGTTATTGGAATTATTACCAACCAAGTGTTAGTTAAAAATTCTCAATATACAATTCAGTGCTTGCTCCGTGGTTTATTGAATTCATTACTTTATCTGTAAGTGCTACAAATTGATATTAATACTTATTTCATTCATTTTGTAAACGAGAGCAGATGAAATTTCAATAGGTTCGCATGCAGCGTGTTCCGTAAAAGAGTAGAAATAGATTGACGAAACAGAGTGGCAAAATGTTTAATTGCACATTAAATTTTGCTTTAACAAGCGCGACGCTCGAGTATTCGAAGGGAGACTCGTAAAAGTGAAACGATCACGCTGCAACATCAAATCCAACGTCCATCGCTACATATTGGTCAATGCGACACTAATATTCATGGCGGGTCGTGCGGTGGTATTTGCAAAAGTGTAGAGAGAAATGCTTAAAAGACTCGTTCAAAGCTTTCATTGAATCCAAAGTATCACTCTGCACTACATCAAGCTATTCTCCTTCGTGCCACACTGTAACTAGTGTTTAGAACATGGACAAACCTAATAAACTGAATTACTGCATGCTCTAAAGTATTTGGAATTTCTTATAACTCAGACATTTCATTCATTCGGTTGAATTATCGAGAAATTCGGTCCTCTAACATTGCTCTCTTTCTCAATGTATCTGGTAACTAACTCTTTAAAAGAAGAGCCATAACAAAAGAGGAATATCGTGAATTCCTTGTGCTGTGTGGTGGATTTTTAACCGGCTTCAAAAATAATTTTTACCTTATTTAATCTACGACTCTCATATTTTTTAAGTCGGCGCCAGATTTACGCGGAGAAAATGACGAGGCCCCGGCTTAAAAAATACGAGAGTCATAGAATAAATAAGGGGAAAATTTATTTTTTACTTTTAAGTGCAATTTTATTTTTTTGAAGTCGGTTTTAATTTTTTTTTAAATTTGTTTTGTCCTACTATTTACGTAGCTAAATTCGTCATTTAAAAATACACAATTTTGCAATTTAAACTTTTCTTCTACACCGAATAGTTTTCGAGATATTCAAGAAAAACTGTTTTGGCGCCGCAACTTTGGGGGCCGTTTTCACGTCTTCAGTGTGGACGATTGTCGATAAGAAGACACGCGTGTGGAATATTTTTGGCTGCTCTACAAACGCGCAAACTCGCATCACGATCGGTGCGTACCTACGGGTTCGATGTTTCCTCGTGAATGGGGACGACCGAGGGAAGAGCGGTTCGCGTGGCGAACGAAAGTGAAGTGTCCATCGAGCGCTTCTTCCTGTAACTTTGAACAAATTGGAAGGTGGATCCTCGCTGAACGGACAGGAGTGGTATACCGCCGGGCATCTCGAGTATAAAAGCCGCTTCTGCCGGCGCCGCGCTTAGTCTCGCTGCGTGGCGACCGATTGTGAAACGGCACAGCTCTCGACGTGAGTACCATTCACAAGATCGCTTCCACGATCGCCTTTACTTTTTTGCCCATTAATACTGCGACGTTTTTTACTCGCAACAAACCCATGCACGTAACGACTCCATTCTCTTTAATCGTTCGCCAGTATTTAACGCTTGACGGCTTCAACATTCCATTACCAAGAGTACTACGATTACTATTAGTAGATAAATATAAATTTATTAACTGCCATGCATTTTGTTCGTTGCTCTCTAATTTTATTCCATTAGTCAGGGAACACATGTATACGTATACGATTACAGGTGGATTTCGAACTTAAGCCACTTAAGGCTTAAGCCACTTCCCCACTTGTGAACCGTGCAATGCAAAATATACTTAAAGTCACGTTCCCACCTGTGCAACATGCAGCGCAGAAATTAGAAGTTTCTTCAACGTGTGTTGGCTTCAAGGAAATAATATTTTTTTCTGTATTTTAAGTGTATTCTGCACCGCGCATTGTGCACGTGGGAACGCGGCTTAATGCGAGTCTTTGGTGCACGCCTTCGAAAAGTGTTGTGCTGTGCTGTGTTGCTTAAACTCTTCTCGTTTCAAACGCAGAATTAACGATCCACGAACTCATCGGTTTATCGCTCGCGGGGGCCAGCAGTGAAAGTGCTCATATATCTTTTAAAGGATCGAAATTACAAGCGGCTTAAAGGTTGGAAAAAGTATGGGGATGCGCGAAAGGAAGTTTCTTAAATGAGAAAACTAATAGCAAAATATCTTGGCAGAAACATCGCCAGTTTATGTAATTCCATTCCACTCTTCAAACTATTAGAGGACTATTTGGCCATTGCGCAAGTACTACGATTAACCGCGGATCACTCATCTCGATCCTGTTACCGCGTTTCACAATTACGGGAAAGCAAACCGCGAGGAAGAACTGTGACTGGCATTTTTCAACCACGGTTGCAAAATATTCTTCGTTTAATTATACTTTCATTAACTTTTTGTACTTCGCTAATTGTTACTTTATTAACCAAGTCCATCTATGAATTACTACCACGCTATAGATTTATTATTATAAAGTCTTTCTTTTCTATTCGCTCTTCGATTCAAATAACTGAAGCTATCGTTTCCGGTAGAACGTTACAATATTTACAAAACATACGTTTCATGTCCACCCAATGTTTTTTTATCGCAATTCCTCCATTTTCGTGGTTAAAAATTTATAGCGACACGGAAAGCGAGGTTAAGGTATGCATTGATAAAAACCGGTATTGCCTTTAACGAGAGCAATCGGTGATACTTAACCTAGATATCGTAAGTACTTCGAAATTCGAACTTTTCGCTGGTAAAACGCCTCGTCTCGTTAAACTTGCACGTTGCGTCTTGCATCAGAAGTATAGCTGCAGGAAACCGGATCCAGGATCCCTCTCACGCCATGAGAAGAGACTCGATAAATATCGCTCCAGATTCAAACCAGTTTCTGGATAAGGAGAAACGCGGGAACGTTCTCGCATTGCGCGCGCAGTCTCGTCCAAACTCGAACGCTTCGGAGCATTTCGCGTGGAATAACGGAACTTCCTGTCTTCAATTCGGAATTCAATACCTCGTTATATCTTTTATTTTATTAGCTGCAAGTATTGTTCAAACTGGTTTGTTGTATTTCTCTAGTCACTAGTCTATTCCTCAGGTTGAATCGGTAGATACGAAATTATTATAATAATTATAATTATTAATAATAATCAAAATAATAATTATAATACTAATTGGAATTTCAATTATTAGTAATCATTAAAATAATAATTGGAATTATAATATATTATAATCATTAATAATTATTACATATGTTATATAATAATTATATATACCGAAAGTTGCGTTTAATAGTCTAAAAATATTGCTAAAGAAATAGCACGAAAGTTTTAGAAACTCCAAAATATTAAAACTGATATTCGATTTGGAAAATCTAACGTGGCCGATCTATCTTTGCATGCTTTTAGATGGACGTCCGTGTAATATTATTCACGATGTTCGCGGTAGGAGTAGCACTGGCGTTCCCGCAGAAAGACGGGCAGATTTTCAGTAACGAGGCGATAAAGCAGGCGCAGAACACGTACCTGATTCCAAAGGATGCGACGATACAGAAAGTCCAGGAGGGCATAGAATTGGCTGCGTACGAGTCGATCCCCGGCGATCAGAAGATCAACCTCTTCGAGATCCTCGGCGAGCACGTGCCACCGGAAGTCGTGAACAACCTTCAAACTCAGATCGATCAAATCGGACGGAACTAGGCTCGACTCTGCACCGTCGCCGTCGTCGCATTCCTTTTTGTAAAAAGACACTTTAGCCCTAAGTCCTGTAACACCTATTTATGAATTGTGATAACTCCTCTTTTTTTTTATATCGATGTACTTAGACTTTTGCACCTTTCATAAATAAACGAAATAAAAACGTGACTATTCGCCCTCGCCAAATATCAATGGGCCAAAGAATTCACGAGGCTGCTGGCGTACGCGCGAATTAATAATATAAATTTATTGATCGCTTTTCGGCACGTTTATTGTCGATGAAACCTCACAATAATTTTCTGCGTATATATAAAATTTATATTTGCCGTTCGTGGCAACGTGTGACGAGTAATGTTAACCATAACGCATGGCCGGTATAAATAATACAAAAGGATGGAAAGTTTGTTTACGATACTTCGGAAACTTTCTTCACGACACTATCTCTCGAACACCAGCGAGATAAGAAAACACCGTCGGAGCTTTCAATTACAAGAATATTTGCAGTAAAATAATTTATTTCATTCCATCTTTACGAAACTCGTATAATTAAGATAGTTCGTCGCGATCGTTTGCTAGTATTATCCAGCGAGGAGGGAAGTAAGAGTATTACAGCACAGATTCCGAGTAACATTCGCTCGTAAAACAAAGAATGAGATGAAAAACTATGCCGTGTCATTCGTGAATTGTGAAACGTTCAACTAAGTCACCTGCCGAGAATTATGTATGTGGCTAGTGATGTCGTGGAGAAAGCTGCAGAGCCACTAACCAGAGGTACACTTTCACTTCTACATTTGCGTTGTTATTGAGACGGTTCTTCTTTGGCATTTATTATACGGCATCGCCGAGGAATTCGGACGTAACATCAAATCACTTCGCAGGCTTTATCTGCTGCCCATTAATTACCAGGCGAAGACATCGACGAAAACGAAAAGGAAAAGTAAGCCAAGGGTACCTATGAAATGTTTCGTAAAGTTACACTTTCGTTTCACTTTCACCGTGGTCGCAAACCTATCGACATTTCCTTCCTCTTGTCTCAAATCCAACGGGGGGGAAGTAATTACGCAAGGCCTCCGGGGCGAATGAATTATTTCATATCTCGAGCAAACGCGAGAGGAGAACGATTTAAACGCAATGACAATGTTTCTCTATCACCTACGCGTAAAACAGGCGACGCTGATTGGCTCCGTTGACGGCCGGCCCGGCGATGAGTGATAATGTTCGTACATTAATAATAAATAACTTAAAAAGTATTTATTTTGTTTACCAAGGTACAAATTTCAGAACTATGCGAACAGAATTATCAATGATTTTGATCCGTCATCAGCTTTCTCCCCTTAGTAAATTAATATCTATGACCTGAATTGTATCTTATGCGCGAGAGTTATCGCTAGTGCATTGTCTTGCATTGAGATCGCGTTACGATTATTATATCTATGGGCTTGCCTATTCTGTTTAATGTGGCAACGAATCAATTTTCACGCTGGTTCGGGGAAGAGGCAGCGGTAACAGACGTTTTCCCTTTTTTGCTTTAGACGCTATCTGTACAATAAACGGTTCCATTTGCGACCTTATGTTATTACACGCGTTGTTCGGATACCACTAGCAAACGAATAATGGAATGAAATGTTCCGTGTTAGTAACTATATTATAAGAGCAGGATCGACCTCGTTTCTTAATTAAACGAGAGCTTTATGTACAAGTTACAAATGATTAAAAAAAAAAAAAGAAAGAAGAAGGAAAACCGTGTTCATACAAGTTTACGATAAATTACTCGCGCGCACAAGTTCCACACATACCACGTCGCTGTACTGTCGATTGTGCTTCAGTCCCAGCAGTAACGCTATCGAACTTGTTCCATGTAATATCAACGAACCGTTTGCTAACAGCTTATAAACGAGTCAATGCAAGAAAATGTACCGTTTATGCAACTTAATCGGCGTACCGCGAGTAAGAAAGCTTCGCGTAGTAGAATCAACATGGTGTTCGTGTTTATCGTGTGTGCTCTGTCTCCAATGCCGTGGATCATCCTTTTCATTTTCTGCGGCACCACAAAGGAGATATTAGAATCGACTGTGAGTTTCATTGCGAGGCAGAAAGGAATAACGATTTTAATTCGCAGGTGTGTACTCACCTGGATTTCTTCGATCCCCTGCCGTTTCTTTCGGAGCTGTCGTCGCGGGATCGTTTCTTACTGCTAGACGAATGGGATGATTTGTGTCTGTCATGCTTGTCGCTCTTCTTCGGGCTAAACAGAAGAGGTGTAAATTAGGCATCACATGTTTAAATTGGCAGAGATCCACGTTAGTCACCTGTGTTTGGATGATTTGGAAGGAGACACTTTCTTGTGTGATCCCCCACTCCGTGATCGATCCGATCTTTAATTATTCAATCGTATAGTCGACACAATTTCATAGAGAAAAATTATGTTCGTCTAGTCCGAAGTATCCGAATTAGGTAAAAGGCTACTCACCTGTGCTTATCGGACGACGACGACTTCTTGTCTTTACTGGACGAAGATCTGCTTTTGTCTTTACTACTGGAAGAACTCTTGTGCTTTGAGTTGTGCCTGCGGAACAACGTGCTTAATGCCGTTTAATGCCAAACCTTGGGGAGAGTAAAAATTAAAAGGCTTACCTGTCCTTTGACGGCGAATTTCGACCGGATTTCTTCTTTTTGCTGGAATTGTAATCGTCGTGGAAATTCTCCCCTCTCTCCTTATCCTCCTCGGCTGCTTCCCGCTCCAAATCGGACCAATCTTTGCCGGATTCTTCGGAACTGCCCAATCCTTCTTCTAGACATAAACGGGACGAATGAAGAGCTACTACATCGCCGCTAAAAATATTTATCGAAATGAAGTCCACGAAGATTACCTTCGCTGTCATTGTCCTCGGACGCTTCGGAGTATTCAGAATCGTCGTCGGATTCTTCCTCGGTATCGAAGTCGGACGGCTAAACAGATAAGATGCGTGTAAAGCTCTCAGTTCACGTAAATCTTGGTACATTCCCTTTAAAATATATCAAACCTCGTAAGCGTCGTCCTCCTCCTCTTCTTCATCGTCCACTTCCTCGTTCTCCGCGTCGCTCTCCGCGTCCAAGAAGGTCCAGCCACCGTTGTCGAAGAAACCTTCTGGGTCGTCCGTAATTGTTTTCATGATCTTCGTCCAGTTCAACGACTGCACACCTTCCGTGTATCTGATATCGCAGGAACTGGGGGAAAAAAAAAACATTGTACGTTTACACGGCGTTCTGTAATTAATCATATCATTAATCGAGAACAGGGAAAGGTGTAATTTAACTTACTTCAACCACTCCTTCACATGATCCAGCATGTTCATAGGAATGGCGTTCAGCATCGCGACTTTTCTGTGGTAATCTTTGAAGACGAAAATCATGTCGAAATTCTTCAGATGAAATTGTACTCTCTCGAAGTGAACAAGCTCGACGTCCTCCAAGGTGATAACAAACGGAGGCTAAAATGTAACATACGAACGTAGATACCTTATCTACAATTCGAATAATTGAACAGCAAAACCTACCCATTCGGTAAGGTTGACCAAGCATCCGCTGGTGGGTTGCAGGAGGACAGTGCTTCTGTACGGAGCGCCAGGGAATCCCAGCTCTCGGAACGGCGTATCAAATTCAATTTCCTGCTTCGTCATAGTTTCAACCTAACAGAAAATGATCGTGTAACAATCAGCTAATCGAGTTCCTAAAGTTGTATGCTCGAGCCTCGACCGTTACCTTCTCGCAGAAACTTTTAAACGCTGTCTTCAGTTTATGCCTAAGCTCTCGCTCCGACTGTTCAGCAGCAAGATCGTCGCGATCGTGCATATGTTGGTGCTTCCCTAAATCTGTCGTGATTTCACCGACCTCTGTATAAAACTGTACATCCACGTGTTTCTTTTTACCGAACATTATTGCGTGCTGAAAAAGAGATCGCGCTTACTTAGCAATTTGTAACAGCGAGTTAAACGAATTCGATTTTAACGAAGATAGATGGTTACCTTTAAATGAAAATGAAGCAGTATTATCATTTCGCCGTCGCATGGCTGGAAAAAGGCGTTCTTAATATTATTGTAAAGAATATCAACTTTGTCTCCTCTGACCGAGGTGTAACGAAACCCGTTCGTGTGCGCCTCCAAGCCTCCAGTCATTCGTTTCGAGACTATGTTCGGTCGAATGTACAAGTCCTTCAGCTTCGGGTTACCCTTGTTCTGGGACAATATCAAGGTGTCCTGCTTAACGAGATCCTCCTTCTCTCTCTCCTCCGCTTCCCTGTTCTTGAACTTCTTCTGGACTTCTTTTATCAGTCTGAAGGCTGTGTTCAAGTTGGACGACGGCGCGGAGATCTCGCCGGGCTCTTTGGTGTTTGTACTTCGATATGTTCTAAAGGAATGGACAACAACTTTGGAAACGTTCGCATAATTCGTTTGAACGAGATATAGAGAACAGATTAATGTTACGAACAGCTGGAATTAAGATACTAACACTTCTTTGACGAATGTGGCGTCTGGCTGTGGGTAGGAGCCTCCTTCGTTACGCCCCATAGTGGCACCAGGATGGAAAAAGTTTATTCTGAGGTACGTGTAGTCTCCTTCGACGGACTGAGATATATTCTTGATGGTGGATATGTGGAAGGGTACGGGAATACCAAAAATGGGAAGGATTACAGTCTCGTATTTCTTGTCTGTAAATTAATACAAATTAATAAACATTTGTATTTTAGTTTCGCTTATGAAGTCGTAGCGTGTACTTACCGACGTACAACTTCAGTTCCTTCACTTCTAGCTCTCGAGGCATGTGACTCAGACTCCTGTACGATACCGTTGACTTTCGTATCTTCTCTTGCTCCTTTCCACCACTCTGCTGAGCCAATCTAGCCTTCGCGACTTCGTTCAATTGCTGCGCAAGCTCTTTCTGATGCTGCTTCCTCTTTTCTTCCGAGCTATGCTCTGTTCTTAACTTAGACTCGATTACTGCTGTCCTTTTCCCACGCCCAAGGATGGGTTCAGGTTTGGGCTCGTTCTCTTTCCCGCTTTCATCTTCTTCCTCTTCCTCTTCGTCCTTCACAAATATACCAATATTCTTTACTTTCTTCTTCGAAGGTGTTAAGTTTGTAGCCGGCTGAGCCTGAAATAAGAACGGATCATAACTCCCGTGTCTCAATAATTCAGAAGTAGGCAAGTTTCAAACACAACGCGCTTCGGTACCTCGTTAACCATAACAGTATCGCCAATGAACAGAGCATACGTCTTCCCTTCTTTTTCCGTAGCCTCTGAGTTCGCAAGAGTTGATAATCCAACGTTCACGTTAAACACCATCCCTTTCTTTACCACTGCGTGAGTCTTCGGGCCGATAAGTAGCGAGCTCTCTCTGAATTCGATGCCCATAGCGAATCCAAAGTTTTTGGTTAAATGATCCAACATATCCGGCTTCTCGTCCTTTACGTACTTCACACCTGCGTCGTATACTTCGCTTATCTTCACTCCAGCCACTAACTTCTTTAGAATCTCCTCTTCTAATTGCAAAAGAAAGGTGTAATTATCCTAAAACGAGGAATTACATGTTATTGCCGTGTACGAGAGTACGTTACGCCATGACCAGCAAGATTTTCACAGAAAATTTACCTCGATCGTCTTCGTGGGATTCACCAGTAACGTTCTAACTATGTTCGAACAGTAAGATTTGTAACGTGCTCCGAGTGAGCAAACAATGACGCCGAAATGCAAAGTATTTTTATCGCTAACCACGCTAAATTTCAAAGAATAATTTCCACCGCTTTGTATTATCGCAGGATAACACATATCTACCTGGGTGACATCAACACCAGTTACATACTTCTTATTTGTTATAGCTGCATCTACGCCTTCTGCGAGCTTCGAATGCTTGACTTTCTGAAATAAAGATCGTCGTGTAACGCAATTAGCTTTCCTACGTAGAAGCTAGAATGTTTAAAGAGGATTCTAGGTACACAAAATTCACGTACTTTATCGGAATCGATAATCTCCATTATCTGATCCTTAAGATACTTTGTAAAAACGTCTACGGACACTAAACACGCCTTCTTCACGGTAAGAATCTCAGCATCCTCCTTTGGACACATAACATAGGCAACTGCTGCGCTCACGTCAACCTGAAATATTAGAACGTGTCGTTAGACAGCTATTTCATTTCGTAATATATCACACTGCAACTGAATATCGCACCGTATCAAAAGATTCCGATTTCAGCACAGTTCTCCATGCATCCATAAAGGCACCTGGATAATTTTCTTTCGAAAAGACTCCCAACATCTTACCCTTCTCACTTTGCTTTATAACTTCCACGAGTTTGGCGAAGTTGGCTTTATCTTCGTCGTTCTTAAAAGAAACAAATCGTTACACATGGTTTAAGAATGTAGATTGGAAAGGCAGGATTCAAATACTTACTCTATCCCTCACGAGCAGTTTTACAGGAGGTACTCCAGTCTCGTCGGTTTTCTGATTTTCAAGCTTTCTCAAAAACTCGATCTTCTTCTTGCTAGCCAAGAAATTAATAGAGTCTTCTGCCAGGATCATTATAGTATCGGTAAGTTCATAACTAAGCAGCCACGTCTAAAATAAACCATCGATATTAGCATTACTTTAAACCAAGAAAATACTCGATTAAATACTCGCATAACAGAAAAAGGAAAGTTTCAAAGGTTTCACATTAGTTACATAATTAAAGCCAAATTTCTGAGATCAAGTTCCCATAATTCCATTCAGCTTCCTTCGCCCACTGCGTTAATGAAATACAAAACGTGATCATGGAATCTACCAAACTACACGAAATTCAACTTTTTACAGCAAATAAAATTAAGGTTAAGGAATCGTTAAATACAGGGCTGAAATGGGGGAACAGGACAAAGAATCAAAATGCACCGCTGTGCGCAAACATTACACACTTGCAACGCCGTGGATTTGCTGTAAACGATATCTTCGTCAGTGCCCACGGCGGAGACCAAGCAATCCATTTTGCTGAAACTGTCATCTGTGCCGACTTCTCCATCCTGTTGAGCAAAGCAGAGATTCGCCAGTTAGCCCGGTCGCCGAAGCGCCGGGATCTACGCTCAAAACTTTGAGATACGTTGTTTTAAATTTTTTACCTTCCACGCGGCATAAAGGCGCTTCATGCGCCGAAAGAATGTATCTTTGTCAACCGATACGTTTGCCATAGCTCCTTGTTTTCAACACGGTTCAAGTATACCACAACACGCTGTTGCACAGCCGACTCTAGTACGCTGTATCAGAATCAAGCCGACATAAAATTATAATAAACTCGTTCGGCGTAAACGATAACGAACAAAACATTCAGACGACGCGGGAGCCTTGGGCGTTATCACATTTTCCTTGATGTTCCTTATAAAGTACGTACTATCAAAATTCGTCGCTCGATGCGGAGATGGCGGGATTTATAACCAAACCGCAACCGTATTTCCACGGACTACGGAGCACGCGGCGGGAACAGTTTGACCGTTTGACGCGGCGACAGCCGCGCGCGTACCAAAGAAAACGCTCAACGCCCCAAGCGATCGGGCATCAAACTAACCTCGCATTCAGGGCGCGTTTACACGGGCGAAAATTACAGGCGCGTGAATCAATTTCAGCGAAACTTCTGATTAACGAACCTCGCGAACAGCTTCGTCGACGATGCGCAGGGATGAAAACCGAGGAGATAACTCCCACTTTCTAACCTATCTTAATCTGATTAAAGGATTCCAGTTTCCCGGATCTTTTGGCACACTCGGCGCGACCTAACCTAAAAACCGTATCTCGCTTCCAGCGTCGCGAGACACGGAATATTAAGGTTACGATCGAGCGGCGGATAAGGATCGACCGCGCTTGACTGGATTCTCAATTAAACGGCCGTGGGATTTATAACAACCGACGCGCACAAAATGCAAAACTATAATGGAAGCGTTCTAAAACGATCTACCGCGGTGTCTTGATTCCCCTCGCTCTATGGTTGAATTAGTACACACACCCGCAGCGCGGCCACGCACACATGCGCGCAAGTTTTCTATCTGGGCGTCAAAGAATTTTACTGTTAAACAAGAGTCCGGCTCTTTGCGACACAGAATCGGGTAGAGAATTATTCGAGAATGGCGACAGAACTTGCGGTGCACGCGCATGGGTTCGCGAAATGATTATCGCCGAGCCGCCGATGGATTCCCGGTGGAGAATCGTCGACATCGTTACCTGCCCCGTGCCGATTTATTAGTGCTGCCTTATATGTTGCCGAGCGGGCGAGGGAAGTGGAGTTCTGCGGGATTAAACGTGCTCCACTGTAAAGGGCAGCGGAGGGATCCAGCGATCGATGCTGCGCGGCTTCGGTGCGGCCCGTTCCGATCGGGATTGCCGTCCACCAGCGTCCGCGGGTGGTAATACGCCGATATAGGGGATAATGAGAAGAGCTCTGAAGAGGAAGAGACTTTCTAACAGAAGATCCGAACACGATCGGGGAGAATCGCTTCCCCCGATGCTTTAACAAACATAGCTCGCGAAAGTGCGAACGGACGGTGGCGATCCCTCTTCTGTCAACTCTGCGGGAACACCTGTGAAAGCGGGCTCGGAAGCACCGCGACGGATCATGAATGTAAGTGCCGATCTTACGGACCTCGTTTAACGTAATCGCGAGACGATCGCCGCGGCGCATACGAATCACCGCTTAACGACACTTAAATGGCATATGTACATACGCGTGTACGCGCCGACACTCGCCTTCGCAATTCATCGTTTTCGAAGCGAGTCCCTTTTTACGAATTAAACTATTTATATTCCCGGGCAACGATCCGCGGAAAATCATTTTCGAGTAATTTATTTCTGGGGGAGTAGACGTGCACTTGATTTTCGTGGTTTGAACTTGTTTATTGTTATTTGTAGTGTGATCGAGTATTAGTTAATTAAACGAAGATGGGATTAATTTAATTCGAGTCGTTCTCGGAAAGAGAAATGATGTTTTCAGCTTTATTCGCTGACACGTTCGGAGTTACAATGTATTTCGGTATGTTGGCATTCAACCTGCTCGTTTTGGTTCTTTTATGTAAACTATTTTCAGAATGCCCCGTTCCACATTATTCTGGCACGCAGTAGACATGAACTTGCTTATGTAACTGACGTTAGATTACTGACCCAATGAATTTGTTTTCGATGACATCGTCTGAATGTAATTGCATTTTTCATAGTGATCTACATTCGAATCTGTGTAATCGTGCGAGGGGGATACCGTCCGTGGCAGGCGTTCGCCCAATTGAAAGCATGGGTGTTGACATAACCTTTCGGCTGCGATAAGAGATTTAGTGGCTTTGTAGATTTTGGTCGGTACGGCGTATTCGGGCGCTTGAAAAGGATGGATAAATCTCTGCTCAGTTGCAAGCTTACAGGGTGGTTCAGAACTATGGGTTAATACTTAATAAAAGTAACACAAAGAAATAGAAAGACTCTAATAAACTTCTAAGGCCTGCGATCATCTTGAGATATTTAGTTTATTAGGTCATGAGCAAGCAGCGCTTTGTAGAATGGTAAAATGGAGTTTAGTGCAGTGAGAACTAATGAGTGACTTTAGATATTATTTAATGGATCTTGTTCTGGATTAGCGCTGTTATAATACATGATTTCTTTTTCCTCTTTTCTCTTTGTTCCTATATTAATTTCGAATGCTTCTGCAGGCTTACTGAATAACTTATAGACACTTAACATACTTCTGAAACACCTTGTATAACTTACAGAGTTTATTAAACAATGAAACAATTGGAATTTGATTTGTTTTGTTATGTGTGAAGCATAGTCTAATTATCATTTGTTATTGTAAAGAAAAACTGTTTGTTTAGGTGGACAGCATAGCGGAGAGGTGGTGTCAGGAAGGTGGTTGACCCGGCTTCAATTCTTTGAGATGATCGAAAGCGTATCACGCAGAGCGTTGAGTGGCTCCAGCGGGAGCTACCACGTTCGCGGTGCTGAATTAGCGAGGAATCGTAGATTGAAATCTTTATCCGCCACCGTTGTCTTCCTCGACGACACGCAGCATACATTTCAGCTAGATGTAAGTTCAGAAATTAGTCGCATGTACCAGAAGGGAGGGTCTCTTTTATATTTCTCGCAACATGTATCTTTGAAAATATTTCAGAAGAGAGCAAAGGGTCAAGCACTATTGGATTTAGTATTTCAACATTTGGAACTTGTCGAGAAGGATTATTTTGGTTTGCAATATGCTGAGAACGGTGCCACGGCCTGTACACATTCGCCCGATATAATGGTAACATCTCTCGTTAAATTCATCCATGCTACGTTCGAGAGATCTTGTGTTCGATTAATTAACAGTGTGATTGTATTAATGTTTCAGAGATGGTTGGACCCAACTAAACCCGTGAAAAAGCAGATAAGAAGTAAGGGTAAAGATCATATTTAGTTAGCCCCTTCATATCAATAAAAGCAAATGATTTTCTTTAAGGGGCTCAATAAAACGTGTTGTTTCAGGTGGACAGTTTTACTTCAAAGTGAAATTCTACGTATCCGATCCCAGCAAATTGCAAGAGGAATACACTAGATATCAATTTTACCTGCAAATACGTAGAGACATTTGCCAAGGGAAACTTCAGTTACCGCCGAGCACAGCATGTCTTATCGCCAGCTACACAGTTCAATGTAATATATACCAATGTGATAATATTTCTTCCCTAGCGAAATTGAATTACGGTATCATATTTTATTTCGATGTGCCTGTAGCCGAGTTGGGTGACTATCATCCGGAGGAACATGGTCCGGGATATCTTTCTAGGCTGCAGTTAATCCCAGCTCAGACCGAGGAAATGGAAAAGAAGATAGCCGAATTACATAAACTTCATAAGTACGTTGAAGCTGTTTATGTAACATTTATTAATTCACACACTGTAGAATATTATAAAATGAACACTTTTTTAGGGGTCAACTACCAGCTGACGCAGAATTCAATTTTTTAGATCACGCAAAGAGATTAGATATGTACGGAGTAGAATTGCACAAAGCTAGGGTAAATATCTATCCTAATTAAACACATTTCCAACTGTCGAATGCGTCCGCCTTATTCTAATCCTCTTCGCTTTTACAGGATTCAACGAATAAAGAGATACAATTAGGCGTAACATCTATAGGTTTAGTAGTGTTTCAAAATGGAATGAAAATCAATGTGTTCTCGTGGTCAAAGATAGTCAAGATCTCCTTCAAACGAAAGCAGTTTTTCATTCAACTTAGAAGAGAACAGGTAGTTAAAGCATCCAGTATTTGTGACTGAACTCTGCGCACACGATATGATTGTGATGTATAGAAATTTATATTGCAGTCTGAGAACTATGATACGTTACTGGGTTTCAACATGCAAACATATCGGAGTTCTAAAAACTTGTGGAAGGCTTGCGTGGAGCATCATACATTCTTCAGGCTTCATAGCCCTAAGATGAGACCAAGGCGTTTCCCGCTTACCTTAAGCAGTAGGTTTACTTACTCAGGCCGCACAGAATTCCAGACGGTTGAAGATGGGAAGAATAGAGCGAGAGTAGAGAGAACATTCATACGGTAACGCTGCCTTGTTTCGTAACTGCTTGTTTTATATTACAACAAAATACCAACGTCGCAATTTGAACGATTCAGATCACCCAGTAAAAGATTGGTGCACGGAGTCATAGCGACTCCGCTGATAGAAGAGAAAGGAAAGTTAGGCATGCCTCCCGGAAGGCCTCCAAGGCCGTACGATAACAAGGTTCAGTCTCTCGGCGCTCGTGAGCCTCGTCAAGCGTGGGGCGAAGGGAACCCCAGCGATGAGTTAGTTGAGAATAACTGGCTAGTTCTGAGTAGTTGTTCTTTGCGCGCGCAGTTACTAATATTTCCTTTGTCCTGCAGCGAAGGTGGTTTCTTGTCCCTTCGGGAAGAAATAACAGGTTCGCATACGCAAGGCAGTGCATTTTCTCCTGTCCTAGGTTCTAGAGTCTTAAGTTACGCGGACGACGACACGACTGTAGAGAGAAATATTTACGATCTCCCTGACTATAGCGAACCCACGAGCTCACCTGCTCCTCAAGTACGTTCGAAGATTTGGTCCTTGCTAATTCGTTTTTAGTATTGAATTGTAAGGGTGATACGAGTGTACAATATGAAATACCTTGATTCATAGATAGTGGAGGATGGATTAGTAACGATAACTCTGACGCCAGATGAGCAGGGTCGATTTGGATTCAACGTGAAGGGCGGCTTAGATCTTGACATGCCCATTTTAGTATCGAGGGTAGCTCCAAACACGCCCGCCGATCGTTGCTATCCGAAACTGAACGAGGGAGATCAGGTATATATTTCTTAATTACGTACTCGTGGCAATGAAGTTTAAGGGTACCAAGTAGTCATTTCTGTCTGAAATGAAGCATTTCAGTATTATATTAAATTTTTTGTATTTTAATTCCAATTTATTTAATATTGAATTAAATCGAGCACCTTTTGATTTCGTAGAAGGGGAGTCAGAATTAGTGTCTGAATTTAATATTGAATATTTTAGAGGTAGATTTGCGTTAATTTGTATGACTTTTTATTTAGCCAGAGTAAAATTTTTAATTGTTTGATTGTATCGTATTTTTTTATTATTTGAATTCGTGGGGTTATACTTTTAAAAAACTTGCTTGTTTAGTCGAAAATATGCATTATATATAGCGCTACAGATGGATCGTTAACCTTTAGACGTCCGGGATTTTTTAATTGAAATTGTCAATTTTATTTCCTTAAAATTTATGCATATATACCACCAAAATAGCCGAAAAAGTATCCAAATTTTTAGGTGGTCAGCTCGGCCCTCTAAAGGTTAAAGAGGCTTTAAAAAAAGTTTATTTTGTTTTGCAGCGATAACTCAAAAACGGAGGATCCGATCGATTCAAAATAAATTCGAGCATCTTCTTAGACGTAAATTAAAGTTAATGAAAGCTCTTATTCTTTATGAACAGAAACTAAGACCCCATCTTTTGGGGCTTGGGGGATGGTAAAATCTCGTCAATGCGGTTTTAATTTCTTTTCATGAAGAATAAGAATTTTCATTAACTTTAATTTAGGTCTGGTCCGAAAATACACATTTTGTGAAGATGCTCGAATTTCTTTTGAATGGATTGGAATCTCCATTTTTGAGTTATCACTGCGAAACGAAAGAAATTTTTTTAAAAAGCCTCTTTAATGATCCATCTGTAGCGTCATACATAATGCATATTTTTGACTAAACAAATAAGTATGTTAAAACTTATAATGTTAATAAATTTCATGCCAAAGAACAAGCCTCAGTTTCAATTTGTTTCTTTGTAATTAATTGAAACAGAAATGCTCCGTTTTTGACAGGAACGACTGCCTAATACCCTTAAGCATGACCTTCTTTCTCGAAACATGCACCTTTACTTACCACAAACCTTTGGGCAAACAGGTAGTGTACATAAATGGCATCGACGTGAGTGGATTGCTGCACGAGCACGTAGTAAATCTCATCCGCCAATCCCGTGACTCTGGTTCCGGCGAGCTGACGCTAACGGTTCGGCCAAACGCTTTGTACAATGCGTTAGCTGGCACTGACGAAACCTCCGAAGAAGAGCCTCCGTACAGGTATCCCATCGAATTACTAACAACCCAAGCCATCCCTAAAACTGCAATACTAACGTTCGTTTTCTTCGATCCACGAGATATGTACCGGACGCGCCACACGCAGCCATTGGATCCGACGCGCTAGCGCAGTCGATGTTGCTCCTCGCCGACGGCCTGGCTAGCGGTGCTCTGATCGCGCAGTACGAACAGCTGTACAGGAAGAATCCCGAGCTCACGTCCCTCGAGTCCAAGAAGCCGGAGAATCAGAGCAAAAATCGTTACCGGGACATCTCGCCGTGTAAGTGCCGAATGAAAGAGAACCTATGAATTTTTCTTCCGCGTGGGATGTAAAGATTGATGTGTAAAATGATGTTTAGACGACGTTACCCGAGTAATACTCATGGGCTCCACGAACGGAGATTACATTAACGCCAACTACGTGAACATGGAGATACCAGGATCGGGTATTATTAATAGGTACATCGCTACTCAGGGGCCATTGTCTTCTACCGTCGCTGATTTCTGGCAGATGGTTCTAGAGGCGGGCAGCACTCTCGTCGTGATGCTTACGACCTTGGTGGAGCGCGGGAGAGCGAAATGCCACCAGTACTGGCCGGCTCTCAACGAAACCCTCACTTTGCGGAACCTCACGCTCACATCTACGGCCGAAAACGTTGAAGACACCTTTATATTTCGGGAATTCATACTTCGCGACATCAACGTGAGGGGAACTTTGACTGGTTTTTTAATACAGCGGGGTGTGGTTACGCCTCGAAGGTTTGATCACGGGTTGGAATGTTTCAGACTGGGGAGGAACGTGACATTACGCATATGCAATACTGCAGCTGGCCGGATCATGGTGTTCCTAGCGACTGGCGACAGTTTACGACTTTTACTGAGAGAGTAAGGGCAGCTCGAACGGGGATAGTGGAACCTGCTGTTGTTCACTGCTCCGCTGGGATAGGCAGAACAGGGGTTTTAGTGTTAATGGAGACGGCGCTGTGTCTCATCGAAGCGAACCAACCAGTGTATCCGTTAGACATTGTACGCTCTATGAGAGATCAGAGAGCAATGATGATACAAAATGCTGTAAGTTGACGTTTAAAATATAATATAATTAATGATCGATTGTCCTCGATTAAGGGGAGATTCCGGTGTAAAAGTCGAGTTGTTGAAATTCATAAAATTGTCGAAGTTATAGGCATTTGAGTAAAGTGCTCGCGTAAAACTTTAAACGCGTTTTTCTCGAAACAGTATTCTCAGACGGTGGGACCAGTATCTCCAAAAGTTATTATCCAATTCGACTAAAACTTTCTTTATTTTGAAAAATATACTAGGGGGGAAACCAGAAAAAATGCAAAAAATTGAAAATTTATAATTTTTAAAGGCGTTGAAAGGACGAAAAATATAGGGAAAAAGTGACTTCAAACCTCAAGTGTCGTTATTTTCTAAAAAAATGTCATTTTGTAATTTTTTTCTGGTTTCCCTCCTAGCCAGAAGTTTATTCTTCAAAATAAAAAAAGTTTCAGTCGAATCGAATAATAACTTTTTGAGATACAGGTCCCACCGATTTGGACGAATTTTTTTAATCCTCGACTTTAACGACTCCCCAGTGCCGTCTGCAATGATTAATTATAAAACAAAAAATATATTCCTATAATGTAAGACATCCTTAATACAATGCAAAAGTCCCATTAAATTATATATAATAGTTTTCCTTCATTTAATTCCCAAAGATCACCTATTTTGGGGGGCTCTAGACCGGAACCTCCCCTTAATAAAACGAATTTCTGCTTCCAGAGTCAGTACAGATTTGTGTGCGAGGCAGTCCACAAAGCTTACAGCGAAGGGATAGCTAAACCACTTCCTGAGTTCAGCAGGTGAAAAGAACAAAAGCTGGGATGCATTGTAATTACCATTTTTCTTACATTTTGACTAAAAAAAAATAACATCACTTCGCTAGAGAATAATTTTGTACTCTGACAATAATACACACGTATATTACGGATTAGCTGGGAGAATATACTCTATTTAAAATAGGTATTTTCTATTCTTTAGCAAAATCTATATTTCATCTAGGAATTTAATCGACAGAAAGATATAACTTTTCGCGCCTTTGATACGGCGACGGTTCTTCAAGCCTACTCTTCTAATTTATACGAGTGTTTGTAAATAATGACGTTTCGATAAGTTCGCTAATTTATGTTTAAGCTACACGTGTAAACGTCGAAGTATTATTTAAAACGACTTTCTATTATAGTTTAGCTACTCTCAGTAGTGGTATTATTAATTTTGATTTCCATGTACGAGGTAAGGAGCAGAGGTACGAAAAGTTAAAAATTCCAGGAGATACTTGTTAACAGTCGTTCAGATTGTGAGAAACAATTCCTTCCATTAGAAACGATTACAGTTCCGTTCGACTCCCGCAAGGTTCTACTTTCCAGTTGCGATTCGTTACAGTATAGTGACGGACGCAAATATGATTCTTATGAAATTAACACACCGCCTTAAGATGTTAATTGGAATATTAACAGAAATATATAGACACGTGGTGTCCGTACGAAAGCATTGCCTTGAAAAAGTGTCGCAGTGGAACGTTACAAAGTAATAAACTGACGCGCAGTTAAAAGTGCTCGGATCTATGTAGGTGAACTACGAGATGTAATTTTATAAAGCAAGTTTTCTATCGTCGAGCGTTTAAAAATATGTTCAAACGAGCAAGCCGTTCGTCAACCCTCCGTTGAAAGTAATCTTCTTTTTTACATCCGAAATATCTTCAATCGAGTACCGATATGTATGCATGGCGACGCCAAACAAAATTTTAACTTCTAACGACTCGTCCCCACTTTTTAACGTCTAACTAGAAATAATATTCTACTTATAGCAATCGTAACAATTTCTAATATCGCATATACAATGTACAGTTTAGGTTCTATTAAAAATTAATAATAATACGTAGCCCGTGCTAGGCGAACCATCAAAATGAACGCTCGCTTTGGAAGAGAAGCGCGAGTTTGATCGCAGCCAAGAGAACTGTTCGATAATGCAGGAAACACACTGTAGTGTTTCAACGTTGAGCGAGGTTCAAATTATTTCCAAATAAGATTAAACACGAATCTGGAAAGGCGATAAAGAATTTCGATGTTCTCGTTTTCGTGACTGTTCAATAGAATTCAGCGTGGAACAGGAGAGAAGAGTGAACGAAATCAAAAGAAATGCTGTAGATTTAAACAAAAATACTCTACCTTGAGAATGATGCCTCTTTCAGAATCTTTAACGTCCTTCGAATCTTCTAATAATGTTAACAAAAGCGCACTATTTTCTTATAAATGTACCATGTGTTCTACTTTCCGCCCATTTTTGCAACGTCAAAGTATTTTTATGTTCCGCGTGTATGTGACTTACAGAAATTAAGGAGTTACATAAATGTTTATTTTATAACGCGTAAGATTTGCCACGAAATTATCATCCACGCACAAAAAAAGCATGATCTTCGAATGATCCCGGCGAGCTCGTCTAACAATCCGTTGATTAATAATTTACAAAGATCTGTATTATACTATGCACCGTAATTGCGTGGACCGACGCGAATCTCCGTATGCGCGAGGGAAAGAGAATGCTAATTGAAGGTCCTTACTTCTTTGTTTCTATCTGGTGTAAAATATTTGTGCGGATACGAAATTAATTCGCTTTGACAGTGAGGTAACGCATAAGTTATTTATATGTACAGGGAAGCGAGCACAATACCGTGTACATATATATAAAGAAATCCTTTGCGGTTCCTCGAAGTACCAATTGTTAACATAAGCTTGATTTCCAACATATCCATCGGTTACCAGTTATCGGGATTAATTGGTGATGGCAATTAAAAGGTCCAGTTTCTACAATCTCTGCCTTTCTAATTTACACAACGGTCTGATTTAACGTTAGGATGAGAATGGAGCAGGATTAATTTGGAGCTTATCGTCTCTTTCTGATATAAGACTGAACTGCAAAGGGTCATTGCTTCGTCACATATTTCCAACGATAAAGTAATAAAGGATTGGGTGAATCTGTTAGGCATATCATAACAGTAAGCAAGACGGCGAAAGCACAATGTCATTTTGATATTTTCTACGCTATTAATAACGATATTTATCTAAATTATTGACAATAGTGCCTTCTACAATGTGCATCCAAATTATAGTTACAAAGCGAGAATGTACGGTCCCGACGGCTGTTCTATTTCAACAGTTTCACTCGATGCGGATTTCTTTTAAAATCTCACTCGGAAGTTATTATTGAGTTTCTGTACATTTCTTGTATAATTGTCCATAATCTCTTTCTTTTTATAATTTATCTATCGACAGTTATGTAAATATACTTAAGCTTCGTTCGATTTCTATCTCGTAAACTATGATTTCGTATAAGTTATATGATTATTTATTTACAATTACTATTGTGTTAATAAAACAATAATATTGTAATGAATAGTAATTGTAAGTTCAATTATTAGCCTGTAACTCAAAGAATAACACCATAGCTTTCGCTTGAAACGAAAGGATTATAATGCGAGGTGTGCCGGAAATCAGAATGCGTACGCCGAAATGCGTAAGTCGAACAGCATTTCTGTTATTATGTTACTGTGCACTTGCAATTTAAAACGCTGCCCTACTTTAAACAAAACATAAAGAGATATAAGATGAAGACGTAATCAAAGAGATTCTGCGAAGCCCAGAATTAATATTTTAGAGTATAGTTTCTACGGAGTAGATGCGAGAGAAGTGATATATATATATATATATATATATAAAATATAATAAAAAAATCTCACGTGTTTCTTTATGTTCCTTTGTGATTTTAATGCAAAATGTTAATAGCACACTGATGGAAATAATCATTGTATTTACATTGCATTTTCAAAGAACATTTACGCGTACGCCATGTAGTATTTATTTGACACGATCAATCGATAAGCAACATTCGAGAGTTTTCTTTCTAGTACGTATATGTACATAAAAACAGTACAAAGAAATATTACATAGTTGATTGAAACATTGAGGAGCTATATTCATCGATATTCAGCTGCGTGTGTGCCAAACGATAGCGCAGAAAGCGAATACTATAATTATATAAATTAAAGTGCCACAGGTCTTCAATAATACAGTCAGTAGTTGTCTAGTCTCATTACTAATTTGTACTTCTAAAATATAAAATAAAAAACATTTTATAATATCCCCGTTATTCGCTCACTTTCTTCCACCATCCCGCCATTTCTAACATTAAAGGCCGTCGCGCATTTCGGCGAAGCGGAATGTTTATAATCAACCGATTGTTATGAAATCGCGCACACTAAACCGACAATTAATTACTTACCATTAAATTCTTCGATTTTCTTCGCCAAAACGCGCGACGGCCTTAATATGCGCTTTGGTATATCATTTGGTATAACTCCTCAAATAATGTTACAATATACGTAACAGTAAGTATAAATATATTTGTGTATAACGATCGTAAAACAGTAAGCAAGTATAAATATTACACTTTGTTTCTTTGCGTATCACAATCGGTATGTATAAATTAATGACCGTACATTGTGCTTCTACGTACAAAATACATATTAGCAAATCTGTATCAGAATGAAATTCGTTATTGAAGCCGTTGAAGCTGCAGTTTGCAAGACGTTTTACAAATTAAGAAGAAAGGCCCTTCTTGGCCGGGAATATATGTCGACGGAACAATGTTATACGTTCCAGCTGGTACATCGTCCATTTCCAGGCAAACGAATCCTGACCTGTATAAGATTAAACGATTAGTCATTTCTCCGTCTATATCTGCGCTTATCGTGGACTGATAAGATACCTGAACGGGCCAGAGCTTTTCATCTTGAATGCGCCGGGCGCGTCAGCATCGTTTAACACGACTGACGTAACATCGAAACCAATTTGATATTGCTTAGGACCCTTTAATATAATCAGCACGTAATTGTTGTTGCTTGAGCTCTCCACTGTTAATTGGTAACGGGGATTGTTTTGATACGTTGGATGATTGCTGCATCCGCCAGCCGTCGGACCTTTCCACTGGCCGTCCGTGATCTGCAGGAAATGATCACTGTAGCACGGGATGTTAAATTGCGCTTGTGTTTGTATGGAAAGATAAAAGCGCGTACCTCCTTCTCGAATTTATAAAAGTTTGGTATCTTTTTTAACGCGAAAGGGCATGTTCCATAGGCGCGCAATGTATAATAGATTGTATTCGTCTTCTCGTACTGCGATATGACTAGAGTATATCGGGAGTCACTTTGTGAATCGAGTTTTATCTTGCAGAGGTAATGAGGGCTATTTATTTTCACGCCATCGATGTGCGGTGGTGGATCGTCTGCGGAATTGCACACATATAATTAAAGTTCAGATCAGAACACACGAAAGCAGATGCAACTGAATTTACTTTCGTTATGAGCTCATCTCAGCTATGCGTTAAGCGCTTGCTGCGAGCACATAGCGAGAGTTGATTGTATTTGCATCCGTATCTGTGCTACGATTGCAATAATATTACTTACGAGGGTAATAGACTCTTTTACCATCGTTTCGGTAAACTAATACTGTTATATATTCTTGATTCTGGCGAAAATCTGCTATGTCTGTAATATGTCTTGTGAGAAGAATCCATACCGCTCCCGTGACGTTGCTTTGGACTTCTAATAAAAACTGAGGATTATCCCCGATATTGTACACATCTTTCACTGGGCCTATTCCTGCGTTCCACATTCTGCAACAAGATTGCTTTTTTAGAGCAATGCTCCGCAATCAGTGTCGCTACGAGACAACGCTAATTGCACCGCGGCGCAGTGCCCCCAAGAGGAGAAGACGTATAAAATTTTTTTTAAACAATGTTCTTCTTAAATAACTTTGTAACTTCTATATGTTTCGTATATTTTTGCTTATGGTCAGGGCCGGCGCGAGGCAGGTTTAGTGCTTTAAAAGGCCCCGCGGTTCACCAAAAGCTCATCGCAAATTTTGCGGGGCCCTATGCATTAATATTTTTTATTATTATAAAAGTAGAAAAATGCCCCGCGCTTCGCTACGAACCTAAGAGATATTAAGGACTCCATGCAAACAGATTTCACCCCTTTTTCACCACCCCCTTAGGAGTTTATTAGGGAAAAATCCTGAAATTACTTTTTAGGCATTTGTGTGGGTAATCTTTGTGAGTAAGAACCAAGTTGAAATCTAATCGGGCCTGAGAGATATTAGGGAGTTCGAGAAAATACATTTTACCCCTTTTTACCCCTTTTCACCCCCTCGGAGATAGAATTTCCAAACATCCTTCCTTAATGGGTGCCTACGTCGCGAAAACAATATACTTTCCAAATTTCACGTTCCTAGGTTAAACGATTTAAGCTGGGCGTTAATGATTCAGTCAGTCAGGACTTCTTCTTTTATATATATAGATTTGCAACTACAATATAAATAGAATCCGGCTCCGCAAAAATTCACGCCGGCCCTAATAGAGGTCTCGAAGCTAGGAATAATAAAATGTTCAATAACTTACTGGTGAATACAGTAAGTATAGTTAAATAGACCTGGATTCCAGTTCAAATAGAACACGTCGAAAAAGCGACATATACTGTCGTAGTCAATCCAGAATATGCCATTGTCGAACTGAGACGCAGAGTCTGGATCATAATTCAACGTTTCCTTCAATTCGTTGGTCCAATGTTGTAGGTCGAGTTCAGAATAATTCCCCTTCCACCTTAGATGTGACCAGGGATTCTTGAGTTGCAATAATCTCTCTCCCTGTAAATGTAGTTTCAAAAACAAACGCTGTTTACTCTATTCAAATACATTTATGAGTATGCGGTTAAAGCTGCTCACATTAACTTTTCTGACGTCAAGAACAGCGTAAGCATGGGTAGGTACAAGGCCTGTTCTATCAGCATCCAGATCAGATAATTCTCCGGTAGCTACGGTCACGAGAACGTCTCCTTTGTGTAACCGTGTTAATAAGACATTATATAAATTGTCCTTGTTGAAATCTGGTTCACCGGGTCTTATCGCCCACCTCTCTGGTATCCATCCAGTTAAAGCGTGCAAATCTATGTTCTGCAAATGAATTTTTCACTATTAAATTAGGGCTGGGACTATTTGTCGATTTTTTCGATATTCGAATATTCGAATACTTCAGTTGCTCAATTATTCGGCGAATATAATTCGAATATCCAAGTATTCAAATACTACTCGAATATTTTCAGTATTCGAATACTACTCGAATATTTTCGGTATTCGAATACATCAGTATTCGAGTAGTATTCGAATGCTTAAATATTCGAGTAGTATTCGAATACTTAAATATTCGTAATAATAACATTCGAATACTTGTAAAATATTCGAATCTTAAATTATTCGAATAGTTCCAGCCCTATATTAAATACGTATCTCTACATTAGTGGCGCGGTAGAAAGAAACGAACTTACGCTATTTGAACCAGGAAAATCATAACCACCCATCACTTTCATATATGCCTTTTCAAGCAACGAGATCCACAGCTCTCCGTGATTGTTAGAATAAGAGCAAAGTAGTTGGTTGTGTCGACTTACAGGCAGCAAGTCGTCTATTATAACTTTGCGCGGAACGCCATTAATGTGAAGCTTCACCATGTACTTTCCTACCATAAAATACTTGCGACTTAATTTCTGTCGAAAAGCGAAGCTTCGAAGAAACGATACTCGCACGATAATAAAGAACGCTTACCAAATGGATTATAAATTGGTTCTTTATTTCTATTCTTTGGATAAATAATGGACGTGATCAGCCTGCGACCGAACCTTTTCTCATATTGAGCGCTAACTGCGAGCGAGGCGACGAAGGAACAATCAGAGACGACCTGAAATCGAGCACTAAATTTAGTGTCGGAATAATTAACATTTTTAGAGGGTTAATTATTACTGTCTTTCACTAACAGTCTGTTTTATGCTGTAGTAATCGACATTGTGATTCATGAGCATCTTTGGCTCAGAGAATAATGCCTCTGGTCGACACCACCTTGCGAAGTCGGGCTTCTGTTTCGGTGCCAATTCTAGTAGACCATCCTTGTCGGTAAATGGGATAGCGTATTGAAACTTTTCTGTCAGATCGATGCTCATAAACGGTACAAATTCGTGGTCATTGATGTGAGAACTGTGAAGCAAAACTCTTTTCTCCTCCTCGGTGTAACTACTGTTACCCCCGCTCACTTTTAGGTGTACACTACTTCCGCGATGAAGCGGTGGCCGAGTTTGCTTCCCTGAGGATTATTAAGAAACAGAATCGATTAGGAAAGGGAACATTACGACAGCCCGCGCAGAGATCATTATTACCTGTATTAACAGAAGTTGTAGAAATGACAGAAGTTGTTGGCGCAGGTGGAACTTTATCTACATCCTCGTCGAAATTCGTTTCTGGCACAGGGGGCAATTTAGAAAGTGTCTCGATAATGTCATTATTCTCATCTGCTTTCAGACCCTTCAGACACTCCGCCCGGTCAAGAGCGACTCGAATGAGCGCCATTAATTTCTCTTTGATCTCTGGATCAGTAGTCTTCTGTAATTATATAATTCGTTTACCATTTTCAAATATAAAAAATTTATAATCTGTTGAAACCCTTAAGGACACATTAAATTTTAGAAAAACGTTAAAAAATTACAACCTTTCTTTATATTTCTATTTTATTATATAAATGTTTATAAACTGGGATGAAATACTTTTTTCTCAAAGTGTAACGCAGTTATGATTTTATCAAACGAAATATTATGGAGGTGGGTTTCAAGGAGTTAAATCACAGAAAGCGTTTTACGTACAACGCTGAGTCCAAGTTCAGCAGCGTCTGTGTATAATTTCACAGCTACATCTTTCAAGCCAGCTCCGTCGGCATCCTGTGCTTGGCTTACGAGAAATTTGCATCTTTGTAATTCGGAGTGATGTGCGGACTGAGCTTTGTGAGAATTCTCTTCTTCTTCGTTAACTGAAAGTTGTGGAGAGTCTATATACTATCGGCTTTCTCATTTACCATTTCTTACTATCTTACAACGTGAATAGTAATTTTATTTCAGATGATAAGCTTACGAAGGCGTTGTATCGTTGATATTCTGCTCTGATACTCCAAAACTTTCTGATCATACACAGGATCTTGCAACTCTGTGAGACATTTTACTGCAACGTTGTAGCAGTACAAAGCTGGTCTGTACTGGCTGTTACTATCGAATTGCACAGCTTTCCGGGCTGCATTCTGTGCATCTTCCAGGGTCATTTTGCAAATCTTATTACGTCACAGTCTCAATTGTTTCTATGCTCGTTAATAAATAAATCCCTTCGATGTCTACCATTTTCAACTTATCTGTTAAAGAATTCTCTTTTAATTATGTGTCATTGAAATTGGAGACCTTACAGTTATATTTACTTAACGCTGAACATTGTTCACCTACATTCCTGTCTGCAGGCATTCCTATTTACAAAATAAATATGTCATGTCATACAGTGCTTGGTGTTACTCATTATATCGGTATCGCAGAATAGTTTGTATTCTTTAGAACAACAAACTTTGTAGGTTAGCCACGGCACTGTTATGCTTTAATTCTCCCGCATACAATAATAAGTTGTTATTACTTTCATTAGCTATTGTGCCCTAGGAAGAAATTCATTAAAGGAATTTAACTATCATCTGCCACAATTTTGCATGACAGATGCAGAAAAATGTTAGCAACAAAAGGAACACATTGGTGTTATGACATGATCCAACACTTTACACTTTAACAAAATGTATAGGTTAGATCGCGCAGTTTATATAGGTTAGGTCTATTCTTTTTTTAGATGTTGCATATTTATATTATATTCCAACAGATGGCGCTTCAAGACAAATCTAATAGCAGATTCGGCAACCTGCACTGACCTGCACTAGTGCGCACTGAGTGCGAGTTCTCTCGCTTCCAATTGGCTAAAAGTCGCAGTCAGTGCGCACCAGTGCGACCGTCCGAATCAGTCCGAATTTGCTATTACACTGCGATTGTCTCGTTGCAGATTATAGGTTTCGTTTGTTCTTTTCCTCGGAATAGATTTATGTTTTTCCGGAAGATAGTGTTCCAAGATTTCTCTTATTTATTAATAGTAAAAACTAGAAAGGAGCGTTGCAAAGAAGGGAAAGGTTAAGTAGAGATGATTATGGGTGCGTTCCGATTCGCGCATGGAGCGCATGATGCGCAGGAAGTTGCATAGAGATGTATGCTCTGTTAGCACACGAAATTCCCTAGAATCCTTTAATTTCAGGTGCATGAGTTGTGGCGCCTTTTACCATCTAGATTGAGAGTGAAAGTGGGGCGAGCGTGCCTTCGCTTCTTCCATTTCCTCAGGAATCGGAGGTCTCCGGCCGGTGTTGATGGGGGACGGACATCTACAGGAGCGGTGGTAATCTGTGCGGGAATTGACGGCAGCGCGAAGCCAGCCAAGTGGCGACTGCAGTGGCGATTGCATAGACTGCAGAGAAAACCGTCCCGTTTCAGTTACTGCGGGCATTGGTGGCGTTGGTGGTGCAAAGGATTCCCTAGAATTCTCCCAGTTCTAAGCGCATGCGTATTTGGGACCGCAAGATAAGGATAAAATGGTGTGTATTTTGCAAATAAATATAATATTGAATAACAAGGGAAGATCCCGAACTAGGAAATTCTAAAAAATCTGAAACTTTGTGAATATGAAGGGAATTTCCTCTTGATTACAACGCAATTTTTGTTTGCTGCCCACATTTACTCTAAGGGGGTGAAATTGGCCGCTGAAAATGCGGTTATTTTCCGATTTTGGGTTATAACTCGTGAACTATAAAATAATTTTGTCACCAAATGATAGATTTAATTAAAAGAAGTAACTTTTGTCTTGAAACTTTTTTCTATCTCTTAAGTATAGTTCACGAGTTATAACACAAAATCGGAAAGTAGCCGAATTTTCACGGGTTAATTTAACCTTCTTCGAGTGAATTTGGGCAGCAAACAAAAATTGCGTTGTAATTAGGGAGAAATCCCCTACATATTCACAAAGTTTAAGAATTTTTGGAATTTTCGGGTTCGGAATCTTTCCTTGTAAGTTGGCTTTAAAGTAGTAAGAACTATCTAGTGTATTTAGTGTTCAAGTAGCAATTATATTACGAAGACTAATTAATTAATTCGGGTCTTTCGTCTGTCATAGGTAAGCAATTCTTTCCCTTGGAACCGTCGGTTCGTGTCAACTGGTGTAACGAAAACGCACTCAGGGACGAAACTAGGTTGTAAGCGCCCCGGAGCAAGGATTCTGTTTGCCCCCCCCCCCCCCCCCCTCAACATTTTAGCACCTTGGGAGGTTAAGTCCACACCGGCGCCCCCCGCAAGTCGGTGCCTGGGGCAGAAACAACCGCTGCCCCCCCCCCCCTAGTTACGTCCCTGAACGCACTGGACGAGTGCAGCATTTAGAATACGTGATTTTTAAGTGGAAGTTAAACTTAAGTAATTAGACAATGGAAATAATTCCATTATAATAATGTAAGCACATCTGTACTAAGTAACACTGTACATTATTCAGACTATTTGAATAAACCACATGAAGGGAAAAACCGCATCTTTTACTTTAGAACTGTACCCTATAACTTCCATTTCCATTTCCTTCACACTCTCCATACACAATAGTCTTAATTTATCAACTAAGTAGACGTCTTACGATATGGGCACAATGTGGTAAGTATTCGGGTAGGTAATTCAGCTTCCCGCGAAAATGCAACAAAGTTGCAAGGGTCAAAATTTTTGCAACAATGTTGGAAACGAAAATGGCCTGTTCGCAAGAAAAAAACTCGGTTTGCCACTTTGTTGAGATTTCGCGGGGAGTCAGATTCCGGTTAGCAACTTTGTTGAACGCCAAAATCTTACAATATCATCTTCAGACTATTCTGATTTCACCGGATTTGGACGCCCCGCGAAAATGCAACAAAGTTGCAAGGGTCAAAATTTTTGCAACAATGTTGGAAACGAAAATGGCCTGTTCGCAAGAAAAAAACTCGGTTTGCAACTTTGTTGAGATTTCGCGGGGAGTCAGATTCCGTTTAGCAACTTTGTTGAACGCCAAAATCTTGCAATATCATCTTCAGACTATTCCGATCTCATCGGATTTGGACGTCCCGCGAAAATGTAACAAAGTTGCAAGGGTCAAAATTTTTGCAACAATGTTGGAAACGAAAATGGCCTGTGCGCATGAAAAAAACTCGGTTTGCAACTTTGTTGAGATTTCGCGGGGAGTCAGATTCCGTTTAGCAACTTTGTTGAACGCCAAAATCTTCCAATATCATCTTCAGACTATTCCGATCTCATCAAATTTGGACGTCCCGCGAAAATGTAACAAAGTTGCAAGGGTCAAAATTTTTGCAACAATGTTGGAAACGAAAATGGCCTGTGCGCATGAAAAAAACTCGGTTTGCAACTTTGTTGAGATTTCGCGGGGAGTCAGATTCCGTTTAGCAACTTTGTTGAACGCCAAAATCTTCCAATATCATCTTCAGACTATTCCGATCTCATCGGATTTGGACGTCCCGCGAAAATGTAACAAAGTTGCAAACCGGGTTTTTCTTCTCGCGAACAGGCGATTTTCATTTCCAACATTGTTGCAAAAATTTTGTCCTTTGCAACTTTGTTGCATTTTCGTGGGGAGTCAGATTCCGGTTAGCAACTTTGTTGAACGCCAAAATATTCCAATATCATCTTCAGACTATTCCGATCTCACCGGATTTGGACGTCCCGCGAAAATGTAACAAAGTTGCAAACCGGGTTTTTTTCTCGCGAACAGGCCAATTTCATTTCCAACATTGTTGCAAAAATTTTGACCCTTTGCAACTTTGTTGCATTTTCGTGGGGAGTCAGATTCCGGTTAGCAACTTTGTTGAACGCCAAAATCTTCCAATATCATCTTCAGACTATTCCGATCTCACCGGATTTGGACGTCCCGCGAAAATGTAACAAAGTTGCAAACCGGGTTTTTTTCTTGCGAACAGGCGATTTTCATTTCCAACATTGTTGCAAAAATTTTGACCCTTGCAACTTTGTTGCATTTTCGTGGGGAGTCAGATTCCGGTTAGCAACTTTGTTGAACGCCAAAATCTTCCAATATCATCTTCAGACTATTCCGATCTCACCGGATTTGGACGTCCCGCGAAAATGTAACAAAGTTGCAAACCGAGTTTTTTTCTTGCGAACAGGCGATTTTCATTTCCAACATTGTTGCAAAAATTTTGACCCTTGCAACTTTGTTGCATTTTCGTGGGGAGTCAGATTCCGGTTAGCAACTTTGTTGAACGCCAAAATATTCCAATATCATCTTCAGACTATTCCGATCTCAACGGATTTGGACGTCCCGCGAAAATGTAACAAAGTTGCAAACCGGGTTTTTTTCTTGCGAACAGGCGATTTTCATTTCCAACATTGTTGCAAAAATTTTGACCCTTGCAACTTTGTTGCATTTTCGTGGGGAGTCAGATTCCGGTTAGCAACTTTGTTGAACGCCAAAATCTTCCAATATCATCTTCAGACTATTCCGATTTCACCGGATTTGGACGCCCCGCGAAAATGTAACAAAGTTGCAAACCGAGTTTTTTTCTTGCGAACAGGCGATTTTCATTTCCAACATTGTTGCAAAAATTTTGACCCTTGCAACTTTGTTGCATTTTCGTGGGGAGTCAGATTCCGGTTAGCAACTTTGTTGAACGCCAAAATATTCCAATATCATCTTCAGACTATTCCGATCTCACCGGATTTGGACGTCCCGCGAAAATGTAACAAAGTTGCAAACCGGGTTTTTTTCTCGGAACAGGCGATTTTCATTTCCAACATTGTTGCAAAAATTTTGTCCTTTGCAACTTTGTTGCATTTTCGCGGGGAGTCAGATTCCGGTTAGCAACTTTGTGTGTTCTCGTTAGAAGTCAAGTTTTGCGACTTAGTGCATTTTTCGCAGGAAAAAGGTTTTTTCAATGATAACACAGTTTTGTATTGTATTTTTCTCTTTATTTTCTTTAAAGCATGTTCAAAATATTACAAAAAGTGATACAATCATGTACAAATGATTATTTATGTAAGTATATAAATAATAAATATATTTTCACTCTTAGTCTATATAATCACTTCACTGTGTATATAAAATCACTGTCTTCTTATGTTCATTGTTGAGGTTAACAGCTATCCATCATTTGTCCCACTGCAAGTTCCTATCCACGGAGAAATATTCCCCAGTTTTATCTATAACATAAAGAAAAATATTTTTAATAACCTGACTTGTGTATTATAAAAAATACGATAGGTGTTACAACATAATTTCATGTAAAACGAATAAAGAATTAAATTATCTTTCCAATTTAACCTTTACTTCATGTATTTAGAATCGAAAGAAATTAAAAAAGTTTACATGCAAAGATTGTGAAATCAACTTTGCGCGTGGAAAAAAGTAGGAACATAGACCACTTCGTCGATGATAGAAATAATTTGTGGGAATAGGGTAGGAATAATGTTGAGAAACGGTTTGGAATCGAGGTAGCAACCATGTTGAAATTGCGTTAGGATGTGTGGGAACTGTGATAGAATATTAAATTAGTAATAAGTATGTTTTCACTTGGGTTCAAAGTTTCAACTTGCGTAGATTCAGTGGGGCATTCAGAATTTTATGGGGGGGACTCGTTAATACTTTGTCTCGCTCCGTCTTTCAGGAGCTTGATACAACTCCGTTTCTTTTCCCTTGTTTCTCTCTTTGTTTGAGTGGCGGGCCAGGGCCCCGGCTGCTTAGATTGATAGTTTCCCCTTATTTGATGCAGTTAAGGTTGTTGTCAACGAAGAATGATCCACAAATCCTGTAACAGACGAAGAACGAATTATAGCAACTTGTATGATCTCGAAAATAATACTGAAAGGTTTCTTACGCAGAAAATACTTGCGATATTACACATGCTTGAATTCAAATTCAAATTCGAATTCGAAATACGGAAGGGCACGTAAGGGGACAACTACGCATGCGCGCATTATGTGCATTGGCTACCCCTCGTTCGATAGAGCATTTAGATGAGTTATTTATTACTGCGGTGAAGAAGTTGGAGGGTTCTAGGGAATTCTACGAATCATGGCGCTTTCGGACGGTTGCACTGGAGCAGTAGTCGCACTGGGGCGCACTGAGTGCGAATTTTAGCTAATTGGAAGCAAAAAAGTTCACATTCCCCGCTTCCGATTGGCTAAAATTCGCACTCAGTGTCAATTCACACACACATTACCACCGCTCCTGTAGGTGTCCTTCCCCCATCAACACCGGAAACCTATTCGGTTTCGGCATGTATACGCGTCTGTACGTGTCTGCACGATCTATATTGCTTTATATCCGTTCTAATAATTATTCCAGTACTATTCAATATTTCTTTAGCATTCTCTCGCATATGAACATCAGTGACCATTCCACTCATTTCTTGTTTGCGTATTAAACTAAATATCAGGCAAATATCTCGTGATTGCTTCGTAACCTAAGTAGTGCGTTGACTACATTAATGAATGACGATGAAATTAATAGCGAATTCGGGAGACCCGCACCGGGCGCACTGAGTGCGAATTTTAGCCAATCGGAAGCGAGGAGTGTGAACTTTTTCGGTTCCGATTGGTTAAAATTCGCACTCAGTGCGCCCAGTGCAGCTCTCCCGAATTCGCTATAAAGAATCTAGTTTGGGCTGCTTTCATTGCCTTTGGATCTTCCACGAATAAACTCCTTAATTTTCCTTTGACGTTTTTTGAGTTTTGAATTATTTGTTACAAGATAATTAGTTCATTTAAGTGCGAATTCCACTAATGCCCAAATCGCCCGTGATTTTCATTAAGCTAGATTTTCCTTTACGCGACTAAACGGACTAAACGCAACGTCAAGAATTTCAAAGTCGATTTTCTCGAAAATGAAGCGCAATAATAAAAAATTTTATTCCTTCTTCTCGACTTATTTACTTGTTATAAATCGAAAAGAAAGAGTAACTTTTTTTCATATCGCGCCTCATTTTCGAGAAAATCGACTTTGAAATTCTTGACGATGCGTCCAGTCGCGTACAGGAAAACCTACCTTAATGAAAATCACGGGCGATTTGGGCGTAAGTGGAATTCGCTCTAAAGTAACGCGTTTCGTGAGCAGAGCCCTTCAGGGTTCCACGACCACCGAACCACGCAGAAATTCCCATGAGGCACAAGATTCCCCAGGTGGCCGCGCAACATTTATGTTGAACCTGCACCTTTTGGAATTAACGCGAAACGTAAGTTACGATAGTAAATAAAGAATAAACCTATAACCTATATTGCCCAAATTGCAGTTTATATGCTTTAATTTTTCCTTTACGAGTTACATATCGTTTATATCTCCCATTTATATATAAACACGCTGCAATTAAATCAGCACTCAATAAAACTGAACCCAAACCTTTTTTAGTATGTACTGGGCTTTAGACCCAAATATATCACACAGCTCGGTGCACATGCATGCACGCATGCATGCAGGTGTAATAACTATCGGCATTGACATACGCGGCAGAGTGGAAAAACACGAATCCAAAATATGGCAAGTTCGTCAAGGTAAATTTCCCGAGGGTTTCGTCGAATCTCTCCCCATCGCCGCCGATGCCACTTGCTGCTGCGTTCTCTTCTATAAACTATCGTTATTCGACCTCAGGTCGGGTTAATCTCGATAATGGAATAATATCTGGAACTTTGGTTATGAAATCTGACAGTGTTTGTTTATTTTTGACATCCACTCGATTAAGCATCCAACGTAATTGAAACTGTCGTTACGTCACGCGTATGCTTACGAATCCTCCGTTCGTCGTTCAACGAGAGAGTCTCGCCTCTTCCAGGATACATACGAGACTCTCTTTTCTCAGATAAGCGTGTTAATAAAAAAGCTGCAAGTTTGCGATACACATTGCCGTGATTCCTCTGTTGCAGACACGAAACGAACAAAGTTTGTTGTTACGCACATCCAGAGGCACCACTTATCGAGGACTACAGAGCCGGGGATCAAATTTGTTCAGAGTGTGGATTAGTCGTAGGAGATAGGTAAATGTTGCTCTGGAACGGGAATGCACTCGTCAGTCTCAATCATACTTTCAAATTCCATTGCAATAGGGTAATAGATGTGGGTTCCGAGTGGAGAACGTTTAGCAATGAGAAAGCAGGCGTCGATCCATCTCGTGTCGGTGGACCGGAAAATCCACTGCTTAACGGCTCAGACTTATCCACCATGATCGGACCGGGAACTGGTGCAGCTTCGTTTGACGCCTTTGGTGCTTCAAAATATCAAAACAGACGCACAGTATGTGTAATTCGGGGTAAAATTTCCCTCCGGAAAACCTTTTCCTTTACCGCTAATTTATATTAAGACCAAATAATATGCAAAAATATTATTTTTGAGTTTATGAATTCATCCGTTGCAAAGTTATTATGTGAAAAAGACTCCGAAGTTTTGACCAACCTATACTAATACTCGGAACAAGTTAAAAAGTGGAACGCGTTGTATCGTCAAACCAGTTGTGAAAACTATAGAATCCATTTTGAGCTAAATACTTTGTAGTTAGATCACCGTAACTGTCACAATATTGGCTAGGCAGAAGATATATAAAAAACTTCACAACCTTTTTTGCCTCATAACTTTTCAACAATAACATTCTCAAACTCCCATTTGGTATCATTAAACTCTACACATCAAGTACTTTCCGTGAACACAAATTTCAACTCCAAAGAAAGGTTTCCCAGAGGAAAACTTCACATGTAATTTGTTATACCATATGCAGCGTCTTTCTGTATTCAACAAATGGGAACGTTTTTAGATGAGCAGTTCGGATAGGGCGCTGATCAACGCGTATCGTGAGATTAATGGAATGGCCGATCGTATTAATTTGCCTAAAACCATCGTAGACAGAGCTAATAACTTGTTCAAGCAAGTCCACGACGGCAAGAACTTGAAAGGTCGCGCGAACGACGCCATCGCCTCGGCGTGTTTATATATCGCCTGCAGACAAGAGGGCGTGCCGCGTACCTTCAAAGAGATCTGCGCGGTCAGCAAGATTAGCAAAAAAGAAATCGGAAGATGTTTCAAGCTGATCCTGAAAGCGCTCGAGACTAGCGTGGATCTCATCACTACAGGCGACTTCATGTCTCGATTTTGTTCTAATCTCGGTCTTCCAAATATGGTGCAAAGAGCTGCTACGCACATCGCAAGGAAAGCGGTAGAGATTGATATCGTTCCTGGAAGATCGCCGATTTCGGTAGCAGCCGCTGCCATTTACATGGCGTCACAGGTATGTACCGCGGTTAGCGAAGTCGCTCGTGTATCATACTTGTGTATACCTCTCATGCTTTGTACTGTTATCCAGGCTTCGGAGGACAAGAGATCGCAAAAAGAAATTGGCGATATCGCTGGCGTCGCAGACGTCACGATCAGACAGTCTTATAAACTAATGTATCCTCACGCTGGGAAATTATTTCCGGAGGATTTCAAATTTGCGACACCTATCGATCAGTTGCCGCAAATGTAAATTTCACACGCGACCCATGTTTTGCTGTATATTCTATCTTGTTGGAACAATAGTTATGCGTCGGCAGTAATCATTCGCAAATAATCTAATCTTTATTTACAGTATACATTCCTAACTGATCTATAAAGCATTGGTATTATCTAATTTATTACACGTCGACTACACTTCCACTTTTCGTTTCTCTCTCTTTCGTTCAACTATGTTCCTACGATATTGGTATTCGCAACGATAACTGCTTGATAACTTATTTGGTGTGGACAACGATTAGTTTAAGTTCACCTTCTCAAGTGCACTGTTCATTTAGCAAGTTAAAAACGGGATTAGAGTAAATAGGAAGGCATTATAAAACATGTTAGGGTATTTCGAATATAAAGACAGAGCGTGTATTGCAATCTTCGTGATTTAACCATGAGAATAATAATGAACGCTGTAAGTTTTCAGTACAGAGAATTGGCACGTTCGGATTTGTTAAAATTTGTGCGAAGCGACTGTAATACGGGATCATACTTAACGGTATTAAAAGTTTACTATCAACATGTTCTTGGCGTACTGTAGCGTACTATTTTTCTGTGTGTTTGTTTTTTAAAGGCGTACGTAAAAGATTTATACAGTGGCTCACGCCCGAAATCATACACTCTTTAATATCGCATAACATTTTTAAAATTGGTCCAAACGATGAGTTTTTTTTTTAGAAAAATTAGTAATGAAAATTTAAAAACCCGTTTGTGGATTTAAGTAAGTTGCTTTGAGCTACAGACGTTCAAAGATCGCAGAATACGGTCGAAAATCGCGAAATTCACGAAATCAACGATTTTCAACTTTATTTTGCGATCTTTGAGCGTCTGCAGCACAGAGCAACATTAACCGATTTTGATGAATTTTTCAGCATGTATACAACTTATTTAAATCTACAATTTTTTAAAAATTTTTATATCAGGCTTAGAAAAAAAAGTTGAGGAAAAATGACCATTACTATTTTTTTTTGCTATTCCGACGAATTGCAATTTTTTTCAAAACGACGTAGTACTTCACTTAGCAAACTAATCCTTCTAGCTTCTCAAAAAAACTCAAGTCGTTTGGACCAATTTTAAAAATGTCATGCGAGTGTATGATTTTGGGTGTGAGCCACTGTAAAGCGAAACAAAAATAGGCCTTATCTCGAAAGTACCATACGGTTGTACGATAAATTCTGTGATACGTTTCCTGAATGACGTAATGCAAGTATATTACATCCATTAGATCTGAGTGCGGATTGGAGAACGACTTTCTTTTTGTTCAAATCCCTGAGAGTTATTCAGAAATGATAAACCTTGTAAGTCAACGCTTCTACGTTCAAGCTACACGTACATCACGTTTGAAAAAGTAACAAGGCAATTAGGAGATCTAAAGAATATGATTTGATCTGTTTTAAAATTGATGATAAACATCGCCTATCAATTGTTTCTAGTTGTGACAAATTTAAAACCATATGTAATGAAAATTTGTATCGAACTGCATAAGTTTAAGGATATATATATATCTTGAATTCTATGTGAAATTACATGTGAATAAAAAGAATTGTTACATTTATTTAGATAAATCACTTTTCTAGTTATTAATACCTTTGGCATTATGAAAGAAGATTTAAAAATGGTTGGGCATCTGTCAGCTGGTTGTTGCGGGACCGGCTGGGAATTCTTGAGGTTCAATGGGAGATCCGTCTGTTCCGGCGTCCGTGGAGCTCTGAAGGGCTCTGCTCGCGAACGCGTGAATTTAAATAAATGAAATATTGAAGTGTTTTGTAACAAATAGTTTAGAACTGAATAAAACTTATTGAACTGAACCAAATTAAATCAATTAAATTATTCGGAACGATTAAGTACGAAACGAGGATATTTCAGGGTGAACAAGGCTGAATTTATTGTGACACGTTAAGATTGTTATAACGTCGAAGACCAAATGCAAGGAGGAGAAACAGGCTTCTTCTTACGTTGATTCTTTTTTTCATTATCAATATATTGTTTTTTCGAGCGATAAGGAAGGAGGCGAAGATAGATGTGATAGAATTCATCTTTAACTCTATCCTGTTTAAACTTCGCGCTTTAGGAGCTTGCGTTGAACGCCGCTAGAGCGAGGGTCACAACTCGCAACAGCAACAATACAGAGGAGTCCAAGGATAAACAATTTTAATTTTGGCGGTATAATGGTAATCTCGGATAGATTGCGCTATGCTGCCAAAAATCGTGATTGGTCAGGATTGTACTGGATTACCACCAGTCGCGTGCGTGCGTAGATCTCAAATTGGCTCGAACATTCCAAGCTCAACCGTTACAGTGCACATATACGACGCAGAAGAAGAAATTCAAAGTGATTGTGCCATGTGTTGTACGTAGAAGCGGTGATAGAAGTTTACGAAGAAATTCCAACATCTGCTAATTACCAAGAAGAGATACGTAATTATGAACAATTATAATATCACATAATTCTTTCGCGGAATTCGGTATGTATGTACAAGACATGTCGCCCGAGTTCTGTCGCGCGGGCATTTCTGTCGTGTAAGACTAATACAAGAATAAAACGCAGGAGATAACGTTTAAAATATTATATTTCTCCGATAAAGTATATAACGATGCGTCGTCGTCGTCAACGCGATACATTCACGAATGTTTCTTCGGCATCGCAGTCGTCCAAAGCTTGCCTTGTTCATGCCACGACGTAGTTCTCGGAAAGACTTGGTTTATAACCAGGGGATTAGAGTATATCAACTTTTTATTTGCTTCGCTCCAGCTCCGCTTCATGGTGCTTTTTTTAAAAAAAATCTTTAACACTTTCAAACAGTGAGCTTTCATTTGCAACAAGCCTCATCTTTCTAGCTTTTCTTTTGCATATAGAAAAAATTAATAAAGAATGCTTAATTTTCGGGCAAAGAAAGTGCTATGCCTCCATAACACCGGGCTCCGCGGACCCTGCGATATAATATCTTTTCAATGATGAAAAATTGAGAATTGGTATTTATTAAAAACCATCTGCCCTTATGAAATGAAAGAAAATAAATAAAATAATAAATAAAATTTGAAGCAGTGAAGCAGTAAAAATTTAACGTACTCCGGCTCCGCTCCAACGCTCTGTTTATAACACCAAGTGTCGATTTTTTTCAATGCCTGAGTTGGCGACCGCTAAATGACCGTTTGGGAATTCGCTCGTCTGTCTCGGGCCTAAGGGTGTCCCGTAATTTCCATCCTAACTTGTTGAAAATTGTACCAATGGATTGGTGAAATTTGCCCAACGGAAATAACCCGAAACACGACATACATCGCACTAGCATTAATCAATTTGAATATACATATATTATTATGAATAATGATCGGGGTAAGACGTACGAATTAAGATATTATTGTTAAAACTAGCCCCATTTGCCGTATTTTGGCCCGTTATCGGTATTATTTCCAAAAAGATGGAACGAAAATCATAGAAATTGAAATTTTCATGATTGGATGATACTAAATAAATCCGCCACCCAGTACCGGCCGTCCGATCATGTAAACCAAATATTTTGCGTCGTGTCTCTTGTCGTCCGAGACCTGTTTCTTCATAATGTATTTCTATACGTTCTTCAGTCGGGTACAGCATGTTGTAAGCCGTATGCTGATAAATATTGAAGTCGTAATCATTGATGGATTTAAGAAAAGTGGCACAGGTGGCAACCGTTATGAGAAGCAAAATTTTTATTTGAATAAACATTTCGAATAACGAATAATTGTTAACAAAATTAGTCGTCATGTGTTTTATAAGATTACCCGGATTAACATTGTTCGACGCACGACGAATCATGTTTTCTTGATGAAATTGGCCCCAAAAACGACACGATTCGGGCATAATTAAGAAACTTCCGTGAAAAATTGATTTGCATAATTTAAAATTCGCTTCGCTAAGTAGTCCGATTTGCAAGACATTTGACATGATTTTAATTGAGGAATATAACATTTATTGAATATAAAATGTATTAAAAATATATTTGGTTCGGATGGAAGTCGTTATGTCTGGAGAAAACCTAACTCAGAAATAACGCCCTACTCACTACTGTAATGTACTTACTGAGGTGGTTTCGTGATGTTGTGGAGGTGTAAGATTGCAACCGGTAGGGGAGAGGTGCCATAAAAGGGACAGGTCTTAAAAGGGACAAATTGAATTGCCAAAATTCTAAACGCATTACACAGGCAAGTTATTTTCCTGTTTATAACAACACTAGTGCCCAGCCATTTGACGTAAACTTCACTGCGGTCTCACTTGCAACAGAGTAGTAATTCGCGGTTGATGTTTTTCGGCAGTAAAAGTAAAATTTTCGTTGATTTTCTGTGTTGTTTTCTGAGAACAAGATATATACAAACTGTTGAACTATTATATCATTAAAACATCATGTATTCAACTGAAAGGAAAATACTTAGTAAGTAAGCTTAATTGATTGTTTTCTTTGTTTTGAGGTTATATTATGTTAAACAATAAGTGGTTTCGGCGCACTATTCTTTAAGCGAACGCAGTATTCTTTATGAAATCTTTCCTTGAAAAAGGTCTAAAACACAGACCGAAACGTCGGAAATTTATAATTTTTAAAATTGCAAAATAGCTTTTAAATTGTTCAACTGACCGAACCAGTGCGCCGAAACCACTTATTATTTATTCTAAAAATACGGTCGATATCATAACTATTTTATATTATGTTAAACTCATTTATAGTCTTAAAAGGGACAGCATAACAAGTCTTAAATGGGACAACCGTTTCATGGCTGTTCCTTCCATACACATGTACTGCTGGACACCTGCCTATTTTAGTACAATTAGTCTCATTTTTGTTCAAGTATTTTATTATTTTATAGATTTTTTATATACTTATATTTATCACTCGTGGGTATTCCTATGTTATAATTATAATTGATGAGTTTTTATTATACTTTTCTTGAAGGGGAATAAACATGCTTTCTATTGATGTACTTGTTTTTTAAATTCCTATAACGACATTGTCAGAAATGGACGCTGAACAAAAGTGTCCCTTTTATAGCACCTCTGCCCTACTGGAAATCTCGTTTTTATAGATGGCAGTTTAGATAAACATACATTTTTAAATATTTTAAAAAACAATTTAGGAGAAAGTACTACCAAATTGGGGTTCTTGGAAAATTTTTTATTTCCAGCAAGACAATGACTGCAAGCATACGGCCAGAATTGTGCAAGAGTGGTTATTGTATAATATACCGCATGGGTTACATACACACCCATAAAGTCTGGTTTTTGCATACGATATTTTTTGCATAAATCGATAGTTGAACACCACGGTAATATCTCCGTGAAGAAAACTTTAAATGAATTTTCCCGAAACGATACCTAGTTTTACAATTGGCGGGCAATGTTCTTCGTATAAGAACAGATAAATGTGTAAACTAAACGTCTTATCGGGCCTGAACGGCGAACGTCTTAATAAGATTTTTACTTTTTTCTGTTTCGGGCAAATTCGGGCAGCTGAAATTGACGTTAATATAAAATTTAATCTTCCCTAAATTAATATACCAAAAATCACGGAGGTACTATTTGGTACTTTTTTTATTAATCTCCTTGAAGTTGATAAACATTTAATACAAAAAATTCGTACAAATTGTTAGTAGGTATTGTAAAAACAACTGACTTGGCAGTTTCGAAGATATGACAATATTAAACACAATTTACAAAAATCAAATGAAAAGCATAAACATTCCAACAATGGGACGTGTTTGAAAAAATGCACCAAGATTTGGAATAAATTTCTAGTGCCATTTTTTAAAACAAATTGATAAATTCAGCAAAAGTTATGGGTAGCATTAAAACCTACGCTCCTTTATTAACATTTTAAGATACAAGAATTTATGGATCGAACACTTCAGATTCTTGACTTTTGTACATTACATGGAACACTGTGCGCCTGGAAAGTTTCAAGACAATTGGGTTGGGGGAAATTGGTTAAATAGGTGTTGCGTTTTACCCCACGCAAAGTGTTCCGCTTTGCCCCACACGCAGTAATTTAGTAAACATTTAATATTTATACTTCAGCGTGAGGTAAAGAATTGGGTAAAACGTCAAAATGTGGCGCACGGACTATAAAATCCAATGGTGTTTTTGCCGTTATAAATTTTCCAAATCCAAGTGAAGAAAAGTGGTCTGTCACGAAATGCTGTGAGACCGTTTGGTCCCATGTCACGTGATACCAACTCATTCGCAGCTCTCATAGAGAAACATTGATGTTCCGTTTTATCCACCCGTTCTGCTTTTGTGAGATGCGTATACGGTTCGGCAATCGAGTTGCGAGCATATAGTACGCAACAGGATACGACATGTAATCCCTTTATATAGCACAATTCAAAGTATTCAAGTATTCTATTATCTTTTTATACTCCATATGAATAAATACAATAAATGAATCTAAAATATTGTCATCAAAGCACATAAACCAGAAAAAAACACTGTTTTTGTCGATTTTTCAACTTAAAACGCATTTTTCTTCGAATCCTGAAGGGCTAGACCAATTTATAATAATAATAATAATAATAATAATAATTCGTCTTTATTTCCCACAAAATTACATGAATTAAGGGAGAAAGGGCGAGGTTCAGCATACCTGCTGCTTTGCAACCTAACCCCAAAGCAACAGATGCAGAAGTAAAGTTAGCTAGATAAATGACAGGAAAGCGAGAGAAAGAGCAAGAACAAGAAACAAGGGGAGCTACACATAGTGGACAAGAATAAAAGAACGGGCAGCACATTTAAAAGCGGGAATAGAAGACAGAGAACGAATTTCCGAAGGATGAGAATTGTAGTAAAAGCAGGATAAGTAGGAGAAAGATGCCGTAAATTTGACCGTCCGATGAACAGGCACAGCAAGATCAGCACCACGCCTAGTAGATGGTGCAAAAACAGAGTGCATAGAAGAGTTAGTGCAGAGAATTTCACTCAGATAGATAGGCGTCTCCGATTCCAAAGCCTTATGAACGATACAGCACATTTCAACTGGCATTGCTGCCGCTGCAGCTTCAACTGGCACTGCTGCCGCTGCAGCTTCAACTGGCACTGCTGTCGCTGCAGCTTCAATTTTTCCAGCTGCCGCAGCTTCTCCAGCCGCAACTGCAGCTGTTCCTCCTGCGTCTCCTCCTGCTGCCACACTCGTTCCTGCTGCTGAAGCAACGGCTGCATTTGTTGCTCCAGCAGCTTTGCCTCGTGCCGAAGCTTTATTATTCTCTTTCGCATTTCGAGGGCCACCACATCCGTAATTCCGCATTCCGCGTTCATGATGACCTAAGCCAAAAAGCAAATCTATAAAGTACTATGACGAATTTTTACCCGACTGCCGTGGGGTAGAGTGCTAAATATGGCACAAGTCGAACAGAAAGCGCGATTTCAATGGTCAACCGGTAAAAAACGTTTCTACAACCTATTCCTAATATATTTTTCACATTCCTCTTTCTTGTGCGTTAGAAAAAATGTAATTAGTCGGAATATCGAAATGAGAAGTAGTAAAGGCCGTTTTTTAAACTTTTTCTCTGACAATGAGCCTGTAATGAAAATTCTAAAAACCCGTTTGTAGGTTGAAGTAAATTATATATATGCCCAAAATTTCATTAAAATCGGTTAACGTTGCTCTGATCTACAAAGATCGCAACGATAAGTTCGAAAAATTTTCAGTATTCTGTCGAGTGATACTCGGTGTGTTTATCTATATCACCGCTGTTCAAGGTCGCTTACGCGTAAGGTTGGGGTTCTCCCACTCACGTCCGTGTTGTCAGGGATACCGTGCGACGCTAACCGCGAAGACGTTTACGCAGCTAGTTCGACGTGGCAGCCTTCTTAGCGTCGCGCGGTCTCCTTGACAACGGACGGCACGCTGTGCGAGAGAAAGATTGGAAGGGGAAGCTGGCGCGTGAGGGGCCCCTACGCTGGACAGCGCTGGAATCTATATAATTAAATGTCTATTTCCTTTCACCTTGTACCAGTAAATGAACCCGTGCCAGTGAATGAACATTTTTTATTAAAACAACTAAAATAATTTATTAAAATAAGCAACTAATTAATTAGAGACTTGTTTTAATTTCTTGCTTCATATGCAAACAATTTTGCAGCACGTCGAATAAAAAAATATTCATTCCCTGGCACGTGTTTATTTACTGATACAAGGTGAAAGGAATTAGAGATTTAATTATACAGATGTATTCGTTCACACATACTTACCAGTTTGTACAGACTACAGAACGTAAATGAACGTACAGCGCACCGTTTTTCTCGCCATAGGCTAGTCGCTACCATGGACATAGGAATTTAGGGACGTAGGGGTAGTTGCGGGGGGTGAACTCTTTGCGGGAGGGCGACGAGGTAACATACGCCTTCTTTATATTGGCTGCTGCTTCGCACAAGCGCAGTGATGTGTAATGATAAAAGTTTGTCGTGTCCAGGGATCGGCGGGCTTCAGCTACCGCCTATGGAGGGGGAAACACCTACAGGAGCGGTGGTTATGTGTGCACGAACTGTGCTTGCGGTACGGAGCATGCGTAGACTGCAACCAATCAAATCTAGGCAGATGAAGGTGTTCCCCCCCCCCCCCTGAAATACATATCACTCCCCTCGCCCAAAGTTGCAACGATTCGTCCGTCCCTATATTCCTATGTCCATGGTCGCTACACACATCAACATACAATCTTCCACTCATGAAGTATAAGATTGCCTGTCTCCAACAATTTACAATGCAACAAAATGAAAATTCTGTTTAATATAAAAAATAAAACCCGGTAAATATAGCAGTATAATCACAAAGTGAGATACAGGCAATAAATTACTTTTGCATTCAGCTGAAATGCACGAAAGAAGTATAGGGTAAACCAACCAGTGAATGACCGAATTGTGAAATGAGAAGCTCAGTAAATGACCGCATACTATTAATAAGAATTGTACTTATTCGTGTTTTTTTAATACGTGTAACTAAAAATAGGGGATATTAAAAGTGCAACTACACTCCATTTATAAATATATAATAATTTTTAAATTTATAATTGACATTTCTTTGCCCAATGGTCATTCACTGGTATGCGGTCAATTACTGGTTGGTTTACCCTACCTAGGTATAAATAATAAAGAATCGGAACTCCTTATTTCTGGGCCCGGAGAATCGATTCCATAGGATTGATCTACACTGAAAAATTGATTAAAAAATCGAGAATCGCGGGGAAAAAGATCGATCTCTCGATTAATCGATCTCAGATCGGCAACCTGGTCGCCCGGATTTAGCTATATATGCCCATTTGACATTTATTCTTGGTGTCATTTATACTATAGCATCGCGAACAGAGCCGAACGCGCAGATTTATATGATTATGACAATCATAGGCAGATTCCGCCACAGTGGTGTTTCAACATGAATTAGAAGTGTTCTAGAGGGGAACCTGTGGCTTGGCAGTGCCCTCACACATATTCATGAACTACTGTAGAATGTTAGCGATGAGAAAAAGTCAACCCTGGTAAGCTCGAATGCAATGGAATCTCGATCGGCCACAATCGTTTGAGCCGTGTGTACGTGTGTCGCTCAGTGCTACACTCAGCCTACTGTCTTTGATTATTGATTTACGCGTTGTCCCGGTAATCCTGTTATTGTCTACTGTTTCTGCGTCGCTTCCTGTCCCCCCTTTTTTCCTTGTTGATAGTGTGATCAATCGAAAGGTCACTACGGAATTTGATGGGGAAAAGAAATACGAGATGTTAGAGATCTGGATTTTAGATGGTCACCACTGGGTGACCACATTTAATGATCGCTCGTTTTGTAGGGTCCCCTATCTCTGGGCATCGAGGCCAAAATAAGCCTCAATACACTCCGGCCAGCGAGCTGCCATATTTGGTATATAAATTTCTTCCATACATATTTTGCAGTATCGGAAGAACAGGCAATATGCACGTGAAATTAATATATGATTGAAGGATTCTTGATAGAAGGAGATACGCCTCACTGGAAGTCTCACACGACACAGATGGCATATCTTCCTTTTAAAAAAATTATCAAGCTCCGTGTACAATGATGCCAATTCCCTTCGAGCAAAGCATGTCTAATATGGTGGAGTATGTATCCGGATAATCCTCCGGCAATACCCCATCGGATGGACGGTAGAATTATTTGTCTCATTCCGCGGGGCGGAATGCCAATTCTTCGTACACCGGCATTTCTAAAAGGAAAATCCAACGATGGTTTCCTAAAAAATTGTTCCTTATTTATTTTCTTTTATGATTTTACTTACTTCTTCTTGAATGAATATAAGAAAAAATTTCTTTCTAGAAAATAGATTTTCTACGCAATCTTGACTAAATCTAGAAATTAAAATAAATGAAAATTTTTTTGCTTTAATTAAATATTCAATTACATTAATGACTGATGTAGTGTTAATCATTATACCTCATTGTACAGGTTTAAATTCACCATTCTCTATTTTTATTTGTGTAAAGATATCAATAACTTCAAGCAGAAAACTAACGAGAGCTTGAATTTGATCTTCCGTAAAAACTGAAGTTTAAGCATTTTTGTACTTATTATTATTGATTTTATCTTTCAGTATCTGTACTGTATTTCTCAGAGCTTTCTTTTTTTTTTCATTTTTATTAATGACAATTGTAGTCTTCGAACAATCTTTTCTGATCTTACATGTTGATATTTCTTATTTTTATCAAATTTATCTACAGGTGAAATATACGCGACTGATGTACCGGACACAGAAATATCATTTACAATCTAAAAAATCATTTTATACATTAATGGCCGGATACAGGTATCCGGCGAATTTAATATTCGTATCTCTTTAACTTTTAAAATGCTCTTCTTTCAGCTTAGCCATTCTCTCTTCGTGTGCCATAATATTTTTGAGTCTTAATATGTATTTTTAATTCTTCTTCAGTTTCTTTGATTTTTTGCCTTTTTTTGGGTTGTTCGTAGATATTTGTAACTCGTGAAGTCGATGGATTATTATCTTCTACCATTAATGTGTCATTGTTATCTGTTACTGTGTCCATGTAATTTTCACTGTCATACGACATTGGTTCAAAATATACAACGGAGATCCCATAAGAACAGTGAGGACTTGAGAATGTTTAGAGAGAAAGTAGAAATTGGAGTTATGTGACACGTGCAAAGAGCAGTTATGCTCTCCACCAATCAAAAGCGATCACGAAAATCCCGAATCACTGTTCTGCCTGCACCAATCAGAAGCGATCACGAAAATCACGGATCACTGTGAAAAATTACCGTAATTGGGAATGATCGTGATCGGATTACTCGTGTTTCACAAATCACGGTTCTAGCCAACACTACTTTCGTGCTCTCTGCTCTGGGTACAAGATTGTTCTACCCATAGATTTATATAGACGGAACGTGTGCTGAGGGGGGTTGCAAGGTTCGCGGGAAGGGGAAGGTCATACAGGCAAATCGGGTAACTCCGTTCCTCCTCGATGCTATTCGGAAATATAATGGCGTTTTATGTATCTATGATGGATACTTAGTCGACAAGGTTAGGTATAGTTATACATACATTCAAAATTTCATATATCATATAGTTCATAAACATAATTAATATGCAAAAATAATTATATAGTAAAATATATATATATCGGCCATTTGCTGCGACATAACTCAAAATTCATAGTTTTGGAGGAAACACATTCAAAAGTTTTGTTAGATAACATCCGCTTTTTCTATACTAATAATTCAAAAACTGCAAATTTTTAGTTGTATCGTTGTTGCAGCAAATGAGCGATATAGTACAAATAAAGATATATTTAAAGATAAGAATAAATAAAAGACACGTAATTTATTTAATTCATGCCTATCTGTGACAGTTGAGCAACAGTGGTTATGTTATGATACGAACACAGCCACGGCCATCTCTAATACAGGCCTCCACCTTGCCAAAATGGCAACGCTGTTCATCAGACCGATTTGAAGCCTTTCGTCTGCTTTCGTCCGCTTTCGTCCAACCACAGCCGTCTGGTACCGCTCTGAACATAGTCATCGGCCTGATGATATGCGGTGTTGCAACATCGTAGGTGGAGGCCTGTATTAGAGATGGCCGTGACACGGCTCAAACGATTGTGGCCGATCGATTCGATTGCATTTGTTGCGTGTTGCGACTTCCGCCTAGCGGCGCGTAGTATAAGTTTCAGAAACGTGAAGTTGAATCGGATCACACGAATGAAATAGGAAAGGGAGACAAGGTGAAGTTCGTACAAGCCCGAGGTGTTTGAATAAATGAACTTCCCCTTCCTCCTTTCTCCTAGGTATGCAATTCCAGCGCAATGCAGTTAAACGCTTGATTTTGTAAAAATTGATAACCGAAAAGGAATCGGATCGACGAATAGGAATTTAGCTAGTTAATTAGTAAATTTGCGATTGGCTCTTAGTAACTAAGCCATCTTTGTAATAAAAAAAGGAGGACCGATGGACCTTTTGGAAGCGTCACTCGAGCCCCAAAAGCAGTAGCGAGCGGTCATATTATAATTTGAATCTTGAATTTTGTGATATTTACCCCGTTTAATTCTAATTGTTCTTTTATTGATTTATTCTCTTTATTATTATCATTTTCATTACATTTATCTTACGAAAAATCCGCGTCCAGTGAGCAGAACGCCTTAGCGTTCCACGGGCATCGTCCCGCGCCCGAATTCCCCACGAGAAGACTACCTTTCTCAGACGGCTACGCAACACATTCGTGCTTACTAGCTTTTTTGCATCGCTAACATTCTACAGTAAATCATGAATATGCTGAGGGCACTGCCAAGCTACAGGTTCCCGTCTAGAACACTTTCAATTCATGTTGAAACACCACTGTGGTGTCATCTGCCTATGATTGTCATAATTATATTAAATCTATTCGCGATGCTGTAGCAAAAATGACACTAAGAATAAATGTCAAATGACTTTTATTGCAATGAACCTCAAGGAAAATCATAATAATTTTGACACTATAAACGATAAACTTGTAATGTCCAAAATAAATAAATCAACAGATTTATAATGGAAAACACAAATAAATAAAGCGGGATGGTGAGATAATAAGGAAAAGAATGGAAACGAATGTTATGTATTTCGTAGAGATGGCAAGAGTTAGGAAACCAGAATACTCAGATGAATAAAGTCTTGTTCAAAGTAAATAGATCAACGGATTTATAATGAAGGACACAAATAAATAAAGCGGGATGGTGTAGACCAAAGAAATACGCATTTATTTCAAAATCTATTTACTATCTGTTATTTTATGTTAACAACGGGAAAATAAACATAACCGAAAATTCAATTTTGTTTACTTCACGCTATATCTGTCAATCTGCCCATGCGGGTAACCAAAATAGGAAGGAAAGGAGAATTCGGATGAGAATTTATGAAAAATAAAAATACTGATGGAAGTGTCTCTTCCTCAATTTTAATAGCGGGAATCCTATTCTGGGCGAATTCCACTTACTGGGAGATTTCCATTATACATATAGGCAGATGGTGCCACAGTGGTGTTTCAACATGAATTGGAACTGTTCTAGACGGGAACCTGTGGCTTGGCAGTGCCCTCACCATATTCATAAAATACTGTAGAATGTAAGCCATGAGAAAAATCCGACCCTGGTAAGCTCGAATGCAATCGAATCTCGATCGGCCACAATCGTTTGTACCTAAGGATGCGTACCGATTCACGCAGTGAGTGCAGAGATCACAGCGCAGTCGCTGCGCGCATTCATATCGTTCCGTTTCGTTATTGCGGTTTGTGCGTTCTTGAAATTTGAAAACGGAACGCTTTTTCCTGCGTTTCATGCGAAATCAAAATGGATGCTACTATGGAGAAAGCGATAATGAAATCAGCACCTGTGATTCGTCTGATGAAAGCGAAAATGAAGATGATATTAACCGACCCCAAATAAAAAAAGGACACAGAAGTTTGTAAAGTGGACACTAGATCAACCTTTATGAATATTTTCTTCTTAGGTAATGTATAAAATAATAGAAACGCAGAAAGTTAAACTATTATTATAAAATTAATTAGAAATTCAGTTTACAAACTTAGACAACTAAAAATTTTGCAGCTAACTTTGCGTTCTTGGGGTTATGACCGACCCCAGGATACCAGTTAAGGGTTAACTGGTCATTTAGAATCGGAATTAATATACATATTGTTACGTTTTTGTGTAGACATAACAGAAACCGAATGTATTACAAATATAAACGAACATGAACAAGGTTAACAGCAATACAAGACAATTAACACAACAGTAATACAATTGACAAGGAGGAGTTGTTCAGTAATACGTCTGCTCGCAATGGCGTCTGTACCTGAAGTGACAGCTTGACAGGCGATCGATCAGATCGCCTTCTTCTCGCTGTCTCTTGTCTTCGTCGCGAGCACCAGCGGGCCATGAATCCTTTACATAGGGTGCTCGCAACAATATCATTAATTGTAAAGAAAACACTCGGTTTGATTATGTTTGCCTAAAAATTGACAGATTATGGAGAACGTATCATTCCAGGATATTCGAGAACAATTTTCGAAGAATATTTTCGGTAGATAATAAGTATGTAAATATACATTTGTATTAAAAAAACATCAGATGAAGTTTCTTCAAAATAATAACGTAGAAAAGTGGCATTGTAATCATGAGAGAATTAATTGTTCTTATCACTTTCCATTAAATTGTATCAACTAGAGCTGTTCGAGTACTCGAATATTCGAGTAGCTCGAAATTCGAGTCGAGCAGGGACTCAGTTTCCGAGCCGAGCCGAGTACTCGAATGAAGCGAGCAGCTGGAAACAATCGCATGGCTCAAACGATTCACATGTTTCGTTCGTCGATCGCTACCTTCACTATGCAATCTACTCGCTTTTTAATCGAACCGCTCGCTCTTTAATCGAGTCGCTCGCTTTAATCGAGCCGCTCGCTTTAATCGAGTCGCTCGGTTCTTTCGAGCGCTCGGCTCGGCTCGGTTATTCGAACCGAGTATATCCCGGCTCGCTTGTTCCGAGTGCTCGAACAGCTCTAGTATCAACTGAATTTCTCTAATAAATTCAAATAATCAAAGATTGTAGAAACAAACACGCATGCGCGCTGCACAGTGACTGCTTCTCCTCTGAAATTCTGATGCACGCTGGCTGCTCTGGAAGTGGCATCGTATTGCTGGCAAGTGAGAGAAGTTCTAGGGAATCGTACTATATCACCAATTTCATGCACTCACTGCGTGAATCGGAACACACCCTAAGCAGTGTGAAAATCCTAGGAGTCTGCGGATCGTCCCGAGGCTCGGGTTCCCGACTCTCGGGACGGGTCCGAAAATTTCGGGCAGGATCGGGCGAAGTCCCGATACTTTCATACTGCTCGAGATCGCAAGGTTCGTTTCAGGCTACAAGCATGATCGCCATGAGCGGGCAAATTGATTTCAGGTCGGCTCGGCAAAACTCGGACGCGATCGGCCCGAAAGCCAGCTGTTAAGACCGAGACGGAAAGTATTATGTATATCATTTATATCAATACCAGAGTGATAAGTTTTTACCTTTCTGTCTCCTCTTGAATCATAATTTGTATCTTATTATTTATTTACACATATATGTAGTTTGATTGCTACCAAATAGTCTGTGAATACTGAATATGTCGATATACGTACTTAAATAAATACCGTGTTCAGAACTTGGGAAAAAGACTATTTTTATACGACAATGTTTTAAAATCATAATAAAATATACTTCATACTTAGTACTTTATGTAAAGGGAATATATAGGTTTAGGAGCATAGATAATGCCAGATTTGTGGCACTGCGGAGAGTTAGGATTCAGGCGCGAATGCAAGATTCGTGGCACTGGGCGTTTGTGGAAACCAGGCGCAAATGCCAGATTCGTAGCACTGAACGACCAGGGAAAGTTTAAATAGTAATGATTCCGGTGGTGACACCTGTTAGAGCACTTTGTTTTGACCTGGTAATTGGATTTACCTTTGCATAGGTATAAGAAGTTACACATAATATTTCTTAGAAATATGTCTAAATAGACGTACGGCTGTATGCGGGCCATGCAAAAGTATGTTGGTAAACACTGTAATAGCTCTCGCGTTCGCGAACCGGAATCAGCTGTTGCAGTAGCCTGTTTGGATTTTTAGTGCCTTCGTAACCACAGGGTAAACACCATAATTCGAAACGTGATTTCAAGCAAAGCGGTTTATTAACTTTGTTGGAGCACGTTTATATACACTGCGATAACGGTTAGGTTATAATAATGCGTAGGACTATTAGCATTAGCACATAACATTTATATAAATGGTTATAAAATATATAATATAGGTATGTATGGACATGAAATACAGGTATATAAGCCAAAGAAAGAAATACGTTTAGTAATAAACGTTTATAATTGAGCTTAATGTTCTTCAATTGCGAAGAATTAATCTCGCTCGGTTTAGTTTTAAACGGGATGCCCGGGTTTTAGACACGTGTTCACGCACAAGGTTTATTTTTATATTTAGTGAATTTTGACCAACTGGAGTTGACGTCTAAGACACAGGATAATCTCGACGCAACAGAGAAAACGTCTAAAACAAGAATACGAAATCAATCGCACAAAAGAGATCGGCTCGAAGCCCGAGGCTGACAATGTATTCGCGTAACGCAATAAGAAAACGATGTTTACATCTGAGTCGTGCGAACAAGAAGAAGGACCAAATCCGACACCGCCAATCAGTGGAACGGATCGGCACCCCCCGTCCTGCCGCGCCCGCGGCCCAAGCTACTCGATCCACCCAAACTGCGGGAACGACGAGTCCGGCCGGGACGATCCTTGATTGGCTGCGCTAGCGCGCTTAATACAAAGATCTTATGTACAATATATACACCTTATGGACTAACACGCAATATAGAAAGTATGTACAAGAAAATGAAATATAATGTAAAGTAACAAAGAAACGGTACGGATTAAAAAGAATGTCTCATTGCCCGCCATCGCGAACAATAATGCAAAGAAATATGAACGCGATAAGCGTTAATAAGACGAAATAATGTGAATGCAGTAAGCGTTAATAAACAAAATAATAAATGGTATGAAGTGCAGTATATTAATATGTAATAATAATTTCTTACGGTAGTTGGCGTAGATCACTGAATTTAATTATAAGTGAAAAGATTTCAGGATACTTAAATTTCAGATTTCAGATATTAAATGACTCTCTATAACACTGCGTGCTGTAGCCGAGAATTTCGTCAACGAGAAGAGCTTTCGTAGAAGAGTTCTCGTAGAAGAGTTCCCGTAGATGAGGAATTTTAAATAAATGTGTTCCTTCGCGGCAGTGTTTCCGTGGAAGAGGATGCGGCCTCTCGAACCCTCATATTTATATGGTTTACAAGAATGTCAGGTGTGAGGGGTGTGCGCGGTATGCACCTTGACCTATTTACGAAATATGCGTCGCAATAGCCGTAATAGCATTTTTGTTGGCCAACGGTAGCCAACAGTTGGGAATCAGTTGGGAGGTGGTTAGTAGTTTCGCCTACAAACTTCCTTTACAGGGCCCAACCGTTGAATGTTGCATTTGTATCCCGACGATTTGCCTATGGTTGGGAATCAGTTGGGTGGTGGTTAGTAGTTTCGCCGACAAACCCCGTCTATTGGCCCAACTGTTTAATATTGCACTCGTCTTCCGGTGATTTGTCTACGAATAACCAATTTTGGGCCAACTAATAATGCCCTACAGAAATACATTTAGTTAAAGATAATAAAAGCAAATATATAGGTTCGGATGCAAATAACAAAAAGTTACGACAGTTTGCCTACGAATATTCAATGTTGCGCCTACAATTACTATGGTTGGTTAATTAACAAAAAATTTACAAAGATGATTAAATGTGGTCTTATAAACGTCAGAAAATTTGCTACATCCAAAAACCTGTTATTATATTCCAAGTTGTGATTTTTCTTTTCTTATTTATAAATACGTAATGAGGGCGTCTGTCTTGAGACCAATGTGAAATTTTAAGGAATGAGTCTAAAAGTCGAATGATGATATTTTGTAGAATATTTCGCGTCACTGCACAGTTTCTATAAACAATTAATACTCGTTATGTAACTAGAAATTAGAAATGTTTATAAGGAAATGTGTTGGGTAAGTGCGAACAGCGGTTGCTTCGTAAGCGGAAAGTTTGGGTTCGATTCTCCTGACTGCGATTATTTTTTTTCATAAACCAGACCTGAAAAAGACGTGTTTACGACATCTATTGAAGTTCTTTAAGACGCCTTCTGGACGTCTTTAACTTTGAGACGTCTTTTGGAAAGTATATAAATAATTGGGCAATAGTAGGAAAACCTACCTTGGCCCTCTGTTGTTGGCCCAACCTGAAAAAAAGTGTCAAATCTAACTGTTGGCCAACTAATATTACGTCCATGGCCCAACTGTATGCCAACCAAAAATGCTACTAGGGAGGACTTCCGGGGTTTTTATTAATATGAAATAAGCGTCTATAATTAGACGTGTTTATGACTCATGTATGAAATATTTGCCGAAAGGACTTCCGGGGTTTTTATGTGGGCTTTTGAAAAGGGAATACTCAACCCATTGGATGGATTTTGGGTGTTTTAATGGGAAAGGGGTGAGAATGACTTTGACCAAGGGCAAAATTGCTGATTTCGGAAATTTTACGATTTTCGACATTATTCTGCGATCTCCAAACGTTTGTAGCTCAGAACAACGTTAACCGATTTTGATAAATTTTTCAGCAGGCATACAACTTACTTAAATCTACAAATGGATTTTTGAATTTTTATTATAGGCTCAGAAAAAGAAGTTGAAAAAACGATCTTTACTATTTTTTTTTGCTATTCCGACCAGTTGCAATTTTTTTCAAAACGACGAAACGCGTCACTTAACAAACTAATCCTTCTAGGTTCTCAAAAAACTCAAGTTGTTTGAAAACTTTGGAAAAAATCGTCCCCTTCTAATGATGTATAACTTAATAATTTTTACATTTATTTATTTATTCTTTTTTCAATTCTTTTAAATTAATTGTTATAAAAAAAATTAATGTGTTTAGTTGGTACTTTATTTAGGGGAAGGTAGCCTAATTTGGACCACTATGATATCCAAAGACTGCTGAAGTCTGTGCGATTTTGTATAGGCATCTTGTTATACGTAAATGTAGACGAGGTTAATGCAATTGTGTTTGGGTAGAAACGCCTCGTGGTTGCTTTGAGAGAGGAGTTATTTGTTTGTCTAAGTAGACAACTAGTTATTTCGACGTAAGAGTGAGTGCCCTTGATTCGTCTAAACGTAAGTAATTACAAGTCTTATTATCTCATTACAAACCTTACTTATTTATCTATAATTTCCACTTACAATTTTGACAGGCTATGTTAGATTTAGGTTTCTGTTCAATGGTAAACATTAAATATTCAAGTTGCCTAAGTTGGACCGAAAATAGTTGCCGAAATTGGACCGGTCCATGTATTTACAAATGACCAATTTGCACCAGCTGATATTTTGCAACCTTCTGGAACACCTGTTACAACTTCTACACTCCAAGTCATTTTAGAAGTAACTTATTCGCGCATATAGAATGAGCTCATTGGTTCCGAGGAAGCGTTTGTTTGGGATATAGCCATAGTAACTTGTTTCGGCACCAATGAGCGCCGCCAATATGCGCAGAACCGATCTAAACTCGTCGGTCGGCAAGTTACTTCTAAAATGACTTGGAGTGTAGCAGTGATGCTAATGAAGTGGACCGATGACACGATTTTTTTAAACTCATTTTTCAGGATTATAAATATTTTTTAAAATTTAATAGATGGTATTATTTTGAAGGTACACTTAGTGAGTTTCTTCTCTACTACCTAACTTTTATTGACACTTCATATTTATCTCTATATACTGAAACATATAAAAATGGTCCAAATTAGGCTACCTAATATTCTTTCCAGTGGTTTAAGTCGTATGTTGAGAAAACTTTTTGTTTCCAAGTTATACTAAAAAAACACTTTTTCATTTAACAGGATAATATCGGAAAGGTCCCTGATTCATTACTCAGACCTACGCCACTGCGCCCCCCCCCCCCCCTCACGAAAATCCTGAATCCGCTTCTGAAGCGCGTACGCTCTAGGTACAATAGCATTGCGAGTCTTTAACTAATTTTTTATGTTCTGGTGAAAATATCGCAAAACTGGTGCCCGGGTGCAATAAGCACAATTACTTTCACTTATAATTAGTAATTAAGCGAGTAATAATTATCAAGCGCGAAAGCAAGTTCCTCAGCAGATGAGGGAATTTCGCGTAGCAATGTTATTCGGAGCCGAGTCGCGAACAGAGAGACCGCGATGGCCTGACTTTGCCAAGCGAAGGAAACTATTCAGCAGCAGGAAGTGACAGTATGTATCTAAGCAAACTTAATTTCCCTCCTTTAATGATCGCGGATACTTTATTTCGCATTGTTCGGTTAACAGATTCAAGAACTGAAAATTTTGGTATTCCCATTTGGGTATCTCACTTTCCCAGCCGCCGGCTCACAGTGAGCCGGATTTATTTATGTTGCGCCATTTGGGTCTTTTTTTAACATATCGAAATGAAATTTACGCCAAAAAATAGGAAAAAATTATTCCTTTTTAATGATGTACAAATTAATATTTCTTATGTCACATCCTGGGTGGTGATGGGGTTGTTAGGACAATGACGTGATAGGGGAGTTCTTGCCCCGTCGACTCCAACGTACCGTCGCGCCCTAAGGCCGGCCGGATTACGCCGCAATGGAGAGTAAACTACTGTGCGGGGCAGGTGGATCGGCTTTTTGGGATCGAGGACGAAAAGAAGAGGTGTGGTTTCGTCTTGGAACCGCCAGCCAGACTCGTCAGTAGGGCTATAGCTGGCGGCCCCTGCCCTAGACACGCACGGGGACACAGAGGATATTATTTCGGAACTTGTATATATAAGAATGAATGGGGAATTGAGAACTAGCGAGAAAGAATTGGAGATCTCTGGTGACGCGCGTTGACACTAAGTCGCGTGTGCTGGAGTCGGGACGTCACACTTACATTTATTTATTTATTTATTTTTTAATTTTGTTAACTTATTTGTGATAAAAAAATTTAATTATTATTTTTAATTTTCAGTACACCCTCCTTGTTGCAGCCGAAATTCACCGCTCAGCTGTCGCGTGGATTTAAACACTTCTCTACATCAGGCCTTCCCAAGTAGGGGACATCTGCTCCTGGAACACATGTTTCGGTTCTCCCTCCAACGCTGCGCCTTCAGCTAAGGTGGGACGATTCTTACTGTCCTCTCTCTGCTTCGTAGCGGCGTCAGCAGTGATGCCAGAATCGTGGGACACGGGACGGGACGCTTACCCCCACTATGACCTACCGGCGTTCCCCACTTTCTTGCCATCGCACTGCACACAAGCATATCCCTACTCCTGTCCGTGTGCTCGGCAGCCGAACAGGCAGTACACACGGACAGGAGTAGGGATATGCTTGTGTGCAGTGCGGGACGCCGGTAGGGCATAGTGGGAGACGACGGTAGGTCATAGTGGGGGTAAGCGTCCCGTCCCGTGTCCCACGATTCTCGCATCATTGCCTCTGAGAGAGAGAGTGTTGGAGGGAGAACCGAAACATGTGTTCCAGGAGCAGATTTCCCCTACTTGGGAAGGCCTGCTCTACATGATTATGTAAAAACCACTTCCTACTTCGGTTCACTCTGACTTGCTCTGACTGGCTCGTTCGTTGGTTTAGCGTCGGTCACATGATTGGTTTTGACGCTCAGAACGAGCGTCCGTATGAAATTGCACCTTAAAATTAAACCTTTAAGGCAGTGATGCCAGATTCGGGACGGGACACTGATATATATACTATGGATTTGAGATGCTTGAAGCGATTTGAAGGTGCATGATGCGCCGCTCTAGCGTTTAACCGATGTACTTTACTTCCCTTCGCCCCGCGATCACCCGTGGTCACTGATATATGTATATAGTATATATATCAGTGGGACGGGAGCGTTGGAGAATTTCCCCCACCTCGCATGCACACTATGCAGGAGTCGCGTATTTGATCTACACGCACGTGATTGGTGCATAGTGGGCATGCGAGGTGGGGGAAATTCTCCAGCGCTCCGGTCTCGAATCTGGCATCACTGCTTTAAGGTTCATTCTTTAGACATTAGAGGTCGCTTCAGTTGGCTGCAGTTGGCTACACTGGGTTGCAGTGTGCTGTGCGAGTGGTTGCGCGTGCTGTTTCCATCTTAAAATTTAAAAACAATACACATACGTTCGGTATAAAGTACAAACTATTCACATTTTGCGTTTGGCTAACCAAGTAGAAAATTCTTTGATACCGGATGCGTAATATAATCTATTTTTGCTACGTTGTATATAGGAATGAAACGGCATACATCGAGGAATACGCATCGTGATGAAAAGGCTAAGCCCTCGCGTAATGAAGGTAGCGACGCGGTTTTAAGTACAAGAAAGGAAGAAGAGAGGCAACGGCGTAGACGCGAATGGGTGATCGAACAAGAAAAAATGATCAGGCATAATAGACTGAAAAGAAAAATGGCTATGGAGTATGAGATACGACGCGCTCGTAATATGGGCTTACCACCTACCGAAGGAAGATGCAACAAACATCGTAGAAGCAGAAGCGAATCTCCACCTGGTCAACATCGAAGAACTTCCGAGCATTATACACCTCAAGTTACTGTGCTCTCTAAAAAGTAAGTATAAACTGTATTTAATTATTAACTGTTGAAGTAGACGCAGTGTCCCATTTTGGTGGATTTCATAGACAAAGAATTTCAACATTTCATTGTTGGGTCTAGGAAGTTTTTGGCTCATCTTCTGAAAAATGCATTTAAATTAAATATCCTTTCTAGAAAAGTTCACTGATGAATTGTTAACTTGTATTTGTATAAAATATCAATATAATTTTTCAATACAGTTGTATACTATAAAACAATATGCTTCAAGAATTAATCAAAATGTTAAATTGCAGTAAGCTCAAAGTACAAATCTATTAAATCATACATACAAATAATATTATCTTGCATTTTAGGTTTGAAACATTGAATGGTACAACGCTCTTATTTAAAGTACCTGAAGTCACAAAAATTAGTTCATCAGAACTTCGCAAAATGAAAGTAGACATTCATGGAAACATTCCTGGAAGAGTAGCTACCGATGAACTTAAGCGGGATATACCCGACAAGGAAGATGTGATGCTTAAAAGAAGAGCTGGTAACGTGTCGTTTTTCTACCATAATTTCTTAAGAATTTTCAGTCATTCAGTGATCAAATATAGCAAAGGAAAATAAGCTCAACACGGAAGATGATTCTGGGGTTTTCTAGAAATCATGATCAACAAATTGAAGTTTGACAACATTGTACGCTTTTTAATGTAAAAACCAGGGGTGTCCGGATACTTTTTCAGGGGGTGGGGCGACTTTGGGATGATGGTAAAGAAAAATATACCCGTCTTGCTTTTTTTAACCCACTTTATTGGGAAATATTCTGAGAGCGCCATCTACTAAAGTAAGCTCTATGATCGGGTCAATTGCGTTACAGGACTGGTGTCACACAACTATTGAAATAGTGCAATATTTCAATGTTTTTGTCATTATATAGTCTGTGTTAAATTTTACAAAATCGATCATAAAACAGTTGAAATTCTCAATACTGCCAATTACATGTGACAGCTAATCCGATTAGACTGCTTTAATTTTCGCCACTAGATTGCGTAGCGGAAATAAGAAAATGACAATAGTGCTAATTTAATTAAGAATTTAAAACCGAAATTTAAAAATATTCCCAACTGCGGCACGCAAAGGAGGGTATTGTGTTTATCAGGCTATGTTTGTATGTCCCATGTTACGCTCTAGAGCCTGTACGGATACACCGATTTGGACAAATGAGATGTCTTTCGAATTGTTTTGACGTTCCGAATGTTACAGGATATATAATTTTTAAAATTGTGAGATAAAAAGGGAACGGTAAATATTGACAAAAGGGGACCCTGCTCCAATGACGTTGGTCTTGACATATGTTGCACATTGTTTACCACGCGAGTTTTCATCAAATCGATCACTACTTTGATGAAAAGTATATGTAGCTAAGAATATGTAAAAAATCGTCTCTTAAACGTTCAAACAGATTCACTGCGCAGGGAAACCACAGAAGAGTCTACCGTAGTAGAGGGGGAACACCTACGGTAGTGGCGGTATATGTATGCGTGACTTGCTTGGTGATAGCGGCGGATGATTTGACGTTACGGAGTCATCACGCACACGTATACCGCCGCTGCGGTAGGTGTTGCCCCTCCACTACGGTAGACTCTTCTGTGCTATCCCTGCCGATCGTGAGGGCACACGCTACCGAACGGACCAGCGCTAGGGTAGATGTCCCAATTACCACCCTGTACCTATTACCGTGCCTTTATACTTAAAGAAGCTTTAATTGTTTAAAAATGCAATCTGCTCGTTTGTAACACATACATTAATAGTATAACTTAATTAAAAAAATTTCTTTGCTTAGTTATGTGTGCGAGTTTTTTTGTACGGCTTCTTTAAGTATAAAGGCACGGTAATAGGTACAGGGCACGGTGATTGGGACATCTACCCTAATACAACTAAAAGGTAAAAGTTAAAAAAAATTAAAAAACCTGACTGCTTAAAAAGCGAAGTAAAATGACAGAAATAATAATATGACAATTTAAATTAACTCAATAGCCTGCAGTCGGAGGCCTTAAATCTTTTGATGCAAATGATTGGATGTAATTACATTCGAACATTTATTTAGAAATTGAAAATTACATATTATCTTAATAAATATTGTGTATCGTTGTTCGCCCTAATTAGATTTGATGGGTTATTAACAACACGAACAATATTCCCCATATGGACGAAGAGAGAAACACATGAGTAACAAAATATGCTGAAGTTGAAATGTCACTATATATAAGGATGAATTTGCATTGATGTTGTCCACCTCTTTTTGTTACCAGCTTGAGGTACTTTCTTTAGTCATTGCGGTACATGCTTGGGATAGAAGAACATCAAAAGATTTAAGGTCCATGATAAAAACGTCTCTGCAGACGTCCATGGTAAAAACGTCTCTTCTCTGTGATATTACTCTCCACTTTCTGAGGGCACGGCAGTGCCCCCACCGAGGCGAGTCGGGTGCTTGCCGTAAGCACTCTTTTCTGGAAGCAACTCAGCGTACTTTTGACCCCCCCATATCTTTGTGCTGGAGTTACCCTTTACTGAAACCTTGTACTTTGCAAACGGAACTAAACCTCCAAATTTCACGTTTCTATATTTTCTAGTTCATAAGATATTTGAACTCAAAGTTTCGCAATTTCGACACTGACCGATCATCAAAATTAAGTCGTATGTCTCGCCGCCCTAGAAACTTGAACTTTGGCAGAAAGGTAGGGTTTGGGATACAATGAAGGGAAAAATTAAAAAATCTGGAAAAATCCTCTTCACTGACAATTTATGAAAGAATTTCGATATCTCTGGAACCACTGAACCCATAACCATGAAATTTGATAGGCACGTTCCTCTTAGCCCCTTGGTGCACGCTAAGAAATTTAAAAAAAAATTCGCCACTCTATTACCGAAAAACTATACATGAAAGTTTTGTGCCAGCGTGCTCGGCGCATATTTCGGCGCGCCCCCCCCCCCCCCTCAAGGTGAAAATTGCTGATTTCGGAAATTTTGCGATTTTCGACATTATTCTGCCATCTCCAAACGTTTGTAGCTCAGAACAACGTTAACCGGGTTTGATAAATTTTTGAGCAGGCATACAACTTACTTAAATCTACTAACGGATTTTGAATTTTTATTATAGGCTCAGAAAAGAAAGTTGAAAAAACGATCTTTACTATTTTTTTTGCTATTCAGACCAGTTGCAATTTTTTTCAAAACGACGAAACGCGTCACTCAGCAAACTAATCCTTCTAGGTTCTCAAAAAAACTCAAGTCGTTTGAAAACTTAGGAAAAAATCGTCCCCTTCTAATGATGTATAACTTAATAATTTTTACATTTATTTATTTATTTTTTAAAAATTTTTAAAATTAATTGTTATAAAAAAATTTAATATGTGTTTAGTTGAGAAAACTTTTTGTTTCCAAGTTATACTAAAGAAACACTTTTTCATTTAATAGGATAAAATCGGAAAGGTCCCTGATTCATTACTCAGACCTACACCCCCGCCCCTCAAGAAAATCTTGGATTCGCCATTGCGCCCCCCCCCTCACGAAAATCCTGAATCCGCTTCTGGCGCGCAGCCCCCCTGGTGTTGGTGAGGGAGCCATCGCTCCTAGGAACAACAAAACCGGGATTCATGTTACAATTATAAAAAAAAAGGATAGACCCAATACAATCCCCTGTTATAATATGGGGCCTATCCGAGTAGGATTACGTATAAAAAGAACTGAAATTCCATCAAAAACATTTCATGTAAAAAATGTAGCCGAGTCTCGTGACTCTTTACCTATAATAAGTTGTGAGATGTCATGTAGAGCCAAGTCTAGCGCTCTCATTAACTCTGACACTTTCATTCACAAATCACTCCAAGTCACTACATCACTACATCTTTAGTTAAAGAACATTTTGTGACTTGGCAATTACGCAGCACAGGGATGTTATTACACCTTACAATGTTGTGTAAAATTAAGTTCACGCTATAAATACATATACGTTCAGTTCCTGTAGAAATATTATTTTATGCAATACTTTGTTAATAAACGTTAATATTAAAATGTGAGCAACTTCTGTCACATTCTCGTACTGCGTAATTGCCAAGTCACAAAATGTTCTTTAACTAAAGATGTAATGATGTAGTGACTTGGAGTGATTTGTGAATGAAAGTGTCAGAGATAATGAGAGTGCTAGACATCTCACAACTTTTTATAGGTAAAGAGTCACGAGCCTCGGCTACATTTTTTACATGAAACGTTTTTGATGGGATTTAAAATTCATTCAGTTTCTGCTTAAATGTATTATCGAAGTCTAGATAAATTTTTCCACGTTTTCACTTTACCAAGTGCTACATTTGAAGAACGGAATCTTTGTCACTGATTTCTACAGTAATGAAGATTCTGGACTTTATGGTTATACTGTGTCCCCTGTAATATTCAAGAATTTTCTCAACTTTATCCATCAAATTAATAACGTGTTTTTCATTCGCCCAGGATATAGCAAATTTGGAATACAACGTTGGATCACTGTATTGATCGCATAATGTGCAGTATGTAAGCACGATTTTTTTACTTTGACTGTTTAAAGATTGCTATGCTTAACGTATCTCTTGCTTGTTGCTTTATGTACAGTATTTTTTTTTCTTACGAGCTTGCACAAAGAATTATGCTTCAGCTCTACTATAGCTATACTATAGTTAATATTAACTGCTATAATGTATATAATATAGTTTAGTACAAATTAATTTTTCCCCCAAAAACGTAGATCAAACACGTTTTGTGCATTCTCCTTGTGTACTGGTTTTGGGAATGCGTGCATGCCCAAATAAGTGTTTTTTTTAAATGTTTTATTTACTAAAAGCAGACTAACTGGAAGATTTTCACGTGTTGGAAGATGTTTTAAATCTTGAAAATCAACACCTGAAAAGGCATGATGAAACATTTGGCTTTAACAATGGAAGAAACGAAATCAGAAAGTAATTCTTAGAATTATTCAAAATTTCTGCATAGTGTGGTATTTCTTACTCTTATTCATTTTTTATTTAATTGCATTAAATGTATAAGTACAATTGAAACATAGATACTTTCTAAATTTTAAAGTATGAGTACTCATAGACTTAGTTCATTTGGTTTGAAAAATATGCTTTTCAATGCACTGTATATAGAATGAATATCGTGAAAGCTTGAAATTGCAATTCAACGAAGTGGAAGATTACTTAATCGTCCTGGAAAATATGAATCATCTCGGAAGATTTTATTGTGGAATCATGAATCGTTTACACACAAATTAAACTACTTCATTTGAATTATATTGAAAAGCGTTTCGATATTAATATATTTTTGTAATCAATTCATAATACACAATAAGTAATATTCCAAGAATTTAGCTACACTATTTGAAAAATTATTTAATGCGATTTGTACACGCTATGTGAAAAAGGAAAGAAAATATTAGATTATAAATTAAAAATTATCAGTTGGTACAAAATATTTAGAGTTTTATTAAAATAATGTCATCAAAATAATAAAAATTTAAAAAAATAAATTTCTCTTAATATATCTGGCACTCAAGAAGGTTGTAAGCCTGTTTTAAGTGTGTAAAATACTCTTTATTTATAAGGAAGAAAAATAAATTTATACATACTTTTAATATATAAATTCATATAAATTAACAACAATTTATTTAACTAATTTGAAATTGACAATACGAAATGACTTAGCTTACAATTGTTCAGAGTGAGTCAGTTTATCTGAGTAGCGACGTTAATATTTTCAAGATCTGTCACAGGTGCTAGTATTGCTTAAATGCTTTTCCGATTTTTACATACGATTGCTTTTCTATTATTAAATTTACTAAACTTTACTGTAGGAGAGGGATCCAAGCCGATATTTGATAGAGAAGAAATAAAGAGAGCAATAGATGAAACAGACGTAGTTGAGGAACATCGTATTGTCGTAACTGTGAATTTGGAAAATTCAGGTATATTTATTATTTCAAATTGCGAAGATTTATTACAACTTCTGTTTCGCAAATATGGACACTTTAATTTGTAGAAAACAAGTCGAAAACGTTGAAAACGCATTCGGCGTCCTTGAGTCCTATAAGAACCCGAAGTCACAGTCCTAGGCGCACGAGGTCCTGTCACCAAAGGTTCGTGCCTGGATTTTACACTGAGTGTTGCAATATAATCATAAGTTAAACATAAGTGTAAATCATGTATAAAGAACTTACTACTTTTAATGTGCTAATAGTTAATGTATAATCTGAAATTGTTTAGGAACTTAAATTTTTTGCTGATTTGTTTACCCTCTTTCAGGTATGACGATTCTAAGCATGAAGATAAAGGAAGTTACAGCAGTGATAGGTAAAAGCTATTAATACACTTTCATATGCCCGCGTTCATTACGTATTTCACCAGACTATTACATTATTTACATAGGGAGACAGATCATAGTAGAGAGCGGAAAGAGAGTGAGAGATCTTACCGAGACCATCGAGAGCGGCCCAGAGATCATTCTCGAGACAGGAGGAAAACAGATAGATCCAGAGAAAGAGATAGGCCTAGAGAAGAGGATCTCCGAGACCGTTATATTCAACCAATTCCTGTTCCTATTTATTATGGAGTAGGTTCTTTATTTACATAAAAATGTGATAATTTAGCCATGATATAAAACTCGGTCATTTCTTTGCTCAGAATTTTCAACCGAGACCATTAATGGTTGGACCGTGGGCCCCAATTCGGGGACCTCTTGGATGTAATATATATCCTCCTATGATGAGACCTTTAAGAGCTTTTCCATCACGATCGATAGGAATACCTCCAAATATTTATGGATTCCATCCACCACTAGAGAGGAATATAATATTTTCAAGGATTTCAAATTTTAAACCTTTTGATGCGCGTCTACCCCAAGCATGTACCGCAATGACTAAAGAAAGTGCTTCAAACTGGTAACAAAAAGAGGTGGACAACATCAATGCAAATTCATCCTTATACAGTGATATTTCAACTTCAGCATATTTTGTTACTCATATGTTTCTCTCTTTGTCCGTGTGGGGAATATTGTTCGTGTTGTTAATAACCCATCAAATCTAATTAGGGCGAACAACGATACACAATATTTATTAAGACAATATGTAATTTTTTATTTCGAAATAAATGAATGTAATTACAATTGAATTAATTTAAATTGTCATCTTATTATTATCCTATTTATGATAAATAATATACTATGTATAAATAAATTATGTCTTAAGGTGTAAATAAATTAAGTCTTGTTTTTGTCATTTTAGTTCGCTTTTTAAACAGTCGGGTTTTTTAAATTGTTCAATTTTTTTGTTGTGTTAAAACTTTTTCCAAATCAGGACACAATAAAATGTTCGTTTCGTCGCAATTAAAAATCCTATTTAGAGAAATGTACAGCACATGTTTACTATTCAAATAGTTTACTTGCACGTTGAACCATCTCGATGGTTTTCAATAAAGGGAGTAAATTTTTAAAACTGAAAAATTTTTAATAGAAATTTGTTTTACTCGATCCTTTTTATTTATTAATTATTTTTATTTATATAGATTTTGGAATCTTTTCTAAGATGTAACTCCTGTTGGCATGCCTAGCAGCTGTTACTGGGTGCGTTCCGAGATGTATACCCTGTTGGCACACGAAATTCTCTAGAATCCTTTAATTTTAAGTGCATGATTTGTGGCGCCTTTTACCATCTAGATTGAGAGTGAAAGTAGGGCGGGCGTGTCTTCGCTTCTTCCATTTCCTCAGGAATCAAAGGTCCCCGGCCGGTGTTGATGAGGGAAGGACACCTACAGGAGCGGTGGTAACCCAGGTAGCACACCTCGTCTTAGAGATGTCTAGTTTATGTCCATTTTAAGTCTGAACGTCTTGATTTGTAACAAGACGTCTTTAAGACTTTACCAGACGTTGTTCTATCTGGGAATGTGTGCGTGAATTGACGGCAGCGCGAAGCCAGCCAAGTGGCGACTGCAGTGGCGAGTGCATAGACTGCAGGGAAACCCGCCCCGTTTTAGTTAATGCGGGCATTGGTGGCGTTGGTGGTGCATAGGATTCCCTAGAATTTTCCCAGTTCCAGTGGCGTGGAAACTACCTGCAACGGTAGTAGGATGAGAGTGGGGAGTCTACTACCGAAGTCTGAACCAATCAACGCCAAGAGGAAAATTCACCGACGCCAGCGCCAAGCCAAGCCAACTAGTCAAGCTAATAGCGAATTCGGGAGACCCGCACTGGGCGCACTGAGTGCGAATTTAAGCCAATCGGAAGCGAGGAGTGGGAAGTTTTTCGGTTCCGATTGGCTAAAATTCGCACTCAGTGCGCCCAGTGCAGCTCTCCCGAATTCGCTATAAGTGAGGCCGCAGCCAACCAGCATCGACAACCCTCGACACCGATTCTCCTGCGACGTTGGTGAGGCTGGTTGGCCCTGGGCCAAAAGAAAAATTCCCCTTAAATAAATACTCCAGCTTAGAGCATATAAACATGGAGGAAGCATGCAATAGGCAAAAATGTAGACGGCGATAGAAAGAGAAAGATATACAGGAGGTACACCCCCTCTATTTCTAACATCAAACAAAAAAACACTGCCGCCACTGGAGCTGGAAAGAGAGGGGGTGTCCCTCCTGTATATCTTTCTCTTTCTATCGCCGTCTACATTTTTGCCTATTGCATGCTTCCTCCATATTTATATGCTCTAAGCTGGCGTCGGTGAATTTTCCTCTTGGCGTTGATTGGTTCAGACTGGGTAGTAGGACGAGAGTGGGGTCTACTACCACGTCACGTGATGTCGTCCTACTACCGTTGCAGTGTTGCGTGGCCACCTGGGAAAAGTAGTCTTCTCGTGGGGAATTCAGGCGCGGTACGATGCCTGTGGAACGCTAAGGCGTTCTGCTCACTGGACGCGGATTTTAAGTGATAAATATAATGAAAACGATAATAATACAATAAAACAATTAGAACATAAATAACTGATAACTTTAATGAACTCAATAAAATATTTGAACACAAAATTCACGAGAGTTTTAATAACACGTCTGTTCGCTTCATCTCTCGGGGCTCAAGTCTCTTACAAAGGCAAACGCTTTTACAAGCTTTTATTTTCAAAATGTCCTTAAGATCTAAAGCCAATCAAATATTTATTAGCTAAATTCTTATTGGTCAATCTATTTCTTCCCAGTTATTGCTTTTTAGAATCGAGCGTTTAACAACATTGCTCTGGAATTACATCTAGGAGAAGGGATCAAAGTGCAGTTCATTTATTCAAACACCCGTTTTTAAGTAGGTATCGATTAATTTATAATCTTGAAGTCCTGTGGTTAAAAGAATCTTTAACCAATTTCAAACCCATCGGCTTGTGCGAACTTCACTTTGTCTCCGTTTCCTATTACATTCGCCTAATCCGATTCGAACTTCGCGTTTCTGAAGTTTATACTACACGCCGGTAGAGACACTATAATAAGAGTCTGGACACGAGTGACAGTCCGCCAAAGAAATACACACCATTTCACTCTTGACAACTCTTAACAACTCTTACGTTTGTGGCGGCAACTCTTATAACGCGAAGTTTGAACAGAAAAGAGTTAAGAATGAACTTCGCTACATTAGAAATTTGTCTTCGCATTTGATCACCGACATTGTCACAATCCAGTCGTGTTGCAATAAATTCAGGTTTGATCAATTCCTAAAACTTCTTCTTTCTGTTTCTTGTTCCTAAAATATAAAATATTACAAAAATATTCCTTACAAAAATTGGATACCAAGGGATAATTCCCGCCTCTGTGAGGTAAACCTATTTTTATGTGACAATCATGATTAATTTGTCAAATTGTACAATTGTATAAACAAAATGTATGGTAGCAAATCTACGGCAATGCATTGCGCATTTAAATAAGTATAATAAAAAAACATATATCAAATCGAACACAAGATTTGGTTTTTTACTTTATATCTTCGTTATCTTGGTATAATGGACAGATTTAAAAATCAGCGGGAATAGATGAAAAATTGCGGGCCAATCAAAAGTGGCCAAAAGAGGTTATGTGTCTCTAATTTTTAGATTAATAGATAGTAAAATACCGCCATAAACGTAAGAGTTTGTACGAGTGGTTAAGAGTGAAATGCTGTATATCTCTTTCTCTCTCGTGGGATTTCGATCAAACATGGCGGACCAATCAAAAAGTGTCCTTCTCGTGTCCAGACTCTTATTATAGTGTCTCTACACGCCGGTAGTTTCCTCGCCACCCTGACGGACAAAAACACAACTACACTGCGACATCAGCGCCATCTAAGCTATGAAAGCCTCCTCATTCCTGCCTAAACGCTATCCCGGAAGTTCCCTATTCAGTTTCCACTAGGGATGGGCGATGTTGACATCGATTTTGACATCGATAGCTAAATATCGATAACCGATAATCATCGAACACAAATCATCGATGTTTCGAGAACATCGATGATTTTACAATAAAGCGTAAAATGAACAAAACAAAACAAGAAGTTAACAACATTAATATTTAAAAAATGTTTATTTAAAAAAGTACTGAATAACTAGGTAAAGAGTAAGTGTACGGATTGGCAGGGATATTGATTAAGATTTCTTCGCTGGATATAGTACAATATTTCGACTATATATTCTTCCGCGATATTTGAAGATTTTCGAACGCACACATTAGAGATATAAACTGAATAATTAATAAACTATAATGTAATAAATATTCACAGTGAAACAATAATCTCGATTTCTTCCGTGGCAAACATATTTCTAAGATACCTACACTCCATTAATCAATCAAGCTTCTTTTCAAAAATACATATCGCTTCTTCTGTTACTAGAAATATGAAAAGTTTACTTATGAAAATCAGCTTCGTCCATCGATATTTCGATACTTTGGCAAGAGAAGTATGAAAAGCTACCTATTTAGGAGAATAGTAAAAAAAGGAATATTCGTCACGAATTATATTAGTCCCGTAACTATTGCAATTTGCGTGGAGACAAGTGTTGGAAATGCTAAAATGTTAAAAAAAATGCGAATATTATCTTCGGCAGTTCATTATCGATGTTTGGTCGTCTATAACCGATATTTCGTAAACATCGATCAGTTCATTATCGATATTGAAACATCGATGTTTGGTTCCCCATTATCGATATTTCATCAACATCGATGAATATCGCCTATCCCTAGTTTCCACCCACTGATGTGAAGTCAGTCGACTCTGCAAAGTACATCTGTGATAGTTGGAAAGATATTTTTGAGGTGGGTGTACAATGACAAGATCAACAACTTTTACAATATAAACAATAATTACCTGATAAATCTGCAATTGTTTTTGTAATAATTTCAGCATCTTCTTTCCAGCATTATGAACTGTAACAATCCGTGTGTACTATAGTATATATATCCCGTTGATAGTCATTTGACAGTGTTTGACATTAAGCAGAAAGAAGCTTATAGCAAAGAAAGGTTTTGTCCATTTTTCCTTGTACAAAGCATACAAGATGAATTCAGTACCACCTACTAAACCTCCGAGAGGCATTAAGCCAACCAAAGAGACAGTATGTATAACTAGCTCCACTTGGTCGTTCACTTGAACTTTAAAATAGAGTAACATGAAAATCCTTGACGGTTGGTTTGTACAGTTTCTACAGCTTTCTAAAAAACTGATTCTTGCAGAGCGGTTTACTGATTTCTGTGATTCGAGCGCTATCGGCGAGTGAAACGAATGAACAGCGAGAAATAGAGAAAGCTAAACTCGAGAAGGAATATAAGAAAAGCGATCAGAGGCTCGACGAACTGGTGTCATTGCACGATCAAGACCTGACGCAAGTTATGCAAGTAAGTCCATGTGAATATATAAGGTAAGAGATAATGGCTATTTGTACATAGAAGGGATATCGCATTTGTCATTTTCTTTTCCTAGATCTTCACTGCTCTGTCAGAGAATGTGACAGCTTCTCGGGAGAAGATCCATGCAGTTAAAGAGAATCTGAACGCTTGCAAACAGTTATTGAGATGCAAGCGAGAAGAATTATTAAACCTGTGGTTGGAAGGAATTGAACACAAGCATGTGTTACACCTACTGAAAGACGTGTAAGTATTGAGCTCTCCCAACGTACTTACAAGGGAACATACCAAACCTGGAAATTCAAAAAATTCTGAAACTTTTTGAATATGTAGGGAATTTCCTCCTGATTAAAACGCAATTTTTGTTTGCTGCCCAAATTCACTCTAAAGGGGTGTAATATTGACCCCTGAAAAGTCGGTTATGTTTCGGTTTTGTGTTATAATTCGAGAATTCAAAGTAACATTGCTTATGGGGGGAGGATGATGAAATATATTCTTTGACCGTTTAAAGTTTAAGGTTACGCGGTCGGAGATTAGAATCTAGCGTCGAATTATTCGTTACCTAAAATCATCCATATCCTTCGAGGACAGTTCGCGAGTTATAACACAAAATCAAAAATAGCCGAATTTTCAGGGGTTAATTTCACCCCTCTTCGAGTGAATTTGGGCAGCAAACAAAAAATGCGTTGTAATCAGGAGGAAATCCCCTATATATTCACAATGTTTCAGAATTTTTTTAATTTTCAGGTGCGGGATCTTCTTTTGTTAGTAAAGCCTTTACTACTAAATATCTAACTATTAAAATTAATCTTGACTTCTCTTCGTTCCATTTTTAGAACACCTGACTCTTGCACGCGGATGTTACCTTTAACAGAGATGGATGCATTATCAGTTTCTTCATCATACAATGCGGTGTCAGATTGATAATCATTGATACTAACAGCAGAGTTGGCCATTATTCGAATAACAAATTATACGTTACTCTCGAATAACTTAATTTAATTCGCAATTCTTATTCGAGATCATTCGAATAAAAATTTATTCGTTATTCTCGAATAACTACATTTTATTCGAAATTTTTATTTAAAGATTATTGGAATAAAAATTTATTTGAATAATGTCCAACTCTGATTCATAGGTACTTCTAAGTAAATTGTAATTTAATTGTTTTGTAATTATATGTAATAAGAAAGAAAATATAGAATAAAATAAATTTGAATTACAAATGTTTTTATTATACCAGACAATAATTTACTTTTATGCAAAGCAACTTCTTTCCCCAAGGACGGTTTCAACTAATTTTATATTTTCCCGCTAAACGACCTTTAACAGCGATTAAAATTCATCATTTTCATATAACAAATAGGTAGCATAATTCCACATATTCCAGTAACGACAACAAAAATTTCACAAAAAGAAATGTTTACGAGTAGGGCTGGGACTATTTGTTGATTTTTTCGGTATTCGAATATTCGAATCCTTCAGTTGTTCAATTATTTGGCGAATATAATTCGAATATTCCCAGTATTCAAATACTATTCGAATAGTATGGTGAGAATTATAAATCAAGTTCTTTAGGTTCATTTTTTTACAAGCTTTTATTTAGTTTCAGTTGTGACTTCGTTAGTTTATCAGGGTGAAATCTTGTAAGCTAATAACTTGATTTATAATTCACACCATACTATTCCAACAGTACATATTCGAATACTGAAATATTCGAGTAGTAATCGAATACTTAAATATTCGAATAATAACATTCGAATACTCAAATATTTAAATAATAACATTCAAATACTCAAATATTCTAAATTAATTCCTAGCATTCGAATATTTGTAAAATATTCGAATATTAAATTATTCCAATAATCTCAGCCCTATTTATGAGACACTTTTACGAGGAAACCATTTCTTATCTCAGCAAGAAATCGTTCATGGTTATATGGCGCACGTGATTCTCGCAAACGGTGAATTTCCTTATCACTCGTGAATACCTAACAGTAATTATACACAAAGCATATGCAGACGATCGAAGTTGTCCACTCCTTTCTGTACACCGTGAAAGTACACAGTCTTCAAAACGTATATCGTAAGTATTATTTAAAACATAATTCACGGGTTCGTCGTACAACACACCATTGTCATATTACAGAACGATTATTACATACTTCGATATTTATACTATCATCAGTACCATTCCATGCCAACACTTTCAAAATCACCAGTATACTTAACAATCACATTACAGTTTCTTCACAATCACTTACCGACCATCATTTCTGCGCACTGAATATATTAATCACGTTCGTTTCATCTCTTAAGTTCCTTTTTTAAATATTAAGTACGACGTGCAAACATTTCACACCCATGCTCCCTTATTGATATCCGTAATACATTCCGAGTCTGACGACAGAAATCCTCAGATGAGGTCGGCTATGCGAGTTTAAAAAAGTCATTGTCCTGTTGCAGGTAGAGATGGGTACGTTGGAATTAAAGCAAACTTTGAGCGGACATAGAGGAAGGGTGTGGAATGTTTGCTGGCACCCTAAGGGCGCCAGCCTCGCGTCTTGCGGCGAAGATAAAACGATTATAATATGGGGGCTGCAGGAGCCCAAGTGGGTTATAAAAACTATCCTTACCGAGGGGCATATGAGAACTATTAGAGAAGTGGCGTGGTCGCCTTGCGGCAATTACATAGCGTCGGCAAGCTTCGACGCTACCACCGCCGTGTGGGACAAAAAGTCTGGGCAGTTTGAGTGTAACGCGACGTTGGAGGGGCACGAGAACGAAGTGAAAAGTGTTAGTTGGTCCCGCAGCGGACAGTTGTTGGCTACTTGTAGTCGAGATAAATCTGTTTGGATATGGGAAGTGAACGACGACGAGTACGAATGTGCTGCTGTTATTAATGCTCATACTCAAGATGTTAAAAAGGTAAGTGGACGTTACGCGAGCATCAATTTTGATATTGTTAAGGAGAGATGTAAGGAAGTAGTGGATAGTCTTGACTAATCAGCTTCGATGCGATTGATAGGTCCGGTGGCATCCTAACGAAGAGATTGTAGCGTCCGCTAGTTACGACAACACGGTAAAGATATTCAAGGAGGACGCTGCGGACAATGACTGGTCGCTAGTGGCAACCTTGGCGTCTCACACTTCCACAGTTTGGAGCCTCGCTTGGGACAAAACTGGTAATCGGATAGCGACTTGCAGCGATGATCAAACGGTAAAAATATGGCAGGAGTATAAACCTGGTAACGAGCCCGGAATCGTTACAACGAACAATGAATCGGTTTGGAAGTGCGTGTGCACAATATCTGGATATCATACGAGGACAATTTACGATATCGATTGGTGTAAAACTACTGGTTTACTAGTGACTGCCTGTGGTGATGACATTATTAGAATATTTAAAGAGGACAGAGATTCTGATCCTCATCAACTCTCTTTCACCATGGTTTGTTCGATGGATACAGCGCACACCCAAGACGTGAATTGTGTGCAGTGGAATCCCATAGTTCCTGGACAACTCGCATCGGCTAGTGACGACGGTTTAGTGAAAATTTGGTTTTACAATGAATAGGACACCTGTTGTATTATGTAACTATATTTTTTAATAATAAATGTATTCACGAAATGGGAATTTCTTTTACCTCGATGCTTACCTTCTTCGACGCTGCGTGCTCTCGCAACTGTATTCTATACCGAATTCCATTATTTGTTTATAGATTTACATAAATGCTTAGACATCTCACCGGATTGAAACAGGGCTACAAAACTTCTTGCGGTATATTGAAACGTGACAATACACCCTGCACAATGAGCGGCATGAATCTTAATATGCCTGGGATTCCTGTACCACAAGTAGTCGCCACGCTGCAGAAGTTTGCTGACCTGTCGCTCGCGGGTTCTTGGGACAATGTGGGGTTGCTCGTTGAACCTACGGAGACAAAATTGGTTTCCCATATTCTCTTAACTAATGATCTAACCGAGGATGTAATGCAGGAAGCCTTAGACTTGAAGACTGACATGATCATCACTTATCACCCGCTGATATTTGCACCCCTCAAGTCCGTGACCACCCGATCATGGAAGGTAACGGAGAATTTGTTGCTGTCTTATTCGCTTGATTGTCAATTACAAAACTTAATGCTCACAGAGTTAGTGTGTTTATAGGAGAGAATTGTGGCGAAATGTTTGGAGAACAAAATAGCTGTGTACTCTCCGCATACCACGTTCGATGCAGTGACGGGTGGTGTAAACGACTGGTTGGCTTCGTCATTTGAAAATAGTAAGTTTGGAGTAACAGATTTTTCAGTTTTTGTGATTATAGTATGAATAATGATGTTGTATGTGTAAGTACTTCACAAGAGCAAGCCGATACAAGTGAACGCAACTAATGAAAGTTATGGCTATGGGAGAATGTGTACTTTGAAGCAGAAAATCTCTATCGAGGAGGCTGTAAGACTGGTGAAGGAACGCACTGGCTTGAAGTACGTTAGATTAGCCCGTGCTCGCAAGACAGGTGACAAATTTTCCTTTCGAATTCGTGTGTTAGAATCGAGTGGCGCTGTTACGAATATTCGGATATTCTAAGTATTCGAATATTTCAATATTCCAAGTATTCGAATATTTCAATATTCCAAGTATTCGAATATTTCAATATTCCAAGTATTCGAATATTTCAATATTCCAAGTATTCGAATATTTCAATTTCCAAGTATTCGAATATTTCAATATTCTAAGATAAATCCAAGTATTCGAATATTTCAATATTCTAAGATAAATCCAAGTATTCGAATATTTCAATATTCTAAGATAAATCCAAGTATTCGAATATTTCAATTTGAGATTTTGAATTGGAATTTGAGATTACAATAATTCGAATATGTGAATATTATTCGAATAATTTGAATATTAAAATATTATTCGAATAATTTGAATATTAGAATATTATTCGAATAATTCGAACACTATTCGAATAATTAGTAGTATTCAAATATTCGGAGTGATCGAATTTTGGATTCTACCGACTAGGAATCTGAACATGAGATATTTCTTCACATTTTACCATGAAATTCTTTTCATATTGGCCTTTACAATTATTTATTTTTCAAACGTTTAGATCCGTATTCAGTACATTCCTAAATTCGAACCCTGACTTATTCGAATATTTACAGCTCTACGCTCAACTGCTAATCTGCAAAGAAACTCAAACCATCGAACTCCTATCTTTCAGATGGTTACGTCAGTACCGTTGCACTCTGTGCTGGGGCCGGTACAACCGTTTTAAAAGACGTCTCTGCTCACTTATACCTCACAGGAGAGATGTTACACCACGACGTCCTTGATGCCGTACACAAGGGAATCAGTGTCATATTAACGAACCACTCGGATTCCGAGCGCGGTTACCTGAAATCATTCGCACCCACCCTACAAGAGATGCTGAACAAAGCTGTGAAGGTGACCGTGTCCGAGGCCGACGCGGATCCCCTAACAACTGTTTAATCCTACTTTTAAAAAAAGAACAGAACAAACAAGTTGACACCGAATGTGGGATGAGATCCGATTATTACACATGATAAAATTTTATTATTAATATTATAAATCATCTCTTTCCCGGTTTATAGATTGACAATTTTTATTTCAATCTGTTAAATTCAATCAGAGAAACGTCTGGATGTAAGTACATAAAAGAACCGTCGTATATTGCACGTACAACATAAACAATCTCCAACTACAAAACAGAAACAGCATGTAAGTTGTCGTTTTTTTTCTTCGTATAACGAGCATTAAACTACTTCGCAATTAATCTTTGAACATTGTGTAACCATTAGAATCGATCACCCTTATTTTGATTATTGGAGCAGTCTCACTTGGTTCGCCATCCGCTCGTCTCTCACACTTCGCTACATCCACCATTCACACAGAGCACACCCATATTAGTTACGAAGGAAAAACTCTGACCACAAACAATCCACGTAATTCGTTACTTATCCGTCGAGAACTTATTTAAATAAAATACAACAGTCGTTATTCTGGTCCAATTAGAACGATTTCAATTTAGGTCCACGCGTCCAATTGAGTTTCTAAGCACGGTGCTTTCAGCTCGACTTCGTATTTCGCTCGGTAATTAGACGAAACTTATGTTTACCCGTCGGGGATATCCTGTAAATGCGTATAATCTGGCTTTACGGTACAACGTGGGTGTAGTTACGACACTAACAACAGATCTTCTCGCGTTATTATTACGACGCTGCGTAGACCGGCGACGGGTAGCGTAATACACGATGAACACTTTATAAATTGCGATTCTACAGCACCGTTTGAACGGTGTGGAAGTATACCCTGAGCTCAGACGCCCAAACTGTGGATCGTGCCGGCCGCTTCCCCGATAGTTCCGCGGAGCAGGCAACGCGAAACATAAACCTGAACGGCACGCGAAACTGTATCGCATCCGTGCCCGCTGCCTCTAGTCGTTAAATCTCATACGCCTCCAGTCGAACGTTTACTATGCTGCGATAACTGGTTTTGGCTGCCTATCGTTACGTTTTCGATCGCCTAAATCGAAGGACTATGTTCTTGTTAGAATATCATTCGGCTGCCTTCGGAAACTGTCCGCGAATCGACGTCCCCATTTCCCTCCCGAAAAATACTCATATAAGTACAAGCGATCTACAAGTGTCTAATATTAAATTTCCAACCCTCTCGACGTCAACACCTAAACGCGTGCGGGAACCTCGCACTCGCGCTTCGCAAGCATAGACACCGAACGTGCAAGGGGCGTTCCCCGCACGCGTACACACCTCGCGGCTCGGGCGCTCGCAAACGTTCACGCAACACCGAAATAGGCGTCCGATCGGGTCGATCTATCGGTAATCTCCGAAGTTACAGCCACCCGTATATCTTTCGCGAGTAATTTCGTGCGATTCTATTACGAACATAGTCCAGCATACGTTTCCAGTTTCTATCGAAAAAAAACCCTCGCGCATTTCGGACAGTACAGATACTGTTTGGAAAATAAACGAGCAAACGATTGCTGTGGCTCTCTTTCAAATGTCAAACGCCGCGTGTCCCGTGTTTACCATTCCTTCCCCCCTCCCCAGAGCGGAATACATTTTTTTTCGTCACTGCCGATGAAAAGTGCGACTCGCCGGACGTCCAGATCGAATTCGGAGATAATCCAGATTCATGCGGGGACTAATCCCTAATCCGGGCTCTCAATTTACGCGGTGGAAGACGATTTCTCACGCTCCTCTCGGCCACCGGCTCGCGACCAGTCAACACCCAGCGCTCCCCTCCCCGCCTCGAAGCGTACAACGTAGCCTAGGTAGTTAAATATCGTCGTAACGGAACGATTAAAACTCTCACTCGACTCTCAACAATAATTCGTACATTTCCTTTGGCAAGCGCAATGTATTGTCTTGTAACCGCAACACAGCAAATAAAACCGTACTTCCCGCCAACTCGGTATCGACCGATTCGCCTCGGCGAATCATTTACTATATATTTTCTTTTATCATCGATTGCTTCTTTTATACACGGTGTCCTGGAATCGCGATCGAGCTGTACGAACGCATACCCCGTGACTGTGCATTCGAGAGTTGTTTCATCAAACATCGGTGATTAAAGTTAAGAAGAGTCGCGGAGATTCTTCCGGGCGCGACTATATTTTCACAGTAACTTATACAATCTTCCAACAGTAAAGCACTTCTACCGGACAAGGTTCGTCATTTTGAGATGCTCGTTAAAACAGGTATACTTCTTGGTAACTTCTCGACGACCTACTTGTGAAACTTCGTTCACGCAACACTTCCTTCTCACCCCCTCCCCCCCCCCCCCCGACCTGTGGAACGTGTCCGCGCAATTCGACCATGCGATCCTAGGACACCCTGTGCATCGTTGTCTCTTATTTTACTCGTTACAACAGACTACGTTTCTTATAATACATTCAGCACTCGATGGTGCCGCGGTCTGGTCCAATTCCACCTTGCTCCTCGCGAGCCTCGCCCTCTCTCTCACCCCCACCTGACCCTTCAACTACGACGGGAACGAGATCACTTTTACCCGTCCATTCTTCACTCCGGTATCTCTCGGTTTTTCCCCTCGCGCGGCAACGTCGCTTTCGTAGTTTCGCGACGCCCCCCACGCAGCCCGCCGCCCGGCCGTGGCCGCGCTTCGAAAGCTTTTCAGCTTTTTGGGAGGCGGCTACCGGGTGGCGAGATGATCCAACCTAGAGGCGTTAGAAATAACGGACGGGGAGCGGTCCGCCCGCGCGGAATAACGACTCGTCGATCCCTCGCGGTTCGAAACATCGGTCGCTGCGATCGCGTGCGTTCCACTCAGGGTTCACTGCGACCGATCGCTGTGAACCCAGGTTCTACTCGCCTCCCGAATCCTCTCGACCCGTGAACCTCCGAGCATCGTCGCGGCTCTGAGCAGAATCTCTCGGTGCGCGTTTGTACAACGAAGAGATTGAAATGAAAAGTGGAGTTTCGCGGGTCTAGCACGCTTTCCTTTAACCATTTTCAGATGACTTGTTCAAGCGACGTTCAACGACGAGGATCCGGAGGCGGGGCCAGTAATCCCGCGACGGCTCGTTCAATAGCGATGATTGAGGAAAGCCAGCAGAGTGGTGGAGATCATTACGAAGGGCAGATTCGCCAGCCTCAGTTGACCGCCGTGCTGCATGGCCGCTGGATGCTCCCCTGCGGATCAATGATTAAAATTCAAATTGAATTCCGTCGCAGCGTCCGCCGTCTTATTGGAATTGTTTCCCTGGTATCCGGGGGGAGTATACTGGGTGGGCACGGCGGACGGTATCGCTGTGTTATGTCCGGAGGGAAAAATGTACCCGGGATTCGAGGGTGCAGCGGGAGGATAAGGATTTCTTTCGTCCAGGTGGGGGTGTCTTCCGGGGAGCGACGCGGTCTTCTCTTAACAGAAAGTCCCTGGCTGGGGGCAGGTACAATCTATACTCCGCAACTTTCGAGTTTTCCTGCAATTCCGCGCCCGTCTCTCGACGTCGTTAAGCTACTTCCCCAGTTGTTGCGGGCTGATGAAGTTCTCGGGTTTGTTGGCTCCGTTTTTACGCGAGGCGACTCTTCGCCCTTTGGCCCTTCGCGGAGCTGTTCAATTCGTCCCCGAGGGGTTCAAGGGTTACAATACCGTGCAGTCGGTGATGCTACGACGGGAAGTTGGCCTTGTAGCGAGACTAGTTTCTAAGCTTCAAATTTAACGCGCTTCTTTTGTTAACTACCTCGGCGCTTCGTGCAATCTGGGGAGCTTCAGCGGGAGTCTGAGGGGGCGCTGGTATGTCTGTACTCTCGGTGGGCAGTGATTATGAGACTCGGGAGGCAGCTAACTCGCGGGATCGGTGTGCACGGGTCGTTGTTAGAGTTTAACCCCTTGCGGTCGGATGTCGCGCC